>OY759235.1:3172500-4372500 GCA_963662185.1 Eilema griseolum
AAATAAAGTAGGGTTTCATTTTCAGCAACTTTTGCTCTACCGTTGCACATATTAAAAAAGAGAACTGCATTTTCAGTCCCATCAAACACTAAAAAAGAATGCGACTCTCCTTTTTCAGCTATAAACTTGGGCAAAGGTATTTCTAATCTATTCTCTTTGATTAGATTATAAACATCATTCTTTTCTAGTCCAGTGGCCTGTCCAGCATTACACAGTACAATGTTCTGAAAAATAGTTATGTGCTGTTAACCTGCCATCACAAATTACCCTATTTCTGATGATCTACTCACAGGACCAGGTGCGTCAGTGCATAATATTCCTTTAGAGCTATGTAATCGAGCCGCAAATCTCTTCCTCTTACGTTCTGCTTTCTTATCTTCTTCCATATTATTATAATCTAGAATTGGTATTCTACGACTCTGTATTAGATTAGAGTATAGTGGAGATAAGTTGAGAACAGCAGAGGTGCTATGGACTCTCGTAGGGATTTATAAATACATTATTTAATCGGCTGCTGTTCGTTACAATGACATGTAAATAAATAAGTGTGTATTTGCGGTTTCTGCAGCAGGCAGGCCACTAGGCAGTATCAGAGATATCGAAAGGAAGGAATTTGTGGTCATACAACTACTATTCTTGCTACACAAGATAAAAGATTTCAGGAAATGTAAAAGATAAACACAAGCACATGAGCAACAGCAACACATGACAACTGACAATTGATTTGACATGAGTCATGACATTGGTGGTTATTTGTCATTGTGACATAACCCCTATAAAATCATAATATATATAAACTCACACCTACATCCCCGAAGGGGTAGGCAGAGGTGCTAGCACCCACAAGGAAACATATTGTGCCCGTCCTATAGCTAACTTATTTTCTCCGTGATGTGATCTTTTGTTTGGAGGCACTGGCAGATTACTTGCCCTTATGTGAACCGATATTTTAATATATAGTGTTTTATATTATATTAGTGTGATATGTGACGTATCCTTATAGGCTATAGGTGTGTCATTTCTTTTAATGGTTGACCTAAAGGCCATAGTTACCGGGTCAGAAAACCCCGGTTGTCATAACTTATACAATAGTTGTCACATTTGTCATTGATGTCAAATTGGCCCAAAAATTTCGTTGAATTGAAGAATTTGTTGGAAGCAAACAGAAGCAAAAATTGTTATATAGGACGATGCAATTGGGATCGGCAATGAGAATAGAAAATTTATACAAATTGCATACTATTTCCTTTCGTTACTAAATGCTATGGGTCCTAGAAAAAAGGTATTTCATCAGGTTATAACTTTATCCTATCCTTATCATGTTATTGAGTTTCTTAACATAATTCTCCTTTCTGCAGGAATGCCGTCCAAGATCTAAGAAACATGTTATCTGCATGGCATCAGACTTCTTCTACCCAAACACTGGCGGGGTGGAGGAACACATCTACAACTTATCACAATGTTTAATTAAGAGAGGGCACAAAGTAGTCATAATCACACATTCTTACGGCCAACGCATCGGAATACGTTATTTAACATGTGGGCTCAAGGTATACTACCTGCCTATTAGGGTATTTTACTCCCAGGTAGTACTTCCAACCATGATTTCCAATATATCTTTAATTAGATATATTTTGGTTCGAGAGCAGGTCGAAATTGTACATGGACATTCTGCATTTAGTGTGCTGTGCCATGAAGTGTCAATTATAGGTAAATTAATGGGATTGAAAACTGTGTTTACAGACCACAGCCTTTTTGGGTTTGCTGACACATCAGCTGTGTTAACAAATAAGTTTTTACAAATATGCTTATGTGAATGTGATCACTGCATCTGTGTGTCACACACAGGTAAAGAGAATACAGTGCTGAGGGCCAAAGTTAAGGCATACAAGGTCTCTGTGATACCAAATGCTGTAGATGCTTATAGCTTTACTCCAGATCCTAGTCAAAGAGATCCCAATGTGATAACCATAGTAATAATTTCAAGGCTGGTTTACAGAAAAGGTGTGGATTTGATGGCTGCAGTGATCGCTGATATGTGTCCCAGATACTCAAACATAAGATTTATTATAGGAGGAGACGGCCCTAAAATGTGGCTCCTACAAGAAGTCAGAGAAAGAATGGGATTACAACAGTGTGTTACTCTTTTAGGAAGTCTCAAACATTCTGAAGTGAGAAATGTATTAGTGAAAGGTGATATATTTTTGAACACTTCTTTGACTGAAGCATATTGTATGGCAATAGTTGAAGCTGCCTCGTGTGGTCTTAAAGTAGTTTCGACAAGAGTCGGTGGAATCCCTGAAGTCTTACCAGAAAGTATGATATATCTGACAGAGCCAAATGTCACTGATCTTGTATTAGGTATTGAAAATGCAATGAGCGACATAAAACAAGGAAATCTAATGTGTCCTTTTGAGTACAATAGGATGATAAGAGAAATGTACAATTGGATGGACATAACAAGGAGGACGGAAATAGTTTATGATAATATATCTTTGAATAAGAATAAGCCTTTGGGAGTACAATTACGAAGTTATCTGACATGTGGAGTTTGGCCTTTTCTTTTAGTCATAAGTTTAATGTACTTGTTACTAAAACTAACAGAAAAGATATATAAAAAAAAGGATATTGATATAGCAAGGGATTTGAAGTTATAGCACAAATTTATTGTTTTAGTAGTAGTGTTTACTAGTACCAGTAAGTGGAGATTAGCCTGTATTTCTCACAATTTTTTTTTACGTGCGCAAAATCCCCACGGATACCCCCCCACCGGAGCTGGTGGAAGAGGTTATGTCGGACTCGAACCGACCGAAACGCACGCCGCCTGTGGGTCGTTTTCGGTTGTCGAAGATGAGGTTGACAGGCATATCCCTCGCACTCCGGCCGACCCAAGGCCATCTCTTACGAAATGACTCTCTTCTCGGGTGTGGGGACTACAGTCCCCAACTCGTCCTTGGAAACGGGGAGGCGCGCGCCGCCGCCGCGGTGTATTTTTCACATTAACACTGGTGGTAATTAATGACCATATATTAGAATGAGATACATATGGCACTAGTGCTTAAAAAAGTGACAAACTGACTGGCTTACCTCAATGTAGTCACATACATATTCATTTGTAAATCTACTTTCCATCAGGTGGGCCGTGTCTGCCAACCAAGAGGTATAGAAAAAATCTATACTAATATTATAAAGTTGAACAGTTTTGAGATTGACATGGTCATTCACATTAATAGTGTAAAACTCGCCGTGATCATGGCGCTTGTAACAGCGCCGTGATCATGGCGATTGTAACAGCACCGTGATCATGGAGCTTGTAACAGCGCCGAAATATAGATTACTCAGCGTAAATAATGAAAATGGTAAATATCACGGCGAGTTTAACAAGTTTATTTGAACGCACTAATCTCGGGAACCACTGGTCAGAATTGAAAAAAATATTTTGTCTTGACCCTCCAGGGATAAAGGCATGATTATATGTATGTATTTTGTCTTGAATGGTCTTTTTATTTTTATTGACGAAGGTTTTAGGCTATATATCATTACGCTACTACTTAACATACCAGAGTAGTGATCACAAATGTCAACAAATACAGCTCCATACATTATTTTAAGACTAATAAATTATGGGCTCAAAGGGGTATTATGAGGTTTCAAGATATGCCATGGGCGAAGCCGGGGCGGGTCAGCTAGTATGTAAATGTATGAATGCCTTGTTGCCACTTCACATTTCCGTAGTTTTTAATGTGGTTTTGTGTACATAGATAAGATTTTTTTTTTATTATTGTTCATTTATGTGATACATATATTGCCAATTGGCATACATCATTTTAATAATAGGTCGTTACATATGAAATTGCCGTTTTTTTTTGAAGAAATTGGAGGTACTCCAATTTTCAGTGTCCAATCCAAATTTTATGATTATTTTTGTGTGTATGAATGAGACAACATTAAGCTAACAAACACTTTTATTACATTTTTCAAAAGTGACAGCTGTAAAAAAGTAATACGGAATTTATCGTCAAAATGGCATAGCATTTAGGTTTTTGAAGAACGAATTTAATTTATCAAGCGGCCAACAAAAACAAAATTTAACACAGTTGTAAAATCTTGAAATCAACTTTGAAACAAAATATAAATAATGGAAATAGCTATGAAATTACAGGAATAACGATCTCATGAATCTGTAAGAAAATTTCGGCAATTTCATCGGTAAAGACCTAATATAAAGTGTTTTAATAAATTGGGAGTAACTGGAAAATAGAAAATAAATAAGAAATAGGTATGGAATAGTAGTATGTATACCAAAGAATTATACAATTTTTTGTTTTGGAATGATATTTATTAACATTATGACGAATAAATTGCAAAGGCAAACTAAATCTATTAATAGTTTGCCACACTTATTAATTACGATATAGAATATAAAATGAATAAATAACACTTCTATATGGTTTGTTACATTCCAGTAATTACGAAGCACTTGAACAACTTTATATTAATATACATTTTTTCCTAATTACTGTGATTTTTAACACCAAGACTGATGATTAGGTACATTATTTCATAACGTGCTCTTTTATTGCTGCTCCTTAGTTATTCATGCTCTGTAATAAAATAAAAATACGTCAACAAGTATAGAAATTAAATTTATTTTTTATTTTGCAAAAAATTACAAAAATTTTAGTCAGCGAAATTACTGAACTGTTTTTTTTTCACACCCCAAATATGGTCAAATGTCGCGGGCTTATTCCGTCTTATTAAAGAAAGGAAAAAGGAGATGTAAGTGGCAAGAGAGTACTTTTTCAAGTCATTATACCTTTACCAACCCTTTTTTTTTTTCGTGCGCAAAATCCCCACGGAGCCTGTGGAAGAGGTTATGTCGGACTCGAACCGACCAAAACACACGCCGCCTGTGGGTCGTTTTTGGTTGACGAAGGTGAGGTTGACAGGCATATCCCTCGCACATCTGCCGACCCAAGGCCATCTTTCACGATCTGGCCCTCCCTCGGGTGTAGGGACTACAGAGTCCCCAACCTTTACAAACCCTTGAGTTTGAATGTTTAGGATACCGTTTTGAATGGATATTCTGTTATGCGAAAGTAACTCTATCTGTATGTTACGATTTCACTCCTAAACCACAGAACTGATCTTTATAAAATTTAGTACACAGATAGAATAGACCCTGGGAAGGTACATAGGCTATGTTTGGTCAAGATAACCACTCGTGGATACATGTGCAGAGTAGCGGACAACAGCTAGTTTATTAACACAAGACAATGTTAAATTAACAAAAACTCACACTTTAGTGGAGCGTGGTGGGTGATTAGGTCGTACACCAGACTGTTTCAACTGCAACACAATGGACCGGAGGCGTGCTACGTCACGCCCTCGTCGAGGTCCAAAGTCGCACAACTCGGCAACACGGGTCCACTCATTACCGTCTTCCACACTGCTTTCAGAGCCGCGTGCTAATGCCTTCTCGGCATTCCTTTATGAATAAAAAAAAACTCAGTTATCCCTTTTTATCATAGTTTTCCTACATAGGAAAGTATTTGCTCATTATATATGTTCCGATAAAATTGAAACATTTGAATGTTTATTTTTGTGGAATGTCCATAATAAGATTTCCTTTTCTATTGTCTATAACAAATAAGATAAAGAGACAATATGATAATGAATGATAGGTATTTAAAAAATACGATTACTGGTAATGCGAGTCATCCTCATTATACATTACTGTAGTAATATAACATGAGACACCTTGAACTGCCTGTGTTAGACAATGGGTGCGCGTCAGCAGTGCACTAAATCTCTCAATCACTTTTTATTAATTTTTCTTAATGTATATGAAAAAAAAAAGTGTGGTGTTGTATGTATGAACGTGAATAATATGAGATTTTACTATCACAACATCATCCCTATTAGTTCCAACACCTATCTCGACAGAATGGGTGTCCTACATAGTGTGGGACATGAAATGGCTGACATACAGAAATAAGCTTTGTCCACTCCACCACCCACTGAGGACCCATTTGTTAGTTCTTATACTTCAGTTATACTCACTTAGCCGACTCCCTGACAGCATTGAAAAGAAAAGAGCAAAATTAGTGTGTATCTGTACGCACAAGGAGCTTTATCATGTTTAAAAAGAAATAGTAGAATATCTTTTTAAAAGTGTATAAATCAATAACTAATTTTGCAGCACACTGTGATGGACGTTTTAACACAACTGGTTTCACTCGTTTTCTCATTTTTGGTGCAATATTGGACAATGAACTCTTAGACGAATGACTAAAGAAAAATATGGCGACACTGGCACAGAAGAAAATAAACTTCACACCAAAAAAGAGAAAGCAAGCTAAATTAATGTCAAATCTTAGGACATCTTCTCAACTTCTATATTGCAAGAGTGAACCATTGCCATGCTCACTGTGCTGTAGACAAGACTTGGACTCAGCAATAAGCTAACCAATCCTAAATTCACCAAAACATATTCCATAATATGGCGACTCATATTGCAATGCTCCATCCATTTTGCTACCTGACAGCGGAGTTAAGACAGGTATGTAAGTTGATTAAGAATCAAATAGTGTAATAAGTATACCTATTGGCTGCCTTGGTCTTGGCAATCTGTTCCTCATGATTCTTATACCAGTCTTCAAGTTCTTTTTTGGCTATCTTCAACATTTCTTCTCTCTTATTCTCTTCCTCAGCATCTAAAAGTCAAATTGAGAATCATGAATATTTCTTAGTTATAACAGGGTAGTACTGTCAACAACTTGACACATTTTATATTTTTTTTATGTGTGTGGAAAATAGTAAAATTAATGAAAACGATACAGACGACATTTGATACTGCGATATTTCCGTTACAGGGGGAGGGAGGGGCTAAGTCACTGAACCTTCGCCTTAAACCATGAATGGAATGGAATGGAAAGGGACTCCCTTGTCCGCACTTAGCCTCCCTTTTGGGTCATTGTGCATGCAGAGTACTGGCTAGAGTAGGCAGCCTAGCTCCGCCCAGAAGCACAGAAGCCGCCTTAAACCATTCAAATTCTTCTTTACATATATCCATCTAACGGCGACAGTATACTGTTGTCTTACAAAACAACATATAATCTGCTATGTGAAGTTCAATGTCATCATCATGTACCTAAGTATTACATACAATATAAGACACATAGTAAATAAATTATAAGATAGCTTCACTAGTGCATTAGGCAAAGCCTGTAATGATAGTTGTAATGAGAAATAATTTAATAAACAAAAAATAGACTGAACAGACAAGTAATAGCATGATCATCTGTAAAGTGAATGTATTATAAGTGTCCAGGTATAGCATATGAAAGAAATTTCCAGTAGTCTGTTTTTCCTTGACTAATAATTTACTACAACTTGATTTGCTTCATTGTTACATGTTTACATAACAAACCTTTTTCTTCCAATCTCTTTTTCTGTTCTTCTCTCCAAAGTTTGATCTTCTCTGGTTCCTCTCGCTCTTGTTGCATTGAACTGAATACAGAGGTCTGGATAGGCTCATCGTCCATCAAACCATTCGAATCGAAGGCAGCAGCACTAGGTACCTCTGTATGAGCAGAAAGTAATATGAAATGAAAGGAGAATTTATGACGAAATCCATATTTACAGAAATGCGAATATATTAACATTTTTGGTATATAATTAGCTGTTCCAATATTAAATAGGTATATTGTTCTCGTAAATATTCATTGTATACGTCATATAAAATCCAATATTTCTTACCTACAAAATCATCAAATCCGTTGGAAGAGGAAATAATTGGGGGCGGAGCACTGGTTTCCAACTCATCTTCGAGACCTGCTAGTTGGTTCTGTTCGCGAGCTAAGAACTCGGCTGCAGGATCTACTTCAGGTTGAACAAAATTATCACCAAAATCATCCATTTTGCGTTAAATTAATATATATAAGAAAGAATCAACAAATAAGAAATTATGATTCAGACAAGCAAAAAGTTATAGACAATGAAATTGATTTGGCTTTGGCAGCAGCAACCAGCAACGCAACGACCGCGACGAATGAAAAATTATAGGATGACATTTAATAAATTTATCGATAACTGTAAACTGTAAAGTGATTTATGTTTTATTCTGAAGGTGTATGTGAGGTTGATGTAAGGCTTATATTGTAATAAAAAAATGTTATAGGTAGTTTTTTTGGAATTGTAATAATCAATTTCACCTAAAACTATTATTTTATTGTGCCTAAATCTTAAATCCGCTTAAATCTAAAGGACGAGCCTGCATTTTAAAAAAAGGAGAGAAATTTATTTTTCTTATGTTATATTGATTAGATAATTCTTTATTAAATAACGTATTATTTTATACATATTTGACATGGAATATAAAATAGAAACAATATCTCAATTCTAAGTAATCTATACAGAAATAATATTAAATAATTTATAAATATTAAATACAATAAAAATAAAATAACTATTATACAACTTATAGCTAAGAACAATTAAAATGCGTCGTAGAATTCCTCCGCATCGCATGCCTCTTGTGGCAGCGTTCCCAGAAGACTGGCAGCATTGCCACGTTGTATGGCAATGCTTATTCTCTGACCTAAAAAGAGGCCAGCCTTCTGGTCACGAGAAGCGTCGACCATACGCTTCGCAATCTCACGTGTTATATTGATTATATTATACTTCCTTAACGATTTCCACTAACTAAATTCTAAAGTCACTGAGTATCTATATATTTACATTTCTCAATTTAGTACTTTGCACTTACATCCCTATTCATTGAAAACCTAAACATAACCATAGACTAATATTATATACTAGAGATAACTTAACCTCTAAAAGTGACATTTGTTTTGGTTGAGATTTTGATTCTTATTTGAGTTCTAAAATAATAGTTAAAATGAATTTGTGTTTAAGATCTAAGTGCTTACGACCAAATCTAATAGGTTCTTTATTCCGCTATTCAACTACACAGACAGACGTAGTTGTTACAAATGAGCATGTACTGATTGATGATTCTGATGTTGCTAAGGAGAGAGAACTTGAAATAGAGAGAAAAAGGGATATATCTCGTTTATCCTTTGCTCATCGGAATGTAATGAATGGTCGCCGGCCGTATGAAGTACCAAAATGCATACCCCATCTTACGCTTAAGTATAGTAGAAAGATGTATGGGAAATATGGCAATGCTAGTGGAGTAAATCCTAGTAAGTATTATTTTTCTATTATAATAACAGAATAGATACATACTATGAACTGTAAGGAACCCCATATTGATCAGTTCTTCTGTGAATATAATGTACGATAATAATAATAAATATTCCACGACATTCTACACAACGCTATCTAGACCCATGGTAAGCATAGCTTAACTAGCTTGTATTATGGGATCTAGATTGCGGATAAACATACTTAGATACTTTTCTTTTGTAAATACATACATATTATACAAAGAAACACCCAGACCAATGCAAATATACATATTTATGCATACAAATATTTGCACTGAGCGGGAATCGAACCCGCGCCCCCTGCGTAGCAGTCAAATGCTCTACCGCTACGCCACGGAGGTCGTCATATACATGTACATGTATCATCATGTACATGATAGGAACCATTATACATGTAGGTTGCCAACCAATAGTAGCTAGAGTTCGAGAACTTCGCAGACTTGGGCCCTTATGACTATATTTAGTTAGGTCAGTTCAATTCTGGCTGTGAATACTCTTTTTTTATTTCTACAGTTCTCTGCTTCCCATCAAAGCAAGATATAATTGAGAGGCAAGAATATGAAGCTGTAGCCTACCCATTCACCATAAGACAGATGATCGATCAAGTAGCAGAAAAGAGGAAAGAAGAACAGTTGAAAATTGAGCTGAGGGAAAGGGATGTCGCAAGTAAATTTGCCAAAATTGAGCAATGGAAGAAAGAGCTCAATGATAAGTTGGCCAAGAAAATTGCAGACGCTAGTGCAGCAAAGGTTTGTTAATTTTATTCAAATGACTATGATATACTCCTGGTACCTTAGAGGTTAATAAATGGGACTTACAATCAAGAGGTCCGTGGTTCAAATCCTAGCCATTATGGTACTAATGCAATTGCAATTTAAATGCAAAGCCATAGAGTTATTGACCAATTTGCAGACACAAGTATAATTTGGTTTGTTACTAATCAATAAGTCTGATTACTACCCTTACTTGTGACTTCGATTTTTAGTTTCCCTTTAGGCTCTCAGTTCGAATTTAGTTGTAATAATGTTTTTTAATTTTTATTAACAAGCAGCCAATGCATTAAATATTGCATTGTGAATACAAAATTGTCTGTGTATATCTATGGTCAATTCATGGACAATTGTGTTGGTTACATGATTGATAATCTGTTTTAGTTTTTAAGATTATTTGCTCAAAACTTTATAGTGTAACTAATTTTTGTAATAAATAAGAATAAATAATAAATAAATAATGCTAACTAAAATACTAAAATTCTTACAAACTTTAAACTCACATTCTATCTCTTGATAAAGGTATGTACCTATACCATGATTGCATTAATTCCAGTGAACACTATTTTTAGGAAAAGAAAGAAAGGCTTGTTGACGAAGTGAGGAGACATTTTGGCTTCAAATTAGATCCTCGGGATGAGAGATTCCAAGAGATGTTGGCTAAAAGGGAGAAGGAACAAAAGAAACAAGAAAAGATGGCCAGGAAAGAGGCAAAGGAGAAGCAGATGATTGCAAAGTTACAACAAAAGAGTGCTAAGATTGAAAAGTGAGTTTTGTTATTATAATATTAGTATTTTTAATTGTTAGTATAATAAAGTAATTATTAAAAGAATGCTGACTTTTTCTTGAGGTTTTGATAGAGTGTTTGATAGATTAACCATTTAAACATTTTGTTTTACTATCAACCAATCCAACTTTATGTTTTACTAACTTAAAATTAAGCCATATATTTGAAAATTTTAAATGTAATCAAATGTAAAACCTTATTCTGAATAAAATATTATTATTATTCATCTTTACTAAAGTAAACATCATATAAATTATATTTTTAAATACATATTGAGCTCTAAGTTTTAATACAGTGAATCTTGGTTAAGTGGGACCTGGATAAGTGAGAAACCTCCATAGCTGGAACTCATACTGAATTACCTCTACTAGTGGGATATAGAGGTTTGCTTCGAAACCTCTATATCTGGGATTTGATTTCGATTATGGTCATATCTCTCTATAACCAAAAAGCAAGTGAATTTTATAAGCACTTACCTCTGTAGCCGAGATAACATTAACTAATTTTGAGCCTCAATCACCGTCAGTTATAGTTTTCTTTACTATCATACGGATTGATGAACGCTATTGCACAGTTATTCTTAAATAATTAAACAACCAAAAATAAAAATAATATTTTATAAAATTGAAAACATCGATAAACATCTGATGGCTAATACTTCCAAAGGACAGATTTTTATCATCGAAACATTGCACATGGTTTACATTTTTGTACTATTTATAAAGAAACATATCTTTTAATTGCCCTTTTTTAATTCTTAATAAATATTAAAACTCACGTGTAATATTTACGTCATCATCATTACCTATATTCTGACCTATAGGTTATATTAATAGATCCCTAAAAAGACGAGACGAAAAATAGTTATTCTTGGATATCTGAGACAGCGGGTAAGTGGATTACCTCTAGAAGCGAGATAAATTTGCAGGTCCCTTCAGGTCCACTGTATTCACTGTATTATGTAAAGAGATGCAGTCATGAAACTTGGACCCTTTACTTGGAACTCTTAACATTGGCCGGCATCCGAACCCGCGTCATTTCGATCACAAGTCGAACACCTTAACGCTAGTGGTAACCGCTGCTTAAATATGGATGGGACTAGAAACAAAATACTTCAACAAAACCAACCGAATTGCTCTCATACCAATGGCGCCCAAAAGGTAATTGATAAATCGCCACATGCAAAAATATTTTTGTAATCGCTGGATATACAATAAAAAGTAAAATATAAATGAATAATATGAAATATAAACCTTTAATCATACACAAAACGTTTATAATTAACAAAGACGTATTCACGACGAGTCCTCGTCGGATTCTGACGAGGAGTAGAATGCCTCCCGTGGGTTGATGGTCACCGTGTGCTGATGCGCAGAACGTCGGGTTAGAGGAGAGCAGACCAATGTGTCTGAACTCACGCTGCTGCAAGGACTGCTCTTCTCATTACTCTGATAGGCAAAACAAGAAAATATATTTGGGGCTTGAAGTCTGAGTCACTGTGAAATTTAACGTTATAGTGTTTTAAACGGGCAATTTTTGAATTTGGAAGTTGAAAAAAAAGGAAGAATTGAAGTAGATATAGTGTTAAACTAACTTATAAACATTCGCGTTCCATAATATACAATAATGTTTACGGGAATTAACGCTATCATGGTATAGGTACACACATACCTTTGATTTGCCCGACGTTTTGACCGCCGTCTTAGTCCGTGAGACCTACTACCTCACGTACTAGAAGACGGTGGGCGTGCACCACGGCTGGTGTAACCTGATCGAAAATTTAGGCAAATCAAAGATATTTATGTACATATACCATGATCGCGTTAATTCCCATAAAAAAATATTGTAGATGTACTTCACCCCCGATAACTGGTGATGGCCCTAGACGTGGTTTTGACCGGTTCGAGTCCGACATAACCAGGCCCGCTGGCTCCGGCTAGGAGGTATCTGAGAGGATTTCTGCACGTAAAAAAAGCGTGTGGTGCGGTTAGCGTCTCAAATAAAGTAGG
Source organism: Eilema griseolum (assembly GCA_963662185.1). Classification (NCBI taxonomy): domain Eukaryota; kingdom Metazoa; phylum Arthropoda; class Insecta; order Lepidoptera; family Erebidae; genus Eilema; species Eilema griseolum. Next base: position 3,185,300 of record OY759235.1, read on the forward strand.
TACGTCCATTAAATCTTAGCTGTCTAAGTTATGGGCGTACGACTCAGATTGCTAACGATCGCACGATCCTCTATTCGACTTACTGTTTCCTTCTGTGCCGCAATGATGGCCTCTAAATTTTCCAAGTCCGCGTTATGTGCATTTCTTACATCGCCCATTTGTTTTTCGAACATCTGTGGCTCCTGAAAACAAATATTAAGCACATGTCACATCTCTCGGTTTCTCGTACATTTTTGAAATTCGTAAACCCTCATTGGTTGGCTGCTGATCACCCGTCATTCTCAACCACTGGGCGAACAGTCTTGAGATTTTCGTACGTTTTTCAAACTTGTGTCAATTTAGCACACCAAAATACTGAACGGGCATTGGTTACCCGTTGATCAAAGATTATCTTCAACCAGTGAGGGTACAGCATTAACCCACGGTTTCTAGCATGTTTTTCAAACTCTTATCAACTTAACACACAAATACGGAACGGCTATTGGTTGCCTATCGAACATCGATCAGGGTTCCTCATTGTTGACAGAATTAATGAGAACTTATAAGAAACCGTGGGTTAATACCTAGATATAAATAACAACTAACTGTCTCAACAGCATTCCTCAACGGTAGTTCTCCCAGCAAATGCGCAGATTGTGTGATCTTCTTGACTTTCTTCACACTGTCTCTGATCTTAATGTGAGTGCTTTGCGCTCTCTTCGGCACCACATTGACGCGCAAGTCGCTTCTGTACGACAGTTGCTCCCTGGTCCCTGCAGCCTCTTCTATCTGTTTCGATGACTCTTCTGGTGCTTCTTCCATTTTTTCTTGTCGATCTTTCTCTTGGTCTCCTGACTTTTCGTTGTCACATTGACTGAAAAGATTCAGAATTTTTAATAATTAATTTAAAATAGAATTCAAAAATTTAATTCACTCCCCTTAAGGGACGTGTAAAGAGTGTGGAATAGCCAGGATTACTACTACAACAGTTTAATGCAATTTCAATACCCACCCATAGCACTGGTTGTTTTTAATAAACGAGTAGATATCTCTGAAGGCCTGCTGTATGTAAGACAGCGTGGTTTGGTCGATAAGCACGGAGCTCGTGGAGCCAGAGCTGGAAGACACATCGCCTGATGGGAAACTTGCGCCGAGCGAAGGTTCGGAATCTGGAGATAAATAAATCAATCAAAAATAATAAGTGGACCCCGTGCTTCCGTCTCTAGGAGGATGAATGTTTTTACATTTTGTTAGTCATGTATTTCTCAAAAAAACCTTACCCGAGGAAGCAGCGTTATTGAGCCATAATTTAACTTGCTGCTGTTTCATCTCTTTCATTTGAGACACGAGTTGTAAGTTTAGCTCTTCGAGTTGGTGTCGATATGAAATTTCCTCTTGTAGTTGTTCTTCGAGATTCTCAACGTATTCCCTGAAAGGTTTTCAAAACGATTGTCAGTATTCATAGTCTCAAAATAAATTCAAGTGCTATTATATCAGTACCAAGGACATAAATGAAATCATTGAAAGAAGATCATTTTGCATTTTTACGTGATGCTGGTTGAATAAACTATAAAATAAGTGATAAAATATATCAGGGCCTCTATTCTGCTAAAGCAAAACCACTGTCACACCAAGTAGACTGCAAAAAATCCAGTTAATTTTAGAATTTTCAATGTGGTTAAAGTCCCAAATTAAAAATTATATTTTTCTTTATAACCTCACGTCTATATCTCCGAAGGGGTAGGTAGAGGTGCTAGAACCCACATTTCGCCAGTTTATGTTTAGGTCCCAATGTAGCCTATTGCCATTAACCTGTCACTTTTTTTTTACGTGCGCAAAATCCTTACGGATACCCCGGAGCCGGTGGAAGAGGTTATGTCGGACTCGAACCGACCATAAGGCACGCCGCCTGTGGGTCGTTTTTGGTTGCCGAAGGTGAGGTTGATAGGCATATCCCTCGCAACCGGCTGACCCAGGGCCATCTCTCACGATCTGGCCCTCTCCTCGGGTGTGGGGACTACAGAGTCCCCAACTAGTCCCCGGAAACGGAGAGGTGCGCAAGGTGCGCCACCGCCGCGGCCTACTTCTGCCAGGGTGACAGGCCTTCATAGGCGGGCAGCTTGGCTTGCCATCCTTCGTCGCTCTCGCCCCGCCTCCTCCTTCACGAGCATTACTTGCTCACAGAAGGAGGCGCCAGCCGTCCACGCATTTGCGCAGCGAACCATCGCCGCGAGCAAGGTAGAGAGCGTGAGAACTCTCACTCCCAGGGCCGCCCACAAGCTCCCGTCTCGGCGTTTCCCACGCCGAACACTCGGTGAGCGTGTGCGGCCCCGAGTCCTCGCTCGCGTCGCACCGAATTAACCGGGCACTTATAAACCTACGATAAATACACACAACTTCGAAAAGCATCGAAAAGTCATTGGTGTGTGCCATGGTAAAACCTAGGATAGAAGTTAAAAACGTGTAATGAAACTCGTTCTTATTTAATTTTGGACTTAAAACGTAATGCGATAAAGTCTTAAATGTAATGTCATTGTTTGCACTGTCTGTGGTATGACACTGGTTTGCTTTAGTAGAATCAAGGGCCTGATCACCAGAAATAAGTTACTAAGAGCTTATTATAATATATAGGAACTCACTTCTCCTTCTTTATTATATTATTCTTGATGTTCTTATTTGGCGGGGCTCTTAAGTTAGTCATAGTTCTATCTTTCATCATCACACCATTCCTGAAAGTATGAAATTGAAGCTATGAAAGTAGTCAATTTCGTATTTCCTTGAGAGGCTCGTGCTCGTGTAAATAGAACCACGTCGCAGTAATTATGTAGTCGCTAATGCTATGCAGCATCTGAGCTAGACCGCACCGACGCGACGGGTGCCGTGATTCTGGAATTATTTTTTTATACCACTTAGGTGGCAGACAAACGCACGGCCTACCTGATGGAAAGTGGTTACCGTGGCCTATGGACGTGTGTAACACCAGAGAAGCGACACTCGCGCTGCCGATCCTGTAAGCACAGAGTATCTATGCCGTCAGCGTAGAGGACAAAGCAGGACAAGCCTTTAGTCATCCCACTGACAGCACAAATTCGCCAGTGAGCTCTGGCTACCCTACTCACGGCTGGGAACTCAACACTAAGTTATTATAACCGCGGTATTCTGTAGGGCGGAGGTACTTCCCCAGTCGGACTGCTCAATTGGGCGGAAATACCGCCATGTCCTACCTCCTCATAAATTTTTAATTACATCACACCTACCTACACATTGGTGCTCTATTTTATCATACAGTTTTTATCCGACTACGGAGAAGCCAAAGGAGGGTTTTGGTTTGACAAGCTATCTGTTCCCTCACAGCTCCTAACTACTTATTAGAACTGGACAAATAAGGTATCGTTATAAGCGTCTTGATCGTCCACTGGTTATAGGCTAAATGACTTGTTCCTGAATCTAACGTGGCGTCCTCTAGCGGTCGTGAAGTACTGTGTTAAAAAATAATTTTGAGATTAATATGTGTTCTTTGGTATCAAACAAAAGGACTTGACTAGGACATTTTAAATAGATATAAATAATAGTTGTTGCTTGCCCAAAAATAATACATTCATACATATGTATATATAATCACGTCTTATCCCTGGACGGTTAGGCAGAGGTGAATTAACACCTACTTTTCACCAATAATTGTATTCGGTCCCACGTAATAGGGAGTGAGCATATTGCCGTATTCCGGGCACTATTGTTAACTCGAGCCATGCATCTGAGGCTGAGTCTGGGCTGTATATATCTGTCTGATGTTAAACAGCCCTATCGGCTTAGGTACATAAAATCTACTTTATCAAAATGTCTACTGTCTAAAATGTCTACTGTACCAAATTGACCATATGTGTTCATAATGTCTACTTTATCAAAATACCCACATGTTTATAATGTCTATAATGGCGGGGCAACCAACAGGAATATGGAGTTCGCGGTGGTTACCCTGGGTACTACTACTAGGTAGTAGGGGACCTATGTTTTTGCAAACTTTTTCATCGACAATCTGCTCCGCTACCTACCTAATACAAACAGAATTATTCAAATTGGAACGGCAGTTCCAGAAATTTCAAATGAACAGTTAACTCTTTAGCTCTAATACCTATTGTATATACCTATATCACTCTTCTACCTGTAATATTGGTAGGTATAGATTTCCGTTTATCCGTAGGTACATACCCTCAATTCAATATATTTTACTTTTGCTTGTTTAGTAGTATGTCTTTTAATTTTGATAGTGGTCATTTTGAGAAAGGCAGTAGTCATTATGAAAATGTGGTAATTTTTATGAAGTGGACATTGTGTGAAAAGCAGTAGTCATTAAGAAGATATGGTCATATTGTTTAAGTGGTCATTTCGGTAAAGTGGACTTATCCCTTAGTCGCCTTGTACGACACCGCATGGGAAGAGATACGGTGGCCCAATTCTACTCTGCCGGAAAACACGCGGCCTAAAATAATATAAATTACAAAATTAGTTTAAAACTAAAATACAAAAACTACTGAAAAATCACGCTTTAAAAAGTATTAAACAAGATAATATCAAGAATAGCCGTGGCACCATTGACAAAAGTTTTCAGTAGTCGGGTTTTAGTTTTAAAATTATTTTTTTATGCACTTGTAAGAATTATTTCAATGTGGAACTGATGATATCAAGTACGTAAATATGACATTAAAGCAACGTCAATAGATTTGAACGAATAAGAACGGTACGCAAATTTTACAGAATGCAATATGTTGAGCCGTAGCGGCGTAGCGTAAGGGAACATCGTGTCGGAATGGGATTTGCTTTAGGTACTATTTGGCGTCGTTAGCTAAGGCAATATAAAAATAAGTACCTATCAAGTACTTAAATATCAACTTACTTGTTTGCTATTGGTTTGGTACTCAAATGTCCACTGCTGCCGCTGCTAGTCAGCCACGAGAACTATAAACAGAATAAGTAGATTATCTACAAGTTTTTTCATAACATTAGGAGGAGGTATTTCCGCCCAATTGAGCAGTCCGACTGGGGAAGTACCTCCGCTCTACAGAATACCGCGGCTATAATAACTTCGTGTTGTTGTTGTTTACCAACGGTGAGTAGGGTAGCCAGAGCTCACTGGAAAATTTGTGCTGTCAGTGGGAGGACTAAAGGTTTGTCTTGCTTTGTCTTCTACACTGACGGCACAGAAACTCTGTACTTACAGGGTTAGCAGCGCGACTGTGACTCCTCTGGTGTTACAAACGTTCATAGGCCACGGTAACCACTTTTCATCAGGTGGGCCGTGTGCTTGTCTGCCAATTAAGTGGACTAAAAAAAATCAAGATGGATTCCAAGTCCGTATACCTGATCCATCATTCCTCTCTCGTGGTGCCTCAACGCCGTCCTTATTTTAGTCAGCATCTCGCAAGGCACATCGGCATTGTTCCTCAAATCCAATATCACGAGGGTGGTATTGGAATTCAGCATCTCGAGGACAGTTGTCGCAGCGTGTTCGGTTAAGCAGCAATTTTGGACATCCAGTGCTAGCAAGGAGGTTTATTTTATCAGATCAATTTAGAAAATCATTCACAGCAGGTACCTATGGAACTGAAGGGTTGGATGTTACAAGACGTATATTGTTCCGCTCGGGAAGGAGGGCGTTGTATAAACCAATTAGGAAATTCTTGATGATAGCACAGTGTCTAGAACTTCTAGAAGAAACCACACTATCACACCATCATATTATTCTGAGTAACATCCGAGTTTCAAACGCAGTCGTAAAACGAGAGGACGGTGGATTACAATTGTCGGAAAAATAGACCAACTTAAATATGTCGGTTATTACGAAATGGTTTGTCACTCAGGATAACGGGCCTGGTGATCAGATATCAAATCGATAGAACTCTGGGCAAACCTACTTACGAATACAGGCACCTTGAATTAAGGACTTGCTCTTTTCATTGGCTTTGCTAATAAGGCTAGTCATGAAGCAGACTTTGATACAGATTTTCAAATTCCGCTTCATACAAACGAAATGCGTCTATTACCTTTAATCCACAAGTCATCTGCAAGGACTTCTAGCAACTTAGTGACGCCAACATCGCCCAATTGCGGATTGGCACACACCGTTATTCTGCGCAGCCCTGCCATCGTGTCTAGTTCAGGCAGACGGTAGCGTAACGTGTGCGTCCAGTTCTCACTATACCTGTGTATCTTTTGATACTGAAACGAAAATCTACAATATATAATCCGAACAGAACATTGAGATCGAAGTTCATCATTCTGAGACTAGCTTTACCTACTGAAGATGACCTCCATGATTTTTTTTTAAAGAATATTATAACTGAAATTACTAATTTTCCATCTAACCCCTCCAGGTAAGCTAAATTGTTTGCGTTAGGAGTGGGTTTATGTCGGTAGTGTAAGGGTTAGGATCCGAACCCAGGATCTTTGTCTGATCTCTTACGATGCTTGTCTGCCATCGTAAGTGGTATACAAAAAAATAGGTGAGTTTTCTCTAGAAATAAGTAAGTACCCACCTTAACTAAATCCGCAATGTGACCTGCACCGAGTGGTGTTAGTTCACAACCAGAGAGATCCAAAGTAAGAACATTTGGTAAACTCCGTAGAGCCTTGCAGATTGCGAGACAGCCCGCATCGCCGATCATACAATGAGATAAATGTAAATGTTGCAGACAATTGTTCATTTGAATCGCCTGGAACAATAGGAGATCTAGAGTTCATCTTTATCTTCCATCATCTTAAAGGAACTCTACGTTCTCTTCAAGAAGACAACGGAGCCTGGACAGTACGTCTAATTAGGGTAAGTCGATATGACATCCCAAAGTAACGTACATTCGGTAAGTAGGTCAAATCAATCAATCAGCCCACTGCAGTCCACTGCTGGACATAGGCCTCTCCCAATGTGCGCCATTTTCTCCGATCCTTCGCCTTCCGCATCCAGCCTGTCCCAGGCACCTTTTTCAGGTCGTCTGTCCATCTGGCTAGGGGGCGTCCTACCTTTCGTTTACCTTCTCGCGGTCTCCACTCTAGGACTCGTTTGCTCCAACGGCCATCGGTCCTTCGGAAAACGTGGCCAGCCCACTGCCACTTCAACTTGCTTATTCTGTGGCCTATGTCGGTAACTTTGGTTCTCTGTGGGATAATATCGTTCCGAATTTTATCCTCTAGAGAAACTCCAAGCATAGCTTGCTCCATAGCCCGCTGCGCGACTTTTAAGCTATGGACCAGCCCCACTGTAAGTGTCCACGTTTCGGCACCGTAAGTCATAACAGGTAGGACGCACTGTTCAAAGACCTTTGTTTGTTGTAAGTAGCTAAATTTTGTAAATTGCATCATATCTAGAAATAGTGATTATGAATAATGTAATACGTGAATTGTACGAAGTCTTACGACTCTTGACGGATTCCTCAAGAAAAATGGTGAAAAGCAGCAGTGACTCACCTCACATAAAGGATTAAAATAAGGTATTCGTAACGGTATTCCTTCAAGCATTAGCGTTGTCAAGAGCGTGTTGTTAGAGAGCATTTGTGTAATAGCCTCCACTAAGTTGCTGAGCATGAAATTCGTTAGCAAGACGCAACGATTGTTCACGGTCTTCGCTAATCTTTCGCAGTCTATGTGTTCCAGAACTGTGAAGTCAACTTATGTTTAGTATTTTGTATTCCAGTTACTTATTTATTGGTTAATTTTATCTATGGCATATTAAAATCTAGTCCGGTGTTCTATGGTGACCTTTATGAAAATTGTTGTACAGTCACGAGCAATAATATATATACATTGTCACATTTTCTAAAACATTTGAACTTGTAAAGATCTAAAAAGAAGTGAACGCAATCCTCGAGTCAGACGAAGCTGACCCTGTTCCAGGCGTACTGCCAGGCGTTCTATACCAGTCAACTGTGGTGCAACTACACGAAAGGTGCCTACAACACGCTTCGTGTACAATATGACAACGCTCTCAGAGTGATGCTCGGTCTGCCATGGCGGTGTAGCGCGTCTGGCATGTTCGACGAGTACAGTATTAAAATATGTGGGAGCTGTTGAAAGGGTTGAAAAACTCTTTTCACAAACGTTTGCACTCCTCTTGCAACGAAATAATTCGCACGGTGTTTAATCATATTTACGAATATGACTTTTACTATATTATGAAATGACTGACAATTTTTTATGTATTACATACATACATACATACATTTAATGTATCCATGACAATGTCTATTACATGTGTACATTTGTTTACATAATAAACAAATTGTCACGGATAGTTAAATATGATATTCGAAGTGTGAATATATTTATGATTTTGTTTCGATTATATTAATGTGGAATAAACGTATGCCTTGTTTTGACATCATGTAATTTTGAACCAATTTTCGTTCACTTCTTTTTAGATCTTTACAAGTTTTCATATTTTAGAAAATGTGAAAATGTATATATATTATTGCTCGTGACTGTACAGGTAGGTGGGGTTTTTTAGATAGGAAACGTCACTTCTCCCTGTCAGATCAGAACTGTAAGTAAATGAAATCTTATCTTAACAATGCCACTATTCCAGATGCTGTCAATCCTAAAAGAATAATTTACTTCTTATTTTTAATTTCATAAAGCCGTTGCACCATTTTTTTCATTTTTTCCTTTTTCACTTATTTTGCCTTTAGCTTCCCATCAGGGGAGAAGAACTCAAATTGGGGTGTCCTAAATAAAAAAAACTGCTGGTTTCGATATTATACGGTTTAAACTGGCACGATGTTCTACCTCTATTTACGTAATACACTATTAGAAAATTCACGACATTGACAAAAAAAGTACAACACTGCGATAACTCACCAGTTTTAACTTGCTGTCGACATTTTATGGAAATATAATGGAGACTCAGATCACAGCTGAGTGCGTTAAGTATGGGGGGCCATTCTTGATACTTGATTCTGTCCACGCAGAAGTCCAATACTTTGCCATTCCCAGATGGCAGGACATAATTGAGAGGTGTCAAATTCTGTAGCTTACAACAGTTCAAGTAACACTGATGGAATATCCGACTGTTTTGTTCGCTACCTTTACCAACCATATTTCATATAAAGTATAAAAAACATTTAAACACAAATTATACCGTCCCTTAGGTGCGGTTAGTGCCCGAAGTAAAGATTTTCGTAATTTTTAATACTAATACCTAATAGGTTCTGTTCGAATGTTGTATAGTTGATCTAAAATAACGTGACTGTTTAAAATTAGAATATGTAATAACTGGCATTGACAGCTTTACTTTTTATATTTCAAGGCATTTTGTTGAATTTAAACAAAAAGTATTGTCCATGGTTGGTAGGTAAACCACGGAGGACAGAATGTTTACACTCAAAATATTCAGACTGTATACTACTGATTTGGTTCGCAATCCAAAGGGAGAAGGTTGGAGTGGGCGGGTGGTGGTGGACCTACGATTTCTGCTGCATCCATTTTCTCCATTGCCTTTTGAGTTGGGGGAAGGCATGAGTGCTTCAGCATTCATGACATCCCTTCGACCTAAACTTAATCACATGAACGAGTATATGACATTCAGCAAGCAAGTGGGAGGTCTGCCCGCTGTCCACGCACTGTCAAGGATCTGTTTTTAGTTCTATCATTGTCTATGCCTGTATCAGTCGAGTGCCCTGTAATATTCTATAACGAGTCTCATGCTCTCTTTACTTTTATCAACTTTATCAAGCGGGTGGTTCTTTTTGTCCATCAACTTGATCGTTGGCTTCCTACCGAGAGCCTCCAATTCAAGTTGGATTGGACGCCGAGAAGATAATAATGGTACTGGTATGACTGTGTGTGTGTATGTGTGTGTATGTGTCTGTGTGTTTGTGTGTCTATTTGTGTGTGTGTGTATGTGTGCGAGTGTGGGGTTTTTAAATGTGAGGGGAGGTGCATATGTATGAAGTTTGTGCTTATGTGAAGTTTGTGTGTGTTATATAGCTTGTGTGAAATAACTTCGTGTTGTGTTACCAGCGGTGAGTAGGGTAGCCAGAGCTAACTGGAGAGTTTGTGCTGTCAGTGAAAAAACTAAAGGCTGGTCCTGCTTTGTCTTCTACACTGACGGCTGCTTACAGGTTCCTCTGGTGTTACACACATCCATAGGCCACAGTAACCACTTTCCATCAGGTGGGCCGTGTGCTTGTCTGCCATCTAAAAAGTATAAAAAAGTTGCCGACGTCTCTTCTCTGTTAAGTTCTCAGCTGTCATACCGCCTGGCTATCACTCAGCGTTGTCCGTCAGGGCCGTAACAACAGGGGCTGTGAATGACACCAAGCGTCATAAAAAACTGATGTTACACACGTTCATAGGTCACGGTAACCACTTTCCATCAGGTGTGCCGTGTACTTGTCGGCCACCTAAGTTGTGTAAAAAATAAAGAAACTGGGGTACTTAAAACAAGCGCATCTATCTCTTCCTCCTCGTCATTATCTGGGCTTACCTTTTTTGTTTGGAAATCCCCACGGTTACCAACCCTGCCGGCCACTGCGGGTGGTTATGTTGTGTGCAGTTTTATGAAATTGGGCACTTGCATATTTATTCACTGTCTTATTGGTCCACGCCTGAGAAGTCATGAATAAGTCCTGACGATGATAATACGAATAAAAACAAAGATATATATTTATTATGCTTTTATTAAAAAATATTTTGTGACAGTCATATAAAACCACAAACTAACACACTAGAATCGCTGTAATACAATATGATTTTACTACTTAACAAGTTATTAAACAACAAAATATATGATAACATTCCAATCAGATATTGTATCAACGGCGATTCTTTATAGAATATTCTAACGAAGTTACTTATTTACACATACATCTAATTACATCTAAGCGATAAATGTATAACAATCAATACTTATAAAATCCCTTGTATATTGGTATTAGAAATAGTTTCTGTTAGTATTTGAGCTCACGACCAAATCTTTGTCTCATCGTCGGTTGTAGCCGTATAAAATCTTTAGTTTAGATGTTAAAATCTCGTAATAATGTCAGTTTGTAAAAATCTCGTAATAAAAATCTATACAAAATCCAGTTTCGATGTAATATCAATCTCCCAAAAGTCAAAAACGATCACGAAGTCAATGTGCAATCTTGATAATTGTGTTACGAGTGTACCGTTTTTGACATGTGGGAGATTGTGAATAGATCTAAACGGAATTTGAACAGTTTTTTATTAGGAGAATTTCAAAAACGATCTCGATGTCAATGTACAATCTTGAAAATTGTGTTACGAGTGGACCTATGACATGTGGGAGATTGTGATTAGATCTAGACTGAATTTTGAACGTATTTTTACTAGGAGAATGGAGTGGATTGTATAAATGGCTGCTGCAGTACACTACAATTTCAGATATTTTCAAATCTTTTTTTCTAGAAGAAGATATTGAAGATCTTGGTAGTAATACTTGTTGCAATATTTTCTTTTTATTGTTACTAAAAATTAAAATATCATTGCCATTTTTGAAGAGTCGATAAAATTAGACACTAAGTACTTTTTAAAGATTTTTATACGGAAATAGCTGCAATAATGATAATTTTGACCGTGAGCTCCGGTATGCGGTAAGGTTGGTAATGCGGACATTATTGCTCTTTTTTAATTGATGTACGAGCTCGGTTCATACAGGAAATTCGTTCGGTTTAAGTTTCTAAAGGATATTTTTCTTGTATAAACAGCGCAATTGTTTCTTTAGTTTTTATTTACATTTAATTGTTATAACCATAGATATCGTGCATGATCGATGAATAGGAAGTGATCTAGCTAGTGTGCGACAATGCCATAAGATCTTCTATACAATTCATAAAGCGATTGTCAACTGACATATCGTCGCTTAATTAAGTTCTAAATCACGTAAGTCACAATAGCAACGTAAGCAAAAACCGCTACAAATGATTGAATGACAAAAATTAAAATTTAGAACAATCAGAAATGTAGTTTTAGTGTCAATTTCCCCTGAAAGAGTTGCGGCTTCTGATGCAAAATATTACAAAACATGTTGAATCATATCTACGAGAGGATAGCGCGGCGCCACAAGACGTCACGCGGCTGTACGAACCTTCTCGTAACTATTTCTAGTAACAAATTCCGACCGCTGCCTTTTCATTGGGATTTGACCCTTGGACTTAGTCTGTTGAAAATTATAACCAATCATGGCACGGTTCTTTGTGACGTCATTGGTCATACGAAGACTTTCTTGAAAACATAAAATCATCGTCATACGCAAAACTGTAGTATGAGCTATATTATTTCAACTGTAACATTGGTGTTTCTAACATGAAATTGTAAGTAAATAAAGGTAACATTTGGTAACATTATTGAGGCACTTGTTATGATAAATAAGTAATAAAATTGGCCATTAGGTACGCTAAGAGAGCAACAATTTTGCTAACGAACACAAACGAGCGTCTTGAAGACGCGATGCCAGATACCAATTAATCAGTTGGTCTTACTAAAAGATAGGTATTTTTTTTGTTATAAAAATTTAAGAATTCATAGTGATTATACGGTTATCTAAAAATAGCATATATTTAGTATTACAGGTTAAATGTATTAATAAATGATATGGGTTCCGGTTGATTCCCGGGAATTGTTGTGATTATTTACAGGTTAAGTACTTTTTAATAAATTGGGAATGTTAACTTCTGCTTATTAAATTTGCTATAATTAACCGTATAATCATTTTAACTAATAAATTTCTATTTATTTTTGTTTTATTTCTATTACTAAAATTAATCATACTGCACTTTTAGCCAAATCAGCAGTGATTGATCAAAAACTTAACATGAGATACTAAATCGAAAATGATATAATCCTTATAAATCGATAGTTGTCTACAATATTTATATCACAATAGAGTTACTTTTTTATGTGATGAAGTGAAAAAATAGTAATCGTGGTTGTAAAAAGTTATAAGAGTTTTATTAAAAAGAGTTATACTCTGCACAGATGCAATATCAATTCACAATTCAATAGATAGTAGACTATAATATTAAACAGTAAATAGATTACGAAATATTAAAAAAGAAATGGCAATAGATTACATAGATTTTGTCTATTATATCATCAACGTTATTTATGCGCAACCGTTCCAGTTGACGCATCAAGAACAATCAATCAATCAATCAATCAGCCTTTTATCCTGAACTTTTTTTATTTTTTTTTATTTTTTTATTTTATTAGTGTCTTCTCACAGAATGGCTCTCAGTTCAGTGTGCCTCTTGGCATAGGCCTCCTCTAACATTTTCCATTGCTTTCTATCTTTTGCAACTCTTCTCCAGTTGGGTCCAGCTGTTAGTTTTATTTCGTCTTCCCATCTTTTTGCTTGTCTTCCTCTCTTTCTTTTTCCATCTCTAGGATACCATTCGGTTAATATCTTACTCCATTTTTCCTGGGGACATCTCATTAAATGGCCTGTCCACCTCCATTTTAGTTGATCTATCTTATCTAGCACGTCTGTTACTTTTGTTTTTGATCTTATGAAGGTGTGTCTTTTTCTATCTTGCTTTTTTACGCCAAGCATGCTCCTCTCCATGGCTCTTTGGCAGTGTACTATACTGTCTCTTTGGAGTTTAGTGAGTGACCAGGTTTCACATCCGTATATGAGGCAAGGTAGGATACAGGTATCGAAGACCTTCCGTTTGATTCCTATGCTGATGTCTATGGATTTCATTACTTCTTTCAAGGACCAGTATTTTTTCCAGCTGTTGGCTATTCTTCTATTTATTTCTTTGGTTGATTGGTCTGCATGTGAGATGATTTGTCCTAAGTAGGTATACTCTTCTACGTATTCGAGAGGGTGGTTATTTATTTTAATCTCTTGATGTATACTATTTGTTAGTAATTTTGTCTTGGTCAGGTTCATGTATAGTCCGATGCTTTCACTTTGTTTCCTTAGTTCTTCAATCATTTTCTCTAGATTATATGGATCTCTTTCGAATAGGACGATGTCGTCCGCAAACCTCAGATGATTGAGTTTTCTTCCATCTATGCTTAGGCCGTATTGATCCCAGTCTAGTTTACGGAATATATTTTCTAATACCGCGGAGAACAGCTTGGGAGACAGTGGATCTCCCTGTCTGACCCCTCTTCCTATTCTGAACTCGTCACCCAAAGTTTCCAATTGAATTCTTCCTTTGCTATGGTAGTATATGCTTCGTATGATTCTGATGTAGGTGGAGGGGATACCCTGTTTCTCTAGGCTCTCCCAGATGGCTTTGTGACTGATACTGTCGAAAGCCTTGGTGTAGTCTATAAAGACCATGTACAGAGATTTATTATACTCTTTGTGTTTTTCTATAATTTGTTTCACTGTATGTAGATGGTCTATTGTGGAGAAACTTTTCCTGAAGCCAGCCTGCTCCATGGGTTGGTTTTCGTCTAATATTGTGGTTATTCTCCCAAGGATGATTTTCGTAAATACTTTGTATATATTGGACATCAAACTAATTGGTCTATAGTTGTCTATGTCTTCTTTTGGGCCCTTCTTGTGTATTAGTATTATATGTGATGTTTCCCATTGTTGTGGAATGTATTTGGATATTATAATGTCGTTAAAGATTTTAGTTAATATCGGGATAAGTTCTTCCAAGGTTCCTTTCAATAGCTCATTTGTGATCTTGTCAGGGCCTGGCGATTTGTCTAGCTTCTGGCTAAGTATTGCATGTCTCACTTCACTAGGTAAGATTTCAGGTTCGGAACTCAGGATTGGGGGAGAGGTTTCACACCTGTTCTTGTTTGCGGAGTCTCTGTTAGAGTACAGGTTTTGGTAGAATTGTGTTGCTGTTTTGTTAATATCTTTTCGACTCGTAACGTGCATCTGGTGGTTTTTCAAGTTTGGTATCCAATTGCTTGATTCCCGTAATTCTTTAAGAGCTTTCCTGGTTCCGCCTGTTGCTACAATGTGTTTTACAAGAGTTTGGAGTCGCTTCGATTTTCTATCCTTTCTGATGCCTTCCCTTATTTTTTTACTTAGTTCAGTTATCTTCTGGATATTTTGCTTTTTCATTTTATTATTGAATAGATGTTTTCTCTCATTTATTAATAGCATTGTTGGTTCACTTAAGTTGTACTTTTGTTGGTCGGTTTTTCTAGTATTGAGACAAGTAAGGTTATTATGAAGTTTGTTGTAACTAGATTCGACCTGTTTAATATCTGAGTTTATTATTTCGCTGAGAAGTGTTACCATAGAAGTTGTTTTTGTATTGTTGATTCCTAGTGTAGTTGCAGTGGCAGTATTGACAGCGAGCTTTCTCGTCTTTTTAGGTGGGTTTATATGGAATGAAGCTCTTACCATACGATGATTTGTGTTAAAGTTTAGTCTCGATATTACTGATGTGTCTGTGCAAAATTTTGCGTGACTGCTTGTGATGTAGTCAATTTCGTTTTTATATTTCCCATCGGGAGAAATCCAGGTCCATTTGTTGTTCACATTTTTCTTGAATAAACTGTTCAAAAGTAAAAGATTATGCTCAAGTAAGAAGTCTATTAGTTTTTGGCCATTTTCGCTTCTTTTGCCATGTCCAAACTTGCCCAGCACATATTCATCATTGTTTTGTTTGGCTCCTACTTGGGCATTGAAATCTCCCATTAGTATGAGAATATTTTTTGAATGTTCTGATATAACTTGGCCTAGTTTGTCGTAGAATAGTTGATGTTCAGTTTTGTCGGCTAGTTCAGTCGGCGCATAGACTTGTATGATGGTCCATGTTTTCTTATGACTGGGTATAGTTAGGTGTAGTATTGAAATTCGGTCTGTTACCCCGATGAAGCCTTTTATATACTTTCTGAGGTGTGTTTTGACCATGAATCCAACTCCTTTTTGTCCTCCGGTTTCACCTTTATAGAACAATATGTAACCTGCATATTCTTCTATTGCTTCTCCTGCTCTTCGAATTTCACACATGCCTAGTATATCCCATTTCAGGTCCATCAGTGCTTTTTCCAGTTCTAGCTGAGCTTCTGGTGTTCTCAGGGTTCTAGTATTAAGGGTTGCAATGTATAGTTTTTTTCTTTTTGTTAGAGGGTGATGGTCTATTACTCCCTCGGTGACCAGCCGTGGTGGGAGGATAATTTGATTTTGTTGTATTAGTTGTTTGTTCTGATTTGTATTTGTTGGTTTCCGTTTCCGATCACATTTCTTTAGTTGCTATATTTTTTCCTCTGTTGTTATATTAGAAAGGGAGTTGGATCTCCCCCTCATTCTTTCAAGAACAATAGTTTATATTAATTGTGACCAATTTCTAAAATTTATTTGCGATTGGTGTATAATTTGAAAAATGCTTTTATATAGATGATAAGTTTATTTATAAATTTTCATTTTAAATTAAGCGTATTTTCTGTACTTTGCTTTTTTAAATAAGGTTGTACAAACATTACCGTGTTCATGATCTATTGATTTTTATATTTTGAATTTATTATTTCTTCACTTTATCACGAGCTAAATAATCGTAAAATAAATTAATATACAGTATTTTCACCGTCACCGTTTGATAACATTCTAAGTTTACATTCCACATTGTGCATTTTACATAGATCATAAGACTACATCCGTTTAAATTTTTAATTCAAAAGACCCGTACCCTCAGCACGAAAACGTATAGTAATCGTATCGTAAACGTAACGAGAGAAAGGAGTATTGCGATTGGCCACCTGCCTACTGTTAACATGTGTGTGTGTGTGTGTGTGTGTGTGAAACCAGTCAATCACAATGTCACGTTCTCTCGATAAGTTTACGATAGCTTTTCGTGGTAGTGGTACAGATGATCTGTAAATTGGCTACCCCATCGCATTACTAAATATTTAATAGGTTTAAAATATAAGCAGGAATATCTATACAGTTATAAATATATTAAGAGAAGTCTTTGCGCCCTTAGTATATTACGCGCACGGTAGATACGTTTGGCACATTCGCACAGTGAATCTCGATTAATAACTGGATCTGAGAACGAGCCTAAGACCGGTATTCCAGAACAACGCTCTGTGAATCGACTCTCACAATGACACTATCATCGAAAAATCGAAATGAACTGTCATCTAGAATACAATCTGTCTTCAGATCTAGTTATAAATTGGGATCTGAGTATCGTTCTGAAATACGGGTCTTACAGAGGTAAAAGAATGCAGACTATAAAATCTAATTATTAATTTACTATCAAAATTCGATCGCTGGGTGACCACTAGCATACGTTAATCGGTTACTTCTATTCGCTCTTAGAATTTTGTTCAAATGTTTTATTTGTGAAACAACAATAAGTACATTTTATTTTATATTGCAAAACTCGGCTTGCTTCTGTCTCATCAACAGTTTTCTACTCAAGGCAACGAGCAAAATATAAGGCTACCTTCTGTTTAATATTAGTTCAGAAACACAAAATATCAAAACAAAATTTTAAGAGTAAATTTTCTGAAATTACATTAGGAGTTAATTATACAGAAAAAAGATAAGGCTTAAGGCATAATCAAAGTAAAATCACACGATCGAAATCAAATATCGCGTCGATAAGTACGATTTTGCTTTGATAATCGTATGCTCTGTGCCTTTTCTGTATAATTCACACTTTAATTGACACGGACACCGTCAATCGAAGGATGAAAATCACGAGAGCCGCCCGTGGAAGGGGTACAGTATCTTACTTTATTATATCTACTATAGATAATATTTCTACTTTGCTTTAGCACGATTATTATTGTTATCGTATTGTTACCGGGAGTAATAACGTCCTATTTGCAGTTATGACACTTTAGAATTTAGAATTCTGACGTGCAGACTTGTGATCTAAGGGACTATCCATTAATTATGGTAAAGGTATCATGGGAGAAGGAGATCAAGTCTCGTTACGTAATATTTTATAAGTCATCATCATCATTATGTCAGCCACACATAGTCCAAAGCTGAACATAGACCTCTCCCACAGACTTCCAGAATGACCGATCTAAAGCAGCCCGCATCCAGCGCTTCCCGGCGACCTTCAGGAGGTCGTCCTTCCACCTGGCCGTTGGGCGTCCTACGCTACGTTTGCCCGTACGCGGTCGCCATTCCAGAACTTTTTTGCTCCATCGGCCATCTGTTCTGCGCGCTATGTGCAGTCCATTCAACGACCTAATCCGCCGGGCTACGTCGATTTATAAGATGTTATACAAAATAAACATATTTAATAAAATTTTATAGGTATTAAAAAGTCTTGTCTCGCTGTAAAAATTATAATACACGACCGAAAACTATCAAAATTTTGTATAAAAAAAAAACTATTTTTCACTTTCTTCAAATTAATGGATCGCCCCTAATGTTGATATAGAATGTTGCCAGGACTTTTTTTGCAACGTTTACGTTTAATTTTATCCAACTTCTATAAAATGTGTCAAGTAAGTTTGACACAGTAACAAGAAATACCTGTACATAGTACTTATAAGTAACATATCACGTTAGTATACTTGAAGTACAACTTTGAACTTTAGAAATTCCATCTGTTTACAAAATATAAAACATTGACCAATAACATATTTTTGCGATTTTTTTGGCTGAAAATTTATAAGTTTTTAGAGATCAAACATTTATTTATCAAATTATAAAACATATTAATTATTTTTTTAAATACATGATGTAAAAGATATATTTAAAAATTTAAAATAAAACAATCAGTGTCTCACCGTCCTTGGGTACAGTGACGAAATTATTAATATGATAGAAAGTTTTAGAATGGAATAGATGCATGGAAATGAAAGAGATTGATGAAACAGACATCTGAGGAATGTGAGCATGGACACATACAATCTCGATGACAGCAAAGATGTCTTTTAAGTCAAGAGTACCCGCAAATGTGAAGTATATCTGAATACATCCTTCTGAAATCAATCACGTTCGGCAACGGCTGAACGGATCTGGCGGAAATTTGGTACAGGGATAGATTACAGACTGGAAGCACTCATAGGCTTTTTATCCTGGGCAATATTTTCCCATGGGCAGCAGGTACGAGATCAAAATTTCACGAGCGCTATATAAATATTCATGAAAGTAGAGGTGAAATATATATGCCATCGAATTGTAAGGGGAAATATGACATATGACAAATGTCCATTTAGGATTATCGAGAAACACTGATTATATCTTATGAGCTTCATTTTCAAAATCTGCTTTCCGCCACTGAAAGCCTAAAGACTCTGTCTCACGCTATAAAAGAAACGTGACGTCACACCGCAGTGAGATTAGTCCGTGAGCGGTTTTAAACCGGCTTTCCGTCAACTGACAAGTCGAATAAAACTAAGCTAACTGAACGTACGGCCCTCTCCGGTCCGATTCCGGTTGGTCAGCGTCGCTTTCAGAACCGGAATACGATCGCTGTACGGTCCATTCGCTCTCCGGATCGGAAAATATGTTCCTGTCGGCCAAAGCGTCGTCGTCCATTGCTTCCATGTCTAAATCGTCTGAAAAAAAAGTACTCATGATTGGTTTTGTTGTTTGTCTATGGTAATGGTTATAATATACCATACCACTTATTTGTTAGAAAGGTATATTAGTTGGGGAGTGTTCTTTGCTATGTTTGCAGAAAAAAGCTGTACAAGATGTCCGCCACCACAAAGCGACAGAGTGCATATTTTACTGCCACTCTGGGTTTCAAATGACATGGCTTGACTAGTAAAATACCATACAATATAACAAATTTACAAATCCAAGATGGCCACCATCACAAAATAGCGAAATACATATTTTTACCATCTACTATCCTCCAGGTGTCTCGAAAATAAAAGTTAAATTAAAAAATTTAAAAACCCATGTTACAAAAAACAACCTCCAAAGAGTTAAAAATAAATTGTTAGCCCTTTAAGTTTGATATACCTAGTAATAGTTTGATTCAAGTGTAACCATGACGGGGGTACCATGGATCGTTCCGATAATATGAGGGAGTGCTAGTCAAGGTCTCTATACATACCATTGTCAGCAATGAACTCGGAGCTCCAGTCGTTGTCGAACTCTAGCTGCTTGTTTGCATCACGTTCCATCGGCGACTGCACCGCGTCAGTATCAGCGTCGGTGACGTCATAGATCTCCGTCATTTTCATCTGAAATAGAGGAGGTAGTATTTAGAAAAAAAAAAATTCTGTGTACTGTGGCGGTAGAACGATTATTTAAAGGAGTATATTTTGGTTGCTAGTGGCCACCCCATACTTTCCTATGGAGTGTCGTAGAATCTGACAGTAAACTACATAACAAAGAAGTGCCCGCTTGACGGCAATAGGCGTAGGATCGAAAATCATAATTGGCAAAATGTGGGTGTTAAGTTAAAAAAAATCCGCCCACTATACGGACCAACCAAAAATCGCAATCGTTTTGATCACTTTAATATAACCTATTATTGGTTACTTGGCACGTCTCGGCTGTTGCGCCCCACCCAGCTACCAAAGGGACCTAAGTAATAAAACACATTCTTCGCAGCTAGAGGTAGAGGACCTTGTCAAGTTGTTTGCCGGACATTCTAGGCACATGCACTGTAGGTATATTTTGTATCGCGGCACCATAAAGCTATTTGAGTCCTTGATTACTTGAATATAACCTATGATTGGTTACTTAGCACGCTTCGGCAAATTCGGCTCAGCTAGAGGCAGAGGACATTGTCCAGTTGTTTGCCGGACATTATAGGCAAACTAAACATAACATAACATAACATAAACTCACGCCTATATCCGCGAAGGGGTAGGCAGAGGTGCTAGCCCCACATTTCGCCAGTTTATGTTTAGGTCCCAATGTAATAGGTGGCACCGGGCACTTATATACCTGCGATAAATACACACATAACTTCGAAAGCATCGAAAAGTCATTGGTGTGTGCCATGGTGAAACCTGGGATCAATCCCGAGACCTCGTCTCAGCAGTCCATTACCCATACCACTAGGCTATCGCACTAAAACAGTAGGTATATTACATATCGCGGCATCATAAAGCCCTGCAAGCCCTTGATTACTTGAATATATCCTATGATTAGTTACTTGCCACACCTCAGCAGTCTCAGAATGTGTTTCCTGACTTAGGTCTCTTTGATCGATCTAAAGAGACCCGAGTCGGTAAACACATTCTGCTCAGCGAGAGGTAGAGGACATTGTCCAGTTGTTTGCCGGACATTATAGGCACATAGAACAGTAGGTATATTACGTATCGCGGCATCATAAAGCCCTGTAAGCCCTCGATTACTTGAATATATCCTATGATTAATTACTGGGCACACCTTAGCAGTCTCAGAATGTGTTTCCTGACTTAGGTCTCTTTGGTCGATCCAAAGAGACCTAAGTCGGTAAACACATTCTGCTCAGCGAGAGGTAGAGGACATTGTCCAGTTGTTTGCCGGACATTACAGGCACATATAACTGTAGGTATATTACGTATCGCGGCATCATAAATAAACAAAGCGGCCATTATCGTATTTACGTAGAGTGCTCGATAACAATTAATTACTCACTAGGTACCTACTTGTGGAACGAGCGAAGATCGACACTAGAAGATTGGGTAAACATAACATAACATAAACTCACGCCTATATCCCCGAAGGGGTAGGTAGAGGTGCTAGCACCCACATTTCGCCAGTTTATGTTTAGTTGCGTTATTATCATACTCTTGAGAACAGTCAGCATCAGGTATAATCTTGACGATAATCTCAAAATGAACCTACTAATGATTTTGATACTAAACTTTTTCATTGCATTTAAATTTATATTTTCTTTGAAATAAGAATATTAGCAACCCCAATTACTGATATTCCCTCTAACCCCTCCAACTAAGCTATATTGCCTGCGGAGTGGGTACACGTAGGTAGTGGCCAGGATTCAAACCAGGGACTTCTCGATTGTAAGGCCAACTCTTTAACCACAAAGCTACCGATGCTTCACTCTGCTATCAAGATCGATCTGAAGCTGACTGTACCAAATATAGAAATTAATGAAATGTGGATATTTATTCACCTCTGTCCAACCCTTTTAGGATAACAGGCGTGTGTATATTTCTTTGTCTGACCGAAACCGACATTCATCAATACTTATTCGATGCCTTGCACGAAGTGTAAAGGTTAGATTTTTTTATACTACTTAGGTGGCAGACAAGCACACGGCCCACCTGATGGCTATCATGGCCTATGGACGTATGCAACACCCGAGGAATTACTCTCGTGCTGCCCACCCTGAAAATCTTCTGAAGCTTAAAATTTTTGAAGGACCTCATATTATAGTCGATAGGGAAAATGGTAGCAGGGAGTTCATTCCACAGCTTGAGCGTGCGTGGGAACAAGTGCAAATGGGATTGGTGCTACTCTCTTGCCTTCTATTTTCTTCATCTTGGCTTTTACGGGACGGACTGCTTCCTGACTCCCTAACCCTGAGGGGAAGTACGTTAATCACCTTGGACAGCTAAGCTCAGGTGGGTCCCGCCACCACTTTATTTCTTCTTACTACTAGTATTATAAAATACTATTTTCTATTTCTAATCATTGGAAATTAAAATACTAGTAAGTCTTTGTTCTACTTTTGCAATTGCCCGGAAGGTACTAAGATACAGCTGGTATTTACATACTGCAATTATATTCTGACCCACGGGTTAATTGATACAACTTTAATAAGCCACAATGTTACTAATCTAATGTATGATATACATACAATAGAATAATAAATCAAAATAGAACAGTATTCAGTCAAATTAAAAATGGTTGATAAAAATTACTAAATAAATTTAAAAAATCGTCAAGTTTGTAGGTACATACAGTTTGTAAGTATTGTACATTACATAATATATATTTAGACAAAATGTTTAGAAAAAGCTCGAGTCGCTGGTTTCTGGGAGCGACGCGAATGAAATTTGAATTTGAAACGGGACATAGAAACATTAGAAACTCTACAAATTACAAATCAAAGACAATTTAGCAAGATTTAACAATATTGAAGGAGCATGGTGGCCTTCTTCAGTTTACGGAATCGTTGATTTTACTATAAATGATTTATTGAATTTTGACACCTATGTACTTAAGAATGTACCCCATACTAAGGTACCTCACTTCATATCTTCAAAATACTATGATCAAACAATCACAGTTAGTGCTTCTTAAATTCACAATTAAATGAAAATTATACTTGTCAATACTAAGTAAAACCTTTAAGAATAGGGGGATCTTGGCATATGCTACGAGTAGTTACCGAAGGGAGAGAGGATCGAAAAATATTTAAAAAAAATTGATTACGCAGTATAGGCAAGTGCCCTAAGCATAGCGCGCATTTCTGTATCATAACTACAATAGCATTGCTGCTGGTCAAATAGTGATCATCGCGATACCAAATTATTTTTTCCGTACAGTGAAGTGAGTACATATATGTACTCAAGTGATAGGCGTCACTCCTTCCGGTGTTGCCCGCTCAAACATATAATTAACCTACATAATCGAATACAGTACGCATACCAACAAATGGTAATTAGCTTTAAACCAATATTGTTTGCTACTGATTAAGCTACAACAATGAACTGGTAAGACGACTGACGCCGCTGTTATCATAACATTACTATCCTACACGTTATTTACCATTATTATTATTTGGTACATTAATTTGACTGTCAACCGTGTGCTGGCGGAGAAAGAATACAAGTATCACCGTCCCATCTCATCTGAAGGGTGTCGTTGGAAGCGACTAACGGACAAATACGCAAAACTCGAAATACAACCCCGTACCAAGCTGTCTGGCCAGCGTGGAAACAGTAGCCCAAAGTCTCCCAACATTAGGAGATGCCTATGACCAGCAGTGGACAACGATAGGCTACTTGATATCCCAATGGAAAGCTTGGGTGGATTTCAAAAAGGTTTCCATTCTAGGTGCTATCGATAGCCAAGTCAAGCCACCAAGCCAATATTAAGATCCGGACCGGACTTACGATTGAGAGACCCCTCTGATCCTGATTCTTGGAATTCGATTCTACTAAAGCAAAACCACTGTTACATCACAGATACTGCAAAAATTGACATTAAATTTTAGAATTTATTTCTATTAGCGTAAAGTCCAATATAAATGAAAAGAGTTTTTTTTATACTACTTAGGTGGCAGACAACCACACAGCCCACCTGATGGAAAGTGGTTACCGTGGCCTATGGACGTTTGTAACACCAGAGGAGTCACACTTGCGCTGCCAACCCTATAAGTACAGAGTTTCTGTGCCGTCAGTGTAGAAGACAAAGCAGGACAAGCCTTTAGTCTTCCCACTGACAGCACAAATTCTCCATTGAGCTATGGCTACCCTACTCACAGCTGGAAACACAAGACGAAGTTATTATAGCCACGGTATTCTGTAGGGCGGAGGTACTACCCCAGTCGGACTGCTCAATCGGGCAGAAATACCGCCGTGTCCTACCTCCTTATACTGTATATATATGTGGTAGAATTAAGACCCTGGCCATTACACTACTGACAAGTACTATGTAACCACGTATAGTAGTATTACAGGTGAGACTATACAATAGTAATGAGCGCTATATAAGTGAGATAAGTAACTTCGGACACTTATCTCCTTGGCCGTGTGTACATAAACCTTAAAATAACTCTGCACTAAAAAAGGAATCCCTTATCATTTAGCAGTAAACAGAATCTGGTAAGAATATATTACAATATAATCACCGCGGTAGTCGATAACCCTGCGAATGCCACACACGTCATTGGCCACAGATAACTGAGGTCAAGTATGACAGTTACAAGAGTTTGCAAACAGACACGCAGCACGTGTTATGTGCATAAAGGGTTGATTTTTTTTATTCATTTCTCCAACACAATTACCTATATCAGTATCAAAATAAACGGGATATGTACCATGTTTCATTGTTTTGAGTTTCCGATATTTCAACGCTGTTGCAAGCATGATCACGGAGGAACTCCTCCATCCGGAGAGTTAATTTTGATACTGATGTGAGTGACCATGATAGTTTAAATACCTATACAATTACCTATGCATTACATATATACATATGAATTACGAAACACCCACATTTCACCAATAATTGTATTCGGTCCCACGTAATATCTATTGCCGTATTCCGGGCACTATTGGTGACTCGAGCCATGCATCTGAGGCCGAGTCTGGGCTGTCTATATCTGTCTGATGTTAAACAATCCTATCCCTTAGTCGCCTAGTACGACACCCCATGGGAAGAGATGGAGTGGTCCAAATTCTACTCAGCCGGAAACCACGTGGATTTACATTACTATTAACATAAAACAATATGGCGTCGTAGAGGTTGACATGCTTACCAATGTTCTCAATAACATTGATGACAAAAACCGTGTGAAGTGGAGAAGTAAAATCCGGAAACGGACGTCCTTCAGATTTTCAACTGAGAATTATTCTTATTTTAAAAATCTCTGGTAGCAACAGGTGTTACATCAAAAGCGTCTTAAGAGTCAGGCACTTTCTAGATTGCTAAAAAAATGTTTAGGTGGAGAGTCCTTATTCTGCTACTTACCTTATTCTCACTGTCCAGGTAATAATACGCCAGCAGGGCTTCGTTGTGTGACGTCACGCTCAGAATATGTTCGAAGGTGTCGACATCATCGTGTGTCGTCCTCATATCGCCGTATGTGATCCGGAATTCACTTGCACGCCTGCAGACAAACGGAAAATGTAAATACTTGATTTTATTCCACACATAACTCGCTAATCTTTTTGGCAACACTAGACAATTCTCCAAAAAAAATCGAGGATTTTGCCTTTAAAAGAGGGTTCGAGGTAACCTTATATCCATATATCGCGATAATACACAACATTGGCGTCTCGCTTAATTTAAAATTAGTGATATGATGGGTTTTTGTGTTGCAGAATGTCACCATTCTAATAAAATATAATATCTTAGCAAACGGATGGCAACATTGCCTAGAGGTCTATTTGAATTCAGAACATTTCCTTTTTCAACGTCAGTATATCTCTTGCCGTCACAAAAGTAGCACCTATTTCTTTTTGATTTGTAAATCTTATGACATCATTCGAGTCGGCTACGTCCCAACAATATAATCAATTATATTGTATAAATAGTTGGTAAACAATTGCACCACTGTGTTCAGTCAACGGATTAAAACCCGGTATTACAGATTGCTGAAAAGGATGTACGCAATTATCGAACGAAGCGAGGTCACCGAACGATGTGGCGTGGAGAAAACTCGACTTTGACACTACGGCTAACACACACACACAATAATAATGTCAACAAATTGAAACTTATACAAATAATATTCAACAAAGCCGCAATAATTATGACAATATGTATTTTATTAAACCCGGACGCAAAAAAGACGGGGTGTTATAAGTTTGACGTGTCTGTGTGTTTGTGTCTATCTGTGGCATCGTAGCTCTGGAACAGATGAACCGATTTGAATTTAGTTTTTTTTTGTTTGAAAGGTATATTCGTTGCGAGTGTTCTTAGCTATGTTTGAAAAAAAAAACGGTCCGAGATGGCCGCTGCTACAAAATGACGAAGTACATATTTTTTCTCAACTCCCTCAATACACCTATGTAGTAATACACATTTTCATGCAAGCCTTATCATGTCGGGGGACCCTAACTGGTAGAGCACTACGTCATATTATCGGAACGATCCAATGTCCCCTTGACAATGACAACACTTGAATCAAAATATGTATTACTAGGTATATCAAAGTTATAGGGTTAACAAACACAACATATTTTCGACTTTTTGAGGGTTGTTTTTTTAAGTATTGTCATATAGTATTATTGTGTGTGTTTGGTTCGCCTATCAGTGACGTCAAATACATGCTGTTTTTTTGTGACACAAGAGTGTCACAGGTCAAACAGCGATATGGGTTCATGATTGCGTAGACATAAACTATAGGACAATCTTGTGTACCCATTACAGTAATTTAAGTACGAGCGTTTTCATGAAATGATTGAACATTTTTTTTTTACCACTTAGGTGGCAGACAATCACCCGGCCCACCTGATAGGAAGTGGTTAGCGACAACACCAGGGGTGTTACACTCGCGCTGCCGACCATGAAGAAACCTTCTGATGCCCCTCTTGAAGAACGTTTCTCGAATAATCTCTCAGTAGTTCCGTATGATATCGACTTTCTTTAAAACGATAATGGAGATTCAATTAACAGGATTTGTTGTTGTGAGTCATTCGGATAAAAAACATTGCGTCGACCGCGTAAGGTTATCTTAGGTAGATTAGGTTACAGTACTTAGTCTGGTCTGGATAAACATCTTAAGTGGCACCTGCTATTACATATATTTATTAGGTATCGGTAAACGTTAACCATCAAGATGATGCAATTTATAGATCTATGTTCTATAAATTGCGACTATTATAGTAAAATAAATTAATTTTTAACGTTACTTGGCACCCTTTAGTACAACCGTTCCCGCGCTTCTCAAAAAATGCTATATACTATTTATTTTTTTGTACTGGCAATGTCTTTTACATTTAACTTCTTGACACCTCTTGGTATTTGTCACCTAGAGCCGGAACCAAGGCCGGTACTGCTAACTTTCATCGATACATTGATATGACGATTCTAAAGATTTTCTTTATTATGTGCAAGGGCAATAAATAATATTGAAAGTTGGATAAAAGACGATTAGGATAATGCAATGTCAATGAAACAAATTTAAATATGTTATGAAGGTTATTTAGAATATTTAAAGGTCAATTCACGAAGACCTTTGTTTTTCTTTGTTTTTATTTTTATGCAGTCACTGCTGCTATAGGCGCACACCTTTACTGTTAGAATATGCCATTTTTTTTTTCTTTGCGTCCTTTACGATAGATTCCTCACACAAAAGCTTGTACTCGTACCTATACATATCTCACAATAAAGTAATGAAAGCGTGTGGAAAAAAATTCAAGTTTGAATGGCCACAACGAAATGATAATTGTATCTTTCACCTATTACTGTCCTAAATTGATATAGCATTTGGACACGAATGCTATGAGTCCAAGTCGCGCTGTGAAATCAAACAGTGCAGTTTTTCCTGACGGTAAGTGCCTATCTTATATAGGATAGGCACTTTTTAAGTGCGGCGGAGGACCAAGTGGACATTGGAAGAGATTTATGTTCAGCTGTAGACTGCCAAAAGCTTATTTTTGGATCTTGGCTTACACACATACGGCATGAGAAATATTTCGTGAAATCTTTGTGAGTTTTTAGTTTCTAAGAACACACCTCCGTACAAAATATTCGAGCGAATTTAATCGTACCACGGGTAAATTGTGTGGCAAAACAATGAATTGGTAGCGAGATTATTTCAGCGTGATTTTTATTACAAATGCAGTAGTTGAAGTGTTGTAATAGAATCCTGCGGAATTATCGCGCGGATATAATACTACGTGGCCCCAAATCGACATAATAAAAAATTAAAAATATCTACGCAGTTTAAAATTTTAAATAACAGTCACGTTTTTCACCCATTTTTCAGTAAAGAGGATTATAATCTATAAGATAACCTGTCAATGTTGCAAATGTAATATAAACACGCCCCCTGCCGCGGGATTATACTATCAATTTACAAGACTGATAGGTATACAATAAATTACCTAGTTTGGAATTTTGCAAACTGCGCAATAACATAATCTGCGTAGATATAAATTCGCGAAATGAACTGATAGTTAAGATTATAATCATTTTAAAATTCTAATCACAATTAGATTTATCATTTTGATTTTGATATACGTAATATGTATATGGTTGAGTCATTTGCAAATTCGAATGACGGGACAAAATACGGCACTGCTACATATTATGGACATAGAATTTTTCTTCATTTAGTTCTTTTTTTTGTCTTAAAATCCATCAACCATAAACTCAGTCGTTGTTTTTTTTGTTCAGACCGCCTGCTCTTTAAAATCTTTGATCCCTTTGAATTCTAAAAATATACATAATTATTTATACATGACTAATAGAGTTCACCAAAAAGTAAAGTTCACTCATTGTGTTTAGAAATTAAAACGCATAAATTATAAATTGTCCTTGACGCCGATCTCTAGTAGATAATATAAAAACAATACGAAACTGATAACATTATAAACAATATATAATATATTTGCATTACAGGGACAGCTTTTCTAAGGCCAGCAATACTAGGAACTCGAACAACCTGCTTGCATACTTCCTGACCGTTTTAATTTTTTCGAAAGTTTTCTTCACCAAACATCTATTTAACATTGGCTGAATGTATTTTAAGTGCATACATATTTTAAAATAGTAAGTACACTACTTCTAGCCTGCTATTCCAAAGATACCAGTCCACCTTTAGGTTGCCTGGAAGAGATCGCAGTCCGCGATAAGACCGCCCATTTGTACCTACTATGAACTTTGTTGATATTTATTTTGTGTTGATTATCGGTGTACAATAAATTACATTCATTCTTCATTCATTTATCTATTTATCTGAAGTGATTAATATAACCAATAACAATGTGTCCCTTTACATACTGGATATTTATTTTTTGTCTGTCATTTTAATTACTTTGGGACAATTTATAATCTGATTTTTTCCAAAAGCACCAGGCAAACCTGAGAAATAGAACACGAATAGTCTTTCTACTTCTGAAGCAAGTAACGATAATTATAAAGAATATTAAAAAAAAACCATTAAAATAATATACCGAAAATAAATTTATTATGTCGTAAACAAAGACAATTTAACACAAAGTATCCCCAGTTTACGGTGCCATAATAACAGTGGGCCGAATTTTACCAATGCCCTTTTTAAAAAAACATGAGAAATCAGAATGTTTCAAAAAAACATGAAAAATCAGAATGTTGCAAAAAATACGAGAACTCAGGAGGTTCCAAAGACAACAAAAGGTCAGCCTATAATCGTGGGAACACATTCCCTTCTCATTTTACACAAAACTAACATTACAAAATGAGCTAATAATTCGTTTATTGAAGTTATCAGTATTGATGATAACACGGACAGTACTCGGGTACTCGCTATAGATGACGAGAAATGGGTCAACGGATAACTACTCTTTGTATCGTGTCAAACAGCTGACGTCCCTTTGTTATAATATTTAAGGAATTCCTTCATTGCATTGGTAGCATTCAACCGTATTGATAGACTTTATTCCTACTATATTCATTTACATAACATAAACTCACGCCTATATCCCCGAAGGGGTAGGCAGAGGTGCTAGCACCACATTTCGCTAGTTTATGTTTAGGTTCCAATATATTAGGTTGCGAACCTATTGCCATTAACCGGACACTTATAAACCTGCGATAAATACCACATAACTTCGAAAAACATCGAATAGTCATTGGTGTGTGCCATGGTAAAACCTGGGATCGAATCCGAGACCTCGTCTCAGCAGTCCATTACGCATACCACTAGGCTAACGCGGTAATTTTTAAAAGTGAATGAGAATTTAAAGAGTGATTGAATTTAGTAAGGATCATATTTAACAGCTTATTAACTACTAGCTGACCTTAGCCCTTGGCATATCTAGAAACCTCATAAATATCATAAGTCCATAATTCTTCAGTCTTCGAAATAGTATGGAAATCTGCCGGATTTATTGATATAAATATCACTGTTCCGCTCTCTTAAGTAGTAGCGTGATGATATATAGCCTAAAACCTGAGTCGATAAACGGACAATTCAATACAAAAAGAATTTTTCAATTCGAACCAGTAGTTCCTGAGATTAGCACGTTCAAACAAACAAAGAAACAATCATCCCCTATGGTTTATAATATTAGTACAGATACCTTCACATTTTAACTTTAAATCTCCTTACGAGCATCAATAGAGATTAGCATTATAATGTTAGGAGAATATCATTTGAAAAGAACAATGGATGCATTTTTTCACTGCAATCCACTGCAGAGTGATAATACAATTCTTATTTGGTTTCGCTGAAATTAGATCGAAAATTAATGATAACAACAATTATCCAAATAAATGGATGCTGTAATTTTCAATATTTATTTAAGATATTTTTCACTTTATTGATCAATTTTCAACCCAATTTCGTCGACAACAAAACTGATAATGCTTTGAGTAGTCAAATATACCGCGCTTCGCTTCGCCATTAATGTGCGCGGATATTCGCTATCGCTTGCAAAATTTTTATGTTAGATAGACGGAAGCTTCAGATCATCGGATGGTCGCTTACACAAACGGAAACGTAACAGCTATTAAACAAAATACTAATTAATTATAATATTGTGTTCGTAATACTCAATAGTACATTGTTATCTTAGTTTGACAGCAGCTGTTGTGTGTACACAGTGTATGTACACAGTATAGGCAATGTAGGTATATTATGTATTAAATTTTATTGACTAGTTTCATTGTCGATAGAGGTACAACAGGATACTTGTTTGTCAAGTTTCTTTTTATTAAACGTCAAAGATAAGTTCGACAAAAAAAATATAATAAAAAAGTATGACGTCACGATACTTAGTCTTGTTATTGATAGATCCGTATCTACCGCACATGCGCAAACCCTCTGAAGTCTGTTCTGTTGTGCAATTCTCTAAGCACACAGCGCTGCGACATCCTTGTTGATAGAGATTGTCATTGGTCGCTATCCAGTGACGTCACCCAGTTCGACCAATGAGAATCAAGGCTGTCGCAGCGCTGTGCTCAATGCTGTGAGCTTAGAGAAATGCACAGTTGTATAAAGTAAGTACCTATGAAACTTACATATCTATACTAATATTATAAAGAGGAAAGATTTTTATTTTTGTATGTAACTCAAAAAGTACTGGACCGATTTTAATAATTCTTTTTTCATTAGAAAGTTACATATATTCTTCGTGAGTAACATAGGCTACTTTTTATCCCGATATTCCCATGGGATCAGGATTTACGCGGGTGAAACCGCGGCGCGGTGCTAATATAACATAAACTCACGTCTATATCCCCGAAGGGGTAGGCAGAGGTGTTAGCACCCACATTTCGCCAGTTTATGTTAAGGTGGCGAGCCTATTGCTATTAACCGGGCACTTATAAACCTGCGATAAATACACATATAACTTCGAAAAGCATCGTAAAGTCATTGGCGTGTGCCATGGTAAAACCTGGGATCGAACCAGAAACCTCGTCTCAGCAATCCATTACCCATACCACTAGGCTACCGCGGTTCCTATGAAACCTGTATCAAGAGGCGATTAAGATAGGAAAATTTTGAATCAAGCGGGATTTGACCCCGCGATCTTTCAAGCGAGCCAGCGAACCACGCCTGAAACTATCCAAATCTTCCTCTCTATCCGTCTTGTGGCGAAGGTGGGAGCCATATACCGATACTCAATTCAAAATAAATCCAAAATTTTCTTATCTTCATCAATTTGAAGGATTAGGCGCACAATGCCACATTCTCAAAATGACACATAATAATTTCGCATAATGACATATTCTCAAAATGTCATATTCTGAAAACGCCACATCGCAAAATGTCACATTAGCAAAATGCCATTTTCGTAAAATGCCATTTTCGCAATATGCCATGCGCATTTTCATGAATAACGCCACCTAGATAATATAATAATATATATCAACAATCTTTATTTCATAAGTTCCGGCAGATTCAAAAAAGTAAAGACATTCATTTCGATGAACAATATAAAAAATTGTTACAAAAGTTTAATGATAACAGTTTGACATTGCCGGAATTACTGCGTAAAGTTATTTTTCTGCAATTATACCAATAGTGTTTTTTATTTTATTATACCGCTTACAATCAATAAGCTGATATTTGTATAACTTTCAGGTGCAGCGTAGACTATATTACAAAAAAATACATTTTAAAATTTGAAATATACCTAATTTGAAATATATATAAAAAATTAACTTTTTGAAAAGTTATAATTTTTGTAATTTATTGTAGTATGATTCTTATTCTTAACAACATCTGATATTTAAGATTACATTTTCAATTTATTTTATGTTAAAATAAAATGAAAATGAATAATGATCCATATAAATACTGATAAAAAAAACGATTTGTTTTATTTATAAATCATGGGCCTACTTGCGATAAGTGGATATCCCAATAAGTCACTCTTTTATTACTACTTTTATATAAGTACATTATTATATTAAACTTATAATTATCATTTGAGAATGTATCATTTTGATAATGTGGCATTTTGATAGTGTGGCATTCTGCTAGTGTGGTGTTTTGCTAATGTGGCCTTTTGCTAGTGTGGCATATTGAGAAAGGGCATTTTGCGAATGTGTCATTTTGCTACAGCATTTTATTTTGAAAATGTGGCATTGTGCGCCTAATCCAATTTGAATAGTCAGCATAGCATACTAAATGCTTTAAAATTTCATTCAACTTAGGTCGGGAATCTTTCGGTACCAAGTCTGCGTTTCCAGATTGTCTCTATAAATACAGTAAATATTGTTTTTTACATAACAAATGTAAGATTGTGTCGTTTAAGTATTTACGTAATAAGATAACTGTAAACAATAGCATTCTACTCTTTTCTTATACGTCTAATTAAAAAATAAAAGCGATGCAATACGATCAGATATTATTTATAATCCACCTAATTACACGATAATAAATGATAATTTAATAAGTACGCACTTATGTGCCTACTGCCTATTGAAGAACAATAATTATCTGCAACATCATAATATTTTTTTAATATCTTGATATTCTTATCATCGTCAATTGTCATTTTAAATTCACATCGAATTGAAACGATTGAAGCGTCAAGCTTGCGTGACGAAGATCATCAGTTAAATAGTATGAACATTCAATTTATTTTTTATATTATTTTTATGTTATTGTTCGAAAAATAAAACTTAATCTAGGTGTAAACGTAGAGGAATTAACATAATAGATTACTATCGTTGACGCAACGATTTTAAATTCAAGTTTAAATATGGAAGGTCATACAGATTAGATTAGATTGCCGTTGAGGCGATAGTCGATACCGGACTAATGTTAATGAAATCAATGATGACTCTATTGTTAACTGGATAATGTTGCCATAAACCAGAAAGTAATCGTCTAATAAATCATTGAACTTCACTTTTTGCAAACTTTAATATACACGGCCATAGTAATGACATCTTAAAAAATAACAAAATAAAAGCAATTCAAAACTACATAGCGCTTGAAACAATTCCACAGACTATAAAGTAATAAATATAAATATTCTACAACATTCTACACAACGCTATCTAGACCCATGGTAAGCATAGTTTAACTAGCTTGTGTTATGGCAACTGGAATGCGTATAAACATACTTAGATACTTTTTTTTTGTAAATACATACATATTATACATAGAAACACACAGACCAATGCAAATATTCGTGCATACAAATAGTTGCACTGAGCAGGAAACGAACCCGCACTTCCTGCGTAGCAGTTGAACGTTCTACCGCTACGCCACAGAAGTTTCTAATGAATAGGTATTAATTCTGGAAAATTCCATTTCGTAAATTTTTAGTATAATAATGTCTACTGCTAATAGAACTCCCATCTTTATACCCATTTTTACGCGCGATACCCCTCGAACTTCACCTCGCAAGACCTAAAACCGGATAGTCTCACGCTGCAGGCAGACCCTTGCTGTTCGCCATGGTTAGTAGGAAGAAAACGCGAGATACGCGCAAAGAGATGGTGGAAAAGGAGCGTGAGAGTTCTACCATTTGACCGTCCCACAGACAACGCACTGGGCGTGGAAACGATGGTTTTTTTTAAATGTAGGAAACGTCAATTAAACTTTCCCTCACCTGCTGTGCAATTCTCTCTCTCGCACACAGCGTCGAGCACAGCGCTGCGACAACCTTAAAAGCGATTATTATTGGTCGATTTCCAGTGACGTCACCCAGTTCGACCAATGACAAGACAATCTTTATTTAGGCTGTCACAGCGCTGTGTTCAACGCTGTAGTGCTTACAGAATTGCACAGCTGATGGTAAGCTGAAGGCACAGTTTCAGAAAAGAGGGTCACCAATCATCACAATCATACATAAAGCATGTCACATAAATGATACTCTGCTTGACGACCCCATCATATGGTTTTTCACGCCCCGCTTAAAGGACACGGGACTGTAGGAAGAAGGAAACACGTGAGCTGGTAATGAAGGTTCGGGCTTGGTTTTATCTTTATACCTTACAGTTTACAGTCATACTTTGTTCTTTGGTTAGCCCCAAAATTACCAAGTAACCATACCATATTACTAACGATATAGGTAGCGTTCAATATATTTTTCTTTCTTTCTTCCCGGCTGAGTAGAATTTGGGCCACCCCATCTCGTCCCATGTGGTACGAGACCACAAGGCGATTAAAGTATAGGGCTGTTTAACATCAGACAGATACAGACCAGACTCAGCCTCAGATACATGGCTTGAGTCAACAATAGTGCCCGGAGTACGGCAAAAGGATCACCCCCTATTACGTGGGACCGAATACAATAATTCGAGAATTGTGGATGTTAATTCACCTCTGCCTAACCCTCCGGGGAAAAGGCGTGATTATATGTATGTATGTATGTCTTTCTTATCAATTATCATTGACAGGCTCTAGTTTGACTTCTATAATCACCTGTTGGATACTGATTTAGTCTACGATGAATCACGTGTGTCAAAATCTTTTGTCTTGACGTTACAATATGGCGTTCGGAGGCATTAGGAGGTTTTATTAGGGGCATTAGGAGGTTCTTCAGGGTCGGCAGCGCGAGTGTAACGTCCCTGATAATGCACACGTCCATAGGCCACGGTAACCACTTCCCACCAGTAGGGCCGTGTGCTTATCTGCCACCTAAGTGGTATAAAAAACGGTCTACCGAAACACTGACGGCTTACGATTTCACATTAATATCCAAAGCGCTATAAGAATAAAAACTCACCTCCTGTCCAGCTGCCTGCCATCGTTGGCTTCTGTCTTCCCATCCATGGTGAGCTTGTAGTATATCCTGGCTGCAGCCTCCGAGCGGTCGTGTGTCGCGTATATGAAGCCGTGCAGCTGTTGCAGCATGCTCAGACTTAACTTCCATACTCCCTTGCTCATCTTCGGTGTGCATGATACGAACCTTTGGACAAATAGACTCCAGATGAATATACTTTGGATAACAATATTTCCAGTTTAGCGGATGTCTTATGGAAACATGCTAGAGGCGTTTTTTAAACTTCAACGTTCGGAAAATTTCCATGCTTAGAACTGAACTTTTGAATTCACTTAGGTGGCAGACAAGCACACGGCCCACATGATGGAAAATGGTTACTGTGGCCTATGGACGTGGGCAACACCAGGGGAGTCGCACTCGGCTGCTGACCCCGTAAGAATAGTTTCTGTGCCATCAGTGTAGAAGACAAAGCAGGACAAGCTTTTTGGTCTTCCCACTGACAGCACAAAAACTCTCCAGAGCTCTGGCTACCCTACTCACCGCCGGGAACACAACACGAGATTATTATGGCCGCGGTATTCTGTAGGGCGGAGGTACTTCCCCAGTCGGACTGCTCAATTGGACGGAAATACCGTCGTGTCCTACCTCTTCTAGGCTTACCATGAAGTCTTAAAACCGGTCAATAATTCAACGGCTGTCATTTACTAAATGCATAAATAACTTTGGAATTCCTTATAAATATAAAGGATTACAAAATTACATTTGCAGTTGGTAGTATGAAAGCAGTTCAATTCTTGACCAGTTTTAAGAGTTCATGGTACAGAATTTAAAAGTTCAGAATTCTCTTGAATCTCAAAATCAAACCTTTATAAGGACTAACAGAAGCCACAGATGATGACTTGCCAACTTTATTACCCCTATGGATGTGATTTCTTTGACTCCGCTTCTCGATCATAGATTTAAGTAGTATTTACGATCCAACTCATCCAACGCGATCATAATCGTTTTATATTTTGGATCATAGATGAATGTACTCTGACACATTCTAATGTGAAGAGTACAACATTTTTGATGTGTAAATAATCACTTATTAATATTAATCGACATAATAATTATGTCAATGTGAAGATCGTTCATAATATGGTTAGTTACAGCTTTCAGCCGCGTGGTTCCTGGCAGAGAAGACTTTCTCCACCCCATCTCTTCCCATGCGGTGTCGTACAAAGCGACTAAGGGATAGGGCTGTTTAACATCAGACAGATATATCAGACCCAGACTCAACCTCAGATACAAGGCGCGAATCAAAAATAGTGCCCGGAAGACGGCAATAGGCTCACACCTTATTACGTGAAACCGAAAACAATGTATGGTGAAATTTAGGTGTTAGTTCGATTCTGCCAGATCATTCGGGGATAAGGGCGTGATTATATCAATGTATGCATGTATGTGGTTACAGCTTTTCTCATTGACATTGTACAAAATTACTTTTAAAATCGTACATATTTTGTAGATGGATAGCGTAAAGTAGGTTAAACTCAGTACAGGAAATGCTCCAGAACGTAATCAAATAATTTTGTTCACGATTATTAGGTACTAAGCACTGTGTATTGTGTCAATAGTTTGTTTTCAATGATAGTGCGCAGTGCAATAATAACAATACAATAACATTTTGTTTGAATACACGCGTTCTCAACGTAACATTATCTAGAACTAAGAATGCTGGACGAGTAGTACTGTTTACGCAAATAGCTTTATCGTAATTCCTGGCCCCTGAGTGGTAGGTACCTACGATGAGTAAGATTGTGTAGGTACTTTTGAGTGCATCAATATAGCATCGCGCCATCATACGATGTTGACGCTTTATCTACTAATGCATTATGTAAAACAAAGTAATGAAACTCCTTGAATGAACCTTGGTAAACATCTATGTACCTACTTATAATAAAAATGAATTCCTGTTTCCCTTTATCACGGACGCCATAACTTGAAACGACTTCCGATTTCAGCAAAGGCGATAAGTATACAACTTTACATACAACATTATATGTAAGGGTTAGGTATCTCCTTTGCCGTGTTTATCTTGTGGAAAGTTATTTTATTACGGAAACAAAAATACATGAAAATAGCGCCGTAAAAGTGTTTTACGTAAACAACATTTCATGAATTATGACTATTTTTATAACCGTCTTAGTCTCCATCATGTAACAACATACATACATGCATGCTAATATCTTTTAGTAGTTACTCTTCGTGAATAAATAATAAATTTATTTACTTTACAAATCACTACGTTTATTTTATAATTGGAATAGTTACATTATAGTTTTAGTATAGGTATGTTAACAGCAAATAGATATACTATATCATTTTAATCCTAGATCTCATAATGCATCGCTAATATGATTTAGATAGGTCAAGTCTGAAAATTGTTTCGACTCTTCAAACTGTTTCTTAACTCACATTTTTGTTCCAATTCGTCAAGGCTGTAAAAAGTACTAACTCGTCAAATCAGTTAGGTCAAGTCCGGTGTGAGTACACGCATGACTATTATCCATACAGCACGACTTACCTATACAGACTAAAATTTATAATTTTTGTATTATTGTATAATAACGATATAATTAATAAAATATATATTGTTAACATAAATAAGACCATCTGATAAACTGCGTGGCGTGTTCAACTCGTAATAAAAACAGATTACGTCGCTGCAACGTCAGTCTCTTCTACGAAGTGTACGTACACGTGTTTATTTGATACAGAAAAGAAAAACATAGTTTATGTAGGTAATTGTACCAAAAACGACATCGTAAAATCAACCAAAAAAAAAATTTGCGTCAAATAGGTTGAGGACATGTCAACTTTGAGATAACCATTTTAGTTTCTTAAAAACAATATCATACTGATTGTGAGATTGACGGCGGTGGTGCGCGATGCCCGCTTTCCCATACCCGGGGATGAAATGGGGACTCGGTGGTACCCTCATCCGAAGAGGGCCGTCTCATAAGAGACGGTCCTGGGCCGGCCGGGGTGCGAAAGATATGTCTCAGATAATCTCACGTCCGGCAAACTGCGGGCCACATAGTCGGCATGCGTTTTAGTCGGTTCAAGTTCTACATAACCTCCCCCACCGGCTCCGGTGTATCTGGGAGTATCCGTGGGCATTTTGCGGACATTAAAAAAAAATTAGGTCAGGGAAAATGGGTACCCTACCAGTTTGTCCCACTAAGCGTCCCTACTAGTCGGGTAATACGGCAAAGTGGAATATTAAAAAAAGGCTTATCCACTTTTCTCCACTAAATTCATTCTGGTGGAAGACTGAAAAATAATATGTTGGTCTTTTTTTTGGAAGACTTCAAGCCTGGTATCAGATGTCTAGTTAAATATTAGCCGATTTCGCGTGAAGGCCTTGGATTCGACCGGGACTAACGAAAAGATAGTTATGAGTTTAAATATCAGTAAAACCTTGAGGCGGAGAATGGAGAAACCACATTTTATCACAGCACCACTATGTACCCATTTTCACAATAAAATGATTTGATTTGATTTAAAATCGTTTATATATACCACAGTAAGTCCTCTATTCTCACTAGTTCAGTTGACTGAACTAATGATTGTTTTTCTCACTTGTTCAATTGAAAATAAAACAAGCTTATGCACCTGGTGCCACACGTTAGTACAGTCCACTGAACTAGACAACTGAACTAGTGGGAATAAAGGTAGTAAGTCAGACATCTAAAATTATTAGGTACTTCTCTAGCTGACTTTCTACGTCATCGTAGCGAGATATACACACGAGTAATAACATGTGCGAAATTAAATTATTATATTTATTTAAAATTTACTTATCATTATGATAATAATGATTTGAAATTAGTCAGGAAATGAATCACAATTATCATTTTGTTATCACAGTCGGACCTTTAAATTATTGCAATATATTGCACAAAACTATTAAGATAAATTGCTTGCGTAGACCGAGGACAGCCACGTGTACATACATCTGCACTACATGCATAAGAAACACTAAGGCCCGTTTTCTAGAATAGTACTCTAATTCATGGTAATTTTTATCTCGCTTTATCTGAGGACAGATAGTCAAATCTGTCAACCTGTCTATTACAATCTGTCAAATCTATCGATCGGTCTATACAATTTGTCGATCTGTCTATACAATCTGTCGATCTGTCTATACAATCAGTCAAATCTGTCGATCTGTTTATACAATCTATCAAATCTGTCGATCTGTTTATACAATCTGTCAATCTGTTTATACAATCTGTCAAATCTATCGACCTGTCTATAAAATCTGTCAAATCTATCGACCTGTCTATAAAATCTGTCAAATCTGTCGAACTGTCTATACTATCTGTCAAATCTATCGATCTGACTACACAATCTGCTGAATCTGTCAATTTATCTATACAATCTGTCTTCAAATAAATTGGGATTCAGGACTGAGTTCTAGAGAATACAGGCCTTAGTGCGGCATATTAAAATAAAGGGTTGAATTCAGAATTTTTATATCCGAAACATCGAGTGTATCTTCAAAGGACAACGTAATCTCAGATCATTTAAGGTTTTATTTAGCTATCCTTTCATTTCATGGATATACAGTGTATATTCATGAAGGGCTTTTTTTATCTAGGACACGATAGGCTAGGCAGAACGTATGTGTGAGTTGGAAGGATTTTAGTGAATATAGTGTCTGTAGTCGTAGGGGCCAATGTTGTGGAATGACCTAAGCCCATTTTTTCGTTTTTGCAATTCAATTGTTTTTGTATTTATTTGTTTGTGGAAGCAGTACTATCATTATAATACGTCATATATATGTTTTGTTTGAGATCATTAAAAAATATTAGTGATCTGAAAAACAACTGACTGATTTGCTGAAACTAACGACTGTCGTGTAATGTCTATAAAAATATCATAAACAGAATTCACCATAAGTTTTAACAGTACATCTTACAGTAATTGTACACTATAATAAGTACAACTGCTAAAAAGACTTTTTTCGTGTTAGTGTTTCACAGATTTAATGGTTGTTTTCAGAATTATAAAAACATCGAAATATATTCAGTTATGTACAAAATATGCTGTTATTGATCTATCGTAATTATTCTACAACATTGAAGCCCCCACCAAACGACTTACAGGACACAAAAAACGGATAGAGACACTACAAAACCTTCCACCGTCTAAAAACCCAACTGACCTAGTCATAACGTTGTTGTGCCGCAAACACCTTTTTCTACGCACGAACACATTTTGAGCCACTTTGTATTGGACCGAGTGCACCTCTACTCTATCCGCCGTATGACTAAAAAGCATTGATATCTCAAGTTAGTGATGTGAAAAGCGGGAATGGGATATGAAGAGAACACCTGTTTGATAAAACGGGCACATACCGATTTGGTATTGCTGAGTACACCTCGGATATTTCACTTTGTGTATTCAGATTTGTTGTCAATTCAGCAAATTTAGAAGAAGACAAACCTATTGGTGTGCCTATAAGTTGTTGGTTAATTCATTATTCCAAAATGTGTATCTCAATGTCTAATCTAAAATGTAGCACTTTCTAAGGTAAAAATATAAATATATACGTTTATTTTTTATTAAATAAAATCATTACGCGATTGTTCACCACACAAAAAATCAAAGTAATGAAAGTTACTAATGCCAGTCTCTGAATACAGAAAATAAACTTGAGTCCCTCATGTCCATCTGGATATGTAGGATTAAGGTATAGTTCCGTTAACAATCTTCTTTCATAGCAAACGTCATTCTCTCAATTCTGGTAAAAATATGTAAGGTCAAAAAGCAGGAAAAAATATGATATACGAAATAAAATAACATCACAGGACTTCATTACATCGTAAAGTGTGTATCTGTACAGTAAACGAAGTGTACAGTCGACAAAGAAGTTACAATTGCACCTTTTCATACAACTTTATATGAAAAAGTGCAACCGTATCGCCTTCGTCGACTGTACATCCATTTTACATGAAAATCAAAGACATTTTACATATCATGGACATACAAAAATTTACATTCAAATACAAAATCAGTCATTTTCTTAAAAAAGGAAATGTAGTCTATTTTAATGTATTAATAAACCTAATAAAACTTTAATTGTAAACCAAGGATAATTATTATTCATCAATTAAAAAGAGAAACTTGGTGGTATTATCGCTGAAGGCAGGATTTTATTTTATATTTGCTGATAGCATAGACTTTAGGCATATCGAAAAAGTGATGTTCATACTAGAAGACGAAAGTATACGGACTTTAGATATCAAACAAATGAAGAATTTTTGTGACCCAAAATAAAGTCCAGCATCAAATAGCAAACGATTCCAAACACACGAAATCTTTTGAGTGTTAAAGTCCAAAGAACACATGAGCTTATAAAAAAGTATGAAGATAAGAATAATAGTCTCTTGGTTTAAGTTCAATGTACAACGATTACTC
Source organism: Eilema griseolum (assembly GCA_963662185.1). Classification (NCBI taxonomy): domain Eukaryota; kingdom Metazoa; phylum Arthropoda; class Insecta; order Lepidoptera; family Erebidae; genus Eilema; species Eilema griseolum. Next base: position 3,227,621 of record OY759235.1, read on the forward strand.
ACGCTCAAAAAAGTAAAGAAGGTTATATCATATTGGTTACAAAACTTTTGACAAAATGTACTAGTTAATACAATTGTTACACTTTGCTCAAAGTCCATAACATAACGATAAGTGTTTCTAATATGTACTACACAAATTCCTTTCTCTATAACTATTTACATTTAAATATAATAAATACCATACAAATAAAATTCTTAACGGCTTCGTGATTGGGACAATACTAGAGTGTGATAGATAATGGTTTGTAGGTTACGTATTATAAACTGTATCGAAGGCCTTATCGATTTCCCTTTGTAACATGCATCATGCATATCGTTCGGCCTTCGCTGATGTCTTACTCGTCCCTATTAATTTCCTTTTAACCTTCGTTGGAATGGCAACAGTTTTTGCTTGTTTATGTGTGATTATAATTTTTTTGAAGTTCCCAGTGACAAAGTGTTATATGATTTTTCAGTCATGAAATCTTCAGTAGTAATCTCTATCTGGCCCATTTCGGAAAGTACCCGTCAAAAGCAATAAGCTCGCCTATTATATTTAGAGGAATTTATCTAAGGATACGGCACTGTCAGATATAATAGAATATGATGTCACAGAAAAAGTACGAACTGTTTTATGCATAACATGTTACTACTGAGCAGTTTTATTGGAACTTAAAAGTGATATTAAACGAATAAATTGTTAAAAATAGCTGTGTAGTAACCTTAAGTATATTAAAACATAGTATATTGTACAAAATTGATAGATTAATCGCTCTATTCGTTAAACCCGAAAACATTGGCAGTACTACCCCGTGGGGGTATCTGGCGATAAGGGTGAGGTTGTTATTTCGGAATCAAATCGATTACAATCACGGTCCTGGTGTTCCCACATATGAAACTTAAAAGGAAATCCCAGCAGACATTCCGACAGATCATCATCCCATGGCGGATATCCAGCCCTTCGATTTGTATACACGTCTGTGTACTTTCAAAAATTGCCTTAAGTAATGAAACCTGCATTTTCTTAGTATAAAAAACTTGTTTGCAATGCATTCCTAAGAGCATTATTGGGGGCGAGTGAAAACATAAATTACTGGTGTAAGGCGCAATATAAGGTTCTTACCGAGTATACCGCAATTCGCAATTATCCCTACCTTCGGTGGAAAGTTGTGCAAACCTGTCTACAGCCTTATATTGCACTTATAAGAAATTACCTTTATTTAATTTAAGTTACGAGACTTGTCGATAAAATGTATGATACTGCAAAAATTGGGGACGAAAGAGTAAATTATATTTAAAATTTTCAAAAGGGAAGCAGGGTTTACCTCGGTCTAGTTTGCACCATCATAGTCATAGATTTTTATTCAATATAGAACAATACGATTGTTTATTGAATGGCCTGAATCGATCCAATTTTTTCTATTTCTTAATCAATATGATTGTTTTTGAGTTACGCCAAAAAGTATTACACCTATCTAACTGCAAAGACAACCCAGCGAGGCTCGTGTTATAGGGAACTCTTGCGACTGGCCTGTACTAATTTGTCATATGTCTGTATAAGAATTATGTGTATAGATGTTTGCTAAAACTTTAAATAAACAAAATATACTCACTTGGTAAATGTAGCATACATAATGTCGATGGGCACTCTGTACGGGAGGGTGAGCAGTGTGAGGTACCTCACCGCTCTCTGCCTCATCACCCAATTGACGAGACCGCTGTTGGCAGAATCGATGGCGTTTTGGAAGATCGTCATCACCGTGTCCGGTAAGTAATCCACTAGAGCGTCCTAAAAATATATACAATCTTAGATGGTATTCAACAAGCTTCAATTATAGCTCGCAGCTTCGCCCGCGTGGAATTCTGTTTCATTCTCATTTACGTGACCTATGGGAAGTTTTTTTTTTAAATTACTTTCTGTGGAACTTTTGGAACATATGAAGAAGAAATTACCCGAATATGTCGAGTTGTTGTTCTCGAGTTATGTGCTAGCATCATCCATTTACATTAAGTAGACTAGTTGGTGCTGGCGAGTTGACCGCCTGGATCTTGGTTTTAATAATATCTTCAGTTCTACTCAACCAATTGCCATCAAATCAAACATATGACAGAACTAAAGTCTGACCAAATTAATCATAATACCGCATCAAAACAATTACAGAGAAACAGATAGTTACTTCTAATATTAGTATGAACTATGTAATTGATGATACGTAAATTCTGCAGATATCAAATTAACATAACATAAACTCACGCCTATATCCGCGAAGGGGTAGGCAGAGGTGCTAGCATCCCACATTTCGCCAGTTTATGTTTAGGTCCCAATGTAATAAGTGGCGAGTCTATTGTCATTAACTGGGCACTTATAAACCTGCGATAAATATACACATAACCATGCCATGGTATATCCTGGGATCGAACCCGAGACCTCATCTCAGCAGTCCATTACCCATACCACTAGGCTACCACTATCGAATTACAATTACAATACCTATTGCCGACAATGTGTAATACAATACACACAAATACGCTTCCTATTGTTAAACACTATCACAATTTTTGTGCTATGTACGTGCGCTTATATTATTTTTTAAATCAGTTTACGTGATGAACCTAAACTACAAGTGTCATGTTTATTGTTTGTTAATCAATCAAAAATAATAATTATATTACTACTATAATAGTTCTAATACAGTTCGCTGAGTTTCTTGCTGGTATCTTCTCAGTAGAACTAATCTACCGAACCAGCGAAAGAATCATTTTCCAATGGTTTATTTTTACATTATTTAATATTTTCATATTATTTCTTGACATACCCAATTGTAAAGTTTTGACATTCATATGTGCTCTTTGTGTGCCTAAACTGAATAAATGAAATTTATTCTTTGATTCTTTGAATACTACTGAGATAGCAAACAACTCTATCGTTCCCATGCTGACACAAAATGTATATTTAAAAAAATTGGTTGCCTGTAAAGTCGGTATACGGGCGAAAGTTTTACGTGACAACGACTTTGAGTGGTAAAATAATTTTAATGTGAATATATCGAGTGGAAGGGACGCGTGCCTTTCACTTTTTATGTCTGTCTCTCTCGCTCTTAGGCGGGCTAACCATGCCCGAGTGGAAGGGACGCGTGCCTCTCACTCGCTCTCATTGTGAGCGCATAACGTGAGCGGAGCGTAACGCAGTTTCTTGAAGTGTCACCCGGCAAACCAATTTATAAGACGTTGTCACGTCAAAAATGCCTACTCCCTTTAAGGATTTATATAGACGTAGAAGTATAGAATAGATAGGTACGTCAATATATTATTGTTTTATGTTTTGTTGTAAAGGTAACCAACCAACTATCATGAATTCTGTAAGTATACACTAAAATCACGAAATATAAAATCAAGGTTAAAATGTTATTCAAAGAGAACTCACCTGTCGGTGTGTTTTGCATTCTTCGCAATCTGGGTCATATTCATAAGTAGTATCATCGAGCACGTCTTGTAGCTGGAACGTAGACTGCACAGCGAGGCACCTTGTGCAAGATATCATGTTGTTTCTGTGGAGGAACCGCAGCGCGTCGTCGAATCCTTGCTTGCACATGTTGCTTAGAACTTCAGGTTTTGGCGGGAACAAAATACGCGCGAATCTGTTTATGTTCTGTTTTGACAGTTCTATGCTTGTGTTCGCCACATTTACCTATTTATGATACAGATAAGATACATTTTAAATGGCTTTTTGATGGAGATGTTTAAAAAATTGCCCTAATCCAAAGTAATGTAAGTAAATTATTCATGTTGAAAACTTACTTTCAGTTCTGTTTATGGTCCGTGTGAGTTTTATTCTCACACAGCCTATTTTTAATCATCAACGGGTCTAAATTTTTTTAACTCAAGAATCATGCATCTTAATTCTTTGTCAATGCCCTTTACACAATAGGTTCGATTTGTTACCCTTGACGAGGTGTCTAGGGAGTTCAACAAAGACAAAAAACTAAATTTTACGTCGGTCTTTCAGAAATTACTAACCTTTGTTAGTACAGCTTTACAACGATAGTACTTGGATATTTTTTCATTAAGGCAAAGTTATGCAGACTAAAAAAACAATTACAAATAATTATGCATGTTCAAGGGTTATAACAGTAAATAAAAATACTTACATGAAAAAGCTGCGAGCTTTTGTCTCTGGGACATATATCGCTCTCTCCGCAGAAGGGGCTGACGGTAATAGTGTTCTCATCGAGAACAGGCAAATTGTCGCTAAATCCTCCATCCATATATCTGATCCCGTGGAACCGTGGAGGGAGTAAGCCCGAAAATACTGGTACGAAACATGACGCCATCAGCGCCTAAACAAAAAAAAGAAGTTGATGACTTGTATTTTTTATCGGTTGAAATTATGATTAGGTGTACACGTCTCTTCTTCGTTCTGCTAGTTTTCACATCCCTACTAAAACAGGTTTGTAGGGTTTGCGCCCCCTTCCGTTATTTAGTGTCATTTCGGCTACGTAGGTCATTTGCATAACATTAACATACAGAATTCAAGATAAAAGTTATATAAGTAAGTAAACAAAATAATATAATGTGTTGCAGTTGTGGTGTCGCGGATATAGTAATTATTGTTAACTTCTTCGTACGATAATGTTTATAGCTATGAAGTGTACTTTACGTGACTAATTACACTGCATTAAAAGATACCCTTTGACGTCAGTTAATCAGTTAAATAATAGCAGAGAGGATCCTGACCTGTTTTTAGCTATGACGTAATGAACTTTTTTATTTGCCTACTCACATCTATGTGTCCTAAAAGAACATCTAAAATTCGGTGAGCGCGAGAATTTAATCGTTTCGAGATATTATGCGTTACAATTGAGTCTATTAGCAATATTATTTACCTCGGGTGTATAGATTTACAACCCTTCCTTAGAATTCTAATTCTGTTCTTTATTGTACCCCATTTCCCTCTGGTTAAAGTAGTAAGATCTTTCGTATGCAGAGATATGACTTGTACCCTCATCATCACTCACCTGTAATAAATCCTCTCTAGTTGCAAACTCGGAAACTATAACATTCTTGCCATCATAGACTCTCGTTAGGGAGATGTGAAGTTTTCCGCTGACAATCTTATGTACGTCATGAGGCAAGTACTTCTGCATGCCCTCGAAAAGGACATTCTGTATGTTGAATGAAGGGCTGAAAGGTCCAAGGGAGCCTGCCCTCGCTTCGCTCACGACCCTCAGCACATCGCTTGTGAGTTCACCTAAAATTGATATTCATTTAACATTTTTGCCACATATATTCAATGACTAAAGTGGATTATAGCCTATATATATATATATATAAGGTTTATACATAGAAATTGTTTTTTCATTAACATCATGTTCATTATTATCCATATTAATTATGATATCGAAAGTATACACAAAAATATAAACATGAGTATTGCCGGTAAGTACTGGTGGCAATTCTGTTATTAATTAATATTTACTATTTACTAAAGAAGTTTGATAAGACGTAACATGTACCCCCATCTTAGTCTTGTCTTTGGCGTAAAAAGAAATAAGGGACATATTTTATTTCTGACAAACTAGTTTAGTTAAGTTTAGCAATAACAGAATCGGAACCATCACAAAATTAAACAGTCGATTAGTCATCATTTAACATCAGAATTTCATATTTTTACTTTATCCATGGATCTCATCTCATAAACTCATAAACTCACGCCTATATCCCCGAATGGGTAGGCAGAGGTGCTAGCACCCACATTTCGCAAGCTTATGTTTAGGTCCCAATGTAATAGGTGGCGAGCCTATTGCCATTAACCGGGCACTCATAAACCTGCGATCCATGGATCTTTTACATATAATATTAATTCTACACGATTTCACTTTATACTAGTAAGTATTAGAAGCATTATTATTCTAACCGGTCTAACGACATCAAAGCTTAATGTCTACGGCATACAAATTTACACCTTTTGAGTGAAATTAAATAACTCTCACGGCAAGAACCAAACCTGAACAGCGAAACCAATAAAATAATTTCGTTCCATTGAGTCCTAATCAAGGGCCTAGAATTACGGGTGAAGACTTGGTGTATGATGACTACGGGATATCGAAACGGCTTAACAAAATGGAAATGGTAACAAAATTTCAGATTTTTTGGGATGATTACATCCCAGAAAATCACAGAAAGCAAAGAAAACACAAAAGATTTACAGATATCGGAGGCCAGGCTGTTAAGCGTTCGATCATAATATCACAAATGAAGACTCGCATCGTCAACATGGTCAAGATACAAGCATTCGTTCATCAGCTAGATTAGAAGGCATCCGTGTTGTGCTATAAAATGGTCGCTGCGAATCTTACATTATATGATAGCGTTAAGTTCAGTCACCAGCTTAAAAAATTGTTATCACCAAATGATTAGTATACGTCACAGCATATAGGCAATTAACGTCACATATTGTCTAAAAGACTCAATATATAATGGCCGAAACACAAACATTCTAAATGGATTCGGTCCGACACTCGGTTGAGAGTTGTACGTTTTGAGGTTATATTTGGCTTTTTCTACACTATTGTCCTTGTTTACCACTCGGAAAATAAGTGTTTGTGTTGTTTTGGTGGTGGAATAGTATTTATAAGGTTAGTACTTTTCGTATATATCGGCGTCCGCGCTCATTTCAATGGAAATGAGCGTGGATGTACCCCCTGACGGGGGCGGAGGTAAACCTCCGGATTTACCCAAAAAAACGGTAAAACGTTCTGCTGCTTCGGATTCGACGGATCCCGATCATAAAAAGACCCGTTCGCCAGCGGAATCTATTCAATCCGTCTACTCAAAGCCGGGTTACGATTCTGACTCTAGACTCGAGTACTCAAGTACTGACAAAGGTCCCTATAACGTATATGTCTCGAGATTGGAGCAGGACCCAACAAGCGGCTTACCATTCAAATCTTTGAGGTTTGCTCAGTTCCTGTTTAAAAATAAAGTCGAAAACATTAAAACGGGAGGGATTAAAAACATTGGCCGTAATAGGGTGTGCGTGGAGTTCGATTCGGCAGATGCAGCAAATTGTTTTTTAAACCTTGTTTTGCTTAAAGACCACAATTATGTAGCCTACATCCCGAGCTACAGCATATTTCGTATGGGAGTAGTGAGAGATATTCCCACTGATTGGACGTTGGAGGAATTAGTTGGGGGTATATCTTCTACTGCTGGAGAAGTGGTGAGAGCTAGACGTCTCAATACAAAAATTACAAGAGACAATATTTCTGTGTGGGCTCCATCAAACTCTGTGGTTCTAACTTTTTTGGGTCAGGTCCTTCCGGATAAAGTGTTTTGTTTTAATGCATCGCTTCCTGTCTCTCTTTACCAGCTTCCAACAATACAGTGCAGGAATTGCTGTCGATTCGGCCACATTGCCAAGCAATGCCGGTCAAAACCCCGATGTTATAAGTGTGCACAATCCCATGCTGGTGATTCCTGTACTGTCGCTGATACAGGTATTTCTTGCTTTTTATGTTCCGGCGGTAACCACCCCGCTACCGACAGAAGATGTCCTGAGCATAACAGGCAAAAATCTATAAAAATTATTATGTCTGAGGAAAATATAAGTTATGCCGAAGCCTCTTCTAGACTCCCTCAGTCTCGTAGACCTCTCTATTCCGAGGCTGCTGCTAGGCCCCAAACTCCCAAATATGCTTCTCTCATTTCTCCTCCTGCCCCTTCCCTCTTGTCTCCTCCTACTGTATCTTATAAAAAAACTATTTCCCTCCCTATACGCCCAAGGTTTGTTCCTGGGAAATCTTTTGATGTTCATGAACACAATGAATTGACTAATTCGCCTCCTTCTACTCAACCCAATGGGTGCTGCATTAAACCTCCTACAGAGACTACCCCTCTGGCCACTCCCAATGACAATCTTGTCCAACTTTTGCTCTGTTCGTTAATAAATATACTAACGAAAATGTCAGATGCTCTACCGCACGACGTTGCCCTTCTTGTAGAACAATTACTGGAGATTATCTCAAAAAATAATTTTAACAATGGTTCTCAATCTCCTTCAATGGAACTGTAAGAGTATTCGTCGCAGAAAGCCAAATCTTATTGATTTAATAAATCAACACCAACTTGCTATCCTTGCTATTCAAGAAACCTTACTAAAACCTATGTCCCGTTTTAGGATCCCTGGTTTCTTTTGCCTGAGAGATGACAGAGACGATGGTTGGGCGGGGTGTGCTCTGCTGATAAGTAGAAACATCACATTCTCTCAAATTCAACTCCCTGCTCATAGTGCTGGTTTACACATAGTTGCAATCAGAGCAATTAATATATCTATTATATCTGTATACATTCCTCATCCTGACTTTACTCTCCTATCAGAAGTAAATTCAATTCTTTCATCCATCCCTTTGCCTATGATAGTATTAGGTGACTTTAACTGTCGTCATACCCTATGGGGTTCACATCGAAATGACACTATTTCCACATCAATACTTAATATTCTAGATGATTTAAATTTATGTGTCTTAAATGATGGGTCTGCAACCCGCAGGGTCCCTCCTACACAAAACATCAGTGTCCCAGATCTATCCTTGTCTTCTGATTCTCTAACCCCACTCCTGTCTTGGTCTACTCTTCCAAATACTCTCGGTAGTGACCACTTCCCAATCTTAATATCTTACTCTCAGGCTTCTGCCCCGCCTCCGTCTCGCTACGAACCTCTCCTAAAGTACAAACTCAGTAACGCCAACTGGGAGATGTATTCTTCTTCACTTGATACAAAATTGACGTCTCTTCCTCAACCAAACCCTTCTAATTTTCTCTCCATGTATGACTGCCTAATCGCAGCAATAAAATCAGCTGCTGACTCTTGCATTCCCCTCAAAAAAAAACCCAAACTGCTCACCCCCTCCCCGCCATGGTGGGATTCGGAGTGCACAGAGAGCGTTCAGAAACGCACAGAAGCTGAGAATAAATTTGCTCTAACCTTGTCCATGACAGATTACGTCAATTTTAAGAAGACTGCAGCTACTACATCTAGACTTTTATCAAAAAAAAAATCACTAGGCTGGCGTAAATTCTGTCAATCCCTATCCCCCAGATCTCCCCTTTCTTTGGTCTGGAAAAGGGTTAAAGCATATAGAAGAAGCACAGTGGATACATTTGTTTCAAGTAATGACCCAAATTCTTTTCTAAATGACTTTTTATCTAGTCTGGCTCCTCCATATGTACCTGAATTTGATTGTGTTCCCCTCTTGCACTCTCCCAATCTAACCATTACTCAAGATCATATGAATGACATGTTTACGTTTAGCGAATTATCTTGTGCCCTTAATCATCTCCAGGATTCATCACCTGGTATTGATGGCATTCCATATTCATTCATTTGTAAACTGTCTGACTCTTCGAAATCTTTCTTCCTTAGCATTCTTAATGCTATCTTTCTCTCCGGTCAAGTTCCAGATTCCTGGAAAAGCCAAATAGTTATTCCAATCTTGAAGCCTGGGAAGGACCCAAAAATTTCTTCCTCTTATCGCCCCATAGCTCTTTCCTCTGTCTTGGCCAAAATTATGGAAATTCTTATTAAAAACCGTCTCGAATGGATTTTAGAAAACAGACAATTATTAGCCCCCAGTCAATACGGCTTTAGAAAGGGCAAAGGAACCCTGGACAGCCTAAGTATCCTGACCTCCGAAATTCGTTTGGCCTTCTCTCGTAATGAGCATACTATAGGGGTTTTCCTAGATATCTCTGCTGCCTATGACAATGTCCATCTTCCACTACTCAGGCAGAAAATGCTTCAGCTGAGTATACCTGTGAGGTTGGTTCATATCATTTGCAACATGCTTATGTGCCGTACAATATCTATTCGATACCAGGGCAACACCCTCCCTTCTCAGGTGGTCTGGAAGGGCCTTCCTCAAGGATCAGTCCTTAGCCCTATCCTCTATAACCTCTACACTCGTGACCTAGATCTTTCTGTCAACTCTTTTTGCAAAATTCTGCAATATGCAGATGATGTTGCTCTCTACTCTACTTCCCCATCTTTTTCAGTGGCTGCCGCCAATCTCAATACCGCTCTTTTTTATTTAAATAATTGGCTCTTCGAACATAACCTCTCTCTCTCAGTTCCTAAATGTAGTGCAGTTGTTTTCAGTCGCAAACGTAACACGCCATACATCAACCTCTCTGTTGCTAATGAATCAATCCCAATCCTAAACTCCGTTAAATTTTTAGGTCTTATTCTAGACTCTAAACTGACAGGTGCTCCCCATCTAAAATATGTTGAAGAAAAGTGTGAGAAGGGTGTGAATGTCATGCGGTCTCTGTCTGGGGTCCGGTGGGGTTCTCACCCCTTCTGCCAAAAACTTATTTACAATGCCATTGTGCGTAGTCACTTTGACTACGGTACTTTCCTACTTGAGCCATGCAACATATTGCCACTTTCCAAACTCGAAAGAATTCAGTCGAAGTGCCTTCGCATCATAACAGGTGCCATGAAATGCTCCCCTATCAACGCCCTCCAAGTTGAATGCAGGGAACCTCCACTTCATCTTCGTCGGCAATTTTTATGCGACAGGTTTCTCTTTAATGCAGCCCAAATTGGTTCTCATCCTCTACTCCCTATACTACAACAACTTAGTCTCTTGGTCTCTTCTTCGGATTACTGGAAGAATAAATCCCCTCCTCTCCTCATAAATTCACATAGAAAACTGGCCAACCTCACAGTCCCTATCCGTCAATTTCCTATAAACCCCCTTTTTGATCTGGACTTCCAATCCTTAATATTTCAACCAAGAATTATTCTAGATTTTGGCATATCCAAAAAATGCACATCAGCCAATCAAAGTCTGTTGAACATATTAGGTAGTGACTGGCCGGATTGGACAACCCTATACACCGACGCTTCGAAATTGTCCCTAGATGCTCCAGTTGGCTCTGCAGTATGGATTCCCAAATTTAGAATAATTCTGAGCTTTAAAAGCCCTCCTTATAACTCCATTTTTACAGGAGAATCTATCGCTCTCCTAGAAGCTGTCAATTATGTAGAATCACATAATCTTAAAAAATCACTCATATTGACAGATTCTCTGAGCTGTCTCTCTGATTTATTAAAAAATCCTTTTAAGTCTAAAAACAATTTTCCACTCACACTCAACATAAAAGCCATGCTGCTCAGATGTCACATGTCTGGTATCGAGGTGGTCTTAGCTTGGATACCCAGCCACATTGGCATATCCGGTAATGAAACTGCGGATTCTTGCGCGAGATTGGCAGCCGGTACAGGATGTGATTCATACAAATACGCTTTCACTCGGGACCTACGCACTTTATCCGGTTCTTGCCTGGATAAATCTTGGGATGATTTATGGCAATCCTCTAAAATAATCAAGGGTAAATTCTATGGAACCATACAACCATCCATTCCTTCTAAGCCATGGTTCTTTAAGAATAAACGGTTCAATAAGTTAACTACCTCAGTTATAATACGCCTTCGTTTAGGATTTGTCTGCACACCAGTATTCTTGGCCAAAATTAGAGTTCGAGACCACTCTCTATGTGAGTGTGGCTTGGATGAAGGCAGTCTCGAGCATATCTTCTACACCTGTCCAAGAATAGTTGTTCCATTATATGACCTTCTCCCAAAGCAGATTCCTCGACCTATAAATTTGGCCTACTTACTTACCCTGGTATCCTCCCCCTTTATCAAGATCCTCCACAAATTTATCTCTATAAATGAAATTAAACTGTAACCCCCCTCCACTCTTTTCATCTGTAATATAGTGCTAATAACCCTCCCTCTCCCCTACTATATAACTAATCTAACCCTGACCTCTAATTTATATATATATATATCCACATATTTATTATTACTAACACTTGTGATGTCCCCTTTTTCAGTGACCAATAAGGATAAACCCAAATTACTAAGAATACCATGAATACCTGGAGACCTCTATAAACGATTAAACCTACTCTCCACCTTGAGGTTGGCAGAATCATCGGTATCTATATAACCGATGCAAGGCGCCATTTAAATAAAATAAGAAGAAGAAGAAACATTCTAAAACTGACACTCGTATTTTAGCGTCCTCCTGTACATATCTATCTATCGTAGATATTGTATTAAACATAATAAACACTTTACACGTTACTGTAAAGATGTAGGCTAGAACTCAATATCAAAGAAATTAAATCACTGTATTTAGGTAATCATCGTAAATAAAAGTTATACACACTTTGATTTTTCGACGAGTATGTCTGAACCGTTCGTTTGTATGAGCCCAAAATTGAAACTTAGGAAGACCCCATCGAGATCACAAAATTGATCCTAGAGGTACACCTCAAGGAGGCCCCAAAATTGATCCTTGCAGAACACCCACAAGAAGGCCACAAAATTGATCCTTGCAGAACACCCTCAAGAAGGCCACAAAATTGATCCTTGCAGAACACCCTCGAGAAGGCCACAAAATTGATCCTTGCAGAACACCCTCAAGGATCACGTTTGGGTGCGAAATTTTGCCCTAGCACGGTACGAAGAGACTGAATAAAAAAATTAACTGATGGAACAACATCAATCAGATATAACGAACAGCGAAAATTTAGTCCTGAGAGTGCTCAAAGGTGTTCTTTAAAGATGTGTCTTGAACGGTTTGGTACTTTTAAAAAAAAGGGTCATAATCATTGATAAGTTAGATAAAAATCTAACTTATCAATGATTATGACCCTTTTATAAAGTTATTGCCACTTGGTAAGATAAAGGGATTAAGACAGGCAGTTGAAAACTATCATGGAGTACACAAACTCAGCATTTTGGCAAGTTATATGCAATGGAAGACTGATCGATTAACAGAAATTACAATAATAGAAAGTGGGATGCAAACAGGATTTAAAAATAGAATGAGATGTATAGATCAAGTTACTCCCTAATACCATAACATAGTCACTCAGAATGGTTCTAAATCATTAGGACAGATCATTGAAAAATATAAATCTATTCCCAAACTTAGAGAATAAGGGAAAATTATATGTACCGAAATTTCATTATGAAATTTCCAGATACTTTTAGCTTTAGCCACTAGTTTTTGACCACTTTGAATGTTATATGAAGTTTGAAATTGGATAGTATTATTTTTCTTACATTCTTAAATATACTTTTTACAACAGCAATTTGCAAATTCATTAGAGAATCACTAGGCTAGATTATGTATGATTCTCTATATTGTAATGGTTCCCTCTAAGAATAAGAGTTTCACGGCTTTTTTCTGTTGTAAGAGCAACTCTGAAATTGTTATATGAATGGTAGTAGGTTAGGATAGCAGCAACCACGACTGCTGACAATAGAAAAGGTAAGTTACAATAAAAGCAAAAAGAGGAATATTGTCTTAACTACAGAGAGGGTTTAAATTAAATATGTATTCCCAAAAGGGTATGACAAGTGTTCATGTGTTTCAACTAAGATCAAGAGTTTAACATTTTAAATTATATAGATAGATAACCTTGTACAATAAAATCAGTAATTATACAATAGACCACACATTTAAGTATTCCCATAGAACATTAACTTGTTTATAACATACTAAAAACATCTCCTGAAATGAGACAGAACTACTCTAAGAACAATTATGGGGACAATAACGGGCCACTGTCCCCAACACCTGTTTCAGCCAGATCCATTCAGTTGTCCTTAATAAATGTGTTTTCTTTCTTTCTTTCTTTCTGTTAGAGTGTAATTCTACTTGATACACATAATTAAATTGTGCACTTAATTTGTAAATAATTCATAACAAATAAATAACTTGTTACCACTTGTAACTAATTAAAATATATCATTAATAAGTAACAATAATTATAATGATAAATAATAATATAACCTTAATACCTTTTCATATAAGTACAGATTTACATAATACAGAAATTAGAAACAAGAAGTAATGTTACAGATAGATAGTGTTTCATTATAATTTAATAAACTACCATTAAAAAATAATCAATCTTGCTATTTCTAATTTCAAATTAGCTTGAATAACATCACCAAAAGAGAGATAAATTTAAAAAAAAAACTTACCAATAGGCAGGTCACATAGCAGACAACATGCTGACAACGCGCCAAAAGATGCACCAGATATTTTACCTAACAATAAATGAGGAGCATACTTCTTAAAACACACTGCAACGCCAACATGGTAAATACCAAGGAAACCACAACCAGCGAACGATAAGTTCATTATTCACATAAAATGATCACCACTAAACTAATAACACAACACCCCGAAGGATCCCACCAATATGGTATAACGATTAGGTCGACACACTCAAAAACTTTATCACTAAGTAATAATAATAATTTAAAATTTGTGTATCAGATTAGATTACTGTAACTGCAGATAATTTTTATCTGGTACAATAATTATGTCGGACTGCCCTCAAAAGAACACGTATCGCGAAAGAGAAACTCGAGAAACTGAGGTAAACATCAAATAACTCAACAGTCAAAACAATAAAAATAGCTGCCATCCACTGCCATCCGCTGTTGTTGTGACAGATGTCATAGTTAAAGTCAGTTAAACGTCAAAACTTTTTTTAATTTCAATATTTAGTTATACGACTTGAACTTTTTGCCCCATGTTAGTCGCGATAAACTATTTGACACAAGGCCCTCGATTCTTCCCAATATTGCTTAATATGTTAGCTTGTTGTGATAGGATAATTACACCTTGCAAAATAAGATATTGCTTAAATTAACTGAAACTATGACTTCTTATTATTTTTAATTCCTAATGCAAATCAAAATATAAATAATCAAATTCAGTTCAAATTTATATCTTTTAAGTTTCCCCATTAAATTTCTAAGTAGGTACTTTTATTACCCATTAACTATACACGAGTAAACGCAAAGAAGAAAGAACCGAGATAAATGCTATATTTGTACTCAAATATTCTTGAATAACAGAATATTTCACTTTAAGGTAAAAGTATAGTGGACACTAATCCAAGGACACTAACCCAATAGTGAATTCTTATAAAAGAACTTTTTTTTTAAGAAAAGTAACCGTTTGTTTTACATGAATGGCATTTTTATTTTTTATCATATTTTATTAGGTATAAAAACAGATAACAGATTACATAATACAGTATAAGATCTTCTAGTACACTTTTTAAACCTGAAATCCAATTATATTTGTACACAACGTTCATCTGTGCTGTCAGTGGGAAGACCAAAGGCTTGTCCTGATTTTGTATTCTGCACTGAAGGCACAGAAAATCTCTGTTCTTGCAGGGTTGGCAGCACGGATGTGACTCCACTGGTGTTACATACGTTCATAGGTCACGGTAACCACTTTCCATCAGGGGGGCCGTGTGCTTGTCGCAATACTGTCGTAAGTAAATTTTGAATAGGTAACAATTTAGGTATTTAAACTATCATGTTCACCCACATCAGTATCAGAATAAACGGGATATTTACCATGTTTCATTGTTTTGAGTTTCCGATATTTCGGCGCTGTTCCAAGCACCTTGATAGTTGAGTAGGACCACGTCGTACGTGAAGGGCTTGAGACATTTCGTTCAGATTTTGCGTCAAACTTCGGTCAATGATCAAGAAGTGATGGTGAGCTTCGACGTGGAGTCCCTATTCACAAATGTTCCCATCACAGACTGCTTGGAGATCATAAGACGAAAAATCGCAGAGAACGGAGTCGCTAAAGAATATGCCGACCTTGTGCAACATTGTGTGACCACAGACTACTTCGTATACAGAAATGAGTACTACCTAGATACAGATAGATGGATTAGCGAAGTGCAGTCCGGTGGCTCCAGTTGTGGCAAACTTGTGGATGGAACATTTCAAAGCCATAGCCATACCCACCGCCCCAAGCATCAAAATCTGGAAACGGTATGTTGATGACATTTTCTGTTGTTGTTGTACGTGGCCCAGTTCAACAACATCCATGGAAAAATGAGCTTTACGTACGAAATGGAAAAGGAAAGAACCCTTGCCTTCCTTGACGTGAGGATCGCTGTTCGTGGGGATGGGTCGTGTAGCCACTCCGTGTACAGGAAACCCACTCACACTGACCGCTACCTGCATGCCGACTCACATCA
The DNA here is from genome assembly GCA_963662185.1 of Eilema griseolum. Lineage (NCBI taxonomy): Eukaryota > Metazoa > Arthropoda > Insecta > Lepidoptera > Erebidae > Eilema > Eilema griseolum. The sequence continues at coordinate 3,243,700 of OY759235.1, forward strand.
TCATCCGCGCCATCTGAATTCGGTAGTGACGTCACTTACTGACCGCGCATATAGTTTATGTGACGAGGAACATTTACAGGAAGAATTGAAGCACATAAGCGGCGTTCTACAAAAGAATGGATACAATGGACGGATAAGACCACCCAGACTCACCACAAATAAACCCCGGAACTATAAGGTGGAAAGACAGCCAGCCTTTTTACCCTACATCAAAGGAGTGACAGATAAGATCGCTAACATCCTGAAGAAGGTATCTGTCAAAACTATTTTCACTCCTTTTAAAAAGCTGTCGCAATGCCTGCGCTCACCCAAAGATGGCTCCCCATTGGACAGACCGGGAGTGTACAAGATTGACTGTAGCTGTGGCAGTTCTTATATAGGACAAACAAAAAGAACGGTTACATGCCGAATCAAGGAACACATCAGGGCAGTCAAAAACAATGAACCGCATAAATCTGCAATCGCTCAACATTTATTGTCCGGTACGAACCACTGGATCGAGCTACATAACCCTCAGATGCTCTCGACAGAATGCCACTATATACCAAGACTGGTGCAGCAATTGCAAGCAATTGAAATAAAAAAGTATAAAAATGTCAATCGTGAGGATGGGTTTCAACTGCCGAGCGTCTGGCATCCAGTGGTCCGTCTTTGCAAAAACAACCGGGAACAAGATAAATCAAAATCGCGAGTGGATACAGTGAGCATTGTCGTGAACGTGATCGAGATCGGGTTCGAGTTTGTAGTGAGAGTGAAACCAATAGTAGTGCAGATACGCGTAGTAAATGAACTCGAAAGAGGATAGATCGATATAATTACTCCTAGGAAAAAACTTTTTCTCTGTTCACCACCACACCACTACTCCAGTTCCTCCGTGATCAAGGTGCTTGCAACAGCGCCGAAATATCGGAAACTCAAAACAATGAAACATGGTAAATATCCCGTTTATTCTGATACTGAGGTAACAATTGTTTCTCAAGATTTGTGTTAAGAGTGCTGATTTTTAATAAGAAGTATGAAATTTTATTTATTAATAATTATTATTACCAATTACCGTATGAATGTTATAATATTGTATTACCTATGTTTTATGCAGGTTTTTCTAGCAGCTTTAAATTATTTTCCACTACTGGTTCTTACGGCCAATAACTTTATTTAACGTAAAAATATTTAGTTTTTAAAGATTTTATCTGCAAAAGTTAATGTATTAAAATGATGTTGTAACAGTTCAACTGTTACAACATCATATTAATACATACACAAAGGATGTAACGACCATTCCTTAATAAATATATATAATTTTCTAGAGTGAAGTTTGATTTGTCCTAAATTTTACGTCATTGGTGTTTTTACCTTACTGATTCTTAATAGGTGTGATTTTTTTTTGATTTATGAATAATATAATCATTATTACTAATATAATATAGTTATTATAAACTTGTTCATTGTTGGCTAGATTTTCTAGCAGTTTTGTGATGAGCCAAAAATGTACACGTTTTAGAAAAATTATACCTACGATAAACGTGATAGTAAAAGTGTTTTGGTGAATGTGATGGATACATTGAAACCTATCACATGTACTGGTAAATATTAATAATACCCAAGGCTTGTGGGGATGTTCTAGATTATTTGCCTTAATCTCTCAAGAATGGCCAGAAAGCGGATTGACGGGAGACTTACCATGTAGTTGACCTTAATTTTCATAACTTTCATTGTCCTTAAAATCAGAGGTTGCTATGGGCAACTCACAGTCCTCTTATTCACCTTGAATGTATGGTTTGTTGAATCTGAAATGATACGTGAGATAAGGAGACGCTGTAGGCAGCGTTTCCACGGAGAGCCTGTCATCCTTGGGGGTAAGTGTCATGGACTGACCCATACCACAAACACCCAGAAAGAACACCCTACTATAAACTTAGGCGTATAACATGGTTGAGTATCCAGTCTATAATTAGCTATATGATTTATTAGTATATTTCCCTCTTTAAGTTGATACTATACTGAGTTGAATTAGCTTATCAGGTTCATACTACCTACTCATCTCAATACACTCACACACTAACAACCCAGTTTCCTCTATCGGTTGGTATTCCTTACTTTGACTTATTTAACAAGTATATACCTATTACTACTCTACTGAACCGCCTTAGTCTATCCCATGATATCATATATTCACACAAACTACTTAGTCCGGCCTTCTCTATTAATCTGCTTTTCTAGCTGGAATTTATTTAAGAAGTATATCACCTTACACTGTTTCCTATGTGACCAATAAACTGCCCTTCCTTTAATCTACACTAACTTGAGATAATCCAAAATGAAATAACAATAAATACAATTTCTATGATTCAGTAACAACAACCCGTATGTCGTGTTTATATTACATTGTGATTGATTACCTGACGATTAAAGATATTTAACAATAACACCCTCATACCCTTTTTTTTTTTTACGTGCGGTGGAGGAGGTTATGTCGGACTCGAACCGACTAAAACGCACGCCGCCTGTGGGTCGTTTTGGTTGCCGAAGGTGAGGTTGACAGGCATATCCCTCGCACCCCGGCCGACCCAGGGCCATCTCTCACGATCTGGCCCTCTTCTCGGGTGTGGGGACTACAGAGTCCCCAACTCGACCCCGGAAACGGGGAGGCGCGCCAGGCGCGTCACCGCCGCGGCCTGCTTCTGCCAGGGTGACAGGCGGCTCCACCTGTCACCCCCAGGCCGGCGCTCATGGGGGGTGGAGGTCGTTCATCGACCTCCGACGCCCGAGTTGCCTTCGTACGCGGGCAGCTTGGCTTGCGATCCTTCGTCGCTCCCGCTGCCGCTCCCGCCCTGCCTCCTCCTTCACGAGCATTACTTGCTCGCAGAAGGAGGCGCCAGCCGCCCACGCATCCGCGCAGCGGACCATCGCCGCGAGCAAGGAGGAGAGCGTGAGAACTCTCACTCCCAGGGCCACCACAAGCTCCCACCTCGGCGTCTCCCACGCCGGACACTCGGTGAGCGTGTGTGGACCTGAGTCCTCGCTCGCGTCGCAGTGATGGCACTCGGACGTTGGCTCTTTCTCCATCCGACGCAGATACTTTCCGAAGCACCCGTGCTCGGTGATCATCTGCGTCAGACGGTACGAGAGGCTGCCGTGTAGCCTCTCTAGCCACTCCCCCATGATGGGTCTTACCGCCGCTACAACGGCGCGCCCTGCGCCTGGTCGCCCAAGTCGTAGCTCCACCCTCATACCCTGTATCGTAATTTGTATATCGTACATGTGTTCCGCACGGGAAAGATAATATGTACTTGAAATCGACAATCATTTTTTTCTATTAGAATTCATGATAGAACATCTATATATAATTATATAGGGAGTTAAACAATGTATAGGTCAATGACCGTGACTTTACTAATTCCAGTTTGGGATTATTTAGGCCGTATATAATTAAACTAAATATGACTACCGATATAGAATGCTTAGATCTCTCTATACCTCACTATACCGTCAAGAGATTATCTCTGGGGCCTAGGATAATTTCGGATTCAGCTTTGACACAATTATTTTCCTCCTAATTAGAAATCTTATCGGAGTGTTAACTAGCATACTAAAATATCAATGATCGGGACAATACGAACATTATTCTAGGGAATATAGCCTTCGTGACCATACGGAAGCACCTCGGTGAGCTCAATCCTATTCGACGCTGTAGCGGACTGTTTATCGCTATGTAACGTCAGCACATTCCATTACATGCGTCGAGCCATGACGAACAATATTACCATGATAACATTTTATACAAGTTATTGTAATTTCTCAATCACTTGAGCTGAACCGGACACGGACCATATGGACAGCTTCCACAACAACATTCCCATTATAATAACAATACTCTTTGTAATTTGAAGACTACAACTACGACTATGACTACTTCTGTGAAACTCTCGCACCGCAAGCTGAAAGCCCATTTTTATACCACTTTGGGTGGCAGACAAGCACACGGCCCACCTGATGGAAAGTGCTTACCGTGGCCTATGGACGTTTGTAACACCAGAGGAGTCACAGTCACGCTGCCAACCCTGTAAATATAGAGTTTCTGTGCCGTCAGTATAGAAGACAAAGCAGGACAAGCCTTTAGTCTTCCCACTGACAGCACAAGTTCTCCAGTGAGCTCTGGCTACCCTACTCACCGCTGGGAACACTACACGAAATTATTATAGCCGCGGTATTCTGTAGGGCGGAGGTACTTCCCCAGTCGGACTGCTCAATTGGGCGGAAATACCGCCGTGTCCTACGTCCTATGCCCATAGAGAAATACAATTCCTAGGGCTTGACAACAACCCAATCTGAGATTTTCATGCGTGTTCGCGCGTGATTTCACGACAAGACTCTACCCACATGGATATTGCTTGTCGTATGGTGTTGTAAATTTTAGCACTGAATCAACACTTTTGAATTGCTTTACTTTCTATTTGACTATTTATTCACCTCTCCCCACCTTTCCCTACCTCTTTTCATTACCCCATTTCTTTCATGTTCTTTGTCTTAACTATGTGTATTTTCTTGATCTTCAATACACTTCCTTTCATTGCTTTGTTGGTGCATTGAGTTTTATATTTTATTTAGTTATTCGTTACATTAGGTCCACTATTGGTGCCAATGGGTGTACTCTATCGGGGAGATGTTGAACGCTATTGGTGTTTACGACAAAGTGTATTATAATTTATAGTAAGTAAAAATATGGTTTTTAAGGAATTTTATCTGCAAATGTTAATGCTGAAACAGTTAAATAGGTTGTGACGATCATTCTGTAATTAGTATATTTAATTTTGTATATTGAAGTTTGAAGTGTCCTTAAAGTGTCCATCATTGTTGTTTTCATCTTAGCCTTCTGTGAATAAAAATAGCTGGGCCGGCAGTCTGTACATGAGATAGCGACCGAATTCGGATGTTAAGTACGTAGCGACGCAAACTAACCGAAATTCTCAAGTCTGTACTTAAAGTTACGATTTTTGTCGGTTGCCGTACCGAAATTCGTCGTTAACTTAACAAATTCTCGGATAGTACCTTAATAGCATAGACAAGCATAGAATTTGTCACTCTTACCCTTAGATTCTCTTTGGTTAACTGTGTAATTTGTTGACATTTTTATTATGTTTGTACAATTATGCTTTATGAATTTGTAATTGTATCTTTTTTGACTGTACAATTTCATCAAATAGAAAAATCTCTCCGCTGATTGATTTTTCACAACACCCTTACCATAGATTATTGTACATATATATAGACCAAACACATTTATAAATAAATAAATAAATAAAAAAAAAAAAAAAAAAACATAGACTCTGACATGGCAAGTTGACACAAGTGACATAACACACAAGCAAGAAGCCAAGAAGCCTTGAAAAAGAATTGAATATTTTTGGAGGTTGTAGGGAAATACGAGAAATATTATGGCTGAAGTGTGTTTAGCATGTAATTAGTTTACTCTAGAATATAGGCGGGAAGCGGGAAATGGTAATGCGACGGCAAGGTGCATGGATTCTGCGCATGGATTGTATCGCATTACAAAGGCAATGTTTAAAGAACTTGGTGATGAAATAGCGCTATCACTTGAAAGAAAACGCCCTTGCGGGCTTTCTGTGGAGTCCTATGTAAGTTTCATTGTATAACTTGTACATTGTTTATCATTTATCTAATTCAAAATTATTATTTATCTAGAAGTACTTCATCTCATTTAATATATTGTAATTGTATAATTTATGTGCTTTTTATCATTTTAGGTGTGTGACACTATTCTGCTCATTTTCAATATAAATACTCGATGGCCAGGAGCTCGGCATGATAGCCACATATATCATATGAAAATTCCCCAGTTCATGCCACATGAAGACGTTTGTTAATAACGGAGACCACCATGCATGGTTACTTGGTAAGTTTTGAGTCAAATAACTGAACACCCCATGTGTCAATATACTATTACTGCCAGTGGGGATGCTGTTGACAGGACGAGTGATCACCCTTTCTGTGTGGACTATTTCTCCTATATAATGACTGTCATACATGTTAACTGCAACCAACGGCTTAACATTTTTTCTGACGCACAACCAAACCAATGCTAATACCCTTATTCATACAAATATTTGCACAAAGCAGCAGCTGCATTTAATACCGTTACACCACAGAGGCTGTCAATGTGTCAATATAACAATTATAACATATATTATATTTTGATTTAATCCACAGGTGATGATGGATATCCACTAGAACCATGGCCGATGACCCCAATGATGAACCAGCCCCTTGGCCTAACGACAAGTATACACTGAAGACTGTGTATTACACTGAACTGACACTATGGTGGACATCTGTGGCATTCCACTGCCCCAGAGAATCATTCAGAAACATTATTTTCGATTGTTTTCGCCTTGTCAACTGCAAGTCAACCAAGTGGCCAAAATCATACATCAGCAACACTTCAGAGGTGCCATATTACAAGAATGTGCCGACCCAGTTCTTGAAAATGGTAATTATTGTACAAGTAACCTTGCGAGTACCATAGTAGTACATAATATAAATATACCCCACTGACACACAAATATGTAACTTACATGCAAGACACTACAGTAATGTTCTACGTGAAGTAGGAAGTGGTTTCTTCTCTTTCATACTTAGATGTGTGCTATGCACTTGCAAATTAGTAACTACTATAATATAAACTAACAATCCCAAACCAACATTCTGCAGGCATTTTCTGCTTTTCATGGAACTAAAGGTTGTATCCATGAGGCTACAGTTTATATCAGAGGAAAATTGTATAATCCTTTTGCTATCTATTATTATTCATTACAAATGCCAGCAGCTGTCACTCAAGCTCAAGTGGTAGATCCTTCCAGCAGAGAAGCTGTTAACCGGACAGATGGTTAGCCCTTCTGTACGGGCTTTTGCCATATATAACGACTCCCATAGATGTTAGTATGGCAACCGGGACAGACAATAGGCAGATACACAACCATTGCAAATAGATATATTTGATGCATATACATATTTTCACTGAACGGAAATTGAACATTGTCATCATCATCTTTGTGTAGACATACTATACTGATTGCATTGTTACCTCGCAGTTCAGGGTCCGCCTTCGGCTCTTTCTCCTTCACGACGCCAAGTCTACTTTCTTTACATGGACCTGGCGGAAGCCCCATTGCCAAGCATTTATTACCCACAGGCATTTGTTGCCTCAAAACCTCCTGCTGGTTACCCAGTTGAATATCTCCACCCCAGCGAAGCTGTCATTGCAATAAACTGAACATAGCTTTCCCAAAAGTAATATTATTTAGGGATTTATTGTCTTTAATAGAACCAAAGGTTGAATCCATGTGGGTACAGCTAAACCAATACATCAAATGAAAATATTGTAATCCTATTGCTATCTATTTCTTTTCATTGCAGATGCCAGCCGTTGTTTGTCACTCAACTCAAGCCTGAGGAGAGGATACCCATAGCCGAAGTCATAACAAAATGTTGCAAAATGAAGACTGAGAAAATTTTATTGTCTGTAAAGACTTAATAGAAACTCTTTGTATTAAGTACTTTGAAGTAATAAATGCACAAGATATGAACCTATATATATTTGTTTTATTTAATTTACCTGTATAGAAATCTACTTACTACCTACCGATAGTCTTTGTATGAACTCTGCAATAACTTATATTGTGTTAGTTACTAGTCCTACGTACCTACATGAACATGACAGTTACAAATAAGCATCCATCAGTATATAATTATCTATTTCATAGCCTTGGGAAGTTATTAAATATGAAATTGAGCAATATAACATACACATTTCACCAAAAGTATACAAATAATAACTTGAAGCTCAACCAAGTTCACCAAATAAGCATCCACCATCTTATAATTGTATTTTATCATGAAATTGAGCAATATAGCATACATAAATCACCAAAAGTCAACAAATAATAATTTGAACCTCAACCAAATTCAGCAAATAAGTAACCATCATCATTTAATTGTATTCAATCATCCATTTCATAACCTTAGAGATTATTAAATATGAAATTGAGCAAAATAACATACACATATCACCAAAAGTCAACAAGTAATAATTTGAACCTCAACCAAATAAGCATCCATCATCTTATAATTCTATTTTGTTATCCATTTCATAACCTTAGAGATTATGAAACATAAAATTTAACAATATAACATAAACATATCACCAAAAGTTAACAAATAATAACTTGAAGCTCAACCAAATAAACATCCATCATCTTATAATTGTATTTTATCATCCATTTCATAACCTTAGAGATTATTAAAATGTAAAATTGAACAATAAAACATCATTATCATCTAAATAATAACTTAAAGCTCAACCAAATTCACTAAATAAACATCCATCATCTTATAATTGTATTTTATCATCCATTTCATAACCTTAGAGATTATTAAAATGTAAAATTGAACAATAAAACATCATTATCATCCAAATAATAACTTGAAACTCAACTAAATTCACCAAATTAGCCTCCATTTATAATATATATAATACTTATTTCCTCAATGTTGCCCAATTTCATATTTAATATTCTATTAAAAACATCAACAAAATGTGGACAAATAATAACAAATAGTTAACGACGTTAACTACTTTGCGGGCCTTCAAGAATGCTCGCATTCTTTACGACGAAATTTGTTAAGAAACCGACAATTTTTGTTAACTTGGAAGTCGAGACTTGCTAATATTGCCACCGTACCAAATACCGTCGTTAACTCGCACCGATACATGTAGAGACTTGCATCCCCCATACATTATTGCTCGCTTAGTCGCTACCTCAAAATGTACAGACTTGGGTTTGACGCAAAGAAACCGAATTTTGTTGTTAACTTTGCTTACGATTTCGTAAGATAAGTATTAACGACGAATGTACAGACTGCCGGCCCTGATAACACTGAAAGTCACCATAAAGCAAATAGTACTTTGCCATGAACAAAAGCAACCCTCTTCTTAGTCTTGTCTCTACTAATTATATAATCTATGGTCTAAGTCGTCTATGGCATCCATTTTGTGGATTTGTTGTTTGATCAAAGTTATCTTGTCAAGGCATGGGACACTTCCCTACTTGGACTCAGAACTTGGCGTCGTGAAATTCCAACCAATCAGCTTTTTCTGTAACCAATCAGAGGAAAGTAGTAGTTTTCTCTGATTGGTTACAGAAAAAGTATACTTGCCTAAAGAAAAAAATCGATATCTTTCAACAGGCAAACTTCCTTTCCTCTGATTGGTTAATTGACGTATTTGACATTTCTACTGATTGGTTCATTTTTCTGGACGCCGAGTGGCGATTGGCGAGTTTGTAACGCTGTCATTTAGCTCCTAGACGCCATATTTGTATATTTGTTTTGTTTTCGTGTTGGTGAAAATATTGTTAAAATTGAAGATTTCTGTTTTAAATATCTACTGCTTACGTTGAATTGAGTGACTACTCCTCTATAGTGTTGAATACTGCTAGTTTATCCTGTTTTGTGAGAAATTGACTCCTTGTGTTGTGTGAGAAATTGACTCTTTGTGTTTTGTGAGAAATAGACTGTTTATGGCGATACATTGACTCTTATTAAGTTTTTTGAGATATTGACTTTTTTTTGCTCTCAGATGTTGATTTTTTATTTCTTTATGTGAGTGTTTGACCTAGCTATATCAGCTCCGATAGGTTTGTATTCCTATCCGGTTATTACACATTAAATCATCAGCTGTTGTGAATAGAGCATATAATTGTATTTTTACAGCAAATAAATTACATTTTTCACGTTAAAGAAACTAAAAATGCCTTCTAACTATGATTATTCTTAGAATATGTAATAACGTGAATAGTATATATATATTTATTATAGTAGGCCTAATAAAGAAATTATGAATATTCGTTCAGAAATTTTATTTCAGTTTCCTAAATATTTCCAGCGAATAATCGATTCCAATTGTATGAAACCGATTTTTTTAAATCGGAATTAATCGATTATTAAGGAACTATGCAGTTCTTTAAGCCTATTTGGCTAGAGACGGCTAAAAAGGCGTATAGCTACCCCAGTGTAGAGGGAGAACTCTTCTCCCTCCTCGTACCCCGGCGTCGTGAAATATTAAAAAAAAATTGCCGAGCCGAGCTCGGATTTTTTGTTTGAAGTGCGCCCTCTTACTCTTATATACTCTTTGTCAATAACACTGTCTCATAAAAATAATAAACATTAACGGAGTGATTATATTCTCTTTAAATACATAAAACAAGAAAAAGAACACGTATTAAAGTAAAAAAGGACATTGGTGGTATAAAATTGATTCTTATTGAAGCACAAAGCTAAAAAGTAAGAAGTGAATTTTAATAACACGTTCTACAATAGAAAAAGTGAAAATTACGATAAATAATGACACGGCATGCAAGAAACTGCACAGCTGGTGCGGTATACACATACCACGAAAAGAAAAAAGATGCTGCGGCCTCTGGGTACGGTACTCAAAACGAAAGACTTGGCAAGGATTCAGTAAAAAGCTTTGATTGTTGCAGTTTGACTTTACAGCCTTGTAGGAACCCTATGATAACTAAAGAAGGATACCTATTCGATAAAGAAGCCATTCTAGAGTACATTATTACTAAGAAAAATGAGTACACACGTAAGCTGAAAATTTATCATAAACAATTGAAAAAGGAAGAATCAGAGATGGCACAGCTTGCTGCAGCTGAAAAACAAGCAAATTTGGTAAAATTTATGAACAGGGAGAGAAACATTAGCAGCAAGAATAAGCCAGAGTCAGATGCTGGACCTTCAACATCATCATCAGTGTCAAATCTTGCGAATGGTAAAGACAAACAATTGCCAAGTTTTTGGGTACCTTCCCAACTGCCGGAAGCTAAAGTAAGTAAATTAGAAAAGCCTGATCCTACAATCAATTGCCCAATCAGTGGAAGGCCGTTGAAAATGAAGGATTTGATAGAAGTAAAATGGACCTTGGTGAAGGACCCAGATGATAAGAAGTCTTTGATTGCTAAGGAGAACAGGTACATGTGTCCTGTTACTCATGACATACTGAGCAATGCTGTACCTTGTGCTGTTATCAGGTAAAATATTCATTCAATTCAATTAAATTTTGATAGATAGATTTATTTATTTATTCTTTATTGTACACTTACAAGACATATAAACAAGTGAAATGTCATCAAATAGATCATATTGAAGTAGTATGAAATACATTATATTGAAGTAGTATGAAATACATTCATAAAATCACGCCTATATCCTATAGGGTTAGGCAGAGGTGAATGAACACCCACATCTCACCATTCATTGTATTTGGTCCCATGCATGAGCCTATTGCCATATTCCAAGCCAGGCCACTGTATCTGTCGGATGTTAAACAGCCCTATCCGTAATTTGTCGGGTACAACACTGCATGGGAAGAGGTTTCCTTACATTGCTCTTTGATCTATCTTAAAATATGGTTTTGTCACATAGCCCCTTTTCAGCTTGAGGACAGCCGTGTTCTATTTCATGACAAAAAAAAACCTTGCTTGTCTATTATTAAAGGCCAATATTAAATTGCAGGACAACAGGAGATGTAGTCACAATGGAATGTGTTGAGAAAATCATTAAGAAGGACTGGATACACCCACTCACTGGTGATAAACTGAAAGAGAAAGATATTATAGTTGTGCAGAGAGGTGGAACAGGATATGCACTCACCAATCAAAACTTGGAAGGCAAGAATGAGCGGCCTGTGTTACAAGCATAAATTTTAAATAAATATTTATTCTAGTTATACTTACTTTGTTTTATTTCACTGGGATAGAGACAAGCGCTCAATTAGATTTGTATTGTTACGCCAGATAAGTCAAAGATCTCAGTATATACAAATGTGCTCTGTGGTCAAAGGTACCCTGTTTTTTCTTTGTGCGAAATTTCTCACGGATACTCCTCGCCGGCCAGCGTAAGGAACCGATTTGTCGGATTCGAACCGATTAAAACCGCATGCCGTATCTCATACCAATAAGGAATTTCAATCGTATCCTGACTAATTCTGGGCTATCTACAGTTTATTAGTTTAAGATGGCTCCTTCGGAAAGTCAAGGCAAGGTTACTTCAACTCAATTATTATTTAGCGCTTGCTCCATGTGAGTTGTTAAATGTCACTTGGTTTTCATCCATAACTTATTTTTTACAAGAGCGACTACTGTCTTACCTTTCACCTCGAGAAGAAAGCCTGCGCCAGTACCACATCCATCATTAGCAGGTGCTGGTGAGGTTGGCTTGAACCTCAAAGATCTTGGTGAGATCTATCAGTATCCATTTACATACAGGATAGAAGATTTTGATCTTACCTAGAAGTACTTTATGGATATACTGGATATAACGAATTTCATTCAAACGAAACCTTCCTTTATTTTTAAAAGAAACAACTGCGTTCGACCTACACCCGGTAATCGAACTGATAAAAATTCGAAAAGTAACACCTGTATTTTTATAGCATCAATCCATAATGTCAATCATAAGGACCAAAGTTTTAACTCAAAAGTCCATCTGATTTAATATTTTTTAAAATCATATTCATTAATTTATATATCCTTTATTGTCCGACAATTTACAATATTCATCCTACAGAAATTAAGACAAGAGCAGTACAAAGGGCGGCCTTATCGCATTACGCAATTTCTCCCAGGCAACCTTCAAATGGAAATGTATGTTGATTTAAAAAATACTTACACAATGTCATTTTTCGGATTTTAATAGGTTCGATTACCAGGCGCGGCAACCAAATTTTCGAAAATCTTTGAATTAAGTTTTATTTCTTTTTAAAAATAAAGGAGCCTTTCCTTTGAGTGAAATTCGCTATATCCAGTATTTAGAGCAAAGAGAATACAATACTACGATTTAGAGTAGGTACCTACGTCACTTGGTGAAAGTCAAAACGTCAAAATTTGCCACCCCGTATATACAAGGAATCTCAGCTTCTCTTTTAGGGTTAATTCACAATGAAAGCAGCGGCCACTAGAAATAGTTGAGAGCTAGGTAGAGGAGGTAGGAACCTAGAGGAGGGGGGGGGAAGCAAGAGATACTACTCCACACGTACTACGCACAGCTTCTTCGAGACTCCGGTTCATGTTCCTACTTCGGCACTACCAAAATAACACCGAAAGGGCTGTCGCCTCAGGTCCCATGCTGGGTTCCATGCAACGAGACTCACCGCCTCGATTGTGCCTCGACAAATAAGTAGTAAATATCCTACTTACGGAGCAAAAGTCTATCGTAACTTCAAGAACTCATCTGGATGCTACCTGTAAAGAACGACATCACGCACTGCGACTGGTCCCCGGTGACTCAGTCTCTCGGCGATTAAAACGTAGGCAATGGAAGTAACAGCAATTGTTTTTTTATTATTTTGTACTATTTTAGAAGACTTTTCAATGTGAACTGCACGATTTGGGTAGGGGGAGGGGGTGGGGCAGGTCCCTCGTGACCCGTTCTTCGGACCGCGTCTGCCTTCAAATGACTATGAACTTATTGCTATCGTAGATAAGATTCTAAATGTTTTGCAGAGTCAAAAAAGCCGCTGTCCACATGGTCGTAATATTTCATGCAATATAACAGAATTCCCATAGTGCCTTGTATGCACGAACAGTGAACAATATGCGAACGGACAGAGCATGCAACTCTAGTGCGCCGACTAACTAAATCACAATTTGAAATAGCACATATTTGGTAAGTTGGAAAATGTAGAGCTGAAGGCTGCTGCAAGTGTTGTTGTGTTTCGAAGATCCAGAACACAGCATCAACATTGTTAGCATCCATCTCCGTTCCTCCAATGGGTTTTTAATATTCATGAGTGTCACTATTAACCCATATGATATTATTATTGAAAAATTCATAATTTAATGTTTTTTTTTATGTACCACTTGGTTGGCACACAAGCACACGGCTCACCTTAATAAGCGGCTCACCTTAAGATAAAGCAGGACAAGCTTTTGGTCTTCCCACTGACAATACAAAAACTTTCCAGTGAGCTCTGGCTACCCTACTCACCACAGGGAATACAACACAGGGTTATTAAGGCCGCGGTATTCCATGAAATAAAACAGTAAAATATTAAGTACAAATTTACTAATTCTCTAAAAAATATACTTAAATTATTTCTCTAATTAATTCTTATATAATAACATTATTATTCTTAAATAAAATTATGCTATGAATTATGAAATGCGAACAAATCTAGTTGGAAGTCCACACCGCTATTTCTAATTTCAGTCTCGGGGTAAACCAAGTCATTGCCTAATGTTTCTAAAAAGTTTAATACTGATTCACCTTGATTTGACAAGAGGCGATTATCCGATGCATCCAACGATGGCATATCACCATTATGTGTGACATTCTTTTCCATAGATTTATCTTCATTATCTGTCCCATGCAAAAATGCGGTTAGACCATTTGATTTCGTAAAACTTTGTAAACTATTCTCCGATTTATCATTTGTACTTATTATCCAATCTTTTAAAACAGGATCTATACTTGAATCATCTTTACATGATAAGTCTACGCCATCCTTAAATATGTCATGTAAACTGTTTTCTGTATTTGGTAATGAAATTGAAATATCTAAACTGTTCTCTGTGCTTGGCAATGGAACGTGTAAACTACTCTCAGAATTTGCTATTGGTAACCGTAAGTCATTATCAGAATCTGGTAAATTCACATGTAAACCTTTAAGTGAACTTGGTAATGTCAAATGGTTAAGTGAATCGTTTACAGAATTATCTGACTTTACAGACTGACAGGTATCTGAACTCGGTGACGGTACAGTCAAACCATTACTTGAATTTGGTAAATGTATTTGCAAATTATCATTCGGTAAAGTTACATGTAAATTATCATTTGAATTTGATAATGGAATATGTAAACTATCGTTGGAACTTGACATAGGAATATGTAAACTGTCACTGGAACTTGACATAGGAATATGTAAATTATCATTGGAACTTGACATAGGAATATGTACGTTACCATTGGAACTTGACATGGGAACATGTAAATTACCATTGGAACTTGACATGGAAATATGTAAATTACCATTGGAACTTGACATAGGAATATGTAAATTACCATTGGAACTTGACATAGGTATATGTAAATTACCATTGGAACTTGACATGGGAATATGCACGTTATCATTGGGTCTCGATATTGGAATATGCAAATCATTGCCTGGATTTTGCAATGTATGTTGGACTTTAGTATTATCCTTTCCAACCGTTTCCAGAGATCGAATCACTTTGAATTGATTTTGATTAATTTGGAATTTACGGAAAACTGTGGACGAAGATGCTTTTATAGGCGATGATCGAATATCAAAATGAGCGCTGTGAAATTGAATGTAACTATTTTTCGGTTTACTATTTTCAGCGACAACAATGTTATTAGTGACCAGCACATTACTTGTCGTACTGTTAATTTTACATTCATGGTTATTCTCTAGAAGTTTCTTTACCGCACTATTATCAACATTTATACCGCCATCTTTGTTTTCTTCTGTTTGATGTACAAAATCATCTGTTCCCAAATCAATAAGTGTATCTTCCGATTTTAATCTCATTTTCTTAGCGGCCAGTTCCTGTGTTCTATTTTTAAGTTTCCATATCCTCTTACTAACCGTTGGCCACTTAGCAACGGAGTTGATTCTTGCGCAGTTTTCAGTTTCACTTTCAGATTCTGACATACCCTCATTTTGCTTCATCAGTGTAGACGGTTTATGATCTTTGATGTATTTGTTTAATTTTGGTGGATTGTGTATACAGTATCCATTTTTATCTTTGAGACAATTTAATGCGCCGACGTCTATGTTGTACTTTCCAGGATTCATACCGAATAATCTGGAAAATATACAAGAATATTAAGAAATATTTTGACGAGCATGAGGGAAATGAAAAAAATCTATATGACGATTATTATAACAATATGATTATTACATCTCTGTGGCGTGGCGGTAGTGAACACGACTGCTACGCAGGAGGCGCGGGTTCGATCCCCGCTCAGTGCAAATATTTGTATGCATGAATATGTAAATATTTGTATGTATTGCACAGGTCTGGGTGTTTCTATGTATAATATGTATGTATTTACAAAAAAAAAAGTATTTAAGTATGTTTATCCGTATTCTAGATTCCATAACACAAGCTAGTTAAACTATGCTTACCATGGGTCTAGATAGCGTTGTGTAGAATGTTGTAGAATATTTATTTATTTATTTACCTAGGTGGAAAACAGTATATTTGCTCATGAAGTAAAGATTAAGGATCCCGAAGGGAAATTTCCCTCTGGGATGTTGCTCAATTGAGCATTATATGTATGTTGGTATGTACGTGTTAGGTGGCAGGCAAGCACGCAGCCCACCCGAAGGGAGGCAATTGCCATGGGCTTTTAATGTGTATGTATATAGTTTGCTATACGAACCTGCCGACATCATCGTTGATAGTACATGACTGTCCATCAGACCCATGCACCTTCTTCAACAAACAAGGAAGCAAAGACTTCAATTTCACTATCAGGTGTTCCAGCTGCTGAATGAATATATTTGTCTTGTTTCCCTCAGAACCGCTCTTCACAATTGCCAACAAGCAATGGAATAAGTTGGTATGGATTTTTGCAGGTATGTGGGTAGGATGATTTTCATAATGTTTCTGGAGCCGATATAAACTGCTGAATTCCTGTAACGTCAACTAATGTTAGTTAAAATAGTTTATGTGACAAGTAAGTATGCAAGGCAAGTTGGCATGCTAAGCAAGCAAGCTGGCATACAAGGTAAACTAGCATTTGTTTTTTTTCTGTCATATGCCGCGGTAGCCTATTGGTATGGGTAATGGACTGCTGAGATGAGGTCTCGGGCTCGATTCCAGCTTTTACCATGGCACACACCAATGACTTTCGATGCTTTTCGAAGTTATGTGTGTATTTATCGCAGGTTGGGCCTTTAACTGGGCACTTATATGCCCAGTTAAAGGCAATAGGCTCGCCACCTATTACATCGGGACCTAACATAAACTGGTGAAACGTGGGTGCTAGCACCTCTGCCTACCCCTTCGGGGATATAGGCGTGAGTTTATGTTATGTTATGCATGGAGCATCTCAAACTAAAATTATTATCGTATGAAATCTTAGTTAAGTCAATGAATTATAAGTTTAAGGTAAGTAATGATAACAGAAACTCTTCAAGGTAATAGAGAGCCGTTGGATTTGCTGTTCTAAAGACATTATAAATATAGAAATATTGGTCAAGGAAATCCCTTACCACAGAACATTGAAAGCAGGAAATAACAGTGCCACTCTTCTTCTTAGATTTATGTAGAGAGTCTTCAGGTACAATCAGCTTAGGTAGTTTCACCTTCCTTCCACTCCTCGTGACCTTAGTCTGAAAAATGTTATTATTTTTGTGTTATTTTTACAGAGTCAGATGAAATATATACAGTACTTTTAACAAAAAAATCTGTTTTAATTTCTGTTTGTTCTGACTATTCTCAAAAGACCTGTAGAATTGGTTGATGAAGTTTATCTAGTGAGGTGAAGTCAGCAACATGATTCTAAAGTCATCACAGTTACCGGGCATGTCATGTAATTATTTTTTCATACAACTTAGTTGGCAGATATGCACACGGCGCACCTGATAGAAAGTGGTTACCGTGACCTATGAACGTGTGTAACACCAATGGAGTCACATCCGTGCTGCCGACTCTGTAAGAACAGAGATTTTATGTGCCCTCAGTGCACATAAAATCTCTGTTCTTACAGAACACAAAATCAGGACAAGCCTTTGGTCTTCCCACTGACAGCACAAAAACTCTCCAGAGAGCTCTGGCTACCCTACTCACCACCGGGAACACAACACGAGATTATTATAGCCTTGGTATTCTGTAGGGTGGAGGTACTTCCCCAGTCGGACTGCTCAATTCGGACAGAAATACCGTCGTGTCCTACCTCATGTCAATACATTCCTTATAAAAAATAAGTCAGGCAAGGCCTATGACAATCACGAATACAACTTCACCAATCAAATCAACCTCTTAATTCTAGGAAACCATGGTCTTCATTGTATGTTTTATTATTGAAATATATCTATACTAATACATTGAGTAACGATTTGTCTGTATGTTGCAAATATACTAAAAAAAATTCTGGACCGATTTTAAAAATTTTTTCACCATTGGAATACCACATTATCCCTGAGTAACATCCTTTGCTTTTTATCCTGATATTCCCTGATATGGCAGATCATCGTAAGCGACAAAATGTAGGTATTTCACTTTTGATCACAACATACATCCAAATTAATTTAAACCTTAAAACAAAGAGACTTAGATCCATATTTGCATAAATGGCAAAAACATGACTATAAATAATTTAAATAAATTCTACTGTAAACAACAAAAGTAAGTTTGTTTTATAGCTTACGATGAAAAATAGTTTTATGAATCTGTGTTACATTTAGTTATTACAATTATTGTACTGTTGATTTGTAGGTAATTGTTTTATCTGACTGTATGATTGCGTATTTATTTCAATAAAGTAATGTTCATTACGACTTTATTATAACATTTAAATTTCATTAATATTTAAATAATAAGAATAATTTTATTTAAATGTAGGAATAAAGGAAGGACTGGACTGAACTGTACTCCAACACCATGAAGTGGACATATCAGCAAACATGCTGCTCGTCCATAATTTTAATAATAATAAAAATAATGTTATGATCAATAAAATACCCACCTTAATACTTGGTTCTGGTTCCGGCTCTGAATCCCATTCAGGTGGTCCTTCTTTGACAGGCCTTTGGGTTTGTTGTTTCATCATCTTGATTTTCTCTTCAACCACCTTTTTAGGAATCTTGGTCAATTTCTTTTCCTTAACCACAAATTTCTTTGGTCCAACCACAGTTAAATCTTTTGGTGAAACAAGTCTAAAAACACATTGGTATTAGTTTTTCTATATACATGAATAAATGCATGTATATTTCCAAGGGATAGGGTAAGTAGAGGTACATACATACATATAATCACGCCTTTATCCTTGGAGGGTTAGGCAGAGGTGAATCAACACCCACATCATAGGGTGGCTCATTATATTGCCGTCTTCCAAGCACCATTGTTGACTCAAGCATGCATCTGAGGCGAGTCTGGGCTGTATGTCTGATGTAAAACAGCCATATCCCTTAGTCGCCTTGTACGACACGGCATGAGAAGAGATGGGGTGGTTCAAAATCTACTTCTACAATTCACTCCCAATGTGATAGAGGACAACCCTTTGTCATCAACTGGGCTCTTTCATAATATGGAAAGCCAATGGCATATTGTACCATAGTAAGAAAAGAAATGGCGCACATTTGGAGAGGCCTATGTCCAGCAGTGCATTGCAGTGGGCTAATTGATTGATTGAAGAAATTAATAAGGATAATATCTAAATGACTAAATATTACAGTTTCCTATAAATATAAAGAATAATCAACAAAGGATGAACGTACTTGTAAATATAGCGAGTATTCGTAACAGGGTCATAGGTTGTAGGCTCTGATGTTTTTTTATCGGGGTCTTTGAACATTTTTAACGCTTGGTTCACCATTTTCATCTGATCTTCGCTGAGATGATTTAAACTAAAAAAGTACAGTTAGTTAAGTGCATCATGTTTAAAAATAATAACTGAGTTTAATAAGATTTAGTCCCTAATTCTCTTAAGTCTGTCTGAAGGTTAACATTAAAGTTAAATTTATATACATAAGTGGTAAAATACAGAAATGAAAAACAAAATAATTCAATAGCAAAAGTTTTTAGTAGGTGTGGCTGGTTTCTGACGTTAAGAAAACATACTAAAACATGATAAAAAAGAAATTACCTGTGGTAAGTTTCTCCTAATTTAATTAATTGCACTGATGTATGTTTGGATGGATTCGGGCTGGGTATACTGAAAATAAAAGATTTAAATGAACACTTATGTCTAAAAAGATTATAACTATGGATATAATCTTTCACTAGCATAAATAACAGAAGATAATGTCGACATAGCCCGTTTGATATTACCGGGTTGTTATTCCTATGAGTATTGACAATTGACATTGGTAATATCAAATGGGTAACGGTAGCTCTAAAACCTTATATACACATTTATCAATATTGGGTCTAATAGTCTTAACACTCTTGGGTCCTCACATACACATACCCATTATTATCGATGCTACATTTCCATTTACACCTATTTTATTACCGGCTGATGGCTGCAGCTTCACCCGAGTTGAAAATTGTAATCATGCTCTTTTTTTTCAAATTTAATATAACATTTGCATTAAGCTTCTTATCTTGCATTTGAATTAAGCTCATACAAATAATATGTTCCTGTCTCATATTGCTGATATAGTTATGAAAATATTTAATATTTTATTAGTTTTGATTGCTTTTCACATAATGAGTTTAACAAAACCCATTAGTGTCCTAATTATAACACCTATTAAATTAAAGCATTTATAAGTCATTCTGTGGGTACTCAAAAGGATATATGATTGTAGATAGATACGGTTATACACATTACTATTAATAACAGTCAACGAAATGACGAGTGTATGGTATAAAAAAATACCATGCTTTGTTACACATGGTGAATATCCCATTAATTGTTACAATAGTTATAGGATAAGTATAGTATCAAGCAGATAATATCACAATAGAGAATATAAGGTGTGTTTGCTGTGTTAAAAAGGTCGACCTGAAAAAGGTGGCTGGGACAGACTGAATGCGGAAGACAGTGGATCGGAAAAAATGGTGCACATTGGGAGAGGCCTTAGTCCAGCATTGGACTGCGGTGGGTTAATTGATTGATTGCTGTTATGACAGTCAATATATATCACGATTCTGTTAATAATATATATGATAGTTACAATGAGTAGCGAAATTTTAACACTGAAATTTCCTTTTTGTCTGCGATCTAGTGTGTCATGGAACATGCAAGGGTAACAATCATCTGAATTATATTTATATATAGATGGTATAAATAGTGATGGATTTACGATAAAATACTTACTTCTCTTTTGGTTTTATCTTTGGCACATATTTCTCAGGCCGACTCCGGTTTATGATTGGTACTTCTTTCAGTTTAACTATTTTTCTATCCATATCTATTTTTGGTACTGTATTTACATTTACCGGTACTGGAGTTGGTGGTTGGCTGATAGCTGGCTTTATGTTGGGTTTTAAAACAATGTTATCTACTACATATGGTTTATTTACATACTCAGTTTTAGGCATAAGAAAACTGGCCAGTTTCAAATTGTTTCCGATTAATATACATTCTTTTTGTTTCGGCACTGAGGGCCTTGCAACGGCATCAACATTAACCAGTCCATTTTCTATATTCCCGCTGTTTTCGTAAAATGTTTTCAGGTTATTGCTTACAGGTTTAGGTTGCTCTACACAATTGGGAGCTAACACGTAAGTATTGGCCTGTAAGTACAAAGATTCATGTTATAATAACAGTAAGACCGATAGAGAATAGTAAGATGTAAATATAGAGGTAGTGATTACCTGAGTAGCGCCAGGATCTTGTATCAAATATATGGGGGCGTATTGACAATTGTTCACTATAATACCTTCTACAGAAGTATTCATGTTTTCATATATAATACATTACATTTAATATAAAAATCAGTTATAAACTTAATGATAATATAATTCCACTAAAAATAATAAAGATACCACCGCGACGTTGTCAATTTGTTGACATAAAATACATAAATCAATTTGTGATACCAACCCCTCATCCAAAAAACTACCAACCTGTAAAAGTTTTAGTAGTTTTTATTAAGTTGACATTCAGAATTCCCGGTGTAGTGCAGACGCGACGAGACACTTTTTAATTTTTTTTATTGATTCATTGTTATAAAGAATGGCAAGAACCTCTTGTTTTAAGGTATAACTTAATTATTTTTTTAAAGTTATTGATAAATTTCATTTTAGGCGAATAGCATCTCTTTAAAATCCATAAACAAAACTGCTTGTATACCTTTCCCATCACTGACCAAGTCCCATAGACTATAAAAAATAACCTCTTTCTTTATCCGTCAAGCTTTGTAACGAGGTGATTGTGAAATTAAATTATTTTTTATTAAAATAAATCGAATTAATTGCCGATATATTTCGTTCAAACATCAATTTAATACCTTAACTAGTGTATTTTGCAGTAAACTTTGATTTTCATTGTTACTAGTATTCGGATTGAGTACTCCACGTGTTGTTAGTGCTTTTGAGTGACCGAAACCTGGTTTTGTTTCAGGCATAAAAATGACGAACTCCAAAGGATACCGTCGCGGCACAAGGGACTTGTTCGCCCGCAGGTTCCGCACTCATGGAACCATTCCTCTTTCCACGTATATGAAAGTTTACAAAGTCGGCGATATCGTTGACGTCAGGGTTAGTACCTCTACCTGTTTGATGTGCATACTGCATTATGTCGGACTGATTTTACTTTTAACATATTGCTATTAGATAAATATGGAATTTCTGTAGGACAGTTTTGTAATTCAGCCTATTAGAAAATTATGCTGTGCAGTCACAATATGAGATTTAGTAGTATTTACGACAAGTCACGCTAATTTGAAGAAACAATTACATCTATTTGCGTTATAATGTGTTGTGATTAAATTTTACATGTTTTTTTTTTAAAGGACTCTTCAACTAGACTAGAAAAGCACTACAAGATAAATTCCAATTTAGGTAACAATGTTTTTATTGTTTGCAGGGCAATGGTGCAGTCCAGAAAGGTATGCCACACAAAGTCTACCACGGAAAGACCGGCCGTGTATACAACGTCACACAGCACGCTCTGGGTGTGATTGTAAACAAGCGAGTCCGTGGCAGAATCCTACCCAAACGCATCAATGTCCGCATTGAGCATGTCAAGCACTCCAAGTGCAGACAAGACTTCCTTAAGCGAGTAAAGGAGAATGAAAGGCTACTCAAGGAAGCTAAAGACGCTGGCAAGATCGCTAACTTGAAGAGACAACCTGCAGGACCCAAACCTGCCCATATCGTTAGTGGTACTGAGAAACCAGTGTTACTGGCGCCCATCCCCTACGAGTTTGTAGCCTAATACTGAAAATAAAGTAATTGTAAGGATTTCTGGTATATCATTTCTTTCATAATACAAGTTCTGTTGTTTACCCAGATTTTTACTCGTGAAAGTGGAAAACTTAATTTGCAGGTTTGCAGTTCAATATGATATTTGAATCACTTTTTCAAACATATCATATAGTTTTGTTATAATGGAACTGCATTCAAAGTTTTCCAGCTTTAAATTGATCTGAATGAAAGTGATGAAAACACAACATTGATACTACAGTACACAGCATCATATCTCACAGATTCAGATAGAGCTTTTTAAAGAATATACCTGAACCTGTATTGGTTAGGTACTCAACTAAATGTATAAAATCTTGTGACTTTTTATAAAAACATTAAACAAATAAACTAGGCTGACTAACTAGTGCTTCAAATTCAGTTTTTAGTCTTTAAAAAGAGTTTCTAAATCAAAACAAATAATCTGAGTTTCTAAATAAAACATAAAAAAGACATCATCATTGTTTATGTATAGTTAAGTATTTAACTGGAGTACATATGGGTTCTAAAGAATATTTAAGTAGTTATATATTTAAACAAAATGATGTGCTATCTCTACAAAAGTAAGCAGGTAGGACACGGTATTTCCGTCCAATTGAGCAGTCCGACTGGGGAAGTACCTCCGCCCTACAGAATACCGCGGCCATAATAACCTCGTGTCGTGTTCCCGGCGGTGATTAGGATAGCCAGAGCTCACTGGAGGGTATTTTTGTGTTTTCATTGGAAAGACCAAAAGCTTGTCCTACTTTGCCTTTTACACTGATGGCACAGAAACTCAATGCTTGCAGAGTTGGTAGCGCGTTGTGACTCTCTTAGTTTTGCACGCCTCCATAGGCCACGATAACTACTTTCCATTAGGTGGGCCGTGTGCTTGTCTGCCACCTAAGTGGTATAAAAAAGCACACCTGATTTCTTGTCATTGAATGTTAATTTGGGACCCCAAGACATTGATTCCAAATTTACTCTATGAAGGTAAAAATAAGAGAATAAGGAATATCACACTGAAACAGTGTTAGGTACAACTAATAGAAAATCGAAACTTACCTATATACAAAACAAATAAATACAATAGTAGTAAATGTATCGAAATACCAAGATGTATAATAATAAAGTCCTGCCTTCAGTCACTTTTGGTGCTGGATCACCACATTTTGCAAGGAATTGGTAAGGTGGTATCTATGGTAAGATTGAGATCACAAAGTTACGTACTACACAACAGGACGCATGGGAGCCACCTAGCAGAACATAGCTCTGTGCAGTAAACTGATTAATTCACTAAAAGAATGCCGAAATATGAAACACAACGCTTCGACAATTTATAATGCGACTGGTCGTTTATAGGGTCTATGGTAAGAATACAATAAATCAAACCATTGTAATGAGTGATTGTTAAGTACGATAGTTAAGTACTAACCAGATTTAAGGGCATTTCCTGTTGACTTTATATTCCGTGCGTCATAGTCTGGCTGGGGTCTATAAGATAACTCTTAATTAAACACCTTATTCTTAATTGGCTCAGTATTTTGAAGGTACATGCTGTGCTTTTTTTTCTGAAGTAAAGGTCAGTGGTCAGACGGATGGAGTAGGAGAGCAGACAGCAGGATAAAAAGATTTTTACCGCATAGAAGCGACATCTGCAGAGTACTAAGGTCTATGCTAAGTTTAACGAAAGTGCCGTCACCGATCTTCCGCGTCGGAAAGTTAATACAAGATATTGCATGTAAATAATTAACGAGTACACAGTGCGGATGATCGGTTCCGTCGCGTCTTTTAGTTTTATAAAAAGAATATTAGAACCGATATAAATTCCCTCTAACAACACCAGCTAAGCAAAATTGCGTTCACGTCGGTAGTGTAATGGCCAGTTCGAACCCATGACATCTCGATCGTAAGGCCGATTCCTTAAACACTAAGCTACCGAAGACGCTTTACTATAAACAATTGTTTATTTATCAAATATAGTTAAATTCTATATGTAGTAAGATATTCATAAATTAGATACAATAAAACTAAAATAACTATTACACAACTTATAGCTAAAAATAATTAAAATGCGCCGTGGAATTCCTCCGCATCGCATGCCTTTTGTGGTAGCGTTCCCAGAAGATTGGCAGCATTGCCACGTTTTATGGCAATGCTTATTCTCTGACCTGAAAAGAGGCCAGCCTTCTGGCCACGAGAAGCGTCGACCATACGCGCATGAATCCTTAAGTTTCGACACCAAACGGGACAAATTCATAATCTCCGATGAGATTGCAGTATTGGCACCGCTTGAAAGCCTCTGCAGAAACAGCAGCACAGCCAGTCGTGCTAGTTATATGGGTAGGAAAATGGTATCAACGCATGTGGCGTTCCACACCAGAGTCCTACCCATTTTCCATGGCATTAACGATATGCCATTCGGTCACACCGGCGTACAAGGGCACGGTGGATTATGTCGTTGAGGCTGGCATGCCGTGGAATTCGCCCAGCGCTCCTGCAGCACGACAGGCCATGGTGTACGAGTCTATCAACGGCATTGATGCGGAGAAACACCCGGCGCACCTATACGTAGACAAGTTGCGATGCGAAAGGTAGTGTCATATAACATAGTCCCTACGTTAGACAACAGAGGAGCTTGTAGCCAAGACCCGATTCCCACACTCACTGCAGAGGGGCCCGTCCCACTGGCGCTGTGAGAAAAGGTTCCTTGGGAGATCGATGTTCGGACATGTAATTTTACAAGCGTTCACTGCATCAGCATTACACAAAACTTCAGAATTAACTAGTGTAGGTGCAAGGATTTTCCTAGTTAATTCTTCCGTACTGTGACCGACTGAAAACAACAAACTCTGGTAAACGGACATATGAAATTTTGCGAATACCGAGCCCACCCAAGCGAATCGGCAGAGTCGCTTGTAGTGAAGCTCGGTCATCCAAGGCCACATTTCAAATTTTGGTGAGGATATTTTCTATAACTTTTTCAAAATTGTTATATGTTTAAAAATGGTGTTGATCGGAGGGCATGGGTGAATTTTGTAACGAATAGGCAATACCGAAGAATAGTGAAAGCCGAGTGTATATTAATTTTGAGTAGGCGATCCGAAATGTCACTAAAGTTTTGAATTTTTTTCTCTATAAATGAGTAGGCATCTTCTAGGATTGGGGACCCTAGGAGGCGTAAAGAGTCTTTTTCTATAATTTTGATGTTTGGAGCCATGGAATTGAATTTAGAAATAATAGATAACCAAAACGTCGTTAAAAAAAATCTGGCATTTGCTTGTATGCAACATGTTTATATTGATGAGCCGACCCGGAGAGCGACGGAATTTCCGTCGTGGCTTTACTCTTGACGTGCTTACGTAGTACAGCGTACACTTGCATTAATTCGGTTGGTGTTTAGGTATCCTCTGTACCTAGTATTATATTATAAAAGCGTAAGTAGCTCTGTCCGTCTGTCTGTATGCTTTCACGCCTAAACCAGTGTATCGAGTACCTCCGCCCTGCAGAATGCTGCGGCTATAATAGCCTCTTGTTGTGTTCCCGGCGGTGAGTACGGTAGCCAGAGCTCACTGGAGGGTTTTTGTGCTGTCAGTGGAAAGACCAAAAGCTTGTCTTGCTTTGTTTTTTACACTGACGGCACAGAAACTCAATGCTTGCAAGGCGCGAATGTGACTCTCTTCGTTTTGCACGCGTCCATTGGCCACGGTGACCACTTTCTATCAGGTGGGCCGTGTGCTTGTCTGCCACCTAATTTGTATGAAATTTGGTACATGGCTATGTTAGACTTGGGGAAAGGACATGCTATGTTTGGTTGCAATTACAGGCATCCACATAAGCGGAGAGTTATCAAGATAATAAAATAACAGTTCACGCGGAGAAGATCACAACGTTTTATTTTGAAATGAAATATATTTACAACTGGATGACAATTATAGAGATGAATAATATATAATCAATGTATGGAATTAAACGATTTCTCAATAATTATTATGCCTTTTCAACTTTAACAAATCTGGCATCATAACATGGTTCTTTATAGTCACTATCTTAAATAATTTAAATTACTAAAATTAATTCAATAAACTTAACAACTAGCATCTCTAGATTGATAAAACAATATATATCCTGTTTCTGATGATTTCTGTATATCAGAAGTTAGGCCGTAGAAGTCTTCTATAGCTGATGCGTCAATTTTCTGAAAAGAAAAAGTTCATTAAAAATTATAATCATAATCTTATTCACACTAATATTATCTACCGCGGGCAACAGCTAGTTTGATTATAACTCTTCAAAACAAAGTTTAAGAGAAGTTAGCCTAAGGGGCCATCTTAAAATTGGATGGATAATGCCAGTGGTATCTTACCCCCGTCAACTATAAAGGCGGGGATACACATGCTTGTAAATCTGGTAAGTAGCTGGCATGAAAGTTACTGGCATGTACGAGTAATTAGAACACTGCAGGTACATTCAAGTTGTGCCCTTGCATATGTACCAGTATTACCAACGCGTATACACAGGACAGTTCGTGAGAGAACTCGTACAAATTCTTGCGTGCAAAAAATGGATAACAATCAAAGTGAATGAAACAAAATCGCGTTATTACTAGTAATTGAATGTGTAGCTAAATTAATGAGAGACAAAAATACCTAAATAAAAAGCTAGATAAAAAGCTACCGGCCTGCCCGTAGCTGTCGCGTCTGTTCACATGTGCCAGCTTGGTAACCCCCCGCGTCCCTTCGTACAACGGGCATGCAAGTAAATCAAATTTTGTGCTAGCTACATGTATGCCAGTTACAGGCATGTGTATACGCTATTTAGCTCTTTTTATCTTATTTTATTTAGTTACACATTCAATTGCTAGTAACAACACAATTTTGTTTAATTCACTTCGATTGTTATCCATTTTTTACGCGCAAGAATAGGTATGAGTTCTCTCACGAACTGTCCTGTGTATACGCGATGGTAATACTGGTATGCAAGGGCACAACTTGCATGCCAGTATTACTTGCTAATGTATCCGCAGTGTGCTAGTTACTTGTACATGCCAGTAACTTTCCAGATTTACAGGCATGTGTATCCCCGCCTTAAGGCCAGTTTAATTCCGGAAATAGGTACCCGTGGTTCAATTTAGTGACTTTTTTACTAAACGTTAGGTAACTAATGGTAAGTTTTATGGAAACTTGTATGAAACAATTTATTATGACGTCATAATATTTAATAATCAAATTATTTATTATTATAGCTTGGGTGGTTGATAAAAATAATAACCGACGCAGCCAGTAATAACATAAAGCATACTCACATCTACCATGTCGTCATCGAAGAGCAGCCAGAAGCCGTGGCTCTTCACAATACTGATGTAGTGGCCGCGGTTGGGCCCCGAGCCGCAGTGCACCACCACGGCTACCAAGTCATATAGTCTGTCTGGGTTCACTGCGTCGTCAGACTGGGATACAGGGAGATTACAACATTATTTTAAGGATTCTTCGGCTATTTTGCACTTAGATTGATAAGTCGATCCTAACTGAGTTCATAAAAGGTTCGGAAGGTGATATTTTTGACCGAGGCTGAAGCTATACGAGCGCAATTTTTTGAGTCAATAAAAAAATTAGTAAACATTCTACACAACGCTATTTAGACCCATGGTAAGCATAGCTTAACTAGCTTGTGTTATGAAATCTAGAATGCGGATAAACATACTTAAATACTTTTTTTTGTAAATGCATACATAGTATATATAGAAACATCCAGACCAATGCAAATCGTGTGTAAATTAGGTCAGTGTGTTCAATTTCACAGAAAACTCATCTTGCCTCACCGTGTAGTGTATTCGTTAATCAAACAGGACTTTGATATGAAACGGATTTCAGCAGATATTACAAAACCAAAATAGGCTATTTGACAAGGTCACCCGATTCTTCACAATACCGCTTAATATCTTAATTTGTTCTAGAAAAACATGTCTTACAAATTAAGATATTTCCTAACTCAACTGAAACTGATTCTGACTCAACTGACTTTTCATTATTTTTAATTTCCAAAGTAAGTCAAAATGTAAATAATCAAGTTAAGTTCAAATTTATAACTTTTTTGATTCCAAATTAAATTTCAAATTAATTTTATTACGAACTATATATGTGTAAACGCAACGTAGACTGAGATAAATGCGAAATTCTCTTGCACTCCATACATGTGCACTACTCGCGACTGGCGTGTGACGTCACTCGCAAGTACGATTTTGTATGAAGCGTGTCCGAAGCGAAAAAATTAATTTTCAAAATCAAATATCTTCAAAACTGTTTGTCTCTGTGAATATTTCACTTTAGCAGTTCATTATATTATAAAGTGGTGATTTTTCGATAATTAAAAAATATAGTCAAATAGCCTTTTACGCAAATTGCAATTAAAAAAAATGCTCGTTTGGCTTCAGTCTTAAAATATCATATTCCAATTCCATCCAATTCTTTTACTTAGATGAAGAAAGTTCTTGAAAGCAAAATTCAGATGATACAGAATCAGTAACATTCCATTACAATCACTAAATTAATTATTTTTTATTCTGTCCGTAATTATCAGGACAAGGTTTATGTGAAAGGAAATTTTGTGTAATCTATGGGGAATGCTGAGCACAAACTTTTTAAATATCACGAGGGTGTAGTCAACAAACTCACCGTGTTGAACAGTCGCAGCTCCAAGGGGAACACGACCCGGTGCGACACCTTGATGTGCCTGTTGTACTGTTCCATGTACTTGAACCGCTTCAGGTGGAGCGCCAGTATGAGGGGGAGTTTCTTAACGCGCATGCGCTTCTGCGCCTCCTGGTAGCTGCTACAGTTGTCACATTTGAACTTGTTGTCATTGCACAGAGTCTCTGTGTCGCTGAAGCATTTCAGGCAGTGGGTAATGCTTGTGTTTTGGCCGACGTCCACCTGGTACAAAGAAATAAGAACTCTTTATTAGAACCCTTTGTAATTCTGGATTAGATTAGCTGATTCTGGATTAGAACCCTTTGTAATTTTGGATTAGATTAGCTGAGTCTGGATTAGCACCCTTTGTTATTCTGGATTAGATTAGCTGATTCTGGATTAGAACCCTTTGTAATTGTATGTTGATGGATGGATGACGTTCTGGCTTAGACTTTCCTCCCACAAGATGTCAGATTGCTGTCACTATAGTAAATCGGTATGAGGGTGGATCCTGGGCTCCAAAATGCAAGCTTTGAATGTAACCAGGACTAACACTGTGATGATTGATGAGGATGACGCTTTTGCCGAGTTGAGTTAGGCTCCGAAATTTGTTGGCGGGGCTTCATATACTTACACTTAATCCTAAATCAATGTATTTTAGCATCAGCAGCTTTTCGTTAAGGAGTCAACATTACGATAGAGAGGTGCCGGGTTCGAAACCCTGACCGCTACACTAT
The DNA here is from genome assembly GCA_963662185.1 of Eilema griseolum. Classification (NCBI taxonomy): domain Eukaryota; kingdom Metazoa; phylum Arthropoda; class Insecta; order Lepidoptera; family Erebidae; genus Eilema; species Eilema griseolum. The sequence goes on from OY759235.1 coordinate 3,274,291, forward strand.
CAAGATGGACGTGAGTTCACTCCTATCACAATCAATTTAGCTTCGCTGGAGTAGGACAAGTAGTAACGATTCCTAGAAAATAATGATTGTTGCTATACGCAAAAAAAAGAAAAATTATCATGAGCTGTGGATGAGTGAACTAACCTGTAAATCAAAAAAATGTTCGTCCTTGCTGCTGACGGTCTCGCAGTTGAGGCAGCGCGTCTCGGAGGTGAGCGTGCCCTGGAAGATCTCGTGCACCCAGGTGGGCTCGCTGGGCGCGCCCGGCCCGCTCGCGCCGCCCGCCCCGCCCGCGCCGCCCGCCCCGCTCGTCCCGTTGCACGTGACGTTCTCTCCTTGCGCATTCTTTTGTACTTTTAGTGTGCTTTGATTGCGTTCCGCTGGAAGAAACGATAGCTTGTACACCTCGGGGCATAGGCACGTGCTGGCCCGTGCGGATTGTTATGGTATATCTATGGTTAGTGAATTTCTATTCGTACCCAGCTTTCTTTAAACGATGCGGCAGAAGTCGAGGCAGACCTAAGGAGGATATCACCCTCCTTGGGTCCGCCTTGTTCAATCACGTTGGTTAATCAATTTGGTCAGTGGGAATATGAGGGCTGTTTACTATATTCGGATTAAGTTTAACACTGAGATTACTTATATCTTGGATTAACACATAGGCTAAACTGATAACATAAATAAATTGCTGCAGATGATAATAGATAAAATACAATTCCATTTGAGAAGTAATGTAACATGTTATTATAATAAACAGGCGGTATATGCCTACGCTACAGTTTACAGAAATTCGGTCGCCAATACTAACAGGGTTTTTTTTTTTACGTGCGAAAAGTCCCCTCGAATAACTTGAGGATCAGTATTTTACATAGCCAGATTCGCAGGTAGCAGTCAGTTCTACGTTTAATAATTTGTCGTCCCTCACAAAAGGGGGGTGAACCAGGTGCCATTGAAAATTTCCTGACAGTACATATAACCACTAACTCTTGAAGATTATTGTGTTAGATGAATAAATCATTAATTGCCATGAAAAAAAAGGGCCTGTCAGCCACCTAAGTGGTAGAAAAAAAACATGTACATAGTATAAAATGAAGTCTTGTCATTGTCTATTACCTATTATCTTTTAAACAGGCAAAGCAGCAAGCAACAGCTAGTTTAACACATAATGAAAACATAGAGGGATGATGATGCTTATTTGAATGAATAAGATTCTAATTGGCAATAAACTTACCTAGAATAATTTCATTTATATGATTTATCAGAAAATTAAGGAACTCGTGGGCATCTTGTTGCATATAATTATCAAATTCCTCTGAAAACAAAGAATAAAATTAAAATAAAGTACAAAAAATTAAGACAGTATACCAATAATATACCTTTATCTAAGAATAAATAAAACCTTACCTTTTTCTTTCCTCAACCTAGCAATAAATTTCTTAGGCGCTATAGAACCTACTTTCTTCTTCTGTGTAGCAATGCTATAAAATAAATCTGCGAGGCATGTCAATAGGGTTTCCTTAGTCCTCTTGTTCTTTGCCTTATACTCTAAAACTTTTTCTCTGAATGGGCGGCAAAAATACAATGCTTGCAACACTGAGTTACTATAACATGTATTGCCAAACTGAAAAAAGACAATTACACTTTTCAGATGGGAATATGTTGATGATTAGTTATCTCTAGATACTGTAAGATGATTATCAATGTTTGTGATAAAGTACTGTCATCATAAAGATTACAACATATGAAATATCAAACCACTTCAAACGGAGCAAAATGGTTGGGGAAGTAACCACTTACATTGCGAAGTATTTTTACATTATACCTATCTTTTTGTATTATGTCTACTAATTTTGAATATTGAGACTTTTTTCTTAATACTTTCTAAGACTATTTTCATAGATAAACCTAGAACACACATTCCTCATGTTTTTTTTAAATCTTTGGTCTGTTAATTTAACTATAGTAGGGTACTATATTCAACTTAACTTCTTATAACAATGTAACAATTGATGATTAAAATAAATAGAACAATATATGTATGATTATAGATTCTGAACATAGACTAAGAGAATAAAATATCATCAAATCTTATAAGGACATTTACTTTACAAAATGTTATCTTCTGTTGATGCTATATCAAATAATATTTAACAAGTCAGTTATTTAATTTGTTACTACAAGAGTTTATTATAACTACAAGAGTAAAATTATATCTCACTTCCTGCTTTGAATTTAGATAAGAGGTAAAATATAAAAGTGTGTAAAATTCAAGGTTTTCGTGTAATAAGTATGTATTTAAGATTTATTTACTATTTATGCGGCGTTAAATACATGAACATGATCAATATATTGTTTTTTTTATCACTTAAATACTTCCCAATAAGAATCTAAGGGTTGCATTAAAAAAATATTATAACTCACATTAACTAAACCAAAATAATGTTCGTTCGGTGGGAACTGCTCTGACCCGATATCTCTTTCTAGTTGTGATATATTTGCGCCCTGTAATAGAGAAAAGTACATTATATTTTCCTAAAAATGCCGACGAACATCGGTTAACAAGACTGTCAAATTTGTTTCAACAACTGGATAAATATAGTCCAAATGACTGAAACGCACATTTTATCCCAATCTCAGATTTTTAACGGGAATTAGCAGAATAATTAACATATAATTAAAAATGCATTTCTCTCACCATTCTATGTTGGAAATTAAGGCCGAGATCCTGACATATTGACATTTGCAATTCTGTTTTAGCAACGTATGAACTGAATATGCGGTTGTCACTGCTAAATAAAGTTAGATTAAAGATAGGCTGCACTTGATACTAGAAACATAATTGGAATTTCATTCGGAAATTGGCAAAATAAGCACAACAGTTATGTACCTATGATTATGACATAACCACAGACAACGAAAGATATTGGAGTATGGATAAGGCAAAGAGTAGGTATTTGATAGGTATAATCAATTTGATCAAGCAGAGGAAGAGGAATCAAAAAGAGGAGTGTACATTATCGAAAGAAATAATAAAGAAATCGTCAATTAAGAAAGTTGAAAAGATGTTTCTAACATCCAGTTATATTATTAGACTTACATTTTAAAATTTTGTACGACAGAAGTAACAAAATTCTGAAGGTAAGTTTGGGGAGTAAGCTTTTCGCGTATCAGTACGCTTTTGTTCTTCCTACCCGTAAATGATTTTGCTAAACAAATCCATAAAACGAATGCATTCAAAATCGATATCTATTTCAAATCGAATAGTGTGTATGTAATGTGTTTGTTTGTGTTTATAATTATTTTTATAAAAGGAATATTTTCTTACGGCGAGAATTAACGAACAATTTATCATAATATAGGCAATAATAATTTTCTTTAATAAGTCATTTTGAAAGCTTAAATACATCGATAAACTTTTTTTTTTTTTTTATAGGACACGTCAATTGGACTTCGCCTTACCTGATGGTAAGCTGAAGGCAAAGTCCCAGAAAAGAGGGTCACCATTACTTACACATACCGTGTGACAATGGTGACACTCAGCTTGACGGCCTTATCATATGCTTTTTCACGCCCCGCTTAAAGGACCCGGGACTGTAAGAAGAAGGAAACACGTGAGCTGGTAATGAATTCCAGGCCTTAATGGTGCGACAGAGGAAAGAGTCTCCGAACCGCTTGGTTCTTGATCGGATGTTTTGCACCGTGTGCGGATGACATCTAAGACCTGCACGTGTTGTCCTGTGTAGGAAAGGGGAGGGTGGGACTAATTGGAAGAGCTCATCAGAACACTCCCCATGGTACAGACGGTAAAATACAGCCATGGACGCAACATCTCTACGCAGCTGTAAAGGTTCTAGGGTGTTCGTGATCTCGGGATTCCCAATGATGCGGACCGCACGTCGCTGCAACCTGTCGAGAGCATCTAGTAAGTACTTTGCTGAACCATCCCAGAGATGCGAGCAGTACTCCACACAGGAGCGAATTTGTGTCTTGTATAGAAGACACCGCTGCTCCGGCGTGAAAAATCGTCTCACTCTGTTCAGGACTCCGAGTTTTCGTGAGGCTGTTTTGATGATGCTTTCGATGTAGTTTTTGTTATTCAGGTTGCAGCGAACATCCATACCTAGGATATTGAGATTGTCCTGCAGTGGCAGTGGCGTGCTCTGAAGAGTGGGGAGGGGAAGGAAAGAAGATACTTTTGCTGTAAACGCACATGCCTGCGTCTTCTTGGCATTGAACTCAACCAGGTTCTCAGAGCCCCATTGAGAAATGTGATTCAGGATCCCGTCAAGCTCAGTGACAAGAAGCTGCCTTTTCTCTGCGATATCTGACTGCTTGGCCGCAGGATGTCCATGATAACTCCCATGTAAAGTGCTATCGTCTGCATAACAATGAACATTGCCGGTAGAAAGCATGTCGTTGATATGCAGAAGAAAGAGAGTGGGTGATAAGACGGACCCCTGGGGCACGCCAGCATTAACCTGCAGAAACTCCGAAGCTCGTCCGTCACAAAGGACGCGAATACGGCGCCCCTGCAGGAAGCTAGCAACCCAGTTGCACAGCCTAGAAGGCAGACCAAAGGCAGGTAGCTTGGAAAGAAGCGATTTGTGCCAGACTCTATCGAAAGCTTTGGCGATGTCAAGACTAATTGCCAGTGACTCGCCGTGCTTGTCCATAGCCTCACCCCAAAGATGGGTAACGTATGCTAGAAGATCACCCGTTGACCGTTTCGGTCTGAAGCCTTATTGCCGGTCATTAATTAAGGAGTGATCCTCTAGGTGCCGCATGAGCTGTTTGTTAATTATGTGCTCGAACACTTTGCACAGCACTGAGGTGACGGCTATGGGTCGATAGTTGGCTGGCTCCGAGCGATCCCCCTTCTTGGGAATCGGCTGAACATTCGCCTCTTTCCAAGGCAAAGCCACTGTACCCGAACTGTAGGATAGCCGGTACAGGCGCGTAAGCATTGGAGACAACTCCGCTGCACATTTTTTCATAACTACCGCTGGAATACCATCCGGACCACTGGCTTTCCGGACATCGAGTGATTGCAGCACTGCACGGACATCGCGTTGCCTGATATGGATATCAGGCATCGCGTGGTCACTGTCGGGTAGTGTTGGTGGCTGCGTACCACAATCATCGATTCGGGAGTGGGCCGCAAAGAGATTAGCCAGCGGATTTGCCTTCCCTTGCGGCTCATGGGCCAGGGATCCATCAGGGTTACGCAGCGGAGGCAGCGAAGGCTGACAGAAATTGGCTTGCACGGCCTTAGCCAGTCGCCAGTAGCCACGGCTTCCCGTGGGATGCATCACTAGCTCTTGACCAAGCCGCGCTATGCGCAGGGCATCAGCTCTGACGTAGGCCCTTCTACAGACCTTTGTGGCTCTGTTGTACGCCGCCTTGAAGTGGCCCAGATTGGGATGGCGCGTGGCGCGCGCCCTTACCCAAGCGCGGTACGCAGACTGTTTTTGTTCAACAGCTTCCGCGCACTCGCGCCCGAACCAAGGGCGCACCCCGCGGTCACCGGTGACATCGGTGTATGAGATATAGTATTCCATACCCAGACCGATCTCACCGGCGACAGCAGTAGCACAATCCGATGGGTTCTTACCTTCAAAGCAGCGCTCAACCCCCGGGATGGACGCAAAATAGTCACGAAGTCCATCCCAGTCCGCTGACGAGTAGTGCCAGAGACGCCGCTTCCCCTGCACGGGTCGTGGGGGCGCTATAATAGGCACCGTGGAACAGACCAGGCAGTGGTCGGAGTTGCCTAAAGCGGCTCGCACCGATACACTGTACCGGTCCGGATCACTCGTCAGCAGAAGGTCTAGCAGAGAAGGTGCTAGGCCCGACCTTCTTGGTATCCTAGTGACCTCGTGCACCAATTGGGTCAGGCCGTGCGCCAGAGCAAATGCGTGGGCGGCTCTTCCCGCATGGTCTGTTTTGGAGGAGCCCAACCAGATCTCGTGGTGGGCGTTAAAATCCCCCAAAAATACCATTTCGGCGTTCGGAAATCGTTCATCATCGTTCGGAATCATCTGCCGCCTGACTCAGATATTCAAAGAGTCGAGTTGTCTCAGCATCTCCTGTATGGGAACGGTAGAGGCACACATAGATCTGACTCGTAGGGCCATGGTCTACGTGTACCCAAAGGACGGAGAAGGATGGATCCTCTAGGCAGCGCAAACGGCGACAGCAAACATCCGCCCTAACAAACACGCACACCCCGGCTTTTGCACGAAAACTTTCCTCAAGAACATAGCCAGGGTAGAGCAAGTAGGTCGTGTCGTCAGGGCGGTGTATTTGCGTCTCCGTTAGAAAAAACATGTCAGGTTTCGCCGTCTCTAGGTGTTGGTGGACGGCGTTGAGGTTTGCATGGAGCCCACAGATGTTAGTGGACTCCACCTCAAATAGCAAGCTTTTGGGAGTGTGACGAGCCGCTGTGTTGCCTATTTCTCTGAATCGCACTGCCATGAGTTTGGGTGGGAGAAGGCGTGAAAAAAGAGGTGATTGCCGCCGCAGCACCGTGTGACAAAGCGCGGGATATTGGTTTTATCTATGAATGTGAGGCATGGCGAGAGCCGATGCGCCGAACGGAAGGGCCCCCGTACCCCCCCGAGTATGGTCGCCGGGCTCCCAAATCCGGTCACCAACCGGCACGACGAACCATATCGGGATTATGCGCGGCCTGGTGAGGCAGCCTCCCAAGGTGGTTAACCCCAGTTGGGCCCCTGTACTATACCGCGGGCGGCCAGCGGCACCACCGTTTCTACAGGTCTCCCTGTTCGGCGCATCGCCCCGCGCCATCCCCACTAGACTACGCCAAGACCCACTGGTCCCACTAGTGCTGCGACAACCACCACCTCTGCCCGGCTATGCACTTTCTGACCCCTGAACACAATCCAACCGAGATTGAATTGCTATGGAGGGTTTTTCGCAATAGTGCACGGTGGTACCTACCCGGTCGAAACTTGAGACAAATTTGTGCCACCAAGTTTCTACCACCAGTTATTTACGTTAATCAATATTTAACATCTGATTTTGATCTGATGATCTGAAACGAATTTCGTACCTATTTGAAATCTGAATATTGTGTATGTAACAAAATTTATTAATTTCATATTTTAAAGTAGTTTATATAATCTTTCGTGTACGCAAACATGTTTATAATAATGTGAGAGATTTTTGTATTAATCGATTGTTTTGATAGGCACATTCCCATTCACATGCCTACGCCTGTCTAATCTTTCGGATCAGCGGCGCCGCGACCGGTCCCCCTGCCCCCGCAACTTGTATCCGCAACTGAATAGTGCCGTGCAGTGGTTTCTGTGTTGATGTGTAATAAAATTTATCCCGATTGTTTTGTCTATCAGGAACGAGGAAGCTTACGTGTATACGTTGACGTGGCCAGTTCCAACAGGGTATTAGATGATTGTTTTAAATTGAGAAGCAGTAACAATAATAATTGAAAATTGTTTGACCTTTTTGTTGAGAACACCGGTTTTACGTTCAGTTTATTTATTGCAGTTCATTATGTTGAGGTCATTGTGTGTGGCTCTGGCCTTAACGGCTGTATTCGCTGGTGTACCAACACCAGAAGAAACTAAACGGCTTATGGACAAACTTTCTGAGGCAGAGCATTTTAAAAATGAACATCATAATAAGCAGTTTGATCACGACGCATTTTTAGGCGAAGATACTGCGAAGACCTTCGACCAACTGCCTCCTGAGGAGAGTAAAAAAAGACTGGGGTAAGTAGTAGAATTTATGACACATCTGCCTACCCCTTAGATGATACACAGGATAGTATACAATTAGGAAAGGAAATGAAGTAGACTAGAATGTTCTATATGATCTTCAGGTTCATGTCTTAAGATTATCTGTGTCAATGATCTCGCCTACTTGCTCAATGTGGGTTAGTTAAACTAAGAGATAACATCCTACACCGATTGTGTACTTGTTCTGTTATTTTTATCAAGTGGTTAATCAATCTTTTTTTAAACAGTACTACATAATTAACATAACGAGTCTAGTAGTTTAATGAGAATACTAGTCATAATATGAGTTGTATGGATACAATCTATGCCACTTAACTGATTTTCATGAAATTTTGGATGTAGATTGACTAGAGTTTTGGAAAGGACAGGCAGAGCCATGACCAACAGTTACCAAACCTCATATCCTCTTGATTTTTCAATAATAATAGTTTTTGAAATATAAATGAAAAAAGTAGCTGGGTCAGAATGTATGCGGAAGGCATAGGATCAGATAAAATGGCGCATATTGGGAGAGGCCTATGTCCAGCAGTGGATTGTGGTGGGCTAAATTGATTGATTTGCAATATGACTTTACCTCACTAACGGTGAGCTGAAGATGAATTAAGTCCCAAGGAACAGATAAAGAAGACAAGAAGTCTCTGGACACCAAGAATATTACAATAGTGTCCTCAGCTTGGCAGCCTCAATCATGATTGGTCCAATGTACAACCTACATATGTGTTTATTTTATTAGAAGTACTTTTGGTATGATATGATTTATTTCTCATATAATATTGCCCTGCAATTTCACCCACACACAATTTTGATTGTTACCTGTCATTTAAAATGGGTTTACCTATTAAAAAATTTGATTTGTGATGATTTGAATTGATTGGCCACTTTATTTTCTTAGAAAATGTATCAAGATTGTTTATAGCTAATTGCATTTAATGATATATTAAGGTGCAGCTACAGCTCATGTTCTGCACAAGATATTATAGAGATATGAGAATAGAGAGCAACACTATAGAGATGCTTTAATACTTTCTCTAAGTTGCTAAACATATAACAACAAGTACCTTAGAGAAAGTATTCTTTCTGTAAAGTACTAAATATCATAAAAAAATGTGAAAAACCATAGAGAGATTAGATTTCCTTAATCTCCCACACTTCTACCGTTTCCAGTTGTTAGAAGTTTTTATGGGCCTTAGTAACTGCATACTTTCTGGTAGGTTGAGCTCCTCATTTGCCACATTAGTCGTATAATCGCTTTCATTCATTCATATCACTTTTTAATTTTGACGTTTTGTAGGTTCCGTTCTAATTATCTTTACAGAATAAAAATACTTTGAAAAAAAAATTATTTTTTTTATTTCTGAATTTTCGGCCATTCTGAATTTTTTTGTGGAACTTGAAAACATTTTCAACGAAAATTTTTACTAAAAGTTTAAAGCGTCAGCTATAATTCTTTTTTGCGCTACTACAGAAGGTCTTTAACGAGAACATTCGTCTCGATTTTATTTACTAACATGCTGTGGAAATATTTTCGTATCGATGCCGTGCCGGAGTAAAACATTAAACTCGCCGGCCGTTATGTATTAATAGGCTGTTAAAAGTACAGAAATATGATTTAGTACACCGCATTGTGCAGAAGTTTTGCATTCAAACCTTGCAAAGTCAAAGGTGTCTGAACCCTCGCGTACGTTAATGGGCGATATAACACTTGATATCGTCAAAAATGATTGAATTGTAGCGTCTTTGTGATTTAAATTAACTTCGGGGCCTACTGCAAGCTGGGACACATTTCTCCTATAAAAGCCGTACAAGCCATTGGATTTGGCTTTAGGCGGAGGATCCTGGTGTCCAAAGAAAGCGTCGGTGTACATACATACATATAATCACGCCTTTATCCCCGGAGGGTTAGGCAAAGGTGAATTAACATCCACATTTCACCATCATTGTATTCGGTCCCACGTAATAGGGGGTGAGCTTATTGCCGTTTTCCGGGCACTATTGTTGCCTCGAGCCATGCATCTTTGGCTGAGTCTGGGCTGTATATATCTGTCTGATGTTAAACAATCTTATCCCTTAGTCGCCTTGTACGACACCGCATGGGAAGAGATGGAGTTGTCCGAATTCTACTCTGCCGGAAACCACGCGGCTTTCGGTGTAGTATTATTATTATTGTCTTGGGTAATTACACGCACTGAGTGCAGTGACGAGACAGTGCTTTCGGCCGAGTGCGATGTACTTGTAAAATACTCGGCGCTATGTTCACACACACGTACCGAGAATTGGCCGTGTGCACTGTCTCGCCACTCCAGGATGATGATCAAGGCATTATTCTGCGGTCTCGGATGTAACTGGATGATGCTACGGGGTAATGGGGTAGGGTAATTATGATGGTGACGAACAATTTTTTTTTAAACTTGTCTGTCTATCTACATTTGGACGGGATGTTAATTGCAGAAAAAAAAAGAAAAAAGTTTTCTACAAGCCTCTTAGTCTATGCCTAGTGTAGAAAGCTTTTGGCAATATCGGAATTGTTCCTATTCAATACTGTTATGTACACACCTGGTAAACTTGTGAATAGTAGTTGTATGTAGTTTTGTAATGGCAGAATACATTTTTACTTTATTTACTTTAGATACAAGTAGCTGACATTATTAGACTATTAATACTGTTGATTGATGGCACTCGATGGAAATGTTTGTTACACATATTGAAATACATTGTACTTGTTCCACAGTATTTTTTTATTACTACACGATCAATTAATTTCTTAATTGTAATTGTGAATCTTTGAGGATGCCGTAAGGCGGAACCGTTTAGGTGTAATAATAAAAAATACTGTGGAAAAAGTACAAGTGTATTGCAATATGTGTTATATTACCGCTAACTACTAGTTTCAATAAATAATTACAATTCCGTGCAAAATAATTTCATGCCGAGTTCTCGCGAGTGAAGTCGCGGGCTCAGCTACTAGTAAAATAAATTGATAATTCTTTATGTGACGCTTGGCATACTGACTATAATAATATTGATAAGCTGCTAACAAAAAAGGAACTGCAGTAGGTCACTGATCTCTCTTATCTCAACTGTAACAGTTAACAATTTGATTGATGTCCGTGTGGTGACAGAGAAAGAATATAAGTATCACCACCCCCACCACATCCGAAGGGTGTCTTCAGAGGCGGATAACAGAAAACAGACAGGGGGAAATATTTTTTTTTATATACAACTTACGTAGCAGCCAAGCACACGATCTACCTGATGGAAATTGGTTAACCTGTCCTATGGAAGTGTGCAACACCAGGGGAGTCACTTTCGTGCTGCCTATCCTGTAGGAACAGAGTTTCAGTGCCGTTAGTGTAGATGACAGAACAGGATAAGCCTTTGGTCTTGCCAATGACAGCACAAAAACTCTCCTGTGAGCTCTGGCTACTTTACTCACCAAGACAACAAGAGGTAATAATGGCTGCGGTATTCTGTAGAGCGGAGATACTTCCCCAGTCAGACTGCTCAATTGGAACGGGAATATCGTGGTGTCCTAACTTTCTGCGAGAGAAGGAAATCTCAAAATAAAACCCTGTACCCCCTGGCTAACGAGGAAACAGTAGGCCAAAGCCTCCCAACATTGTGAGAGGCCTATTTTGATTGATGTTGCTAATTTATTGATGTTTGTAGACAAATCGTGGATAAGATCGACGCGGACAAGGATGGCTTCGTGACGCTAGTGGAGCTCAAAGACTGGATCAGGTTCACGCAGAAGCGGTACATCACCGAGGATGTGGACAGGCACTGGAGACAACACAACCCTAATAATGATGAAGTTATTCCTTGGGAGGTGAGTTTTACTGTCTTTTTTAAAATATAGTACCCGTCAATTTGACTTCACTCATGACGAGGCTGCCAAGCTGAGTGCCACCATTGTTACATTACTTAGTGTTTGTAATGGTGACCCTCTTTCCTGCCTTTAGCTTACCATCAGGCGAGGTTAAGTCAAGTTGGCGTGCCCTAGATAAAAAAAAATAACTTTGATGTAAGCTGAAGGAAGAGGAAGGTAAGACTGTAATCACTCTATTGTAGCTCAGTGGTTAAGGAGTTGGTCTTACAGTATCGAGAAATCGCCTTCGAATCCTGGACATTCATTGAACCCACTAATAACACAAGCAGTTTAGCTTGCTGGAGGAGGGGTTGTGGGGAATACTAATTTTGGTTACTAATATTCTTTTTAACGAAAAACAAAACAAAATTAAATATTAAAATAGACTGCTCTGGGGCAGCAATGGTAACGTGTCTACAGAACAAAGCCGCCAGCTTCAGAATGTTACGTCACCGGCAAGCCTAACCCAAAAATGGCCGCAGGCAGCAGCGCGCAGCGGTGGCTCGCGTTGCGCGCCTCCCTGTTTCCGGGGACGAGTTGGAGACTCCGTGGTCCCCACATCAGAGGAGGGCCAGATCTAGAGAGATGGCCCTGCGTCGGCCGTAGTGCGAGGGATATGCCTGCCAATTTCACCTCCGGCAACCAACAATGACCCCCAGACGTCGTGCGTTTTAGTCGGTTCGAGTCCGACACAACGTCTCCCACCGGCTCCGGCGGGGAGGGGTATCTGTGGGGATTTTTCGCACGTAAAAAGCCCAAATTTAGGTCGTCGGCCTTGCCCAGCGGGTTGAACCTTTGACATTGGTGTGTAAACAGCCTAATAAATTAATAACCTTATCCAAGTGCACGTAATTAACTAAATCTTAATGTTTTTAGACTTACAGGAAGAACGTATACGGGTTCATGGATGAGATGGACCCTAAGGAACTCAAAATGCCGAACAGCGAGGGCTTCACGTACAGCAACTTGCTCAAGCGCGACCGCAGGAGGTGGAATTATGCTGGTGAGGATATATGCGTACACTAATTACCTTATACCCAGTGGCGGGGCAACAACTAAATTTGATGTGGGCAAGACAGATTTCGCGAGGCCCTGTTCTATGGCGACCTGAAGACGGATTTTATAAAATAATAAAAACAAACAAAACAATTAACACTGCCAAGTTTTTATTCATAAAAATACAAATAAGATTAATAAGTATTAAATGAAAAATTACAAATCGTTAATATAAAGGTGGAGATATACATTTCTTAAAGTGTATCTTAAAAAACATTAGATTTCTTTATTAAAGGAACAGAAATTTCCTGCTTTTAACGTTACTAAATTCCTTAATTATGGTATCGTAATTCAGCCTAGATGCCAAATCTGATTCAATTGATAAAACAGCCAAAGCTGAAAGTCTTTCTTGGCTCATTGTGTTTCTCAAATAATTTTTTATTAATTTTAATTTTGAAAAACTTCTTTCAGCAGAGGCTGTACTTACCGGAATTGTTAATAAAATTCGGATGACAATGTAAATATTTGGGTAAATTTCTTTCAAGCTATTTTCTGTTATGTATGACAGCAGCTGTTTCACGTCTTTAATGAAGTTGGGTAAATTCGGGATCATTGTATTTAATTCTTCATATAATTCAAATGGTTGGAAGTCACTGCTCTCACCCACACGCAGGACGTTATGTAAATCGTTACAGTGTTTTAATATTTGCTCCTGTGGCATATTTTTTAGCGCGCTTAAATCATAGAGAAAACCAAAGTCTTCAAAATGTTGATTTAAAGACGTAAATCTTAATTCCATATTGGTTATTATAGAATCAATCATGGCGTAAAAAAATCTGTTTGATACCGGATTTTGGGAGACTGTATAGGTTCATCGCTGCTTTCATAATCGAACATCCTTTTCTTTTTGGCTACTCTTTTATTCTTAAACTCTTTTGGCAGGTCATAACAGCTTTTCTCAGTAAATTTCCGAACATTAGACAGGGATTTCTCAAATCCAGTTTCCCGATACTCTTTTATCCATTCACAAAATGTGTGTAAATGTTCAAGAGCAATGCTTAAATGAATTTGTACTGATTGCCATAATTTACTTATTATATTAACACGCAATAATATCTCATACCACACATGTAAAGATACGATAAATTCTAAACTTAACATTTCATTTAGTATTGAATCGCAATCACTGAGAGTGTCTGATTCCTCCGTTTGATTTTTTAAGTTTTTTATGCATTCAATCACTTCATCAAATTGCAATAATACGGCCTTTACTGCTTCGACTCTACTTTCCCATCTTGTGTCTGATAAAGGTTTTATAGTAAGTTTTAATTTTCCTTTTATAAAATCCCAGCGCTTGCTTGATCTTGAAAATAGCAAATAATTTTTTTGTATGAAACCAAAAAAAGTTTTTGCTACCATAGATGAGTTCGCTGCATCTACCAATAGTAGATTCCAACTATGACAGCCACAAGGTGTGAAAAATGCCCTAGGGTTAATATTCAATATTCGAGTTTTAACTCCACTATTTACACCTACCATATTTGCACCATTGTCGTATCCCTGGCCACGGCAGTCTTGAATATTTAAGTCATATTTTTCTAGGTGTTCCAGTATAGCATTGGCTAAATATTCTCCAGTTGTCTGAGTAACAGCTAGAAATCCCATAAAATGTTCGACTATTGTACCAGTTGACGTATCACAAAATCTTAAGATAACCGACATTTGTTCAACTCTATTACAATCTCTAGTGCAATCGAGCAAAAAAGAATAATACTTTGCTTCTTTAACCTTACGAATAATTTCATTGACAACTGTTTTTGACATCAATATGATCAATTCATTTTGAATATCGTGACTTAAATAATGGTGTGAAAGTTGTTTGTCACTAATGCGTTTCATGTGTTCACGTAAAGTAGGATCAAATTTTGATATCAGTTTAAATAAATCTATGAAAATACCGGAATTCTTAATACCGTCACCTGTCTTGAGAGATTCTCTGTGACCTCTAAATGCAAGATTATGAGAGGCCAAAAAGTTTATTATGTCAATTATTCTCTCTAACAAGTTGTGCCAATGTTTTTGTGATTCACGTATTAGCCTTTCGTTTTCTTGGTCTATTGTTTTGCCTTGATTTATTCCTTTCTCTAAATTTAACCATTGGAACATATGTGCCATATGTTCTTTGGTATTCTCATGTCTATGTAAAATGCTACTTAAATGTTTCCAGTCACAACACCCTCCTTGCACCACCTGAGTTTGTGAATTGCTAAATAGTCTGCATGGAAAACAGTAAACTTTATTTTGGGAATTGGAATACACTAACCAGCGACGATGTTGAGTTTCACCATTATTTAGTTTTCTCGAGAAATAGAAATTGGAAAAGTGTCTGTTATCATCACCTTTGGGATAATATTCATCACCGCTATTTAATTGCTGTGTGGGGCCGCTTCGAACTATGTCACGACGCTGTGTATCCGTGTATGGGAAACGTCCACAATCCCGGATCCGAATTAACAAGTACTTGCTGAACTATGGCGCTGGCGTCGTCGCTGCGAATTGGAGAATCTATGTCAATCTGTTCTTCTTGATTGCTTGATGACAGCACAAGAGTTTCAGCGTCAATTTTTGATTGGCTAGAAGATGATCCAAGCTCTACGTCTAACTGACGTTCGCTCTCGGTATTCAGTGCATCTAGAGCATTTTCCAACGGTATCTCGGACGTTTGTTGTGTAGAAGTCGAAGCTATCGATTCAGAAGGTTCTGTACTACCAGATGCAGTTTGGTTGAGGAACTTCATCAAATTTAAACTCAAAACTTGGTTGGTTGCAGTTCTTTCACCTTTATTTTTCTTTTTGCTGATCCAGACTCCCATTTTCTTCCAATATCTCTATCTCAGCCGGACATGTCGATAACGTCGTATCTATACACTGTAAACGAAAGCAATAGTTAACATTTTTTTGCAGTTTTATCTACATAATATTGTAAACCTAAATTTAAATTAGTTTTCAAATAAAAATCTTTAAGATAGCTTTTACTACCTGCTAGTTTTAAAAACTTAAAAAGTCGATACGTTTTTTACCTTAAAGCTTTTTTGGTTTCCTTCAAGAGATATTATAAAGCGTATTTTATATACAAGTAATTACTGCGTTATATACTTATTACCAATTAAATATTTCTTACCTTATGTAAAATAGACGAGTACAGGTACCGGTGTGTTACAAATCACAAAGAAAACAAAAAAACAATTAAAAAAGTCACTGTTTTAAAATTTTGGGTCAGTTTACAGGAGCAATCAATATACCTAAACACTATCTATTTATTCACTAAATATTATTAAAACATTGAACACACTATTCTTATCAAAATAGGTACGTACAGTCATAAAAATAAACAATATTGAATAACACAATTTATACGTTTCTATTGTTATGCGCCTAGCGACTGCGTTGCGTACTTTGATTTGATTGGTTGACTTCCTAGTAAAGAAAGTAAACAAATAAACCGGGGATTCCCCGCACTCTGGTCGGCGGCAAATGTTGCCAGACTAAGAAAACATGTTTCACAACAAAATTGATTTATATTTTTTGTTTTATTCTCGCTTTAAACATTTTTGAGTCGCGAGGCCCCTTGTACCGCGAGGCCGTAGGCGGTGGCCCACGTCGCCCACGCTTAACGCCGCCTCTGCTTATACCGTACCGTCGTGTACAGAAAAAAAACTGGTAGCCGGTGCCGGTTTAGAAGCACTTATCGGCGCTGGTCCATTCTGGTAACAGTTCCATAAAGAAGCGTAATAAGAAAAACCCTCCTTATGATCCGCCGCAGTCGTGTAAAAATGTCGTACTCATCCGACGATTTGATGATACATGTCGATTATGCTCAGATGAGGTCGGCTTTTTAGTCTAACTAATATGCGGCTGAACTTCCATATTTTCCGTGAAGCGACTGCCATCTGACCTCCACAACTAATTGGCGATATCAAAGTTCTATAGTTAGACTAGTCAGACATTTTTATTGATGACTAAGAAACAAAATATATGTGTATCGTAATTGTATGCCTTTTTTTAACATACCAATTATATTTTCCTCACAAGACATTATACTTACTATAATACAATACCATCTGCACAAATAATAATGTACAAATTACAGTGGTCTTATAACAGAACCAGCTGTGTTCATAGACACAATATTAGCACGGTGCTACTGCGTGTGAAAATTGTTTTGCAGATTTCAGAAATTATACAGATAAATAGAATGAGAGATAAAAATAAAACTATTTAGAAAGGAATTTATTGCGATTGCTTTTTTTTTTCACTTTTTTAGTAGGGTTCCATAACCAAAGGGTAAAAATGAAACCCTATTACTAAGATGCCGCTGTCCGTCTGTCAGTTTATGTTGTTGTAATAACGACAAATACTAATAATAGAAATGACGTAATTGTGCGGAATCCTCTGATTGTGAGTCCGATTCGTACTTTCGCGCTGGTATATATTAAAAATAAAAGTATCTTTATCCGCATTCTAGATTCCATAACACTGGTCTAGATAGCGTTATGTGGAATGTTGTATAATATTTATTTTATTTAATATCTATTGAAGGTCTACCAACATTTTTGGTCGTAATTGGCTACCATTGTTGATGAGTAATGACACTCTGAAAATGATGTGTAAAAACTATAAGTACAGTTAATTTAATTATGTTATATTTAATATGTGTACCTAAAATGGGCTTGTGTGGGGCTCAGCAATATTTGTGCTGTCATTTGAAACCTTGAGGCAGAATTTTATATATATGTGCACTTTTTGTCGATCATCCGACACTAACGATGTCCCTACTCTATAAGTACTTAAAGCAAATCGGGGGGTGACGGGTGGAGCCGCCTGTCACCCTAGCAGAAGCAGTGTACTGCGCGGCTCCCCAAACCCGGCAAGGATTTCGGGACTCTATGGTCCCCACATCGGCTAGATCGAGAGAGCTGGTTCTGGGTCGGCTGGGTTGCGAGGGATAAGCCTGCCAGCATCGCCTCCAGCATCCAATAACGACCCATAGCCGGCGTGCGTTAAAGTCGGTTCGAGTCCGAAATAACCTCCTCCAAATATCAGAACAATCAGTCAACAGGAAGGGAGAAAATCATGGCCTTTTTTGTGCGCAAAATCCTCACGGATACCCTACCACCGGAGCGCTGGGGGAGGTTATGTCGGACTTAAACCGACTAAAACGCACGCTGACTGTGTGGGCCTCAGGTTGGCGAAGGTGACATTATCTGACACATATACCTCGCACCCCGGCCATAGGGCAAGACCATGGCCTTGATTTTCTTTCCCCCTTTCATTTTCAGCACTTAGTTCGTTAAGATCGATCTAATGCTGCCTGTACCGTACTTACACGAAAGTGTCCTAATGTGTTGTTTTCCAGATGCTGATCAAAACGACGCACTGAACAGAACCGAGTTCGCAGCGTTCCTCCACCCTGAAGATCACTCCGAGATGAGGAATGTGGTGGTGCTCGAGACTATGGAGGATATCGACAGAGATTCGGTACGCAACGTTCAATTATAAATCGAAAAATGTCACTATTCAGGACGGGACTTGATCCTGCGACGAGGCCTTCGATTCTACGAAAGCAAAATCCACTGGCATAAAATGGCATTGAATTTTAAGCTTAAAGTCCAAAATTACACATAAAGAGTTTAAGCTTTTTCTTTAACTCTACAAAACGTCTTTTTTTATGGACTTTAACATCATTGCTTGAAAGTCTAAAATCAAATAGATTTGTTAGCAGACTCTGTGATATGACAGTGGCTTTAGCAACATCGAGGTCCTATCTTATTCAGATAGACTCTGATCAACTGAGTTGTATGGACATTCGGAATTTTCTATACTTACATATATCTTGAGTCGAAGTTAGAATACGAATTACTTCAGTTTCATTTTAAAATCAGTCAATTATGCCTATAGCAACCCACTGCTGGACATTGGGACTATCCCAATGTGTACCACAGCACTTGACCCTTTTTTCTTTTTTTTTTACGTGCGCATAATCCCCACGGATACCTCCAAACCGGAGCCGGTGGAGGAGGTTATGTCGGACTCGAACCGACTAAAACGCACGCCGCCTGTGGGTCGCTTTGGTTGCCGAAGGTGAGGTTGACAGGCATATTCCTCACACCCCGGCCGACCCAGGGCCATCTCTCACGATCTGGCCCTCTTCTCGGGTGTGGGGACTACAGAGTCCCCAACTCGTCCCCGGAAAGCACTTGACCCTTGATCATATTCTGTATCCAATGTAACGACGCGCTCTGCGAACGTCGTCACACCGGTTTTAATTCTATTTTTGAACGAAAAGTTTCGGAACGCGGAGTGAATGACATTTTGACGTATACCTGTCAAGGCACCTTTCTTCCTAGCGTTGAGGCTGGATGGTCGATATTCATGGCTTCGTAACTTAATTTCAATAAATCTCATAAAAATGAGAGTATTTTGGCCTAAAGGATAATAGTTTGTGTCCTCACAACTATCCTCTTGTGGAATTATAGTTTATTTCTGGTGAGTTGTCATTTTTTTAATAAGATTCACTTTATTGGAAATTCGCCACGCTCCTAATTTGAAAAATAATTGTTAAAATTCTATTGTTTCAGCTCTTAATCTGAGAATATTATGATTTCTTTTGCTATTGGCATTGTTCCAGCAAATTAAGGCGGTAAGTCGCCCAAATTTATAAAAAAATTAGGACCTCGTGTTCATATAGGAGTTGTTCTAATGACATGCAATTTTGTTACAGGTTTCCAATTGGAACCGCCTTTGTCTTTGCCTTTTCTCTTTTCTTTGGACCTTTTTCGGCGTTTCTTTGTCTTCGGTCAACTGCATTTCCTTATGGAGGGTTTGGGCTTTTCACCTCAAACATGGATGTACCGCATGGGCTTAAACTGAAAACTTCGCCTGCTACGAGCTTTCCCGCTGCTGTGTTTACATATACTCGCCGAGGGATGCCGTGAGCTTACTTTAATTATATTTTAAATCTAAACTTCAAAATAACCTAAAAGTGCATTGGTGACATAGAATCATATTGACGTAGGATAATATTGACATAGCTTATAAAAATCTAATTTTAAATTTAAGGTTAGTTATACATTAGGAATGTATCCTTACATCTATTTCTGAATGCACACTGGAGTGGACAATAAAACCTTAAACCTCACAGTTTGGTTTCATTTAGCTCACCTCCGGAAGATTAAAAGTTTCCAATATCCGCTGATTATCTTAGGCATGTGTATCTCCAAGGCGCCCGAACTTTTATGGTAATGTACTTACAAACCAATTTTATTTATATTTCTTTTAAATAGGAGATTACACACTTACTTCTTTCATTGTCATATGACACATATTTTTTTATTATTACATCTGACGCTTGCGAACCAATTTTTTTTACTTTGTAATAACACATATTTTTAAATTATTACAATTGGCACTCGCGAACAGGGACATGACAGTGTGCATATATCTTTATTCCTTGTCACCTTTGCATTATTTTTTACCTTATCATGTTAAGAACAGTGTTTTCTTCATGTATTTTACTGTTACATAACTGTGTATTACAGTAAACCTTTGTTATTGTTTACTTTGCAAAACTAATCATACTACAAGTTAGTACTATTGTTTGTATCTCTCAATTACAGGTGAATGTTCCAATTTGTATAACATGGTTATTGTTATAATTGTTTTATCTTATATAGCTTTTGTTTATTACAGGTAAGATTTTCCACTTAGTAATATTATATAATTACTAGTTCTTAACCTTTATTCGGAGTCGCGTGCCGCGTTCGTTTCGAGCGGACGTGTTGATCGCGATGAGAACTTTTTTCATTACTACCCGCTTTGTATTTTATGTAATAAAACATGTGTGATGAACTTATTATACCGAGTTTAAATAGTACAAACATAGTAATTAGCGATCAACAAGTAGAAAATGAGAATAGTGGCAGTGGTCAAGTGAACAGAATGCAATATGACAATAATGTTTTATCTCAGTTGGGAGGGAGAGGACGGAGGAGAGAAAGAGAAGACAGTGAGGATAATGCTGATGAAGAGGAGTTTATAACAATTAGAAAAAATCCAAAACGGCTACACCGCAGTTCCTCTGTGAACTTTGGTGATAGCCGCGGGTCACAAAATGTGCAATCAAGTAATGGTTTAGAAGTTTATTTATCATCAAAAGATACATTACCCAAACAAATCGGCTTAGCAAAATTATTCAAAGCTGAAGGTATCCAAGGAATTACGAATATTAACTACAAAAACCCGTTTCGAGTGCGCATTCAGTTCGAAAAAAAGGAGGATGTTGACAAATTGTTAGAATGTGATAAGTTCAAAGAATTAGGATACAGATGTCAATTATCTGGACAAGTAAATTTATCTTATGGAATAATAAGAAATATCGAGTTGGAGGCTTCGGAAAAAGAGTTAATGGACATGTTTACTAGCGAATATGAAATAATATCTGTGAAAAGATTGAAGAGATCGACAGAAGAAGGAAAATGGGTAGATAGCGAGACAGTACGTATTTGTTTTCGTAGCACAACAGTCCCTACAGTGGTAGAAGCTTGGGGATGTAAATTAAAAGTAGAACTATATACGTTCCCAGTAACACAATGTTCAAATTGTTGGAAATTTGGACATTTACTACGTCAATGTACCAAAAAACCCGTGTGCCCGAAATGCGGCGGATCTCATGCTAACTGTGACATCAGGCAATATTGTTGTGTCAACTGTAAAGGTGAGCATATGTCCTTTAACAAAAACTGCCCAGTGTTCTTGAAAGAGAAAACAATTCGTAAAATTATGTCTTTAGATAATTGCACTTATAAAAAAGCGCTTAATATTTTTCTTACGGAAAATACGATACAGAAACATGGATTGGTATATAGCAATGAGTATCAGGGAGGCGAAAATGAGTCAATCGTAAGCAAAAATTCTGAGAGAGATGAAGAAAGAGATGTTCAGACCCCTTCTTACAGGGATATTTTGGTTAAAACTATTGAAAAACCTGGGCCAAACAAGGATACCAGGCAAATACGTGGCAACACCAAGATAAATTCAAAGGAAAAGACAAAGAATAATAATATAGATACCTCGTCAAGTACTTTTTTAAGTGAGGAGCCAAGTTACCATGCTGAACCCAGCCAAGATCAGGATAAGATAGGTTATAGTTCTAGGTTGAAGAAGAATAGGCCACACAGTTACGACTTCTGGGAGATTTTAAAAAGAATAAAGGATACCGCTTTCTCAAATAAGACGCTAGAAGAAAAAGTGACTCATATAATCAGAATAGTGATCGACGCATCTAAATATTTTATCATGGAATCGGACAATAACTGTGAGTGGTTAAAAATAATTTTAAAACTTTTTTATGGCTAACAGTCACACGGCATATAAGTTATCAATATTTCAATGGAACGCTCAGAGTTTGAAGCCAAAACTGGTGGATTTTGAGTGCTTATTGTTACAAGAAAAAATACATATCGGTATTATAAGTGAAACTTGGTTGGAACCGGAATCTTTTATTCGCATTAACGGCTATAATATTTTTAGAATTGATAGAGATAGTCCTCATGGTGGTGTAGCAATAATCACTCATAATTCTCTAAGAGTTCAGACATCTACGTTTACACTTAGTAATACAGGTATTGAAGTTATACATGTAAAGTTGTTAAACTGTTCATATTTGGAAAACATAGTTAGTGTATATTGTCCTTCTAGTGTCAGAACTTGCCAATCAGATTGGGATACTCTCTTTAGTACATTTAAACAGAAATCCCTAATTGCAGGAGACTTTAATGGTCATCATACTAATTGGTCATATAAAAATAACACACGGGGTATCCATCTAAAGGACTCGTCGCTAGATAATGGCTTCATTGCATTAAATAATGGTGATTCGACACGAATTAAATTAGTCAATGGATTATTACAGGAGTCTTCACCTGATATTACATTCGCATCTTCGGATATTGCGATTAATTTTGACTGGAAGACAACCAGTGAAAACTTAGGAAGCGATCATATAATTATTAAAATTATTTTTCAAAATTGTAATACTAATATAAATAGAAACCTAGGTAAGATGCGAAATTTCAAGAATGCTAAGTGGTCACTATACAGGCAAGCTTTAGAAGAGTCGTTTACCTCTTTGGATTTTTCGAATAGTGTTCAAATAAATTATGATATTTTTATTGAAAAGATTAATTCTGCCGCGGATAAGAGTATCCCAAGCATAAAGATATGTTCAAATCCTTTATCTAATTTTAAACCAAGGCCCTACTGGAGTTTACAGCTCTCTGAATCAGTTGCTCGACGTAGATTAGCGTTATCAAGATTTAGGCGGAATCCTATACCAGACAACTTAGATACATTAAAAAAACAAATTATAGAAACCAACCGTCTGCTTAAGCGAGCTAAAACCGAAGGTTTTAGACAATTTTGTAGTGACATTGATGGATCCCGATCTGTTTCGGATATGTGGAAGCGTATGCGGTGGATAAAAGGCCAAAGAGCAGCTAGATTTACTGCCCCTGAATCTCAAATCAATATCTTAATAAGGAGCCTCACTCCTGACTTTGTGTTGCCCGTAATGCCGGTAGTAGAATCGGAGAACTTAACATTAGAGTCTCAATTCACACTACAAGAACTGATGAGGTGTCTTAAAAAAAAGGACACTGCGCCGGGGTTAGATCAAATAACCCATTCCATGATCTATAATCTCCCAAACATAGCGAAACAATATTTACTACAAATATATGATTTAATTTTAGAAACGGGTTGTGTGCCCACACAATGGCGCGATATACAAGTAGTTCCTATTCCTAAAAGTAAAGAAGCATCAAACGGTCCTATCAAATTGAGACCTATTTCTCTGATTTCTTGTACATGCAAATTGTTTCATACTCTTTTGTGTAAGCGAATTGAATGGTACGTTGAAAAAAATAATATTTTGTCAAGAAATACTATAGGATTTCGGCGATCACAGTCTTGTGTGGATAGTCTGGTACGATTGGTATGTCAGATACAGTTGGGCTTTTCGATGAACCTACCTACGCTGGCCTGCTTCTTAGACATTGAGAATGCATACAACAACGTTGCTGTAGACAAAGTTATATCCGCCTTAGATGAAATTCAAATAGGAAAGAAAATTTGTAAATATTTGTGGGAATTCTTAAAAGAAAGGCACCTCAAAATTAAAATAGAACAAGGGGGAAGTCTTCATTATTTGACAAGGTGGACAGGAAAGGGTATAGCTCAAGGTGATCCGCTTTCCCCGTTAATCTTTAATATTACTACACATAAGCTGTGCCAAAGTATTACCAATGTTATGATTGGACAATACGCAGATGATTTTGTAATGTATACAAGTTGTAGATCACTTATGGATAGCGCAACGGAGATGCAAATTGCATTGGATAGTTTTGTTGTACTGTTAAACAACCTGGGCTTGGAACTTTCTAGTAGTAAGACTAAGTTTTGTCTATTCAGTAGGGGTCGTAGGAGGCAACAAGTTTTTTTAAACATAAAGGGAAGGCCTGTAGAGGCCGAAGATAACATAAAATACCTCGGTTTATGGTTGGACTCCAGCTTACGATGGGGAAAACATATCAATGAGACATGGGACAAAACCCAGAGATTTCTAAGCTTACTAAAAGTGTTAGCCGGGGCATCTTGGGGCGTTCATCCGAAACATCTTCGTAGACTGTATATAGCACTAATAAGAATAAGAATTGACTATTCAAGTTTTCTATATGCCAACAGCGCAAATACTCACCTGGCTAAATTGGACAAGGTACAGAATCAGGCGCTAAGGATAATAGGTGGTTTTATACGTACTACGCCTATACATAGTATGGAATGCGAGTTGTGTATCCCTAATCTGAGTTTAAGACGAAAATATTTAGCTACTAAATACTGTTTGAAAGCTCAATCCTTAAAAAATAGTAATACAATAGAAGTATTGAACAGTTTAGCCAGCTACTGTAGCGGAAGATACTGGCAAAATAAAAAGCTTCCATTACTTGTCACTGTATACAATTGTACTAAAAATGAAATGATATCGTCGAGCTTTCCTTTAGAGATGTTTAGCTTGGACACGTGGGTTTCCAATATAAACATTGAAAATGTGATAAGAGACCATCTAGACGGAATAAAATGCAGTAAGGGTTCATATGAGTTAAATTACTTAAGATGTAGTGTACTAAGAGAAATTAGTAGTAAATACAGCGGTTGGCTTAAAGTCTATACAGATGGTTCCAAAAAAAATGGTATTTGTGGAGCTGCTTTCTATGATTCTAATAATGACCAAGGCAATATGTATAAAATAATGAACTGTGACCTATGTGTAATGACGGCGGAGCTCGTTGCAATATCAGAAGCACTAGGATATATACAGGCAACATCTGATAATAGTAGAAGTGTAGTTTTTGTCGACAGCAGGTGCGCACTTCAACATATAGCTCGATGCGCCTCTGGTCACAGAGGTGTATCGATAGCGTATGTTATTATGAAACAGATTCTACACTTCATGGAAAATGATATTCAACTAATATTGCAATGGGTTCCGTCACATGTTGGACTACCTGGTAATGAGAAGGTGGATTGGCTGGCCAAGAAGGCTATACTTGAAGGAAATAGTATTAATATATTATCAAGTGATTTTGAGCTCTTGTCTAAATATAAGGCTATGTATAAATTAGAATGGAAAGAGTATTTTAACGAACGATCGCTCAATAAAGGTATATGGTACAAAACGATACAAAGTGAACCTCCCCATATTCCTTGGTTTGTCAATACCAACATCCATAGAAAATATGTGATTATAGCTCATAGACTTCGCTCCGGACATGCCCCACTCAATAGGTTTTTATATCTTATGGGGAAAAGTGCCAGCCCAAATTGTGCTGAGTGTGGCACTCCTGAGGATGTACATCACCTGTTGGTGGAGTGCGTGCGAACACGGGAACTGAGAGCGACTATAGTGGAAGAACTTAACATACGATCAATGGATGTTGGGAGTTTCAATAGTATTCTGGCCAGTCCTCTGTCTGAAGCTGCCTTTATAGTTTATAAAATGATGTATGAAAGCTTAATAGCTTCTTAGCATGCTAAGTTATGTAGCTTACTGCTTGCATAACTTGGTATGCTACATATACCCTATCTACCTATATGTAAAGCGTTTTATGTAATTATAATAAACAATTATGTAATCTCACTAATGTAAATTTAGGGTACGATGGAGCTGGCATGGTTATTTTGGCCAAAAGCTCCTAAATAAATAAAGATTAAAAAAAAAAAAAAAAAAAAATTAACCTTTATTCACATGTGTGAAAACATAGTAATATTTGAATATTTGCTGTTTACCTTAAGTAGACATAAATAATTTATTTTGTGAATCACTAATGCATTTTTATCTTTATAGGCATTTGACCTAAATAATTTTTGCAACAATAACATTCCATTCTATGAGTTTGTTTGACTTTTGAGTTTAGCGTTTTGAAATTAATGCAATTAACTTCATTCATAATTTAATTAACTTTAATTAGAAACTTTAATTGATACTTTAATTAGAAACTTATAGTGTATTTAATACAACTTTTTATTAGATTTTCACATCCTTTTATAAATCAAACATGGATAAGGAAATACAGGTCCCGCCTTTGTTTGAGAATATTGTTAATGATGTTCCAGTTGGTACTTCTACTCATGAGATGCCTCATGTCATGGCTGATTTGTCTGAAGTTGTTGATCCATTTTCGAATAGTCGAGGAGCTGGTGATCATAGTCTGAGAGCCGCATCTTCATTTAATATGATGAATGTTTTATTGAATGATAATTTGAAGAAAAACTTGCCTTCTGTTACTAAGTTGCCTGATTTAAAACGAAGTAAGCTTTTGTATGATGGTAAATCGTGCGTTAGGGAATTTATTACTCAAGTGGAAGAATATTTCTTGTTTAAAAATTTTAATGAATATTTTTTGGTTAGTTCATTCTCTGATCTTTTGTCAGGCACTGCGCTTAAATGGTTTCGTAGTGTTCGTATTCGTATTGCTTCTTGGCAGGATTTGAAGGCTGCGTTGTTGAAACGTTTTGATAGAATTGAATTTGATTATCATTTGGAACATGAACTCCGTACTCGTAAACAAAAGATAACTGAGTCATTACCAGATTTTATTACAGACATAATGGATATGGCTAGCCGTTTGTCTATGCCTGTTTTTGATGCTACCCTCATAACTATTATTAAACATAACATGTTAAATATTTACACACCTTTTGTGTTTGGTAGAACTATTTCTTCTATCGACGAATTTATTAACCTCAGCAGAGAATTAGAGAATTTTGTGTCAAGAAAGAACTTGAGTGAGAATAAAAGTATTAAAAAAGAAAAATATTCTGCTCAAATTAGTGCCGTTAAATCAGATGATTTAACTTGTTTAAAATGTAAGTCCTCTGGACATTCTTATAAAAATTGCCCTACATTTCCAGGTGTAATTTGTTTTAAATGTCACAAGCTTGGCGTCACTACGAAGAATTGCGAAGTTTGTAATTCAAATACTGTTCAGTCAAAAAACGTATCAGGTCCCATCGAGCCCTAGTTTTTGATAAAACTTCTGGTGACTCGATGTTGAAAAAATTTAGCAATGCTCCGAATGAAGCCACTTGTAAGAAAGAATTTAATGAATGGTTGGATTATTTGAAAGTTTTCTTTAATAATATCAGGGCTGCTCCTGTTTTGTTTGTTAAACATAAAGACACTAGACCTTATTTAAAATTTAATATCAATAATAAATTTTATTCAGGTTTGTTGGATAGTGGAGCTTGTAGTTGTGTACTCGGTTCTAATATTCATCAAACATTTTTGCAATTAGGTTATAAATTTAAACCTTATAAAGGTAACGCTGTTACTGCTGATGGTTCTGCACACAATGTTATTGGAACTATGGTTTTACCTATCACTTGTGATAACTTAACTAAAAATGTAGATTTTTTGATAATACCTTCTTTTAAACCTTCAATTATTTTGGGATTTGACTTTTGGTTGAAATTTAATCTTGCTAAAGACTTATGGAATAATATTACTTTTGAATATGAATCCACTACTTGTGTAAATGCAGTTACTTCTGTTTCTGAACTTTCTCCTTCTGAGAAACATGAGTTAAATAAAAAATTTCACTTTTTAAAATATTTCTTAAGTTTGGAACACCTAAAATTTTTGTTTGTGATAATGGAAGCCAATTTACAGCTAAGCAATTTGTAGATTTTCTAAAAAGTTATAATATTAGTAAAATATTTTATAATACTTTATATACACCTCAAAATAATCCTGTAGAGAGATATAACAAAACAGTCGAAACATGTATTTCTTGTTTTGTTAAAGATGATCATAGAACTTGGTCAAAATATTTGCCTCATGTTCAATTAGCTTTGAATAGTAGTGTGAATCTAGCTACAGATTTCACTCCTAATTTTCTCATGTTCGGTAGAGAACTTATTTTTGATGCTTCATTGCACCGTTTTAGTAATTCTTTTGATAACCTCAATCAACTTGATGTTGTTGATAGGTCTTCATTTGCTTTTTCACTTAAATCACTTAGTGATATTTTTATAAAAGTTCAAGCTTCATTGCTTAAAGCTTATAAGCGTAATGCGCGTTATTATAATATCGGAAGGAAGGTCATTTCTTTTGAGGTGGGAGATATAGTGTGGAGGAGAAGTTTTGTGCAGTCTAATGCTCCTGCATTCTTTTCGGCTAAGTTAGCACCTAAGTTTGTTAAGTGTGAAATAATAGATAAAATTTCCTCTAATGTTTATGTTTTAAAAGACCTTAATAAAAACTATACTGGTCGTTATCATATTAAAGACATAATTAAATATTAAAATTATTCTTGTTTTGACAATGCCTATCTTTGTCTTTGGTACTTTGTTTGAAGTATGACCCCATTATGAGGTGATGTTTGAAAGGTTGAGGGGTGTTGAAAGGAGATGTATGTTAGGAACTTCACAACAATTTATTAATTTCAATTTTAGTTTCCTTCAAAAATAACTTAGGTCATTTTAGGACTTGTTATTGTGTAACTCTACTCCATATTAACAAATTGTTCCACATCAAAAGATCTTATATTTTTATTTATCTTTGTTGTATAGGATTATTTTCCTGTATATATTTTTATACACTTGTATATTTAATATTGTATATTTTGTACAAATTTAGGAATTTCGTTTCTACTCTAATATAGGAGTGAAATTTAATATTCATTTTCTACATTAAATTCACTTGACTTATTTCCACTCACTTAGGGAATGGAAAATTAAGTTTCTTGAACTTTATTTTTGTACAGTTCTGGGTTATTTTCTTAGTATTAAGATTCTCGGATTGGACGCATTTTTTGCATTTTTTACACACCTTGTTATACCATTTTTTGGGAAACTTGTGTCTTACTGGACTTTACAATTTTTTGTGCTATTGTGTTTCATACACATAGTCACACCTTACGCTTTGCGCACGGGAAGCTGGTGGTGTTGAGCCGGTCGTAATTGTCGTTTTTCTCTTTTTGTACGATTGTGTTTTTATACACATTGTTACATTTTTTATGCTTTGCGCACGGGATGTCGGTGGTGTTGTGCCGGTCGCAAATGTCATACTTTTCTTATGCGGTTGTGCTCAGAAAGTCAGTGGTGTTGTACTGGTCACAATTGTCATATTTTCTTTATATTTTGCTTGTGCTCGGAAAGTTGGTGGTGTTATGCCGATCACAATGCTTATAAATATATTATTACGACACTTTTGTTGTGATTTTGTTTTGACGTTTTGGATGTTGGAATAGGAATTTGAAGTCGGCGGCTTTTCAACCTAACCGACAGTGGGAAAACTTCATTGTTTTTACCGATTTTCTTTCAGATTCGGCAGCGTTGGTGCTTAACCGATATCTTGTTAGTTTCCTA
The DNA here is from genome assembly GCA_963662185.1 of Eilema griseolum. NCBI lineage: Eukaryota > Metazoa > Arthropoda > Insecta > Lepidoptera > Erebidae > Eilema > Eilema griseolum. The sequence continues at coordinate 3,303,912 of OY759235.1, forward strand.
TTTTTGTTTCAGGAATAGCTGGTATAGAGTCGGTGGCGTAGGAGCTCAACCGCACTTTTGTATTGATGCTAGAAGGCTGGTTAAGATCAAGGATTAGATTCGACGGCGTTGGTTGCCTAATCGATATCTGGAATGGAATTGAGTAGGGATTGTTTAATTTGTTTTATTGAAGGATTTATTTTCACTTTTGTGTTGAAATAAGTTTTTACTCTTTTCTGAGTTTGGTTTCGGTTATTCCATTAAGTTGGATAGTGTCCTTTGTTTCCATTTGAAACTGGAAATTCTTTTTCAACTTAATTCTTTACTTTTCGAGTGTTTTCACATTCTTTGATTTCTAGGAATGCTTTCCCATTCTTTAATTTATGATTGTTTCTGCAATACCCAATGCAAGATGCTTTCGCATTGCCTTTTTTGTTTATTGAAAAATGTTGCAAGACATTTTGTCTTTTGAGGTTTTTTGGAATTTTGTTCTGGACTCTCATAATTTTCATTAGAAAAGGAAGTTTCTTTCTTTCTTTTTTCTTTTTGGGGAGGGATGTAATGTAACGACGCGCTCTGCGAACGTCGTCACACCGGTTTTAATTCTATTTTTGAACGAAAAGTTTCGGAACGCGGAGTGAATGACATTTTGACGTATACCTGTCAAGGCACCTTTCTTCCTAGCGTTGAGGCTGGATGGTCGATATTCATGGCTTCGTAACTTAATTTCAATAAATCTCATAAAAATGAGAGTATTTTGGCCTAAAGGATAATAGTTTGTGTCCTCACAACTATCCTCTTGTGGAATTATAGTTTATTTCTGGTGAGTTGTCATTTTTTAATAAGATTCACTTTATTGGAAATTCGCCACGCTCCTAATTTGAAAAATAATTGTTAAAATTCTATTGTTTCAGCTCTTAATCTGAGAATATTATGATTTCTTTTGCTATTGGCATTGTTCCAGCAAATTAAGGCGGTAAGTCGCCCAAATTTATAAAAAAATTAGGACCTCGTGTTCATATAGGAGTTGTTCTAATGACATGCAATTTTGTTACAGGTTTCCAATTGGAACCGCCTTTGTCTTTGCCTTTTCTCTTTTCTTTGGACCTTTTTCGGCGTTTCTTTGTCTTCGGTCAACTGCATTTCCTTATGGAGGGTTTGGGCTTTTCACCTCAAACATGGATGTACCGCATGGGCTTAAACTGAAAACTTCGCCTGCTACGAGCTTTCCCGCTGCTGTGTTTACATATACTCGCCGAGGGATGCCGTGAGCTTACTTTAATTATATTTTAAATCTAAACTTCAAAATAACCTAAAAGTGCATTGGTGACATAGAATCATATTGACGTAGGATAATATTGACATAGCTTATAAAAATCTAATTTTAAATTTAAGGTTAGTTATACATTAGGAATGTATCCTTACATCTATTTCTGAATGCACACTGGAGTGGACAATAAAACCTTAAACCTCACAGTTTGGTTTCATTTAGCTCACCTCCGGAAGATTAAAAGTTTCCAATATCCGCTGATTATCTTAGGCATGTGTATCTCCAAGGCGCCCGAACTTTTATGGTAATGTACTTACAAACCAATTTTATTTATATTTCTTTTAAATAGGAGATTACACACTTACTTCTTTCATTGTCATATGACACATATTTTTTTATTATTACATCTGACGCTTGCGAACCAATTTTTTTTACTTTGTAATAACACATATTTTTAAATTATTACACCAATTAAACCTAGTTTATTAGCTGTCGGAATGTAAATCGAACTGTCGTCTCAAGTTCTTAATTTCTCAACGTTTTTATTTTACTAGTCTCAAGTGAGGATACATTTTACAAGAATTCTCGCTTTGTTATACTCGACTCTCGACTATAAAGTCTAGTTAGATAGTTCTTTTCCTCGTCACCGAAACGTTTATTTTATTATACTTAACATAACATAAACTCACGCCTATATCCCCCGAAGGGGTAGGCAGAGGTGCTAACACCCACATTTCGCCAGTTTATGTTTAGGTCCCAATGTAATAGGTGGCGAGCCTATTGCCATTAACCGGGCACTTATAAACCTGCGATAAATACACATAACTTCGAAAAGCATCGAAAAGTCATTGATGTGTGCCATGGTAAAACCTGGGATCGAACCCGAGACCTCTTCTCAGCAGTCCATTACCCATACCACTAGGCTCAATTTGTATATTATTGTTTTTCCAGGACGGCAAAGTATCTATCGACGAGTACATCGGGGATATGTACAAGCCTGAGGATGGAGAGGACGAGGAGGAACCTGATTGGGTTAAACAGGAGCGGGAACAGTTCACTGGATACAGGTCAGTTATATATATAATAAGACTGTAAAAATTGAGGCCTTCTTTAGGTTTGAGTCAATTTGACTGCCGGTGCAGTACCGGCCTGATGGTAAACTAAGTTGAAGTCCAAAAAGTAGTGATCATTCTAAATGTTGTCTCTTGAATGGTTAGCCATATCTTTTCGATCCCCGGGATTCTAGGATGTGTGGGTAATGCATTAAAGTTCTTTATTGTGTGACAAAAAAGGGCACCCGGCGGCGGTGAGTAGGGTAGCTAAAGCTCACTGGAGAGTTTTTATGCTGTCAGTGGGCAGACCAAAAGCTTGTCTTGCTTTGTCTTTTACACTGACGGCCCAGAAACTCTGTGCCTACAGGGTCGGCAGCGCGAGTGTGACTCCCTTGGTTTTGCACACGTCCATAGACCATGGTGCAAAAAAGGCACAAAACCTGACGTGAAACCTCCGTGACGTGTGGTAGAGCGTTTGATTGCTATGAAGGTCGTGGGTTCCATTCCCGTTTAGTCCAAATATGAATGTCTACTTGCATTAGTGTAGGTCGGTAGCTTAGTGGTTAAGCGTCGTCAGCTTAGTGGTTAAGGAGTCGGCCTTACGATCAAAAGGTCCCGGGTTCGATTCCCGGCCATTACACTACCAACATGAACTCACTCCTAACACAAGCAATTTAGCTTAGCTGGAGGGGTTACAGGGAATATTAGTAATTACGGTTCTAATATTCTTTAAAAAAAAAATAAAAAAAAAAACTAGTTAGTGGCAAGGGGTCCCTATAGCGCGATTAAATTAAATTAAATTAAATTAAAATTGTTTATTTCGGTTACTAGTACAAATTTACCTTAAGTGTGACGAGGGTACTCTTTTAAGTATACTTAACCATACTTGTGTTAGGGTACCCCCCTCTTCCATAACAGTCTTAGTATAAAAACTACATTACTCATTACTAGGTACTGGGTTATGAAACAAAATAAAACTATACAAATCTATATAATGTGTGTTCGTGTATTTGTGTGTGTGTGTGTGTGTGTGTGTGTGTGTGTGTGTGTGCGTGTGCGTGTGCGTGTGCGTGTGCGTGTGCGTGTGCGTGTGCGTGTGCGTGTGCGCGTGCGCGTGCGCGTGCGCGTGCGCGTGCGCGTGTGCGTGTGCGCGTGTGTGTGTGCGCGCGTGTGTGTGTGTGTGTGTGTGCGTGTGTGTGTGTGTGTATATGTGTGTGAGTATAAGTGTATGTGTGGTGTGTGTGTGACTTTATACTTATAGAATTGTGTTCAAAAGGATCTCAGTTTCATTATAACTTTTCCGTCTTAGCCATTCCAGTAGCGCCTTAGTAGTAGCGCGTAATTCATATGATAGATATTAAGGTCTTTATTTATTACGTTGTATAAGTGTGCCGATTGTCTAGCAAATTGCCTTTTAGCGTAGCTACTTTTTACTGCTATAACCAGAGCTACAGTATGTTGGCGCCTTCTATTGACTTAGTGATTTATGTAATTTTAAGACAGCGTGTAGGATGTATAATTTTCTAATAGAAAGGATATCACTACACTACACAACACTATTGGCATCAACTTGTTTGACGAATATGTGATGTGAGTGCTATCACCGCGTCTTCGGTAGAAATTTTGCGCCTAAAGCCAAATTGTGATTTTGAAAGTATACTAAAATTTTCAAGATATTTCAATAGGCGATTGTTAATCAATTTTTCTAAGACTTTAGATATTGATGGTAAAACAGAAATAGGCCTATAATTACAAGGATTATCTCTATCCCCACCTTTGTATACAGGTGTGACGAAAGCTTCCTTAAGGGGTGTAGGGAACTTACCCTTTTTAAAACATAAATTAGCCAAATGCGTTATTACGGGCACAACTATTCCACTAGCTTGTTTTAGAAATTTAGTGGGGATATAATCCCAACCAGCCGCACTATCTGACTTTAACTGAGTTAGTATAGAAAATACTTCATTATTATCTGCTTCCAAAAGAGCAAAGGATGATAATTGACTATTTTGTGAAACAGTTTCCGTGTGTTGTGGGGAAGTGTTTAAGATAATTTCATCAGCTAAAGTTTTACCAATATTGGCAAAGTATTGATTAACGACATTTATGGACTTTTCAGGAGATTTCTCAATATACAATAGATCCGTACTTTGGGTTTTATTTGTGTTATTGTGTGTTAAGTTATTTATTGTGCGCCATAATTTCTTTGGGTTTTTATAGGTACTATTTAATTGATCACTGTCATATTTACGTTTTAGGTTTTTAATTAAGTTGTTACAATGATTCCGGTACCTTCTAAATGTAATTTTTAATATTTCATTTTGAGGATCCTTTCGCAGTTTCATTTGCATGTGGTTTCTATTTTTAATACATTTTAGTATGCCAGGAGTAATCCAAGGCTTAATTATGCGTTGGTTACTCGGAACTAGTGATATTACTGTATTTCGTAGTAAACAATCAGTTAAGTGTTTTAATAGAATTTCAGATAACATGCAAGGATCACTATATGACAGCAATTTTAACAATAAATCTTTGTCAATACAATTTAAGGCTTTGTCAAAATGAATTGTGGTTTTAGTTTTTGAAGATGGGGTTTGATTTTTTACTTTTGATAGTTTTAGAAAAATCGTCAAATGGTCTGTGATAGTGGTAGATATAACTATTACAACCGCACCTATTCTATTACCGTTTATTTTTAACATGGAATGATCCAAGCAGTTTTGTTCGCGAGTAGGTATTATATGACCAGGTAGCAAACCATGCAAAGCTAACATACCTAAATAGCTAAGTCTATTTATGCGTTCATAACTCTTTTCAGTTAAATTCTGTATAATATTTATGTTTATGTCACCGGTTATAACAATATTAGAGCACGATTTTATAGTTTCTAAGTGAGAGTTGAGTGAATTTATAAAATTAACAGCATTACTGTTTGAAGGAGAACGGTATATACCCAAAATTATTGTATCATATATAGAAATTTGTAGACATGACGCTTGGATTAATTTTATTTCTTGTACTTTTACACTGTGACAATCTTTAACATAAAGGACCACTCCATCACAATGGTTAACGTGATTAGAAGTAGAATAAGATATATAGTTTTGGATTTGTGGAATAGGTTTATCTGAGTTTATTCTACATTCACTTAGAACCAATAGATCAATCTCGGAGTGCAAGCTAGTTAACGTAATTTGTAAATCATATAAATTACTATATATACTCCTGATATTCTGCGATATTATGGTTAAATCGGTGTTTCTTATATAAGCCACTTTGCTAAAGTCCTCTATAGAACATTTTATGGATTCTGCAATTTCTATTTTATCTATTTCCTGCAAAGTCTTAAGATTACTATCCATAAAGTAGTATTAAGATATTACTGGCTTTTGCTTTTAAATAAGTACGATATGTATTACTGGTTAGTGCTAATCTGCATGTGATATAAATACAATTTATAGGCTTTATTTTTATAAATAGTAAGTCGACTGTATATATTTTATGAATGTATGTGTGATACAAGTGAATGTGAAAGGTGTGTGTTGTGTCTGTTGAGAGGTGTATGCAAGAGTATAATATGCATGTATGTATGTAAGTGTATATGTGTGAATGTATGTGTGTGCATGTACATGTGTGTAGGTTAGTAGATATTCCTAGATGTGTGCAAGTGCATGTGTGGATGTGTGAAACTTTTATTCTAGGTTTGTTTACAAATGTAAGTGATATTGTTGTTAAGTACGCGTATGTAAAGTATATTTTGGTTGTAAATATAGTCTTTTTTAATAATGTTTTTTTTTTTTAATCTTGTGGATAAAACTTGTTTTTGTTAATGGTTTTAATTACATGATTATAAGTAATAAGTGTAGTATTTTGATTGTATTTTGTGTGTGTTAATAGTACTAGAATATAGGAATGTGTAAATGTCAAATGTCAATTATGTATACAGAAGTGACAAAAGTTTCATAAAACAATGAAATCATCAGACATAAAGTAGTGAGAAACAAAAGGGCCATAGTTAGCCAAAAAAATTAGATTGAGGTTTTTCCATCACCATCTAGTCATATACTCTGCATCAGAGTGTGTACTTGAGATTCACTTTTAATAGCGATAATAGGCGAGTCATCGGCCTTCCTCACGTAGATCCTTCCATAGGCAGTCCAACAGTATTTATAAAGTTTTGCTTTGGCGAGATCACGAGCAACAAAATATAAACGAGCTCCCTTTGCCGTTAATTGTTCCGAAACAAAGATAGGGGTATCCTCGTTTGTAGTAAAGCCAAGGTGCTTCGCACATAACTTATCTTTATGCTTAATATTAAAACTCTTACACATCTTTAGGAAATTCGTTTTTTGGATAGTGGATGAAGTCTCAACAACTATTGGAGCATTCGTGGAGCTTGTCTTCTTTTTTCCCTGTATTCTGTAAATATCTCCGATGTCAGATTCTTGTATTTTGCAATCTATAGCTTCTGATAAACGCACCACCATTTTGATGAGGTCATTCTTAGTTTCTTTGTTCAATTTCGGCACATTTTTAATTTCCAAATTGGTTTTTCGACTTGTACGCTGCATATCTTCGACTTTGTCCTCCAGGAGGGTGATGTACTCTTTGTCTTTTTTATTTTGAGTTTCAAGCTGTTGTAATCTATTTTTAAGCTCCTCATTTTGTGCCATTAAGAAAGCTATGGAGTTTTCTATGTTGCAATTTGTTTGTTTGATCTCCATTAGGGTGGGGGTAATTTTCTTTAATTCATTCTCCTGCACAGTCATCATTGACTTTATCATAGCCTTCATTTCCTCCTTAAAAGACTGTAACGTCGCATCAAGGTCATCATCTCTTTTCACACGCTGGCAAGCCATGTTGATATTAGAGTCTGAGGATGATAGGTTCGACGTATTTGCCATATTTATTTATTTTGCGCCCGAGCAACCGTTATGAACAAAAGATGTCAATAATCCAATTAGGACTAAAGGATTAGAAAGGCGGGGTCTTGAGAGTCCAATAGTGTCAGTGGGCGTTTCTAGGGTGGTCTTAAAGGAAACGTCAACGCCCGCGCGTGCGCCGGATTCGTGCTTTTATTACAAAAGAATCTTACGGTACCTCATAAGTGGCCGGATGCTTGTGTAAAGTACCAGGAGGACAGAAGTTCCGTGGCTGTGTTGTTGTAGTGACAGCAAATATGAAGACACTGTTTATTTCTCTCTTCACGTTTTATGCACTCCTAGTATGTGGTTGATTTTAATTTTAATATTTTAGTTTATTTTATAGAAATTAATTAAATAACAATCAATAAAACGTCTGCACCGTAAGGCGGTCCGAGGGGAAGGGGATTCCCACTGGCTTCCCTTTACAGAGATGGTAGAGATGGTTAAATTTGACAAACTAGATCGCGATAATAACATTGTCTCCTATACTATTTTATTTTATTTGAATTATGTATTTAATTGTAATTTATATTATTTAAAATTCAATTTATAAGTATATTTATTTCTCATTGGACATTCAATTTAATTTAACAATTTTATTTTTATAATGCTTTATGATGAAAATTAATTTAAATTTGTTTTCATGACATTTGTGTACTGTATCTTATGTGTATTGTATTATAATAATGATAATAGATGAAATATGAACCTCAATATGTAATGAGTCTCTGATACTTGAAATAAAGGAACTTTGACTTTGACTATACACTTTAGCTCAGAGTATAATCAAAAATAAATTACAGAGACACAAACAAAGACGGCTTCATGGACGCAGAGGAAGTCAAGGACTGGATCGCGCCGCCCGAGTTCGACCACGCGGAGGCGGAGGCGCGCCACCTCGTGTTCGAGGCCGACACCGACGCCGACGAGAAGCTCACCAAGACGGAGGTACTCGACAAGTACGACCTGTTCGTGGGCTCGCAGGCCACCGACTTCGGGGAGGCGCTCGCTAGACATGACGAGTTCTAGCCTAGTACTAGTCTAGACTAGTAATGGATATTGTTTGAGGGTATTGTTTGGTAAGTGATGTTAGCTGTTGTTTGGAAATCTAACCCCTCGTAGACAGCGACAAAGCCCTTTCAATAAAGAGAAAAAAAAACCCCTCGTTTTTCACCACGATACATGTTGTAAAACCAGTTGTAAACTTGTTTGATACATGGTCGGCAGCGCGAGTCGCACCACTTCCCATCAGGTGGGCCGTGTGTTTGTCTGCCACCTAAGTGGTATATAAAAAAAACTTGTAGAAGATTTGTAGAAGACTATTCAAAACATAATACTTGTTTTATACATGTATCTCAGATAATTTTTGCGTTCACATAGAATGTATAGTCAACAAGTTGTAACATACATACATATAATCACGCCTATATCCCTGGTGGGTTAGGTAGAGGTGAATTAACACCCACATTTCACCAATAATTGTATTTGGTCCCACGTAACAGGGGGTGAGCCTATTGCCGTATTCCGGGTACTATTGTTGACTCGAGCCATGCATCAGAGGCTGAGTCTGGGCTGTATATATCTTTCTGATGTTAAACAGCCCTATCCTTTAGTCGCCTTGTACGACACCGCATGCGAAGAGATGGGGTGTCTACTCTGATCTAATTCTACTCTGCCAGAAACCACGCGGCTAAGTTGTAAACAAGTATAAAACACAATTGCGTTCACACAAAAAAACACTTGTCAAATACATGTATTATACTTTGGTGAAAACGGGGGGTAATGAACAAGGTACCTATATGCTACCTACCTACCCACATTTTACTGATGTCGTGGGTAATTATAATGTTTACTTTTTTAAATGTTATAATAGCTTCTGTATCAGCTCAACCCACGTGGACTTATGCCTTGTGATTTATTAAATAATCTACTACTAGAAAAAAATGATGTGATTCATTTTTAAAGACCAGTGCACCTGTAAATCTAACATTGAGTGCCAGAAGACAAAATAACTTTACTTAATTGAAGTCAAAATTTTGATGGGCTATATATAAGGTCTTTTTAAAATGTTTTTGTGGGCTTTAGAATATATTTTCCAGCGGTTAAGTCATCGCCTATTTAACAATATTATTAAGTAATATAAACACTAATTAAGTACTAAAATAAACATGTGATACACTTATTGAGGCTGGTAACACTCGCGTAACGCTAGCTGTCCTTCCAAATCTCAATATTACCTGTTCAAATGGCAGTATGTATACATTCAGTATATATTTTTATAGCAGCCAGTTTTGTAGCTAGAATCTCGTGAAAAGCTATTTTTAACATAGTTATAAGTGTTTTAGTTTCTAACAAATAAGCCAAAGTTATTTTTCCATTATAGATTTAAGTGCAAAGTGAATTATTATTTGTTATAATATCCACTAAGGCCATGAAGAGTGCGAAAATTCCTTTTATTTTTAACAAATTCAAAATCTCGTTTAGAGTAAACTATGTCTATTCACAAGTCAAAAAACATTTATTTTGCATAGACCATAAAATCGGCACTGACAAAACGTCCATAAAAAAGGAAAAATGAAAACCAGTTTAATAAATGGACCACCGGTTCGAAACGCGGCCCCGACCTGAGAAGACTGGCAAGAAACTCAGCGGGCATTTTTTTTGGTTTATTTACAAACATACAATTGGTCTACTTATTATAAATACATAAATGTACTTGACTAGCATAGTTTAATATTTCTGCTTGCTGTCTAACGATTCGCATTAAAATTCTCACTGGTTCGCCCTCGTTTGCGTGGTGTGTACATGACATTATGAACAAGTCCAATCATTATCAAACCAAGTGAACAATTAGATTTTTATCTTTTTGCATTTATTACGCATTATATGACAGCCTGAGTAGCACGCTGTGTCCTTACTGAACTAGTGAGTGGTCAAAGTCTGGTACAAACACATTCAAATATATATAAAAACTCACACCTGTATGTCTCTGAGAGGATAGGCAGAGGTGTGTTTGATGATGTTGTATATCCACTGGTTAAACAAACACCGGGGCCAGGGAAGGCAGTCTACTGTTATGTAACAAGAGTAAAGGAAAATAATTCTCATATTTTTTTAGATATTATTTTCATAACATAACATAATATAACATAAACTCACGCCTATATCCCCGAAGGGGTAGGTAGCTAGCACCTACATTTCGCCAGCTTATGTTTAGGTCCCAATAATAGGTGGCGAGCCTATTGCCATTAACTGGGCACTTAGAAACCTGCGCTAAATACACACATAACTTCGAAAAGCATCGAAAAGTCATTGGTGTGTGCCATGGTAAACCCTGGGATCGAACCCGAGACCTCCACTCGCGCCGCCGACCACGAAGAAACCTTCTGATGCCCCTCTTGAAGAACCCCATATTGTAGGTGCTTGGGAAAACCGCAGCAGGGAGGTCATTCCACAGCTTGAGTGTGCGTGGGATGAAGTTTCTTTCATACCGCACAGTGCCCACCAGTTGGCAATGTGTGAGGATGAATTCCCTGCCTATGGCGAGATGTGCGATGATAGAATGTTGCTATGGGCATCATGTCAAACAATTCATCTGAGCATCTGATTTTTGGAGGACAATGACAGGTGGGTATTTCGTAAGTATCATAATTATGTTGTAAGCACCATGATCACGGAGGAACGTATTCGCGGTAAACAGTGAAAAAGTTTTTAGTAATATATCAAAATACTCGAAACAATTCAATATGATAAATATCCCGATAGCTCTAATAGTAATATATGAAACCTGAAAATATGTAACCGCGATAGCCTAGTGGTATGGGTAATGGACTGCTGAGACGAGGGCTTTGGTTCGATCTCAGGTTTTACCGTGGCACACACCAATAACTTTTCGATGCTTTTTAAGTACCTATGTGTGTATTTATCGCAGGTTTAAGTGCCCGGTTAATGGCAAAAGGCTCGCCATCTATTTACATTGGGACCTAAACATAAACCGGAGAAATGTGTTTGTTAGCACTCCTGCCTACCCCTTCGGGGATATGGGCGTGATTTTATGTTATGTTATTAGTTTGTTTAACATTCTGAATCTTCTCCAGCATTTCCTTTGCTCTTTATCGCAAGTAATTAGTACTTATATGAACTAAATTAATATATAATGAAATTCTAATAAATTGTGTTCGACGTTAAGCTGTTGGTCAATATGTAAGTACAATAATCTAACAATAATACAAATAAATAAAATAATATCGCTTTTTCTATTGAAATAAAATAAGTTTTCAATGAATGCGTTTGTTTTATTAACCCCATGAGATAAATTCAGTTAGATTTTGAATCCTAATAAGTTACTTTTGTCGTGTCGTGTTCTTAAAATTTAAAGGAAGCTTCAAAAAGAAAATTTGGTTGGGTCACGGGAGCAGGAACAAAATTACACGCAGGAATTAGTGCTTTTTTTAAATCTGTTTTTTTTTATACCACTTAGGTGGCAGACAAGCACACGGGCCACCTGATGGAAAGTGGTTACCGTGGCCTATGGACGTGTATAACACCAGAGGAGTCATACTCGCGCTGCCGACCCTGTAACCACAGAGTTTCTGTGTCGTCAGTGTAGAAGACAAAGCAGGACAAGCCTTTAGTCTTCCCACTGACAGCACTAATTCTCCAGTGCGCTCTGGCTACCCTACTCACCGCTGGGAGCACAACACAAAAAAATGTTGCCCGCGGTATTCTGTAGGGCGGAGGTACTTCGCAAGTCGGACAGCTCAATTGGGCGGAAATACCGCCGTGTCCTACCTCCATCAAGTAAATTTCTATCGATTTCGAACGTGTTATTAATTGTTAATTAAACAACTGTACTGTTATTCGAAGCCTAATAATATTTGAGAGTGGCAACACTTGTTTCTACTGTATGGTCGTCTCTTTCTAGCCTATTGCTATCCTTTTCTGGCACACCCCTCTTTCCACCAGGCAGGTCACGGCAGAGAATTTCTTTGCCGGACTTCTCATTGGCGTTTTTGTTTTCGTACTGAGTGGTCGTCCTTAAAAAGTATAATATTAAAATTTAATTTTTCTAACGGATTCTCCGTTCGCATACTTTTGTTAAAATATTTTGTATAGCTACTTTTAGAATACATTTCAATTTTAGGCTTATGTGCTAAAAAATGGAGAGTGATTCTTTATCTTCTAGTAGTTCTGGAAGTCGATCATCTTCGTCACCGGCGCGCTTGCGGTCCTCTGTGGCTGTTGCTTCCACAGAGCCAGTGATCCGAACTCGAATGTAACGATGAATTAAAACAATACGATAGATTGCCTAACTTATCTCTTACTGAAAGAGGCTTTGCAAGTATTACGCAAGGTTTACTGAAGCAGCACGAAGCTGTAGAAGCCGGTTTTATAAATCTTATTTCTTGGCTTAGATCTTCCGATACGGTTGATAGGTCTAGCGTAGAGTCCAAAATTAACGAGATATTTGTACAATGTGACTTTCAAAAGATTTCGAATGATCTATTACAAATGGCTTGCGGTCACCGCGCAGACCTGATTCAACAGCGCCGAGTCGCTATTCTTAAGTCGGTTAAAGATAAAGGACAATGGGCAAAAATGTATGGCGCTTGTCCCATCGGCGGCCACATCTGTCCTATAACAAAGGTTCTTAGACCTCTAATAGAAAAAGTATTGAATATTAGGATACATAAATAATAATGAAAAAAAAAATAGTATTTTAATAATAGTATTGTAACTATATTTTTTTTCCCAAACGGTATTTCATAGTACTCCTTGAACAATATTTGTTGTCAAAGATCTCCCCTTTCAAATGACACTAATTTCATTGATGGCCGCTCATGGGCCGCAATGCCCATTGTCCTTTACGAAAGCCGCACTTCGTAAAATACCACCTTCATGTGAGAACCTCTTCAAAGACGATAAGTTGACTTCGATATTAGAGAAACATGGGGGTACAAGTAAAGTTTTTTGGTCGACGAAATCAGCGAGTTCGAAGGTAGGTATACCTTCGCAAGCTGGTACTGGCAAGAATATCAATAAATCCAAGCAACCTGCACAGGGTTTGCAATATACACCGAGTTACTCAGGTAACCGTAATTTACCAATGGTACCTGCGCAAGGTGCCTCTGGTTATCCACCATATTCAACATTTCCTGCGCAAGGAATGTATCCATTTTATAACCAGGGTTTCATGCCTAGAATGCCCGCGCAGGGTATGAATTTTCGTCCTTGAGCACCCCGAGCTCAGGATATAGCGTACAGAACCCAGCAAGCAGCTAGTTCATGCAAGGGATAAACCAAAAAGAAATTTTGACTCAACCTTCAAAGCTGGGCGCCTTCCTTAATCTTGAAGATAATTTCAGAAGGGTACCGCATACCCTTCATGGAAAGGCCTCTACTTCATGTCCCGGGAACAGGAAAGGACATAAAAACTTCTTGTTCACCCGAGATGAAGCTGCATATTCAAGAAATGATGAACATGGGCGTTCTCGAGAGAGCTCAAACCAAACCCAGCTTTCTTTCCAATCTATTTTTGATACCAAAAGACGACGGGTCATACCGTCCGATTTTCAATTTAAAAAACCTGAATCAATTTGTCGCCGTGAGCAAATTCAGGTTGATAAATCACGCTACAATCCCTTTGTTTCTCCAATCGAGCGACTGGGTCGTAAAGATCGATCTTCAGAATGCTTATTTTCATTTGCCCGTAGCAGTCAGTCACAGGCCTTTTCTCCGGCTGATGTGGAACAACGAGTTGCTACAAATGACTTGCCTGCCCTTCGGCCTGGCGTCAGCTCCAAAAGTCTTCACCGTGCTAACCAACTGGGTTGCACAGAAGCTACGAGACCAATGCATACGCACCTTGGTTTACCTGGACGACTTTTTACTGGCCAACCAGGACATACACACACTACAGACTCAGGTGAGTACAGCTATACAGTTCCTAGACTCGTTAGGGTGGCTAATCAATTACCAAAAATCTGTGTTAAATCCCCAAAAAGGTATACAATATCTGGGGATAGGTAATATGGAATACGTGGCAAAATGTGAAAGAATTGCCATTAAAGAAACAGCTTTCAATAAAAGCAAAACTCCTTCAAATTTTGCGTCGAAAGCGATGCAACCTGAGGGAGTTGCAGGGTCTGATAGGTTCGTTAAATTTTGCAAGCCTGGTAGTACCCTTCGGCCGGCTTAATTTCCGCAAGTTACTAAGTCATTCTCACTCGTTACTGAACGAGAACCCACTAAAAGTAGTCTCATGCCAAAAAGGACCTCAGATCTGAAGTGGTGGCTCAAAAATTATCCAAACAATTCAAGGTTACATACCCCTGCCGTAACTCATTATCTGTCGACCGATGCTTCAGCTTCGGAATGGGGAGCTCAGATAAACAGCGAGATCCTGTGCGGGAATTGGAAATACAGCGAACAAAACCTTCATTCGAATCTGAAGGAAATGTTGGCAATTTTGAAAGTCCTTCAAAACCATTGTCACTTGCTCAAAGGGACAACAGTTTCCGTGCAATCGGACAACAGAACGGTTCTGTCGTATCTCCGCAGAGAGGGAGGCACTCGATCCAAGCATCTTATGAGGTTAACATACAAAGTCTTTCACATTCTACAGAAGTACAGCATATCACTATCTCTCCATCACCTGCCAGGCAAATACAATGTCGAGGCAGATCGATTGTCGAGAGGAATCCGTCACCCGGAATGGCACTTACTTCCACCCTTGACGGAGAAAGTATTTCTGAAATGGGGAAAGCCGGTAATAGATCTCTTTGCGTCAGATCGAGCTCATGTAGTACCCCACTATGTGTCCTTGAACTCCAGAGACCATCAAGCACAGTTCATCGATGCCTTCACGAGGCGTTGGCACTTCAGCCTAGCGTGGATCTTTCCACCGCCTTATCTAATTCCCAAAGTTTTAGCCCACCTAAACAACGCATCCGGGATCTATCTGTTAATTGTCCCCAAATGGGAGAAAGCCTTTTGGCGCCCCGATCTCAAGAGGAGAGCCATTGCCCCTCCATGCACAATCCACAATCTCGAGGAGTTTCAGATAGATACCTCGACGAACCAGAGCCCCACGAGGGTTCACGAACTGACATTGAAAATTTGGAAATGTGGGGGTGGGATCAAGCCCTCATAGGTTGGTCTGTAAATCAACGAAATCTTTTATTTGATAGTTGGCGTAATTCTACGAAAAAGTGTTATATGTCTGCACGGAAACGTTGGTGCTCGTGGGCTATTAATAATAACATTTCGATTCGTTCTCCGTCAGGTACAGATCTTGCGAGATATTTGTCAGATTTGTATCTTGTAGGAAATTTATCATACAATTCAGTTGTATTGCATAAATCAGTTGTTGCAACTTTATGCGATCCTAATAAAACCTATAGTCGGAGTTCACACCCTGTTGTGATACGTATTTGAAAGTCTATAGCGCTCAAGAAACCTAAGACATTGAAACCCCCCATCTGGGATGTTGAGGTAGTCACTCGTTGGCTTGTGGACAATTACTTTTCAAGTTTCACTTTTTATGAATGTGCACAAAGAACAGCCTGTATTCTCCTTTTGTGTTCGGGACGCAGGGTGCATGATCTTACCCTGCTCTCTATAGATCCCGATCATTACACTATATCAAATGATCATGTTACCTTCTGGTCCCTTTTTGGGTCCAAAACAGACAGTTCCGAATACCGGCAATCAGGCTGGCGTCTACTGAATAATCCTGAAAACACTGCGCTTAATCCCGTCTTTTGGATTGAGGCTTTGATTAGGTTATCTAAGAAGAGACGAGATGTATGTAAAAGCAATCATCTTTTTTTGACAGTTCGTGGTGCTCCAAAAGCGGCCAGTCGCCGTCATCGCAAACTGGGTAAAGTCGCTCTTGAAGAGAGCCGGAGTGCAAGCGTCAGCAGGCACCACGCGTCCAGCGGTGGCTTCCAAAGATTGGCTGTTGAATCTCCCTTTAGAAGACATACTTGCGAGGGGAAATTGGAGGTCACGTGACACTTTTACCCGATTCTACAGAAGAGAAATAAAACCTGCGGATATGGTATCGTCTAATAGAACAATGTCTAATTTATTCTTAACTGTATGATTCTTTTTGTTTTTATACTTTCTTTCTTTACGTTAATTCTTTGTTGTAAACAAGAAAATAATACATCCACAGGTAATCACAAATACATATTGGTGTACAAAGGCAAGCTTAACGAAATATTGAGTTTTACTTATCAGTTGCATGTATTGAATACTTTTTATTCCAATTTGCGTCATTGGTAAATCATTTACTTAGGATATTGTAGAGTGTACCTACTGTTTAATTGGGACTTTAATTTGTGATTATGTAATAATTACAACTGAATATAGGTACATGGTGATGTTATTAATCAGAGTAAAAATTATATGCTTAAGCTTACTGGTAATAATAATAATTTCAAACCTAATGTTTTAGTTTTCGTTACCCAAAATTTAGCCTATTGAACATATTTATACTTAATGAAATTTGGTTAAACTAATATATAGAAGTACCTACACATCGTACATTAAATCACATTGGCGTTTTGTTTTTCCACCAGGCGATAACAGACACATCTCAAATATTATTAGGCTTCGAATAAAAGTACAGTTGTTTAAT
Source organism: Eilema griseolum (assembly GCA_963662185.1). Classification (NCBI taxonomy): domain Eukaryota; kingdom Metazoa; phylum Arthropoda; class Insecta; order Lepidoptera; family Erebidae; genus Eilema; species Eilema griseolum. The sequence goes on from OY759235.1 coordinate 3,320,781, forward strand.
GACAGCGTTTTACCTAAAAATAAAACGCTTATTAAATAACTTACTTTATTCGAAGCCTAAAGTTTTTATATCCTGCCTGGTGTTACTAATTAATTTAGTACCTGATAATATTATGACCCACAATGAGGAGTCCGGCAGAGAAATTCTCGGCCGTGACCTGCCTGGTGGAAAGAGGGGTGTGCCAGAACAGGATAGCAATAGGCTAGAAAGAGACGACTATACAGTAGAAACAAGTGTTGCCACTCTCAAATATTATTAGGCTTCGAATAAAGTAAGTTATGTATTTAATAAGCGTTTTATTTTTAGGTAAAACGCTGTCATTTACAAGGCTAGAGTCGCCATAGATAACTACACATATTGAAGGCTACCTTTCCTTACCTTTAGAACTGCAAAATATTTTGTTGGGTGTACTTATAAATCAACTTAACAGACCTACCATTAAACATCCGCGCTTGCGTCTCGTAATTTCGGAGGCGTGTACAGGTGAAAGATTTTGACCTCACCTGGAGGGAAAGTACTCTAAATACTGGGGATAGCGAATTTCACTCAAAGGAAACATTCCTTTATTTTTTAAAAGAAACAATACTACATTCAAAGGTTTCCGAAAACACGCTTGACACATGGGGTAATCAAACCGACTAAAATCCGAAAAAATAACACCTGTATATTTATCACATCAATCGATAGTGTCAATCATAAGGATCATATCTTTCTAATAAACAGTATTACGAGGGTGACACTGAAAGTCTTAGAAAATCAAAAACAGAACAAACTAGCAAGTTATTAGTTTTATTATATCTTTTCAAAATAGTGTCTATCATAACTTTCTTGTAGACTTAAATGACATCGAAAGTCATAAAAAATATTCGCACGAAAATTTTCTCGCGTTTAATTCATGCTGACGTGACACACAATTTTTAATTTGCCGCCAAATCGTAAACACATGACAAATAAATAAAATACATAATATACAATAATATTGTCAAAGAGTTCCATTTTAAAAATTTGAACTAATTTTTTTATTATTTCGTTTATAAATGGCCAGTTCAAAAAACTTTCAGTATCGCCCTCATATATGTAGTACAATACTGTCGTTCCGGGCAACCGGTTGTACAGAATAAATAAATATTCTACACAACGCTATCTAGACCCATGGTAAACATAGCTTAACTAGCTTGTGTTATGGAATATAGAATGCGGATAAACGTACCTAGATACTTACATTTCTCTCGAAGTCAGATCCGACGACGACGGTAAGTTACACTTCGGTTAGGCTACCGTAAGAAAACCGAATTAACCTGGTACCATTTGCTACCTACCTAATTATGACTAAATGATAGATAGGTAGGTACGTCTCTTGTTCGTGTTTCGTGCGGGCATTTTCCTGGTAGCTCCCCAAATCCTAATATTATAAATGTGAAATTTTATGAAGATGTCTGTACGTTTGTTATTCAATAACGCTCTAACGGCTGAACAGATCAGGCTGAAATTTGGCACAGAGATAGACATAGTCTGTAATAACAACTCTTTACCCTTTTATCTCGAGAAGAGGTTCCCATGGAGGAACGTGCACAAAATTCAAAAGTCCACGCGTGCAACAGTTAGTAATAAAACAGTGTGCTGAAAAATCATGTTGGAATTTAATCATATAGGTACGCTCAGAGAACAAGTTGAAACTTCAACAGCGAACACGTAATGTAATGAGCAAATAAATATACTAAAATGCTTAATAATGGGGCATGCTCCAACATGTCGAGAGTACCTACCTACATGTGCTGCGGGTGGCTAATTAATTGATCAGCTTGCAACTGCAGTACGAGACTAGACATGCGTGTACCTGGTTATTTTTGAACTACTACGAATAAGGTATGATTTCGGGGTAGATATATATATGTGAGACTAAGACATGCAATTTTCGACAGTTACATAATTTTTTTTACGTGGTTTGGGACGTGGTTTCTATATGTTATGCTATAATTTATTTGTACAATTTAATTTCCTTAATATAATCACGTCCAGCCTATCCATGACTGCCATAGGTGGCATCAATATGACTTCATCTCGCTTGATTGTAAGCTGAAGAATATATGTGTATAATACGTGTGTCACAGTACTTATTTGTAACCAAACTCCTCTCCAACTCCTTGTGAGTTAAATAATTAATAAAAGGAGGCAAGGAACACGATATCAACGGTGAACCTAAACAATAGTATACCTACTTACAAAATATTTTATTTGAAATATACTTTTTGTAAGCCAAAGTTTCTATTTTCTTATAAAATGTTGGTACTCAAAATAGTAGATCAAATCAAATCAAATCAAATATATTTTTTTGCAAGAAAATTGTACAAACTGTATAAAGGGCATTGCGGCATGCAAATTATAAATCACATGATGTAGGTACATAGTGCCTGACCAGCAATTGGTGGTAAATCAGAAAAATCTGTAGATTGTAACACTTACTATACCGCGGTAGCCTAGTGGTATGGGTAATGGACTGCTGAGACGACGTCTCGGGTTCGATTCCAGGTTGTACCATGGCACACACCAATGACTTTTCGATGCTTTTCTTTTTATTTTTTATACCACTTAGGTGGCAGGACAAGTGCACGGTCCACCTGATGGAAAGTGGTTACCGTGGTCTATGGACGTGTGTAATACCAGAAAAGCCTCACTCGCGCTGCCGACCCTGTGTGTATTTATCGCAGGTTAATAAGTGCCCGGTTAATGGCAATAGGCTCGCCACTTATTACATTGGGACCTAAACATAAACTGGCGAAATATGGGTGCTAGCACCTCTGCCTACCCCTTCAGGGGATATAGGATTGAGTTTATTTATTTTATTTATTAATTTGCACGTGGAAAACTTACAACTAATACAGTCAAATAAAAGGCAGGTTAAAACATCTAGAAGCCAATTACAAGTTTTCACTTCTAGATTTTGGTACAGATACTTATAAGCAAAGGTTAGCAAGATAAAATAAAAAAACGACAAAAAGTAAAATCGCACAACACAATACTCAGAGCCGAAAATAAGCATGTACTGAGGTAAAGTGTAGGCACATGCTGCACTATACAAATTTGAATAAATTACAACTTAAAAGTCTTCTTACTGAGGGCACACTGACTAAGAAGGGATCAATGTCGTACTGCTTACATAATTCATTGAACTTTATGCTTGCACGCACTTATGTTAAGTATATAGGAGGTAGGACACGGCGGTATTCCCGCCCGATTGAGCAGTCCGACTGGGGAAGTAACTCCGCCCTATAGAATACCGCGGTTATAATAACTTCGTGTTGTGTTCCCAGCGGTGAGTAGGGTAGCCTGAGCTCACTGGAGAATTTGTGCTGTCAGTGGGAAGACTAAAGGCTTGTCCTGATTTGTCTTCTACTGACGGCACAGAAACTCTGTACTTACAGAGTTGGCAGCGCTACTGTGACTTCTCTGGTGTTACAGACGTCCATAGGCCACGGTAACTACTTTCCATCAGGTGGGCCGTGTGTTTGTCTGCCAACTAAGTGGTATAAAAAAAATAAATAATAATAATAAATAAACTTTTCGGTGACGAGGAAAAGAACTATCTAACTAGACTTTATAGTCGAGAGTCGAGTATAACAAAGCGAGAATTCTCGTAAAATTTAACCTCACTTGAGACTAGTAAAACAAAAACGTCGAGAAATTAAGAACTTGAGACGACAGTTCGATTTAAATTCCGACAGCTAATAAACTAGGTCTAATTGGATACTTTTTTTTTTTATATAGGACACGCCAACTTGACCTCACCTCGCCTGATGGTAAGCTAAAGGCAAAGTCTCAGGAAAGAGGGTCACCATTACAGACACTAAGTGCTACAATGGTGGCACTCAGCTTGGCGGCCTCATCAGATGCTTTTTCACGCCCCGCTTAAAGGCCCCGGGACTGTAGGAAGAAGGAAACACGTGTGCTGGTAATGAATTCCAGGTCTTAGTGGTGCGGCAAAGAAAAGAGTCTCCGAACCGCTTGGTTCTTGCTCGTATATTCTGCACAGTGTGAGGGTGACATCTAAGGCCTGCACGTGTTGTCCTATGTAGGAAAGGAGATGGTGGGATTAGTTGGAAGAGCTCGTCAGAACACTCACCGTGGTAGAGACGGTAAAATACAGCCAAGGAAGCAATATCTCTACGCATCTGCAAAGGCTCGAGGGTGTTCGTGACCTCAGGGTTCCCAATAATTCGGACCGCGCGTCGCTGCACCCTGTCGAGAGCATCTAGTAGGTATTTCGCGGAGCCATCCCAGAAATGCGAGCAGTATTCCACGCAGGAGCGAATTTGTGTCTTATAGAGAAGACACCGCTGCTCCGGCGTGAAAAAACGTCTCACTTTGTTTAGGAGTCCAAGTTTCCGCGCGGCTGTTTTGATGATGCTCTCGATGTAATTTCTGTAATTCAGTTTGCAGCGAATATCCATGCCTAGGATATTGAGATTGTCCTGCAGTGGCAGTGGCGTGCTCTGAAGAGTGGGAAGGGGAAGGAAAGAAGATACCTTTGCTGTGAACGCACAAGCCTGCGTCTTCTTGGCATTGAACTCGACCATGTTCTCAGAGCCCCATTGTGAAATGTGATTCAAGATCCGGTCCAGTTCGGTGACAAGAAGCTGTCTTTTTTCCACGATATCAGACTGTTTGGCCGCAGGTTGTCCGTGATAACTCCCGTGTAAGGTGCTATCGTCTGCATAGCAATGTATGCTGCCGGTGGACAGCATGTCGTTGATATGCAGAAGAAAGAGAGCGGGAGATAATACAGACCCCTGCGGTACGCCAGCATTTATTTTCACAGAGGACGCGGATACGGCGCTCCCGCAGGAAACTAGCAATCCAGTTGCACAGTCTAGGAGGCAGACCAAAGGCTGGTAGCTTGGAGAGAAGCGATTTGTGCCAGACTCTATCGAAAGCTTTGGCGATATCAAGACTAATTGCCAGTGACTCGCCGTGCTTGTCCATAGCCTCACCCCAAAGATGGGTAACGTATGCTAGAAGATCACCCGCTGACCGTTTCGGCCTGAAGCCATATTGCCGGTCATTAATTAAGGAGTGATCCTCTAGGTGACGCATGAGCTGTTTGTTAATGATGTGCTCGAAGACCTTGCACAGCACTGAGGTGACGGCTATGGGTCGATAGTTGGCTGGCTCTGATCGATCCCCCTTCTTGGGAATACAGAATATGATCAAGGATCAAGTGCTGTGGCACACATCGGGATAGTCCCAATGTCCAGCAGTGGGTTGCTATAGGCATAATTGATTAATTTTAAATGAAACTTTGAAGCAATTCGTATTCTAACTTCGACTCAAGATATATGTAAGTATAGTTTTTTTATTTTTTTATACTACTTAGTTGGCAGACAAGCACACGGCCCACCTGATGGAAAGTAGTTACCGTGGCCTATGGACGTCTGTAACACCAGAGGAGTCACAGTCGCGCTGCCAACCCTGTAAGTACAGAGTTTCTGTGCCGTCAGTAGAAGACAAATCAGGACAAAATCCGAATGTCCATGCAACTCAGTTGATCAGTATATCTGAATAAGATTCGGGGAATATAGGCGTGAGTTTATGTTATGTTATGTCATGTCACTTTGTACTTTGTCACTGTATTTTATTTTTCTCCTGACCGTTTCGCCACGGCATTCTCAAAGGTTTGTTTTGGCGGTTATAAAGTTATATTTCAAAATACTACACTATTTGACAATATCAACATGAGGGTAGTTTTAAATTTATGTAATGAAATAGATGTTCGTAATTTATCATACGAACATCTATTTCAGTCGTTATATAGGGAAATGGGAAATTAGTGCAAAAGCTTACAGCACACAGAAGGGCTGGTGACCCGATCGATTATCGACGTTCCTGACAGCAGTAGTTGTACATACGTACCTCCAATACTCAAGTATATTCAGAAAAATAAATGTCCAATCTCTATACACATCAAATTTAAAATAATTTCACGAAAGAAGCGTAAAAAGCCTCAAGAGATTCCCTCCAAGTGAAAGAAATAACAGAAGCGTACCACAATTATTTACTTTGTACATGCAAATTACAAATACTGAAAATTTACGTTTAGGAATACATAGCCAATATTCCTTCGCGTATTTTCTCTACACAGAACAACCAAGCGCGCTCTCCTTACATATTTTTGCATACTTATATTGTGACAGTAATACCTCGGTTCATATAAGATGGCGAATTTGTATGATAATTTTCATTTTGCATTCACTCCGGTTGTTCTTCTTCGCGGTATGTTTTGGATGGCGCTCCAGGGAAATTCAGCGGTTTTGTCGCGACCGTTCGCCAGAGATACTAATAAAACTGGAAATGGCTTTTACAGTCATTACACGCACTATAATAGCAGCTAACTAAGAATGTGGCTTTCTAAACTGCGATATTTCACCTGCAAATAAGTGTTTAGTCAAACCACTAAATAGGTTTTTATCACTCGAGTTCGTTTTATGTGCCTGATTTAGGCTTGTCCGTTAACCCTCTAAACGAGTTTCTAACTAAACTCAGGAATAGTTTGCTTGAAAGATGTTCTCATAAATAAAACCAAATATAGGTAGGTATTACACGCTTTTTAGTTTTGGGTGCAACACAAGGAGTGTTGCACCTAAAACTAAAAAGCGTTTGCCGCCAATGAGTTCCAGGTCTTGGTGGTCCAAGACCTGGAACTCATTACAATATAATACATTACATACAGTCCCGGGTTCCGGTTAAGCGGGGCGTGAAAAAGCATCTGATCAGGCCGCCAAACTGAGTGCCACCATTGTATCATTACTTAGTGTCTGTAATGGTGACCCTCATTCCTGAGACTTTGCCTTTAGCTTACCATCAGGCGAGTTGAAGTCAAGTTGGATATTAAAAAAAAGAAAAACCACAGCTGAGTATCATCTGAGTATTCGTCAGTAAATGACACTTCCAGTAAGTTTCAACATCGCTGTTGTGCCGAGTAATTGTCGTCTTGCTGTCTGTCCTACGTATCAATACTAGTAAATACGAGCGGCTTAACTAGACAATCCTGTCGAAGATGCCCTGGGAGGGTACGTGTTGATATGTTCGCCGATAAAGTATTATTTGTACTGGGATGTGCGGAATTTCTGGGCAATATTTTACCGTCGCCTTAGGAATGTAAGATATAAAGTTGTTTCCTTATTGTTTGCTCAGTTTTTGTTCCATCATTCTTTCACCTGTTTTCCCAGGCGATCGTGTAAGTTACGTATAGTACCTATAGAGAATACGTATTGGGAATGCCGGCATATCTAGACGTTTTATGACTGCGTTCCTTTGTTAAAATTTCAACAAACTTCCCGTTCATGTGCGGTTTTTCATTAAAATTGATTGATTAATGGAGTTTGATAACTTAATTAGAAAGTTATTTTGTTACCATCTATGTATTGTTAGGTAGGCCTACAGTGGCTACAGTTAAATGAAAGGGTGAGCTGAAAAATATTAGTTGGTTATTTGGTATTTTTGAGTCATGCTAAATATTGAAACTTTAGTAGATAGGCGTGGTTCCCGGCAGAGCAGAATTTTGACCACCCCATCTTTTTTCCATGCGGTGTCGTACAAGGAGACTAAGGGATAGGGTTGTTTGACATCAGACAGATGTATACAGCCCAGACTCAGTCGCAGATGCATGGCTTGAGTCACTAATAGTGCCCGGAAGACTGTAATAGGCTCATCCTCTATTACGTTGATACGCTTGACAGTATGATGAAACACAGGTAGTGACATAAAACATCTGGCGCTTTCACAAATCATAGAAAATGCAGTGCATGTATGTCAACAACAGCATTCCTAATCCATTTAAAACTATCTATGGCGATTATGAAGACAATAAAAATAGATTACACCACAAATTAAAGCAGAATATAAAACCCCACATACGATTTTGATAGAATGAATTGAGATAAATTAAAATAATATTAAATTATTTATGAATTTACTCTTTTTTTTTAATTTATTTATCATGTAAACAATTACATACAGTAAAAAGGTTCATAAGCATTTACAAAACGAACCTTATGCGGGTTATAATCAATGCCTCAGCGGTTGAAAAAAAGTTAAACATGTCATTTTAGGAATTCAGATGCCCATACAATTTTTATTTAAGATTGTCAAAAAGAAACTCCTCTCCTTTGTACTTAATGGATCGGATCGATTCACAAAGTACCTTTGTCGGTAATTATGCTAGAAAAAGCATGGCTGTACCGACCGCAAGAAGAGTGCGTAGACAGCGTTTTAAATCGTTTTTCTTCGTCATCCTAGTCATCCCAGTTGCATCCGAAGCCCTCGGAGGGTATGCTTTACCAGTGTAACTACGGATTTGGCTGAGCTTCGATATTTTCTGTGAAGCGACTGCCACATGACCTCCATAACCCAAAGGCGATATCGAAGGATTGCAGGTAGACCAGTTGTTGGACAGTTTTGGGTCTCCAACTACCCGGGACTACTGCCATAGATGTTCGTGTTACACGAACCAGGACCAACGGCTTAGCGTGCTTTCTGAGGCACGACCAGACCAATGCAAATACTTCATATTCCTATAGTACAAGATAGCAAGACATTTTAATCAGTTCAGGCAGGATTTGAACCCGCGATCTTTCCCTTACATGCGGAATGCTCTGACCACTCAACCACTGAACCGTACCTGAAATCATCTAAATCTTCCTATATATATCCGTCTCACGGTGTGGGTGGGAGCTGTCTACCGATATTCATGCTTTAAAATTTCATTCAATACCCATTTAAATATTTGGACTGGGCAGGGATCGAACCACAGAGGCTGTTTTAGATCGTTTTAATTCCATCATTATTAAGTCAACAAAGTGACAGCACCAGGCATTCATAAAATGTAAAGAGCGTCACGTCAGCTAACGAAATCACTCGAGCAACAACTTTGTTGGAAGTTTTAATTCCGACGAGCATACTTAAGTAAACAGCTGTAGAAAGTAAGTAAAACTTGTCCGAGCAAGGGCGACCAGATATTACGTATGTCAAACAACATCCGCCGCGGGACCGGGGGACTGAGGGACCAAGCTCAAGTTTTGAGGGACCAAGCTCAAGTTTTCACAATTTTTGGGCTTAATCTCACTAAGAGGAAAAGTTTCGAACTCATTAGAGCGAGATGGTACGGAACACCTCTCGCGACAAATTAAATTTAATTCGACCGTAATCAAGACGTTTTTCTATGATCCCGAGATGGCGGAACCCTGATTTGGCATTCTGAGGGTGCACTGTTTGTCTGATGGTCAAACGCTGCCAATTAGACTTTCGTTCGTTAACAACTCGCCCCAAATTAGTGATTGAATTACTTTTACTTGATTTTAAAGTTTTCTATTGTATTTGTTTCTGTTATATAATTAATTACGACAGTAGGAAATTAATTTGGAAGTATATGAGGCGCTATTAGTCCACCTTACTTCACTTATTAGCTGGTACCTACACCTGCTGGTCAAGGTGAGGTTCTTGATTACTTGCTTCTTGCATTTTCAGGGTTGAAAGGTCAAAAGGCAGTCACTCTCATTATAACCATCCTTGGTTATCAGGCAGGAGGTAAAAGCGTTGCAGAACAAACCAAAGCTCCAAAGTGCAAGATATCAATGGAACCGGAATCATTATGATGATGATTTGCCATCGATAAGTACAGCTTATCGATCGCAAATCTAATCTACATAATGATACTTTTATAAATTCTCATCATACATGCTCATTGGAGGCAGGTAAAGAATCCCAAGTGTTTATCGTGCAACAAGGAGAAGAGCCGCATTAGCAATAGTTTAGTTCTCAATATAATTGTGTAATTACCAGTAGTTAAAATAAATTATTTAACTAAACTTATTAAACTAATAATGGTAAAAGTGCGGCAGAAGTTGCGTCGGTTGTTATTTTATAATTTTTATTTATATTTAATCATTAATTATAGGTTACAATAGCAATTGATTTGACTATGACTATATAAATATTATGACGGCACAATAAATTATTTCAGAAAAGTTTCCTTATAACTTACCGTTTTGACGTTTAGTAAAAATTAACTCATTTGACTAAGACAGTAAAATACGCAATTATAGGAGGTACGACACGGCGGTCTTTCCGCCCAATTGAGCAGTCCGACTGGGGAAGTACCTCCGCTCTACAGAATACCGCGGTTATAATAACTTCGTGTTGTGTTCCCAGCGGTGAGTAGGGTAGCCAGAGCTCACTGGAGAATTTGTGCTGTCAGTGGGATGAATAAAGGCTTATCCTGCTTTGTCCTCTACACTGACGGCACAGACACCCTGTGCTTACAAGGTCGGCAGCACGAGTGTGGCTTCTCTGATGTTACAAATGTCCATAGGCCACGGTAATAACTTTCCATCAGGTGGGCCGTGCGCTTGTCTGCAACCTAAGTGGCATAAAAAAAAATATTTGCACCGCACGTTAATTCCAGCGTCTACTTTCCTATCAAAAGTAGTAGTATTTTGATAGGAAAGTAGACGCTGGGATTAACGGCAAGGACTCATCATAAGTATATTACCGCCTCAACCATGGCCGTTTTTCGTCCGACAATTCTTGTTTCGCTAATCCAAAACAGTAATTTTTGAATGCATGCTGATTTACTTCATAGCTGAACTTTCGCTTTTGCGGTTCAAACCAGACCGCGCCGGGTGCATTTGTTTGTCTTTGTAAAACAAAGGGAAGCCTGTGGTACTCGTTTAACTGTTATGTTGTTGACGGCCGTTTATTATTCAGCATGTAGTCACTCTTTCGTACGAGCTCTATGAGTTTCATAGTGTCACTGTACCGGTATATAACAGTAGTTTCAGTTTTATTTAACAGGTCATTTAGAATATCAGTAACGTAATACATATCTACCTATATATAATCATAAAATGTACTCTGTGTGAAAATCATACATAAAATGTAATGATTTTGTTTATGGTGTACAATAAAGAATATTGTACAACTAAAATTTTATTTAAGTATTATTATTTATGTATTGTACAAATCGTATTAAATAAAGTTCAGTTAAATTAATATCTAATCTTTACTTATGTAACTAACTACTTTAGATATATTGTATTGTATAATCACGAGGCGTGATTATATGTATGTATGCATGTATAATCACGCCTTTATCCCCGGTGGGTTATGCAGAGGTGAATTAACAAACACATTTAATCAATCATTAAATTCGGTCCCATGTAATAGGGGGTGAGGCTAATTATATATTAATATACATATAAAAAACCGCGGTAGCCTAGTGATATGGGTAATGGACTGCTGAGACGAGATCTCGGGTTCGATCCCAGGTTTTACCATGGCACACACCAATGACTTTTCGATGCTTTTCGAAGTTATGTGTATATTTATCGCAGGGTTATAAGTGCCCGGTTAATGGCAATAGGCTTGCCACCTATTACATTGGGACCTAAACATAAATTGTCGAAATATGGGTGCTAGCACCTCTGTCTACCCCTTCGTGGATATAGGCGTGTGTTTATGTATGTTGAAATAATGATTAAATAAAACTACTGTTAAAATGCGTCATGGAATTCCTCCGCATCGCATGCCTCTTGTGGTAGCGCTCCCAGAAGACTAGCAGCATTACCACGTTGTATGGCAATGCTTATTCTCTGACCTAGGAAAAGGCCAGCCCTCTAGTCACGAGAAGCGTCGACCATACGCTTCGCAATCTCCCTGAAGAGCGGGCGGGGGAATGCGGGCGCTCAGACCCCACGGCCCAAACGTTTCGACTCCAAAGATATTCATATTCATATCATTTATTTGCGAAAATGGGTACATAAGGTGATTATATGACATATTATTTTTTGAACAGCCAAATTCCGCCTCAAGGCATGCAATATGGGTGGGTTCTTAATGGTATAGCTTAGTAAACCATAGAGATACACAATCAATCATAATCATTAGAAATCTATGCAAACACAATGAAATTAAGTTATACTAAATTAAAAACACAATTATTACACACATTATTATAATATATATTATTAACAGGACATTAATTAAGTTATTATGATAATTTGTTGGAAGTGTATTATTTCTTTTAACTTTTTTGACACGTAACCTGACATGTTTAAATTGTGATATAGGCTATGTGTTAATTAATTAACATTATTATAATACAATGACATCATGAACTTTCTACTCGTTACCTGAAATTTTTATTTTGTTTAAATTGTGATTAATACTAAAAGTGTTAAGTCATTGATTAACCGATAAAAGTGCTGATATGTCAAAGAATCAATTTCATTTATTCACTTTAGGCACACAAAGAGCACATATGAACGTCATAATTTTACAATTAGGTTCGGTAGGTTAGTTCTACTGAGAAGATACCAGCAAGCAACTCAGCGCACTATATTAGAACTAGATTATTTATCTTTTTTAAATTTGCTTTAGTTTACAATTTATTTTGTGCGAGCAAGCAAGAGACTTATGTTGACCACGCATTAACATCATAAAGATACTTCTCCACTTATAGTAACCTTTACTCATTAAAGTTTTTTTCACTTCTATTTTATTTATTTATTAATCAAATCCTGAGGAATTTTATTAAATATTTTTATGCAGCTGCCTACAAATGAATCTCCAACCTTGTGCAGCCTAATTATTTATATGACGTGTAATATTTTTGTGAATAAATGAGTTATGAGTTATTACAAGCTTGTCTGCCAATTTAAAAGCTTGTTCTTCCACTCTCGTAGGTACGTTCTTTATCCTGATTAAGATATAGAAAAAATTGAATTAATCAATTTGAATTGTTAACATACTAAATGCTTTAAAATTTCATTCAATAGTTTGAGCGGAGTAATCCAAAATCAATGTTTAAAAATGATTGCAACATCATTCATTGGTTCCGATAGTTCGTGCGAATGTCGGTAGATGTCACTTACCCGTCGCTGTTTGGTTCCGATAGTTCATACGAATGTCGGTAGATGGCACTTACCCGTCGCTGTTTGGTTCCGATAGTTCATACGAATGTCGGTAGATGGCACTTAACCGTCGCTGTTTGGTTCCGATAGTTCATACGAATGTCGGTAGATGGCACTTAACCGTCGCTGTTTGGTTCCGATAGTTCGTACGAATGTCGGTAGATGGCACTTACCCGTCGCTGTTTGGTTCCGATAGTTCATACGAATGTCGGTAGATGGCACTTAACCGTCGCTGTTTGGTTCCGATAGTTCATACGAATGTCGGTAGATGGCACTTAACCGTCGCTGTTAGACTAATATATTTATAGAAGAATTTGGATGGTTGCGGGCGAAGGTTCAGTGGTCCCCGTGTAAGGGAAAGATCGCGGGTTCTAATCCCGCCTGAAGCGATTCAATTTTTTCTATATCTTAATAGATTTGAATAGTTAGCATACTAAATGCTTTAAAATTTCGTTCTTTATCTGTTTGCACCACAAGTTTTTGAATGATAGTTAGAACTTTAATATCGCGATTTAGACCAAGCTGTGTCATCTGATTGAAAACAGTCAAAAACAGTATTTAAATACTGATATGAACTACTACGTTTATTACATAATGTCCATTTTTTTCAGACGCGGTAGTTTTTCACGCGTGAGTATTGAAAAAACTATTGCAGTTAGGATGGCCATGATTATTTATTTGAAGTTTGATTTCTTCAGGCAAGTTAGGCAGTTTACAGCGTCACGCGTGTCGCACTTTTTCTATACGTGAATATCCTCAAGTTTGGAACTTAGAACTGGACTTAAACTATTTTGCGATATATAAAACGTTTAATACATTTCTTCAGGTTCAAGTATGCTAACTCTATATCAACTAAAAAAATCGATTTTTTTTTATACAACTTAGGTGGCAGACAAGCACACGGCCCACCTGATGAAAAGTGGTTACCGTGACCTATGAACGTATGTAACACCAGTAGAGTCACATCCGTGCTGCCAACCCTGTAAGAACAGAGATTTGCTGTGCCTTCAGTGCAGAACACAAATTCAAATTGAAATTCAAATTCATCAAAATCAGGACAAGCCTTTGGTCTTCCCACTGACAGCACAAAAACTCTCCAGTGAGCTCTGGCTACCCTACTCACCGCCGGGAACACAACACGAGGTTATTATAGCCGTGGTATTCTGTAGGGTGGAGGTACTTCCCCAGTCGGACTGCTCAATCCGGACGGGAATACCGTCGTGTCCTACCTCATAAATCGATTCAGTGGTTTAGGTTTGAATACGTAACAAATGGATAAGAGTTAGAAGTTTTCGTATTTTACACTAAGTAGATATTTACCTATAATATTAGCATGAATATCCCACAACAAATATTGTTGTTAGGTCACCCTACTAGCAAGTTAATTATTCAATCTGTTGGACCGTATTGCGTGCATGCATCTGGCCGCGTCCCATGCAAATATTACACACACTACCAGGTTAGCTGTTATTTGGGCCACAATAACTAGTACATTTTTGTAATAAAATACATTGTGATTTTTGTATCACTAAGGTGGGAAACAGAGGCCGCGTGGTTCCCGGCAGACTAGAGTTTAGGCCACCCTTCTCTTTCTAAGCGGTGTCATACAAGGCGACTAAAGGATAGGGCTGTTTAACATCAGACAGAAATATGCTTCTTCCCCGGAGGGTTAGGCAGAGGTGCATAAACAGCCACATTTCACCAATAATTGTATTCGGTCCCACATAATAGGGGGTGAGCCTATTGCCGTATTCCAGGCACTATTGTTGACTCGACCCATGCATCTGAGGCTGAGACTGGGCTGTATGTATCTGTCTGACGTTAAACAGCCCTTATCCCTTAGTCGCCTTGTACGACACCGCACGGGAAGAGATGGGGTGGTCTACTCTGTCAGGAACCACGCAGCTATCAAATTAATATTTATTTATAGAAGATTGGTAATAGGAACAGTTTACCGTCAGGTGGATCAAGTCATTGTTTACTGACGCAGTAGTATAAAACTCAAGCTTATAATCCTCATGACGCTAAGCGTCTTGTAACTCAAGAGATGTCACGGGCGATCTCAAACTTTTTTATGGTAGCGCTGGGAGTTCAGGCCAAAAAAACACTATAGACACAACATACCGCTTACCTTCGAGAAAAACTCTGACAAGTCATAAATCTGGAATTATAGTTATCATTTTATTTGAGTTCCCGGCAGAGTAGATTTTGGACCACCCCATCTCTTCTCATGCGGTGTCGTACAAGGCGACTAAACGATAGGGCTATTTAACAGCAGACAGATTTATACAGTCCAGACTCAGCCTCAGATGCATGGCTTTAGTCAACAATAGTGTCCGGATGACAGCAATAGGCTCACCTCCTATTACGTGGGACCGAATTCAATGATTGGTGAAATGTGGGTGTTTAATCACCTCTGCCTAAACTTCCAGGAATAAAGGCGTGATTATATGGATGTATGTATGCACTTCTATACGGAAAAAAAGTCCTGAAAGAAGAAGGTATACCAGTACAATCCATATTGTGTTAGTAATGACTTAAAACTAATGTAACTAGTGTTAGTGTTTAGTGTTACTATGTGCATTTGAAATTAGTTATTTTTTAATTTCATAATATATGTTAGAAGGACCCCAGAAAGCCTAAGCTTAACTGTTCGTAAGGAATGATATAATAGGAGTATTGATATGCACAGATTTTCACCCTACTACGGCGAAGCAAAAGGAGGGTTATGATTTTGACAGGCTATGTATGTATGTACGTAGGTTCGTCTGTTCCATCATAGCTCTTCAACAAGGACAAATGGGGTATCGTTAGAAGCATCTTAGTCGTCCACTGGTATATAATGTGTCACTGAATCTAATGTGGCGCCCTCTAGTTGTCATAAAGTACCGTGTTAAAAATAAATTAAAGATAAATATGTCGTGTTTGGTATCAACTGAAAGGGCTTAATTAGCACATTTTAAATATGTATAAATTATGCCTATTGCTTGCCCCAAAATAATAAAATAAAATTTAAATTAAATTAAAGAAAAAACTATGCCACTTAATCTAACAAAACAATACCTTGTAGTGTAAAGCGGCATATGACCACGGCTATCCTTTATAGTTTCTTGTTTAATACCTTTTTAGTAGTCGGGTTTTAGTTTTAAACTTATTACATTAATATGCAATTATGTTCTCGGTTCAATGTGGACATTTTTCAGACTCTGTGCTATCTGGAAATTTACTTTGTGCCATCTTTGAATTACACCCGAGACTGTGTCGGGCTATAATGTGCATTAGTTTGATTTAAATTATTTAGCTTAAAAATATTACTTGCACGTACTGTCAAAAAACAATGTTGTTGCATCATAAAAACTTCAAAGTACGCATTTCTGAGTTATTCAAGTTCTGATCTAGGGAGACTTTCCTCACAAATTTACATCACGACAGTAAAAAGGATGTTTATATTTTCGTATTTGGAATGTTGGTGGTCGGCGCACGCGGTTCGGCGCTGTTTTTACGGCCGTTTTAATAGCGATCCCTCGGAACTCTGCATATTTACTTTTATTGCGCCCCGGCTCTGCTCGTATTTTGTGGGTGTCACCGCGATCCAACTGCGGTGGAATTAAAATGGCATATCTGGGTAAGAATCTGCTAGGGTATTGTTTCATTGGCTATACAATATTTTGGGCAACAACAGCACAACTCACACTCGTAGAAGTAGACCGACGTGTTTTGCTCTCACGTAACAGGAGGCGAGCCACCATTTGCTGTTAACTGGATATTTTTTCATAGGTTGAATATTTACTTTTAACAATATTTATTTTATACAACTTAGCTGGCAGATAAGCTCATGGTTCACCTAAAGGCAAGTGGCTACCATGGTCTATGGACGTGTGCAACACCAGGGGAGTCACACTCGTGCTGCCTATCCTGTAAGAACCAAGAATTTCTGTGCCGTCAGCGTGGAACAGTAGGTACCAACGCTTAAGTTGTTGTGGCACTCTGTTTCAACAATTGAATAAAGTACGAATGTTTTAGATAACTTTATTCTTTAGAACATAAAAGCAATCACCAACCTAGCCTCCGTGATCTTGACCTTGGCTGCTGAAAAGCAACGGAAACAACAAGAACATATTATTATGTTTTAGTTAACAACGCACCAAAATAACTCGTGGGAGCACTCGATAGTATTAGAAGCAGACAAGCACATGGTCCATCTGATGAAAAGTGGTTACCGTGACTTATGGACGTGGGCGTCACATTTGTGCTGCAGATCGAAAATAAATTGATTTACTGATGAAAAAAGATTTTTTTTTATACCACATAGGTGGCAGACAAGCACACGGCCTGTTGAAAAGTGATGGAAAGGGGTTACCGTGGCCTATGGACGTGTACAAAACCAAGGGACTCACACTCGCTCTGTCAACCTTGTAAGCACAGAAAGTTTATGTGCCGTCAGTGTAAAAGACAAAGCAAGACAAGCTTTTGGTCTTCCCACTGACAGCACAAAAGCTCTCCAGTGAGCTCTGGCTACCCTACTCACCGGGAGCACAACACGAGGTTATTATGGCCGCGGTATTCTGTAGGACAGACGTGCTTCCCCAGTCGGACTGCTCAATAGAACGGAAATACCGTCATGTCCTTCCTAGAACTTTTTTTACAATATTTTTTTTATCTAAGATACGCCAACTTAACTTCACCTCCACTGCTGGTAAGCTAAAGGCAAAGTCTTAGGAAAGAGGGAACGCTTAAATGACCCGAGACGGTGCGGCAAAAAAAAGAGTCTCCGAACAGCTTGGTTCTTGCTTGGATATTCTTTACAGTATGAGGGTGTCATCTAAGCCCTGCACGTGTTGTCCTGTGTAGGATATGTAACATTCTCATAAAGTTTCAACAATAACAAAATTATTGCCTCTCAATTCGCACACGGCTCTCAAGTCCCAGTAGTGTATGAAGTCACCAGCGAGTTAGTACTGCGCACAAGGAGCATTGTATATGATCACATAACTATCAAAGGCTTACTGTATTCTCGCAAGTACAATGGTGTTATTGTCTTGCGAGAATTCACACAAATGCTTGAATGAAATAGGTATATGACCAAGTGTGCACAGGCTCCGATGAAAGCCCGTTTGCGGTTGAAACACAATTACTATGACTGCATTATAAATATAATTTGGAGGACTTTGTGCAGGTAGTAGGTATTATATTAATATCTATTAGTCCACTGCAGTCCACTGTTGGACATAGACCTCTTTCAACGTGCGCCATTTTATCCGATCCTCTGACTTCCACCTTTTGGTGTTCCCAATGACAGCACAAAAACTCACCAGTGAGCTCTTGGCTACCCTACTACGAAGTTATTATAGCCGTGGTATTCTGTAGGGTGGAGGTACTTCCCCAATGGGACTGCTCAATTGGGACGGAAATACTGTCGTGTCCTACCTCCTACATATAGTTTGAAGTATAAGTTATCTTACATAATAATATAATAATAATAATAAATAATTTCTTTCGGACCATCCAAATTAACCGAACTATTATGAATTTATGGTATTATTTTTTACGCAGAAAACTTATTATTATTTTAAATGAAATGAAAAATAAAAAGATAATTTATCCGCATGAAATACGGTACATTACCCATTTACCAAATCCATTCAAATCTTATTTATTGACACGGATAGGATATCTGTGAACATGCGTAATAAGGGACATCATTCCTATGATTTAATCTTTAGCTTCCCATGTGGCGAGGTGAGGTTATATCCGAAGGAGACTCGCAAACCGCGCCGCCCGCTAGCAGAGGCAGCTCTGGCGTCGGAGGTCGCAAAATTATCTCCGACCCCCATGAGCGCGGGCCTTTGAGTGACGCCTGTCACCCTAGCAGAAGCAGGCCGTGGCGGCAGCGCGCGATGCGTGCTTCCCTATACCTGGGAATGAGATAAGGACTTCGTGGTACCCACACCCGAAGAGAGCCGTTTCATAAAAGACGGTCCTGGGCTGTCTCACATAATCTCACCTCCGGCAACCTGCGGCCCACACAGTCGGCGTGCGTTTTAGTCGGTTCAAGTCCGACATAACCTCACCTACTGGTCCCGGTGGTGGTTGGTTCCGTGGGGATTTTCGCACATTAAAAAAAAGGGTGTAGTCATATTGGTAAAATGTAAAAATAAACGACAGCACGGTAGCTCCGGTATGCTACGTTTCCGACTAAGATTGGAACTCGATTGTCACTTGAAGCTAGTTATGTGATCCTATAACATATGTGATTATGTGACCCAGTTGACCCAACGGCATCCCGGTAGCTTATCAGTTCCCATATCTAAGGAGTAATAAAAACGATCATAGAATAAAGGCATAAATTAAAGATTAGTTACGCCTTAAAGCAAATTGTAGTCCAAGTATAAATTAAATATAAATTTAAATACATCCAGTGGTTGATCATTTTGAAACCTCGTCTACGGTTCTTCGCATCGCAAACCCACGAGCAAAAACTTAATTAGCTTGTATATACTAAACAGTCGCTATAATATTTGATTCTTCACTCCTCGAGACATTCCTGGTAGTCCAGACTGTAGCCGACATATACTTAATAGATGATACAACTTCAGATTGACAGATACACTGGCATCCACTTAACCTAAGAGCAGCTGGCTAGTTTAATTGCTGACTATTATTAGACACCACATTACGATCGCTTGGACATTAAGTTTGGATACGTCAGTACGATTATCTATTCTGTGGTTTAGTTAGACTATATACAAACTATATGTATAGACATAGTGATGGCTACTATAACTCGGCGTATAAAATAGTTACTAATTTGGTATAAGTATGAGATATATATCTCACATAACATGTACTCATTGACAGTTGACACAATATTGACATAGCTTCCTTTTTTATACCACTTGGGTGGTAGACAAGCTCACGGCTCACCTGATGGAAAGTGGTTACCGAGGCCTATGGACGTGTTCATATAACGCGTATTTCGAGCCGTAACAACTATGTCTACACAGTATATAGTCGTAGACAAAAAAAAGATTGTGCGGTTTAGATGCTTTTAATACCTAGATTAAAAATTAGATGTTGGGCATTAGTAATTTATAGGCCGCTAGACAGGAGGCACGGGATCGATCCCTGCTCAGTGCAAATATTTGTATGCATATGGATATATGCGTAGGTCTGGTTGTAACTTGGAGAGCACATTAAGCTGGTTGCCATATGAACACCTATGGCAGTCTTTACGGGCAGTTGGAGTTGGAGTCCTCAAAGGCCGACTAGTCTAACTACAGAACTTCAATATCGCCAACCGGTTGTGGAGGTCAGATAGCAGTCGCTTCACAAAAATATCTTAATTTTTTTCATCTAGGACACGCCAATTTGACTTCACCTCGGCTGATGGTAAGTTAAAGGCAAAGTCTCAGGAGAGAGGGTCACCATTATGGATACTAAGTAATGTCACAGATTCATAAATAGTTGGTAATTACACAGATTAATACAATGGTGGCACTCAGCTTGGCGGCGTCATCAGATGCTTTTTCACGCCCCGCTTAAAGAACCCGGGACTCTAGGAAGAAGGAAACACGTGAGCTGGTGAGAAAAGAGTCTCCTACATTAGAAACCAGACCTCAACTGAGTTGGAAAAACATTCAGCGAATGATAATGAGGCATATTTCATAATAGGTATTCATATTTATTTCTTAATATTAAATTCATCATTGTCATCTTCATTTAGAGGTATTATTTATTGTAATTGCATCCGAGACTGAGGTGCCTTCGAAGCTTAGGGTCCACCTTCCGCCTCCTCATCCACTTCACACAATCTTGGGCGTCTATGGTAGTGAGATCATTTGCACGCATGTCACCTTCCACGACGTTCGTGAGCATACCTGTTCTACCTGAACCCGGCGTGATTGCCAGGCATTTGTTACCTACGTAGCCTGACAGTTGCTGCAAAACGTGACCGCACCAGCGAAGGCGGCTCTCTTGCATTTTATTTATTTATTTAAACGTTTTGGATAAATACACAAAGATTGCACAAAGGGAGACTTAATGCCTTTGTACAATCTAATTTGATCTGCAATGTCATGGACATGAAGGCTGCCGCGGATACGAAAGTTCCTCACGCGATCTTTACTCGTGACTCCGCACATCCACCGTAGCATTTTCATCTCCGTGAAACGCATCTCCTGCTTGTGACACTCCAGCAGCAGCCACGCCTCACAGCCCTGTAAAAGGACAGACCCGAGACTGTAGGAAAAAGAAGAATCCGAAATATCCATCTATTGTTAGAATTTGATACATTTTCGTACACACAACCACTTACACAAATAACTAATAAGTTGGTGTGCGTCACGTTAACCCTCCTAAGCCTCCGTATTCGCATGGCAAGCTTAGTACAGAGTGAGATAAGAGATAATTCGATACGAGTGGATTAGTGGTGGTACACTAAATACAGATTACTCTGACGTACGGACATGGCGGGCGCAGTGTTAAATCTGCCGATCCGGCCTGTTTCTGTATAATGTAATAATGCGATCGTGTGTATTAATATTCCGGGTAACATTATCTGCGAGTGCGTGGGTAATCTCAAAGAAAGTGATAATGATATGCGTGTTGCGATTAAGTCTTGATACTTGGAAGCAGCTTGTTTACCAAGAGTGGATATTTTATATAGATGTGTAGATTCGTAGAGATTAGCGAAGGTGTATGTTATGTTGATAGGTTTTGCTGAGTGGTAACCGAGTAAGTTAGCATATTGTGGTCAAGTGATTCTAGCTAGGTCAGTCTTAGGATGGGCTATTCCTGATATTGTAAGACCGCCGTCGTCGGCCTGGTTGTAGGTGACGTTAAGTAATGGAAAATCACTATAAATTATGAAAAAGAAATAATAATATATTAAAAAGCGATCTCTTTTCAAAATATTAAATCAAGTTTATAAATAGAAAACGACAACTGAAAAATCATGGTCTAAAATATCAAGTATTAAACATGAAAATATCAAGTATTAAACATGAAAATATCAAGGGTAGCCGTGGTCGTATGCCACTTTCCTCTAGAACGTATTGTTTTGTTAGACTAAGAGGCATACGACCACGGCTATCCTTGATATTTTCATGTTTAATACTTTTAGAGCGTGATTTTTCAGTAGTCGGGTTAAGTTTTAAATCTATTTTTTATTTATATTATTCTGGGGCAAGCAACCGCTAAAATGTATACATATTTGAAATGTGCTAATTAAGCCCTTTCAGTTGATACCAAACACGGCATTTTTATTCCAAATTTATTTTCAAACATTACTTCATTACCGATAGAGGGCGCCACATTAGATTCAGTGACACATCATTTAGCCTATTGCCAGCAGACGACTAAGATGCTTCTAACGAAACTTTATTTGTAAAGTTCTAATAAGTGGTTGAGGAGCTGAACCTATATGCATACATACATAGTCAGTCAAAATCATAACCCTCCTTTTGCTTCGCCGTAGTTGGGGAAAAAATCATCGATATCATTTATTAAGAATTGCTCGTCTCCATCCGCAAAAAAGTTCTGAATAAATTTCTGATTAACTATTTCAATTTCAAATTTCTGGTTTCAACATACTTGACACACAACCCTATAAACTATTCCAGTCACTTTGTTCCATTTTATATTTATAAAAAAGAAAATGGCCGCGATGGTTTATTTCCCATAAAATTAATTAAATGTCGTGTTACACACGCCGCTTGACTCTGACCTATTTTTTGCCATGTTAGATATCTTGATGAGCCCAGTAAGGGATAGGAATAAAACTTAGTTTGGACCACGTTAACCTTATAATGGGTCGTTACACATGAAATTGCCGTTTTTTTTGAAGAAATTGGAGGAAACCCAATTTTCGATACAAGTACTAACATTTTTGCATTTTTTTAGGAATGACAAATCCAAAATCAAAATCAATAGTATGAATGAGACAACATTAAGCTTTGTTAGCTTAATTGACGAAATTTTCTTGCAAAAATGTTAGTACTGAAAATTGGGTTTCCTCCAATTTCTTAAAAAAAAACGGCAATTTCATATGTAAGGACCTATTACATACATATTATCACACCTTTATTCCAGGAGGGTTAGGCTGAGGTGAATTAACACCCAAATTTCACCAATTAATGTATTCGGTCCCACGTAATAGGGGGTGAGCCTATTGCTGTCTTCCGGGTACTATTGTTGACTCAAGCCATGCATTTAAAGCTGAGTCTGGGCTGTATATATCTGTCTGATGTTAAACAGCGCTATCCCTTAGTCGCCTTGTACGACACCGTAAGAGAAGAGATGGAGTGGTTCAAATTCTACTCTGCCGGGAACCACGTGGCTTATTTCCTAAAACATTTATTTTATTCTATGTATAAAAAATAGAACCTTTACAGCTGCGTAGAGATGTTGCGTCCATGGCTGTATTTTACCGTCTGTACCATGGGGAGTGTTCTGATGAACTCTTCCAATTAGTCCCACCCTCTCCTTTCCTACACAGGACAACGCGTGCAGGTCTTAGATGTCATCCGCACACGGTGCAAAACATCCGATCAAGAACCAAGCGGTTCGGAGACTCTTTCCTCTGTCGCACCATTAAGGCCTGGAATTCATTACCAGCTCACGTGTTTCCTTCTTCCTACAGTCCCGGGTCCTTTAAGCGAGGCGTGAAAAAGCATATGATAAGGCCGTCAAGCTGAGTGTCACCATTGTCACACGGTAAGTGTAAGTAATGGTGACCTTCTTTTCTGGGACTTTGCCTTCAGCTTACCATCAGGCAAGGCGAAGTCCAATTGACGTGTCCTATATAAAAAAAAAAAAAAAAAAAAAAGAATAATGCAAACAATTTTAAAACACAAACTGTATAAAACAACGTCCAGTTTACCACTCACTATAAAATTTACTTACGAAAACTTCAGTCATTACGCGCAACAAACAAAAACAGAACGCCCAAATACGATTGTGCCGGACTGTACAGTTTTTTCCGGAACAAGAAATAAGACCCACTGGGACGGAACAACTTACTGTTGTACCATAACTATGTACACTCGTGAACAAAATTTTAAACGTTATTGCAGTGCATGTTATGCTTTTTGTTTTTCGTAAATTCATTTTGCATTTTGCATTCATTTTGCATAAAATAAAACAATTTTATTTTCAGAAAAGCCAAAGTATAATTTACTGAACGTTTCGTACACAAAAACGTTTCAAAAATACGTGAGCGAATAATAATATGTCGGTTTCAGAGCTGTTATTGTGGTGAAGGTTATTGGTTATTGAGTATTTTTATGGTGCTACGGTAGGTTACAAGTCTATTTATGCTGTAGATTGATGGCACTTGGTGGAATTTATTGTTACATATATTGAGAACACGCTTGTACATTGTATTTATTATTGAACCTGACCGGTCAAAACAGCATCCTCAAAGGTTTACAATGATCTTTCATTCATTCTAAATTCATTTTATACTTTTTTTTTTTTTGTTTTTTTACGTGCGCAAAATCCCCACGGATACCTCCCCACCGGAGCCGGTGGAGGAGGTTATGTCGGACTCGAACCGACTAAAACGCACGCCGCCTGTGGGTCGTTTTGGTTGCCGAAGGTGAGGTTGACAGGCATATCCCTCGCACCCCGGCCGACCCAGGGCCATCTCTCACGATAATTCATTTTATACTAAACCTTTGGGAATCATGGTGTAAGGCGAAACTGGACTTGCAGATCGAAGATTTGTAACCTGTGTAGGTTACAAATCTTCGATTCGACTAGCATAATTAGACCAGTTTTTATCACTTTTAAAGCCCATTGATAAAACTGGCTTGAAAAATCGTTTTTTTAATATAAGACACTTCAATTAGACTTCGACTTGCCATCAGGCAAAATTTTGCAGTGTTAAAATAGAGGGTCACCATGATTTACATATACCATGTGACAATGGTGACACTCAGCTTGACGGCCTCATTATTATGCTTTTTCACTCCCCGCTTAATGGACCCGGGACTGTAGGAAGAAGGAAACACGTGAGCTGGTAATGATTTCCAGGCCTTAATGGTGCGACAAAGGAAAGAGTCACCGAACCGCTTGGCTCTTGATCGGATATTCTGCACCGTGTGCGGTCGCACATTTTGTACGAAGCAACCTTTTCAAAATTAATATTTTAATAGTCGATTCGTAAAAACTATTACTACTACTAAAATTTATTAGCGCGACAATCAATACCTTTTTGAAAAATAAGGCCACGCACACTCAAGCTGTGGAATGACTGCGGTTTTCCCAAGCGCCTACAATATGGGGTTCTTCAAGAGGGGCATCAGAAGGTTTCTTCATGGTCGGCAGCGCGAGTGTGACATCCCTGGTGTTGCATACGTCCATAGGCCACGGTAACCGCTTCCCATCAGGTGGGCCGTGTGCTTGTCTGCCAACTAAGTGGTATAAAAAAAAATAAGGCGGCAATTCACCCAAATTCATGTCATTGCAATTCACGTTAACACAGCCAGCCAACATTACAAAGTCAAAAATAATATATGTAGACACAAATTCTGTACAAAACGTCAAAATAAAAAATACTAAAGACTTACTTAGCAAATGGACCAAAATTTAGATAGTCATCAAAAACTAGGCGCTAACTAACTTCTCTCATACATAATAGTTCCAGCAGGGTCCGTGGCGCGTTGCAGCACTAAATTTCTGTATAAGATAAATACAAAATACGACCTGAAATAAATACTAACATTTAATTATGCAACCACACGTGCCATTAATTAATTTGTGTAACTAAGTTGTTTCTGCATTAATGTGATATTTCTCGTTGCAATTAGAGGTACGGGTATTCGACAGAAACAGGTTAGTAGTTCAAAAAGATGTTGTTGGTATAAGTACGACTGTTAAAAATGATTTTATAATACATTGCAATTATGTCTGAATCTTAAAATTTTGATAAAATGTCTTAATCATTATACATTTAGTTGTGTCCATACTTTGCAGCTTGGAGTACGAGAACTGCTTGATATGTTTGGGTGATATCTCGGCTTTTCTGGGTACCGGCTACCGTCGTCTGATTTCCAAACCATTAGAGGCGAACCAGTGTTCCAGTGCCTCGTCCATTGTATTGCAGGAAGTAGGATACGACGGACGGGACGGGAACCCAATTGATCAGTCCGACTGGGGGAAGTACCTCCACCCTACAGAATACCACGACTATTATAACCTCGTGTTATGTTCCCGGCGGTGAGTAGGGAAGACAGAGCTGAAAGTAGAGTTCTTGTGCTGTCAGTGGGAAGACCAATGTCAATGTCCTGCTTTGTCTTTTACACTGACAGCACAGAAACTCTCTGTTCTTACAGAGTTGGCAGTACCGGTGCGATTCCCCTGGTTTTACACACATTTATAGGTCGGTAACAACTTTCCATCAGGTGAGCCGTGTACTTGTCTGGTGTCTAAGTTGTATAAAAAAAGTGCATCAAATAACTAACATAAATTAAATTTCTTCTTCTTGTTCAATCACCAGCTCCAATCTCGGTGTAATACCACCAAGAAAGTCGTAGCTAGAAACATTCAAGTTAAACTACTGTAAGTGATCTGTACAGTGACGAATACATAATTAGAACTTTGTACCTATTACTAACTACTAATTATGATACACGGGAGCGTTGTGAATATTAAAATTAGAAGATAGCGAAAGAATTGATTATGACTTGTTTGTATAGTGCAATACACTTTCAGCGTAGAAGAGACTATAGTACCTACCTATCTACTGCTTTCGGTTATTAATATTTGATTCTCTTTCTTCTTTTTGTTGTCTGCTGCAGCAAATCGTTGCAATTTGCCAATGTCAAGTAAATGTCTATAGAATTGGCGAGACGCCCATTTTTAATTTTTTCAAGAAATTCTACCAGTCACGTTAGCCACGCCAGTAAATTCTTTGCCGTGTGTCCGCTCCCATGGGATTCAGGTCGACCAGGTTAATTTTCATAAACGTCAAAATATGTGCGTATGTAGCAAGCTCGTACATTCATCATTCTACTCGAATTCTAAGTTCTAACAAGTTCATTAGAAATATTACATATCTAATTGTAATTTTGAAAAGTCGTGTTGGATGCCAAAATTACATAACGAATTTTAATGCTATTTTTATAAGAAAGGTTTTGGTCAGAATTAAAATCCTTTTAAAAATACGTTTATTTGATTGCTATCGTTTGAGTAAAACCATAGATAAGAGATTCACGCGTGCGTAATGCTTGTTAAAAATATTATTATATACTTAACTGTATAGAATTCGGAACGAGGTAATCCGACAGAGAAATAAAGTTACCGACATTGGTTACAGAATAAGCAAGCTGAAGTGGCAGTGGGCTGGCCACGTTTGTCGAAGGACCGATAGCCGTTGGAGCAAACGAGTCCTAGAGTTGAGACCGCGAGAAAGCAAACGAAAGGTAGGACGACGCCCCCTAGCCAGATAGACGGACGACCTGAAAGAGGTGGCTGGGACAGTCTGGATGCGGAAGGCAGAGGATCGGAAAAAATGGCGCATATTGAGAGAGGCCTATGTCCAGCAGTGGACTGGGGTGAGCTAATTGATTGATTGATTGACTTAAATGTATAAAAAGTAAGTATGATTAATGTTGAAGATTTTGCACAATATTGAATTATTAGTTGCAACAAATTATCCGTTGAGATATTACAGTTTCTAACTGCGTAACTTCGTAAACTGTATTTGATCCGCAGTTCAGTCAAGTTCTACAGTAAACTAATAACATTGTGTTGTCAACGAAATTTGTATTCGTGAATCTCACTGACAATGTCCAACAATGGTGCCGATTCTGTTGTTACAAAAGTTTGTAAACTAGATTAAATAACTTGAAATGTTGTTTAGTCCTGCCAAAATGGGATGAACAACAAAGTATAAGCATTCGCATCTCAAAATTAATATTTGATGTTATATTTTTAATTAACTGAAGTTGATTTATAAGAAAACAAGAAGAGAAAAATATTATTTGAAGAAGAGAAGAAGATACGCATGTTTCTGTAAACTGTTTCTTCTACTAAATCAACATTTTGTTGGAACTTTCAATCAAATATCCATTTTTGTTATTGTATGTTTAATGTTTGGAATGAATATTGAAACTAAATATTAAAACATTTTCGAAGAAATACGTGGACAAAAATTGGAGCATTATGACTGTGTGATTGTGTGAAAAAAAAATATGTTCCCAAATTATTTATTTAATAATTTTGATCTATTTTTTTTCGTGTGGCCGATTTTTTATAACATTTTAGTATCGAAACTTTTAACTTCGAAATGTTTTTTTCCTAAATTTTTGTTTGGATTTTGTTCAAGCAGAATAAAATGTCGAAATTCAAATACTTTTTCGAGCTTATTGGTTCTGTGAAGTACTTAACAGAATCGGCCCGAATGTCCAACAATGTCCGATATATTGAGTTGACATTTCCATTGTGTTGTAAGTCCGCCGTGTATTTATGTAGGTGACGTATTCGACAACTGAATGCTTCAGTGCTATTGGTTTAATTAAAACTCTGTAATAATATACCATAATAGAAGCATTCAATAACCGTTTACATAATAATTATCATTACAGGTTCAATCCCCGTTGTATCAAAAGCCAAAAGCTTATACTTTGGAGTCTGGGAATCTTATCTTGCTACTCTTTTTTTTTTTCATACAACTTAGGTGGCAGACAAGCACACGGCCCACCTGATGGAAAGTGGTTACCATGACCTATGAACGTGTGTAACACCAGTGGAGTCACATGAGTGCTGCCGACCCTGTATGAACAGAGATTTTGTACCGTCAGTGTAGAGGACAAAGCAGGACAAGCCTTTGGTCGTCCCACTGACAGCACAAAAACTCTCCAGTGAGCTCTGGCTACCCTACTCACCGCCGGGAACACAACACGAAGTTATTATAACCGCGGTATTCTGTAGGGCGGAGGTACTTCCCCAGTCGGATTGATCAATTGGGCGGAAATACCGCCGTGCCCTACCTTTTTCTTGAATTGGCTTATTTTAGTCTTAACGGGTGCGACTGCCGTCTGACCCTACATCATCATCTTCTTCTTCATATTGGTGCTAACCCAGTCGCATCCGAAGCTTTCAACTCGGAATTTGGGGTCCGCTTTACCAGTCTAACTGCAGATTTGGGTTGGCAGCTCGAGTATGACTCCCTCGGTGTTGCACACGTCCATAGGCCACGGTAACCACTTTCCATCAGGTGGGATATGCTTGTCTGCCAACCAAGTGGTATAAAGAAAAAGGATGCGTTTGGTTCTAATAACCCAGGTTACTTTTTATCCTTGGAATAGGTTCGTGAGAAGGGCATCTAACAGCTAGTGTAACATAAACACACCATTATACACTTGTGGACACATCTATTGGCCCACGATGCATTTTCAGTTTCGTCCTAGCTAAAAATTTATATTTGGTCGAGCAAAAAGCTTTAATTCCGGTTTGAACCAGGCACATTCATAATTTTATTCACTAGTCTTTTTTTGAATTACGAACATTGAATTTAAAGAAACAAAAGACAATTTGGAGCCTGTTCGTTGATATCAAACAATCGAATACTAAGGAAACTTGATTTTATTGGTTTACTTTCATTTAACTCTTGAAAGTGTGATTTTTCTCTTTGATTTTGCAACAAACATTACTTATTCTTAACATTAAGGTGAGGTTCTATCAATAATCTATGGATACTTCACCTGAAGTCGCCGCCCAAGCTGTGGCACTTATCCAGGTCGGATACAACTAAAGAAATGTGAGTGTTCAACTTAATTTAAGGCAATATGCGGTCCGAAATGTTTATCGGAGGTACCTAGAGACTGGCGGTTTTGTTCGTCGCCAATGAAGGCCACGGTCTCGGGTCACAACTGAAAGGCAGGATCGATTCACCGTGACGACCAGCTGGAGAAATCGTCACCTTACTTTCATTGAGATACAAAACCAACTTTGCGACTTTCACGAAGTATCCGTGAGCGCTCGAACTGTTCGGAGAAGGTTAAAAGAACGCGATATTGTACCACACATACCAGTCAATGGCCCAAACTAACGTGAGCCCACCAAACATCGCGTCTTCTTTTCACGCGCACTCATTTAAATTGGACTCAGCAGCATTGGAGCTGTGTACTCTTTTCTGATGAGTCTAAAATTACGTTATATGGCAATGATGGAAGGAAGATGGTCTACCGACGTAAGGGAGAGCGTTTTGTACAATGCTGCTTTCAAGAGAGGGTTGCTTTTGGCGGTGGCTCATGGACTGTCAGGGGCGGTATATCCGTGAGCGGCAAAACTCAACTTGAGGTTGTTACGGGACCACGGCTGCTAACACTAAATGCTGAAAGGTACATTCGTGAGTGCTTAGAACCTCACGTGATGCCATACGTGGAAAATTTACTTTTTATGCATGATAATGCAAGAGCCCATATGGCCGGCATCGTCAGAGAATATCTTCGGGATAGGAACATTACAGTTATGGACTGGCCAGCCAGAAACCCAGACATGAACCCGATTGAGCACATGTGAGACGAGCTAAAAAGACGTGTTAGGGCTTGTCAATCAGTTGCCCAGACGATGCTGGAGTTGAAAACTACCATAGAAGAGAAATGGGAGATGATCCCTCAAAATTTCATAGAACGTTTGATAAACTCTATGCCTAATCGTATGAGAGCTGTCGTAGATGGCCATGGAGGCAACACGCGTTATTAAATTAAACCTTTATTTGATAATTAAGCCTTTATTTGATAAAACATGTTTTTTGTTCAAAAATCAACTGCCTTCACTAAGGCGTCTACCCGACTTGTTAGGCGTAGCTCCATGTCGTGTGGTATTCCGTATTCAAATTTAAAACAATACGATCGAAAAAGATGGTAAAATGTATCAGGTTTAAAACTGCATCAATAGTTTTTGTTCAATCTAGCAATCATATTTAGGTAGGGGCCATCGAAACCTAAACTCTAAGGTGGGCCAATAGATGTGTCCACAAGTGTACTACACAATGCAACTCTATGGTACTAATAGCGTAATGTTTATTAGAAAAAACTTACAGTACGAGTCCCCGAGCTATCGTTCGCGATACAAATGGCTTTACTGCATACGGGCTAGTGTCAAATAAAGAATGGAACTGGGACCAATAGCCAGTGGCTGTTGGTCCCAGTTGGGGCTACTGGAAATGACTATTAACAGTTTATTGATAGTTCATCCGTGGTTATATCAAAGTATCAAATAATCAATTTCATTTATTCAAAGCACATAAACTCATACATATAATCACGCCTTTATCCACAGTGGGTCGGCCAGAGGTGAATCAACACCCACATTTCACCAATCATTGTATTCGGTCCCACGTAATAGGGGGGGGAGCCCATTGCCGTTTCCCGGGCACTATTGTTGACTCGAGTCATGCGTCAGAGGCGGAGTCTGGGCTGTATATATCTGTCTGACGTTAAACAGCCCTTAGCCCTTAGTCGCCTTGTACGACACCACATGGGAAGAGATGGAGTGGTCCAAATTCTACTCTGCCTGGAACCACGCGGCACACGTAAGCACATATGAACGTCAAATTATTACAATTATGTCAAGAAATAATATAAAAAATATTACAAAATGTTAAAATAACCCATTGGAAAATAATTATTTCGCTGGTTCGGTAGGTTAGTTCTACCAGCAAGAAACAGAGAATTATATTAGAACTAGATTATCTTTCTTTTTTAAATTTGCTTTAGTTACAATTTTTTTGTGCGAGCAAGCAAGAGACTTATGTTGACCACGCATTTACATCATCAAGATACTCATTTACTTTGTAACGGGAACTACCGGGGTAATCCCACGATACTTATAGCTGTGATCGTCTATTTACCTAATCTTTAAAACCCGACCCAATATCTATCATTCATTACTTTAATAATTCTGACACTATAGTTTAAATTGTTATTCTAACTTAACTGTCGGAATAGTATGATGATAAAACTTTGGATTTATATTTTATTCAAATAAGATATATATTAGATTCAATATAGGTCTTTGATAGTTTGAACTTTGTGTGGCATCTTTTGCAGCTGTATAATTTTAATAGCCTTAAATGTCGAAGATATC
This sequence comes from Eilema griseolum, assembly GCA_963662185.1. NCBI lineage: Eukaryota > Metazoa > Arthropoda > Insecta > Lepidoptera > Erebidae > Eilema > Eilema griseolum. Next base: position 3,352,838 of record OY759235.1, read on the forward strand.
ATATATGATTTGTGATATGTGATCCGGATCAATGAAATATCTCAAGCCCGAAGAGCGAGAATATGAATCTCAAGCCCCGAAGAGCGAGATTATGATCAATTCCGAAGAACTGATAGTGTTGATCAAAGATCAAGCTCTCCTCCACTTCGTCACAATTAATTTAGTTCAGTTTGTAAAACCTCCACTAAACTCCAGTGTATACTGTAATCCTTCAGTTTTCAGCTTCTGGTTCCAGTATAAAATGTAGTAGCCCTTTAACGCCTCACGAATCTCATGAACGGTGCCAAAACAATTAGAATAATGATTGAATGTGATAAAATATTATTTCAACAATAATACACACATGAACAAAGTCTAGGGAACAAGGACATTTCTAGTTTTTATTTAAAAACCCTTTCTTGTAATAGTGAGTGTTTTATATCAATAGAAGGGTATTTTTATACCATTTTTAATTTTAATTTTAATAAAAACATTTTCATACCAATTTTTTTTTTTTTTTAAGAAAGAATTGAATAGTGCCAATATTGAGTATTACAACCTTCTATGATTAGGCACAAAAATAACGAGGTAGTAAGAAATACAGTAATTAACCGTACTTCAAACGTTTTTAATAATCTGTAGGACCTCCTAAAGCATTAGCAACAGCTCGACAACGGCGTGGTATACTTAGTATGAGATTGTCAATCATCGTCTGTGGAATATGGCTCCATACACTGCGAAGGTGTAAAAAAAGTTGTTCTTCAGTGTTCAGATTTTCCAAAGAATCACTGAAAGCTCTTCTCCCAAGCAAATCCCAGGCATGCTCTATGGGATTGAGGTCGGCAGACTGAGCAGGCCATTCCAACGTCGTCATATTGTGCTCGCTTAACGCATTGACCACTACCCTCGCGGTGTGTGACCGTGCATTATCTTGCATGAACATAAAATCTTGACCGAACTGCTGTCGATGAGGGATTACCATGGGGTGTATAACCTCCTGAATGTATTGGTTTGCATTCAAATTGCCCCGTATCCAAACGAGGTCGGTCCTTCCACCAAGGCGAATTCCAGCCCATACCATGATTGTTCCACCTTGGTAAGGATGAACTTCTTGCGGATTCTGGAGACGACTCCGACGTCCAGGAACTCGCCATATACGCACTCTTCTCGAATTAGGATGAAAACCGAAGCAAGATTCGTCGGAAAACAGAACCCGTGCCCATTGATGGTCGGTCCACTGTAAATGTGCGTTAGCCCACAATAAGCGACGACCTCGATTTCCACGTCGAAGAGCTGGAACCCTAAGCGGTCTGCGAGCATAAAGATTGGCTTCGTGTAGTCTTTTTCTGACAGTTTGATCGCTAATAACCACTTGATGCTGAGACTGGAGGCCTGCGAGCAACTGACGAGCAGTAATCGTGGGTTGCCGCCTTGCGGAATTTTGCAAGAAACGATCTTGTCGCGGGGTAGTAACCCTATTTCGTCCCCTGTGACGTTCGGCAACATCCCCTGTAGACCTGTAGCGTGCCCATAATCTGCAAATTACGCTTGGTTGGGTGTTGACAGCATCCGCTACGTCGCGTTGAGTTCGTCCAGCTTGCAGCATACCAACAGCCCTTAACATCTCTTCGCGACTTAAATGACGACGTGACATGATGACTACAGTCACAAAAATGCACAAACCATACGTAAAAGACGTATTATTGATAATAAACGTTATTTACAATCAACAAAAATAATTTTTATTTTGCCTCAGAGAAACTGCACAATCAAACACTTTTAAAAGTTTTCCCTCCATATTCGAAAATCATTAGGTACTTATTTAAATTTATTTTTAAATTTCGAACAACTCTGTAATCTACTTTATTCTATTTTTATTTATTTGCTGCCAGTTATTTGCAAAACAAGATTTACACGAAAAAAAATAATTGGGGTCATCTTGTTCCCTAGACTTTGTTGAGGTGTTTATATTATGCCTTCACGGCTGTAATGGCTGTTACTAATGAATATATAATTAATTTGATAAGTTTTGGTAAGTTTATGGACCGCTACACTTTACAAATTGCTCTGATTGGAATTTTATTGGCATCTTCAATCAAAATGATCCAGGAGCCACTGAATTGAATCCTAACAGTTCGTAATAAATGTATAACTTTGTTATTTTGGCGTCAGTATGGTATAAATGATGAGATTTTTTTTTTTTTAATATTTAGGACACGCCAACTTGACCTCACCTCGCCTGATGGTAAGCTAAAGGCAAAGTCTCAGGAAAGAGGGTCACCATTACAGACACTAAGTGTTACAATGGTGGCACTCGGCTTGGCGGCCTCATCAGATGCTTTTTCACGCCCCGCTTAAAGGCCCTGGGACTGTAGTAAGAAGGAAACACGTGTGCTGGTAATGAATTCCAGGTCTTGGCGGTGCGGCAAAGAAAAGAGTCTCCGAACCGCTTGGTTCTTGCTCGTATATTCTGCACAGTGTGAGGGTGACATCTAAGGCCTGCACGTGTTGTCCTATGTAGGAAAGGAGATGGTGGGATTAGTTGGAAGAGCTCATCAGAACACTCACCATGGTAGAGACGGTAAAATACAGCCAAGGAAGCAATATCTCTACGCATCTGCAAAGGCTCGAGGGTGTTCGTGACCTCAGGGTTTCCAATAATTCGGACCGCGCGTCGCTGCAACCTGTCGAGACCATCTAGTAGGTATTCTTAATTCTTAATTCTTTATTGCACACAAACAGTACAGAGGTCAAACACAAAATAAATATAAAAGAAATATGTACAAAGGCGAGCTTAACTCAGTATGAGTTCTCTACCAGCAAACCTTTGAGTAGCAGAGAAGCAGTTAAAGTAATAAAGGGACGTGAAGTGTACATTAATTTTTCAGATAAAAGAAGGGTACCTAAACAGGTACATATATATACACACAAACATACATACACAGCATACATATTACACCTACATACATACATACAAATATACATACATACATACATACATACATACATACATACATACATACATAAACATAATGCATACATATAGACACATAAATATATTCAAACTACATTACTGTGATAGGAAATGTTCCCTTGTTCTTCTCATAAAGACGTCCAGGGTATTACTACCACGAATGGTGTGAGGTAGTGCGTTCCAAAGACGTACAGCCTGCACCGTGAACGATCCATCGTAGCAGCAAGAAGTGTGTGCAGGTGTGCGAAGCAGAAGAGAGGACGAAAGACGACAGTGTTTGCCCCTGGGTACAAGATACTCAAAGCGTTCCCGCAAATAACTTGGAGCATTAGTATTATGAAGTATGGTATAGAGAAGAGTTAGGATGTGAAGGTTACGGCGCTGTCGAATAGGGAGCCAGTTCAGTCTTTTGCGATATTGCGTGACACGGTCGTATTTGCTAAGGCCAAACACAAAGCGGATTCCTAAATTTTGCAGGCGCTCAAGTTTGTTCAGCAGTTCCTCCGATGCATCTAGAGAGCAGACATCAGCGTAGTCTAAAAGCGAGAGTAGAAGAGATTGTGCAAGAGTAACTTTCGCGGAGCCATCCCAGAGATGCGAGCAGTATACCACGCAGGAGCGAATTTGTGTCTTATAGAGAAGACACCGCTGCTCCGGCGTGAAAAAACGTCTCACTTTGTTCAGGAGTCCGAGTTTCCGCGAGGCTGTTTTGATGATGCTCTCGATGTAATTCCTGTTATTCGGTTTGCAGCGAATATCCATGCCTAGGATATTGAGATTATCCTGCAGTGGCAGTGGCGTGTTCTGAAGAGTGGGAAGGGGAAGGAAAGAAGATACCTTTGCTGTGAACGTACAAGCCTGCGTCTTCTTGGCATTGAACTCGACCATGTTCTCAGAGCCCCATTGAGAAATGTGATTCAAGATCCGGTCCAGTTCAGTGACAAGAAGCTGTCTTTTTCCGCGATATCAGACTGTTTGGCCGCAGGTTGTCCGTGATAACTCCCGTGTAAGGTGCTATCGTCTGCATAGCAATGTATGCTGCCGGTGGACAGCATGTCGTTGATATGCAGAAGAAAGAGAGCGGGAGATAATACAGACCCTTGCGGTACGCCAGCATTTATCTGCAAGAACTCCGAAGCCCGTCCATCATAGAGGACGCGAATACGGCGCTCCCGCAGGAAACTAGCAATCCAGTTGCACAGTCTAGGAGGCAGACCAAAGGCTGGTAGCTTGGAGAGAAGCGATTTGTGCCAGACTCTATCGAAAGCTTTGGCGATATCAAGACTAATTGCCAGTGACTCGCCGTGCTTGTCCATAGCCTCACCCCAAAGATGGGCAACGTATGCTAGAAGATCACCCGTTGACCGTTTCGGCCTGAAGCCATATTGCCGGTCACTAATTAAGGAGTGATCCTCTAGGTGACGCATGAGCTGTATATTAATGATGTGCTCGAAGACCTTGCACAGCACTGAGGTGATGGCTATGGGTCGATAGTTGGCTGGCTCTGAGCGATCCCCCTTCTTGGGGATCGGCTGTTTATTCGCCTCTTTCCAAGACGAAGGCCCTGTACCCGAGCTGTAGGACAGTCGGTACAGCCGCGTAAGCATTGGAGACAACTCCACTGCACATTTTTGTAAAACCACCGCTGGAATACCATCCGTGCCACTGGCTTTCCGAACATCGAGTGATTGAAGTACCGCACGGACATCGCATTGCCTGATACGTATTTCAGGCATTACGTGGTCACCAATGGGTAGTGTCGGCGGCTGTATACCGCAATCATCGACTCGGGAATTGGCCGCAAAGAGATTTACTAGCATATTGGCTTTCTCTTGCGGTCCATGGGCCAGGGATCCATCAGGGTAGCGCAGCGGTGGCAGCGAAGGCTGACAGAAGTTGGCCTGCACGGCTTTGGCTAGTCGCCAGTATCCACGGCTGCCCGTGGGATGTGCCACTAGCTCTTGACCAAGCCGTGCAATGCGCAGGGCATTCGCTCTGACGTAAGCCCTCTTGCAGACCTTTGTGGCTCTGTTGTACGCCGCCTTGAAGTGGCCTACATTGGGATCGTGCGTGGCACGCGCCCTTTCCCAAGCGCGATACGCGGACTGCTTTTGATCAACAGTCCTCGCACACTCGCGCCCGAACCAAGGGCCCACTCCTCGGGCACCGGTGACATCAGTGTACGGGATATAGTATTCCATACCCAGACCGATCTCACCGGCAACAACAGTAGCACAATCTGAGGCTTTCTTACCTTCAAAGCAGCGTTCAACCTACGGGATGGACGCAAAATAGTTGCGCAGCCCATCCCAATCTGCAGACGAGTAGTGCCAGAGACGCCGCTTCCCCTGCACGGGTCGTGAGGGTGCTATAATTGGCACCTTGGAGCAGACCAGACAGTGGTCGGAATTGCCTAAAGCGGCTTGTACCGAAACTCTGTACAGGTCAGCAGAAGGTCTAGCAGAGAGGGTGCTAGGCCCGACCTTCTTGGTATTCTAGTGACCTCGTGTACCAATTGGGTCAGGCCATGCGCCAGAGCAAATGCATGGGCGGCTCTTCCCGCATGGTCCGTTTTGGCGGAGCCCAACCAGGTTTCGTGGTGGGCGTTAAAGTCCCCCAAAAATACCACTTCGGCGTTCGGAAACCGTTCCTGCGCATCATCTGCCGCCTGACTCAGATATTCAAAGAGTCGAGTTGTCTCAACATCTCCTGTATGGGAACGGTAGAGCCACACATAGATCTGACTCGTAGAGCCATGGTCTACGTGTACCCATAGGGTTGAAAAGGATGGGTCCTCAAGGCAGCGCAAACGGCGACAACAAACATCCGCCCTAACAAACACGCACACCCCGGCTTTTGCACGGAAATTTTCCTCGATAACATAGCCGGGGTAAAGCAAGTAGGTCGTGTCATCAGGGCGGCCTATTTGTGTCTCCGTGAGAAAGAGCATATAAAACAGTTATTATATCAACACAAAGATAACGTTACGGATTCACTTCAAACTTAATGTACAGTGCACATCTATAATTCTTATTAGAATTCCTACAAACGTCTATGTTCTGTAGCAACAGAAAAACTAACTAGACCTAGCTAGGAGCCCTAGTGTTTACCTTAGGTCTATTAAGACTTACCAAGTTTAATAGGTGAGTTTAGAAGTTATGTGTATGTGTGTGTTGTGAATTGTGTAAATCAACAATGTGAACTAGCTAAGGTAATGGGAAGTGATTTCGTTTAGACTCTCCTACAACGAAACCACGGACACCTAGGTGACCAGGATAAGGTATTGAGACGCTTTCGAAGGCCAGTCTCAGCCCCATAATTTAAATTTAAAGCAATCTTTACCTACAAGAACTTATCAACACTACGTCTCAAGGATGTTTGGTATTTGTGTGTATAGGAATAGGTAAATAAATAATTAGGAACCTTCCGAAATTATTCAGAAAGCGCGTTGTTCCGACACAGTTTCCGCACACCGAACTTTTGCCACTTTATCACAAATTACACTGGCGTAATACGGCAAGAATTATTTAATGAAACCGTTGCATGGTCTGTGTGCTTCTACTAATCGAACCAAACTCTGTTCCTCGCAAACCAGCCGATTTCCTTTTACACGTATACCAGTGTGAACTCCGCGCGGGAGCGGGGACGCTTGGGTCCTTTTTTATCATAGGATTTTTTTACAATGTCAACAAAGGAATTCAGTGCAAGTTAATTTTAAGCTCATGTTTACATTCAGATATAAACATGCCTTCATGCAATATAATCAATTATGATTATATTCTACAGAATATCAATCATGCAAAACAATAGTATATAAAATACAGTAAACCAATACAGTAACATTATTACATACATACAGTACACTAAATAGTAAACCAGCTGGTCATGCACGTATGTATAAACATACTGTATTTGCACTTTCGTCGTGAAGAGTGAGCTCTTATTTATTTTTTTATAGAATTCTATTGTGATGTAATTTTGTAATGCTTTGTGCCAATTATTAGATTAATCCGAAGATTAATCATTCCATGGAGTCAAACTCGCATGAACCTACAAATATGTGTGGGGTAACACGACGCCTTAATTTTAATCAAAATCCACCATCTTTATCATGATACTATTCCATATCAAATATGATTACATTCTAAATATAATGTTATATGTAATATTGCACTCGTTCACGTAAATAATATTAGCATCATAACAGTCTTTTGCATATATGTGTTTAAAAATAGAATATCCCTAGAATTCGATTTAGCCATCGTTCCCATAGCGTTCAAGTGGACGATTTAACAAATAATATAGTTTATGACCGACCTCTCTTTAGAATAATACGCATTTTAGTTAGAGAAAGAAAAAAATTATCTACAGTGTCTTGACACATGCATAAAAAAAATATACCATGGTTTCGTGTTGTGTATTTATGCTTCAAATATGAGTTTTAAAATAATAAAATAATCTATATTCTAAATATACGATTATGTTCCATTTCAACTTTATAGTAACCTTTATTCATTAATGTTTTTTTCACTTCTATTTGAAATCTGGACAGTTAATAAAGTAATAACGTAATATATAATAGTAATATTACTATTGAAATAAAACGACTTTTTAACGCGATAGAATCAGTTAAAAAGTGTTTTTATTTTAATGAGTGATATTCGGGTAAACTTCAGACAGCAGAATATAAATACATACATAGGTATAATCTAGACTTTATCCCCGGAGGGTTAGGCAGAGGTGAATTAACACCCTCACTTCATCAATAATTGTATTAGGTCTCATGTAATAGGGGGTGAACCTAATGCTATATTCCGGGCACTATTGTTGACTCGAGCCATGCATCTGAGGCCGAGTCTGGGCTGTATATATCTGTCTGATGTTAAACAGCGCTATCCCTTAATCGCCTTGTACAATACCGCATGGGAAGAGATGGGGTGGCCCTAACTCTACTCCGAAGGTGAAGATAGAGGTGTATTAACACCCCTATGTCGCAAACTAGCGTTAGCCTAGTAGTATGGGTAATGGACTGCTGAGACGAGGTCTCGGGTTCGATCCCAGGTTTTACCATGGCACACACCAATGACTTTATGTCAAAGTTATGTGTGTATTTATCGCAGGTTTATAAGTGCTCGGTCAATGGCAATAGGCCCGCCACCTATTACATTCGGACCTAAACATAAATTGGCGAAATGTGGGTGCTAGCACCTCTGCCTACCCCTTCGGGGATATGGACGTGAGTTTATGCCAGAGCCTAGAGCTAGAGCGGGAAAAAATATGGCTGTACGGAACAAAAATGGGGTCGCGATAGACTCGAAAAGATAGGATGAATGTGTAGTCTACGCGAATAAAATCACGAATAGTGTCTAGCTCATAACAGTCCTTCTATCCCGAAACCCAGGCGCACGTACACACATATTTTCATAGCGGTTACATAATATTTTAATTGAACATGAGAACGACGTTTTAATTATTTCCGACATGCGAAATATTCTGTACTCGTACACACGCGACACCAACGAAACGTGCAAGTATTATGAGTTCAGTGCGTTATGAGATTTTTGTCTAAATAACATTCCTGCGTTTGTTTTGTAAATTAAAATGTTTCTTTTTATTATAACGAACGCCTGTGCTAGAATATTTTTCAGTGGTAACACTGGACTATTTATTTTTATATATTGTGTTGGAAACATATAAATTTGGAGCTTGTAACTTCTTTTACTCTGTGTCCTTCTCCGCCATTTCCTAACACAGTTGGGGTCGGTCTTCAGTCTAACTTGGTAATGCCCTAATTTCGATAATTTTACGTGGAACGACTGCCATTTTACCTTTACAATCCTCTACAACCATTTACACTCTGAGTTTCTTGCCGGAGTAAGAGAAACGCGGCTCTGACCTGAGAAAGGTTGGGGCCGCGTTTCGATCCGGTGGACCATTTACTAAACTGATACTCATGTTCCTTTTTTGTTGACGTTTTGTAAGTGCCGATATAATGGTCTATACAGAATAAAATGATTTTTGACTTTGACTTCGACATTGGTGGTCAATGTTCTGTAGTTATACCAGAAATGACTACCTCTGACGACTTGACACGAGACTAATGTAAATTCGTCCATATTTAGTCTTAAGATAATACTAATTGTAAATTTGCCGTGTGGTTCTCGGCAGAGTAGAATTTGGACCATCCCATCTCTTAACATCAGACAGATATATACAGCTCAGACTCAGCCTCAGATGCATGGCTCGAGTCAACAAAGTGCCTAGAAGATGGCAATAGGCTCACCCCCAATTACGTGAGAACAAATACAATTATTGGTGAAATGTGGGTGTTAATTCACCTCTGCCTAACCCTCCGGGGATAAAGGCGTGATTATATGTATGTGGTTGCGCCGATATAGAAGCTGTATTTTTTGACGCGGAAACACACTCCTTCTATACCCGTCTCCCCTCCCGCACTAACCATAGTATAGTACTAGATATAGTTTCCGTCCGCCATTTGTGATATATAGACACTCAGTCCCGCTTTGAACTAGCCAGCGTAAAGGCGGACCGCGCACGCGTCTCTCAGAAATGAATAATATTTGTTGCCTTTTAACCGCTTCATAGACCTTTACCGATCGGATTGTGCCTCTCGTGTGTCCCTCAAGTGATTTAGTGATGTGGACGGCACCTCCTGAGCAAGGAAGAGAAGATCCGTGCACCGGCTGCGATGCAAAACACGTGGTGTCGTGAAGGTTAGTGCATCCTCTCCTAATTTCTCGGGTTGCAGTCATTGCCTGGATCACATCCGCGGCAACCCGGTCACCTGTCTTGTTTGTGTGTAAAGCGTCAATGGAACAGTTATCTACATCCCCGCAATACAGTCCACTACCGCACGTGGCCAATCGCGCCACCATTTCTGGTCCTGATCGAACCGGATTTTAGCCGTAGTTCGTAGTTTTGTTATTATTCTAATGGGAATAAGCGCACCGCACCTAAATGCCTGGTTATTTTAGTAGAAAACCCCGCATCCAGACATTTAGGATTAGATTTGTTGTCCGTTCGCCGCTGGCTCGCATAGTACCTACCTAGTACATACATAGGTTAGGTATCGTATCAACACTTAATCGTAGTTCGCAATTTTCGCACCGCGCCTAAATACCTAGTTATTTTAGTAGAAAACCCCGCATCTAGGCATTTAGGCTTAGATCTTAGGTATACTAGACACCCTAGTGCATAGGCACAGTGTAATACCTAACGCATTTGGCTTTGTTTTATTTTTTTCAATTACGTTGTTCGCTCGCCGCTAGCTCGCATCGTATTTACCTAATACCTACGTGGGTAGACACGTGGTTGTACCTACCTCGCTCGCATCTCATTCCAATTCATACGAAAGTATTTTAATTTGAATAGATATTACGCAATACTTAATCTCTGAAATAATAGTTGAACCTAGACAGCGGTCTGGCTCGCGTAAGTACGATCTGGCTGTTGCTGGGCGCGTTTTGTTCAAGCGTGCATTCACAGTTGTAAATACCTACCTACCTGCCGAGTATCGCTCGCGCCGCGTCGCTGCTCTGTACCGCTAAGATTAAGTCATTTCATATTTGTTGTTTACCGCACTTTAGTTTGAGATTTAATTGTAAACATGTCCCCAAAGGTTGATAAGACCGGTAAAGTTCAATTGAAACTTTTATACGCTAAAAGAGAAATGATTTACTCTCGCGTACAATCGATTTATGATAATGCACTTAAAACCTCTGATTTGGCCATTAGAGAATCGTTCTTGTGTTCTATAGAAAACTTAGATAGTCTACGCGCGGATTTCGAAACCTTAGTACATGACATCAACGTTTTAGAGTTGAATTTGGATCCCGATTACTCAGTGAGTTATCAAGCCTTGTCGTCGTTTGACGATTTGTATTGTCGTATCAAACGCGTCGCTAGGAGTTTGGAGAAACCGGCTGACCTACCCAACCCCACTCGCGACCGACCTAAGTTGCCACCAATTCAAATACCCGAATTTGATGGTAACATTCGCAATTGGTGTCTATTTATAGATAGTTTTGAGAATACAATAGATAAGAACGATTCGTTGACAGATCACGAAAAATTGCATTATCTCGTTGAAAAATTGACTGGTAACGGCTATAACCGTTTGCGCTGGAATTACGTTTAGTGCCGAGAATTATAATTTAATTTTAAATACTTTGAAAGCTAGGTATGAGGATAAAAGATCGGTAGCTAACGCCTATTTAGATCAGATGTTTGATTTGAAATCTATTACGGCATGTAACGATCAAAACTTAGAGAAATTTCTAGATACTTTCGCGTCAGCTGTTCGCGCCGTAAAGAACCTAAAGATCGATGACCTCTGCGACTTCGTATTTTTGTATATGGGTTTAAGGAAATTAGATTCCGAAACCATTCGTTTGTTTGAGTCGGATCATCGCGGCAATAAAATTCCTAAGTTCGAAGACTTAGAAAGTTTTGTTCGCGAGCATATAAAGGTATTGCAACGCTCTTCATCGAAACATGAAGGCGCGAAGATAGTTGTTGATTCTGCACGCAAAGTAGATGCGTCATCGAAGTCACTGAGGTCAACTCATACTTATGTTAGTACCGCACCAGCACATGTACAATCACCTGTTTGCTCTTTGTGTAGTACTCATCATTCGCAACTGTACAGGTGTCCTGGTTTTCTAAAATTGTCGCCTAGTGATCGTTATAAATTTGTTCGCGCTAATAATTTTTGTTTTAATTGTCTCGGTACTAAACACCGCGTTGTTTTATGTAATAGTAGAAATAGTTGTCGCAAATGTCAAGCGAGACACCACACTTTGCTTCATTTTGAGAATAGTAATGCCGCATCCAATGTGAGCACGGTTGGCTCGTCGAGCGGTGACACACGGCAGCCTGCGCCGCAGCCGCAGCCCGCGCTCGCGCGCGCTCCGGCCCGCCCGGTGACCGCCGCGGATGACGTCACCTTGTGTTCGTTCTCCGCTAGTGCTGCACTCACTACTGTGTGTCTTGCGACCGCTCGCGTTGTTATTGTTGATGCATTAGGTAAGCCGCGCATTGTTCGAGCGCTGTTAGATGGCGCTTCGCAAAGTAATTTTATTACTCAAGATTGTTGTCGGCGTCTTGGTTTCAATGTTGATAAGCGTTCAACCCGCTCAGTGGTGAAGGGTTTTGGAAGCTTACAGTCAGCTGTTCGTGGCACCGTTAAAACAAGGTTTAGATCTCGTTTTAATAATAATATTTGGTTTGACATGGATTCGCTCGTTATAGATAGAATAGCTGAACAGTTGCCTACCGTCCCGGTTGACACGTCTTTATTAACGAAATTTAAAGACTTGCCTTTAGCAGATGAGACTTACGCTGTTCCTGGAGTCGTCGATATATTGATCGGCGCTTCGATTCTCCCGCACCTCCAGTTATCACGTAAGGTTCAAGGGGGACCGACGTACCCCGCTCCGCACGCACTGGAAACAGTTCTTGGTTTTGTTATAATTGGTTCCGCACCCGCTTCTATAGATAGTTTTAGTCACTCGACTGCTTCGTTCTGTTGCACCGTCGAGCCGCCACTGGAGTCTACCATCCGCAAGTTTTCGCTCGGTGGCTCCCGTGTATCCGCTGAAAAACTCTTTCTTTGTTTGGAACGAAAGATGCAGGCGTCCCCAAAGTCGAAGCGGGCCTATGATGAGGTTGTTAACGAATATTTAGATAAAGGTTACATCTCACCTGCGCCTGCGGACACTGGCGGGACCCAGCCTTCGTACATTATCCCGCACCGCGGAGTTATTAGAGAAGATAAGCTTACTACTAAAACTCCGCGTAGTTTTGGATGGCAGTGCTAAGACTAGCACTTCCGTGTCGCTTAATGACATTTTGTATTGTGGTCGGAATCTTTAAGGTAATTTATTTGACATAATTGTAAATTTTCGCATTAATATTAGTAGAATTTTAGCTTTTAGGACTCAACAGTCGCTTTGTGTTGGGCCCACTCTTCGCCCCATCGTTGGGACACATTCGTCGCTAATAGAGTGGCAAAAATTCAATCTGAATTAGCGCCACATAATCTCTTTCACGTTGCTGGCACCGACAACCCAGCCGGTTGTCTCTCTCGTGGATTGCTTCCTTCGCAAATTTTAGATCACCCGTTATGGTTTAGTGGACCGTCCTGGATTCATGCCGCGTTAGATAAGTGGCCAGTTAGTCAATTCAATCCCACTACGGTTTCCGAACCACCCGAGGAGAAGAAGCACTCGCTTGTTGTATCGGTCCCACGTGAAGAGACCCTTATTTTGTTGTTGGCTAATCGCGTCTCGTCTTGGTCGAGACTGTTGCGTTGTGTTGTTTGTTCGCCTCTGCCCTCTGCCTAGCCAGCAGTAGGCACGAGCTCCAATCTAGGTTTATATTTTAGTTGTTATTTCCCAAACCTAGATTTAGATTAGACTTTAGATTTGTTTCGCATTTGTCGTTTCGAAGGTAACCCTTCAAGCCGGGGGGAATGGTTGCGCCGATGTAGAAGCTGTATTTTTTGACGCGGAAACACACTCCTTCTATACCCGTCTCCCCTCCCGCACTAACCATAGTATAGTACTAGATATAGTTTCCGTCCGCCATTTGTGATATATAGACACTCAGTCCCGCTTTGAACTAGCCAGCGTAAAGGCGGACCGCGCACGCGTCTCTCAGAAATGAATAATATTTGTTGCCTTTTAACCGCTTCATAGACCTTTACCGATCGGATTGTGCCTCTCGTGTGTCCCTCAAGTGATTTAGTGATGTGGACGGCAGCTCCTGAGCAAGGAAGAGAAGATCCGTGCACCGGCTGCGATGCAAAACACGTGGTGTCGTGAAGGTTAGTGCATCCTCTCCTAATTTCTCGGGTTGCAGTCATTGCCTGGATCACATCCGCGGCAACCCGGTCACCTGTCTTGTTTGTGTGTAAAGCGTCAATGGAACAGTTATCTACATCCCCGCAATACAGTCCACTACCGCACGTGGCCAATCGCGCCACCAGTATGTATGTATGTAATTGTAAATTGACGTCTCGAAAATGCGCCAATGGAATTTCTTGCGCCGTTTCTTCTCCATTAGCGCCTAGGAAGCGGTGGTAAACATAGTTTTAAGTAGAATTTTACGTCAAAAATATGTGATAACGTTACACTATTTTAAGAAATAAGGAATTTGAATTTGAAGATATATTTTTTATTTTTTATTTATTTAATTACACACACACACTGACACTACCTTCACAAGGGAAACCTAATGCGATAGTGCCGTAACCTAATATTTCCAAATTAATTAATACAATCCCTTTACAATAACCGCAGTAAGATGTTCCTGAAACATAGCCTGTCAAAATAATAACCCTCGTTTAGCGTCGTCGTAGTTGGGTAATAACCCTCTTTTAACTTGGCTGTAGTCGGGTAAAATTTACTAACACTCGACTACACATAGCTTGTTATAAACTCACGATTATAATTATGACGTCGCATGATTTCAAGTCATAAACGCTGTGGGTTTATTTTTCACGGCTTTTGCACATATTTAAAGTGATGACTCAGCATGTGTATGCGCCCTACTATTTGTTCCACCATCTAATTTCTATCAAAATCTCGAATCGATTTTTTTTAATTATTTATTTTTCACTACATCACTATCTTTACAGACTAACCTAATAATAAACTCTGTAGCGTAGCGGTAGTGAACGCGACTGCTACGCAAGAGGCGCGGGTTCGATCCCCGCTCAGTGCAAATATTTGTATGCATGAATATGCGTATTTGCATTGGTCTGGGTGTTTCTATATATAATATGTATGTATCTACAAAAAATAAAATAAAAAATAAGTATTTATGTATGTTTATCCGTATTCTAGATTCCATAACACAAGCTAGTTAAACTATGCTTACTATAGGTCTAGATAGCGTTGTATAGAATGTTGTAGAATATTTATAATAACATATAACATATAGTGCAGAGTGCTAGTGTTAGTAATCCAATGTTCCAAGGTTTTATAGTTCAGTGATCCTAATCTATGTCAAAGCAAAAATTGCGACAGAGTTGAATATTAATTGTAGATTTTTCTGCATCCCTACTCCACAGTATGGCATAATGACAGTAGCAAAATGTCTACTTCTTACAGTCGAGAACAAAGTCATTTGATATACAATAATGTTAACGGGAATTAACGCGATCATGGTACATTTTGCCTAACATTTTGACCAGGTTACACCGGCCGTGGTCACAGACTGACTGGCTTAGCGGTGCACACCCGCCGTCTTCGAGCTCGTGATGTAGAAGGTTCTTCCTCTACCCGCACATTCTCGATATTTTTTATATATTTTATTTTTGCCATGTACCGTCACATGCCACACTCACAGAGTCCTTATTCTGTAAGTAAACTGTCCATTGCCTATCCGACTGCGCATGTTTTTTATCACTGGATTCCATGTTACCGAAAGTTTAAATCCATCTTCGCGATTGAAATTTCTATGCTTTAAATTTCAATCGCTTCACCCTTCGGGGATAAAATGATTATATGTATCCAAAAAAATGTACTGCGTGCACGTTAGTGTTAAACTTTGATTTGTAAAATAGAATTTGTAAACCTACTTTTTTCGTTGACAATACCTACCTCTAAGATATACGAGGTAGCGTAAATGCCCATGTTTTACTAAATGTAAAATTATGATGAAAAATGTTTACAAATGTCTGTCAAGCTATAAAACTCTTCAAGACTAATTGACGACGGGAGTTCCCCGCTTTAGAATGGTAGTGAAGTAAATAGAGCTGCTTGAGTCTCGCCCTACAAACTTCATTAAAGCTAATGGAGGAACGTTTACAGAGAGCTAACGTTTTAATTAGTTCCATGAGAGAAGGTTCTCTAAGAGTTTCTCTTAAAACTATAAAAAACATAGTCGTCCTTTTTGTCCCGGTGCATCCGTCTATTTCGCCCCGGTGCATTCGTCCGTCTTGCCCTGGAAATAACTCCTTGGCGAAAATATCATCCTGAATTTATAATGTTGCCGAGAGGTCTGGCCACTTACTTGCTAAGAGGGAGAAATCTTGCTATTTTCCCACCCATTGTTATTACTACGCTGATATAAAGTAACCAAAGTATTTTAAAATCAAGTTTGAATCACTAAATCGATTTTTTGGTGTTTAATGAGTTGAATATAATGTAGTTATTTGAAAAAATTGTTTTGATTAACCGATATTTAAATATGGAGGTCTTCAAGCATAGAGTGAACATGTTACTTCTAGGCATACGTGTTCCACAATTAACCATATTCTAACTTTCCATCAAGCGATCATAAGAAAAAATAGATAGATAAATAGATAGATAGAAAATACTTTATTGTACACCAATATATTTACAGCAGAGAGAAGAAAGTACGTAGCATGTATATACAGTTTAATGTACAATGGGCGTCCTTATCGTTGAGAGGAATTTCCTTCAGGCAACCTTGGGATGAACATTATTGTAACAAGACAAAAAGTATATGGTGTAGTTATCATATAAAACTAAATAAAAGGTGAACTAAAACAAAAAGAAAGAGAAAAGTACAAATAAAGTAAATTACGCATTTAATTTATAGATCTAGAACAGTTAAGGTATTGTAAAGCATTCCATTCACCAACTCAAACTATCGAGAGAGTGAACTTGCACAAACAACCATTCAATCCTAATGAACATGAACACAGAGCACTTATTAAGAGATTCGATCTACGCCGCAGCCGCTGTATCCACCGTAGCCCCCGTAGCAGGGCACCGTAGCGTAAAGGTTACACAGAGAGGTGCTACGAATCGTTTTGATATGAATTTTGTGTTAGAATTTATCTACTATTGATTTATTACTAACTTACTGAGATTTCTATTAATATTGATATTATAAATTGGAAAGTTAGTGAAGCTGTTTGGATGTTTGTTATTCAAACACGCTCTAACGGATCTGGATGAATTTTGGATAGATTATGATCTTGGCTTATCTCTAAAGGTCTCTCGGTAGAATATTTCACGTACAAAATAACTATCGCGAGTTCAAATCGTAACACGTTGATTTTCCAATTAAAATGAAAACTTGAAAAACCTCAAAGCCGTATTTAAAAGTCACTAAAACGTCCGAGAGTCAATAGTAATTCCTAACTCACACATTCAAAGTTTACAAACCAAAGGTTTCGTGTGTAACCGCGAGGTGCTTATCAACCGTTGATTTTGTACTTATCAGATGTCCGCAATTACTGGCTTTTAAATGTAATGAAATAATTTGTACGCCACCAATTAACTTGTGTGACTTTTAATTTCTAAAGGGAGTTATTCATTAGGTAACTCCCAAACTACATACTATATACAAGACTTTTGGCATAAGGTTGTAACGACGCACTTTTCGAACGTCGTCACACCGGTTTTAATTCTAATTTTTGAACGAAAAGTTTCGAAACGCGGAGTGAATGACATTTTGACGTACGCTGTCAAGGCACCTTTCTTCCTAACGATCCGGATGGACGGTCGATTTTCATGGCTTCGTAACTTAAATTTTAATAAATCTCATCAAGATGAGAGTATTTTTGCCTAAAGGATAATAGATTGTGTCTTCACAACGATCCTCATGTAGAATTATAGTTTATTTCTGGTGAGTTAACATTTTCTAATAAGATTCACTTTGTTGGAATTCGCCACGTTCTTTATTTGAAAAATAATTGTTAAAATTCTATTGTTTCAGCTCTTAACCTGAAAATATAATGATTTCGTTTGCTATTGGTATTGTTCAGCGAATTAAGGCGGTAAGTCGCACAAATTTATAAAAAATTAGGACCTCGTGTTCATATTGGAGTTTGTTCTAATGACATGCAATTTTGTTACAGGTTTCCAATTGGAACCGTCTTTTCTTTTGGCCTTTTCTTTGTCTTCGGTTTTTCATCTGCATTTCCTTATGGAAAATTTGGGCTTTTCACCTCAAGCATTAATGTACCGCATGGGCTTAAATTGAGAACTTCGCCTGCTACGAGCTTTCTCGCTGCTGGGTTTACCTTCATATACTCGCCGAGGGATGCCGTGAGCTTGCTTTAAATTTACTTTAAAACTTAACTTCAATATAACCTTAAAATGCATTGGTGATGTAGGATCATATTGACATGGTTTCTAAAACTTTAATTTTAATTTAAGGCTACTTACATATTAGGTATGTCCTTAAATCTATTTCTTAATGCACACTGGAGTGGACAATAAAAGCTTAAACCTCACAGTTTGGTTTCATTTAGCTCACCACCGGAAGATTAAAAGTTCCCAATATCCGCTGATTATCTTAGGCATGTGTATCTCCAAGGCGCCCGAACTTTTATGGTAATGTACTTACAAACCAATTTTGTTTTTATTTCTTTTAAATGGGAGATTACACACTTACTTTGTCACATTTAACTTGCTCCATTCAAGAGCAAACAAATAATAAAAATGCAACACAAATATGTAATAAATATATTTTTTATTATTTCAAGGTCTTATCCTGACTGTATTTTTTAGTAAAAAAACAAAGGACTCACTACTATTTGAGCTACCAAACCAATTTCAAGAAAAAAAATTAAACGTGTAAAATAACTGAAATCACAGATTTTTTATGGCCCTTAGGTAGCAGATAAGCACACGGCTGACCTGGTGGAAAGTAGTTACCGTAACCTATGGACGTGTGCAACACCATTTGTATATAATGTATAAATAAATTGCCCATTGTACATAATGCATAAAGAAATTGTTATTATGTAATACTTCTTATATTTTATACCACTTAGGTGGTAGACAAGCGCAGGGCCCACCAGATGGAAAGTGGTTACCGTGGCCTATGGACGTGTGTAACACCAGAGAAGCCACACTCGCGCTGCCAACCCTGTAAGCACAGAGTTTCTGTGCCGTCAGTGTACTTCTATTCATACTTAATGTATTTTAAATCTATGCTAAAATTTACATTAATAAAAATTTACATTAATTAAATAAAACAAAAGTTAAAATGCGTCGTAGAATTCCTCCGCTTCGCATGCCTCTTGTGTTCCTATAGAGTCCAATGAAGGATATCTTATCTTATCGAAATATCTTACAATTAACTAATTTTTAATTCAGTCAAACAATCAATAGGCTATTTGACAATTTTTTTTTTAATGTTGATAAATCATCTCTTTATTATAATATTATGAACTACGAAATACTCCTACAACAAATAGTTTTAAGCTATTTCATTTTGAAAATTCAATTTCTCAATCCGGCCGAAAACGCTCCATACAAAATCGTGCTAGCGAGTGACGTCACACGCCATTTGTGCGTAGTGCAAATGTATGAAGTTCAAGACAATATCGCATTTATCTCGGTTCACGTTGCGTTTACAAATATCTATATATTTGTAGTAAAAGTAATTTGAAATTTAATGATAAATATAAGAAATTATTAATTTTGACTTTCCATGGAAATTTAAAATAATGGAAAGTCATAGTTTCCGTTGAGTTAGGAAATATTTTATTTTGCAAGGCATATTTTTCTATCACAAACTAAGAAATTAAGCCGTATTGGGGAGAATCGGACGACTTTGTCAAATAGCCTATTAGTCTATCGTAGTCCACTGCTGATCATAGGCTTCTCCCAATGTATACCGTCCGCATTCAGTCTGTCCCAGCCACGTTTTTCAGGTCGTCAGTCCATCTGACTCATCCATCTCCTTGCAATTTATATAGTCAGTAATAAATTCTTAAACATCCTCATTAAACAGTAATGTCTTCACGTGAAACCTCAAACAACATCACGTATAACCTCACAACAAATGCACAGTCATCAACAATGATTCAGTACATAGCCCCTCTTTGATATACGCCGACCGAGCTGAGATACAAGGTCTGTGACCGCAAGAGCGGCCGTGATATACTGTTATTGGTGCTTGGACCTTTGTGAAAATAGATGACCACGCACGAGCGTAGATATGATAATAGTGTTGTAATAACAAAGATAATGGTAGCTTAATTGTATCATAAAATAGTAAATTTACGAATTTTATGATGTTGAAATCTGTCGGCAAAAAAAAAGTTTAAAACTAAAACCCGACTACTAAAAAATCACGCTATAGAAAGTATTAAACAAGAAAACATCGGGGATAGCAGTGGTCGTATGCCACTTAGTCTAACAAAACATTATATAGGGAAAAGTGGCAAACGACCACGGCTATTGTCGACATTTTCTTGTTTAATACTTTTTATAGCGAGATTTTTCCGTAGTCGGGTTTTAGTTTTAAACTTAATATTTTTTATTTATATTATTTTGGGGCAAGCAATATGTATAAGTTATACATATTTGAAATGTGCTAATTAAGCCCTTTTAGGTCACGACATATGTATCACTAATTTATTTTTAACAAAGTATTTTATAGCCGCGAGAGGGCGCTATAATAGATTCAGTGACACATCATATAGCCTATAATCAGCGGGTGATTAAGACAGCGTCTAACGATACCTCATTTGTCTAGTTCTAATAAGAGGTTGAGGGGGAACAGATGAATCTACATACATATATACATAGCCTGTCAAAATCATAACCCTCCTTTAGCTTTGGCGTATTCGGGTAAAAAGTAGATGAACTTATAGTCAGCGACAGAACGATCTTAATTACAAACTCTCAAAATGATCTTAGTACCATGGTATTAAGAGCAAATCAATCTGTTATATTAATTTAAATTGAATAATTGTATGAATTGAAGGTGTGTACTAAATATCAGAGCAATCAATCAACAGGTAGGGGGAAAACTAAGGCACTAAGATAATTTTGAGCTCATCAATGTCGATATGATGCTGACTGTACTTATTTTTTTAGATCATCTACCTGCCTTTATCTTTCATAAATTTGTGGAGGAATGTGAGAGATTGATCTCCGACACGTTGGAGGGTTCTGTGACCAAGTACGAGGAATATATTAATGACAGAAATACTAATCTCTTGCTTGCTTGCGCTAGGTTTTCTCATGCGCCTACTATATGAGGTCCTTGAAAAGGGGCATTAAAAGGTTTCTTCAAGGTCGGCAGCACGAGTGTGAGGCCCTTGTTGTTACACACGTCCATAGGCCACGGTAATCACTTTCCATCAGGTGGCATCAGGTGCCAGTGTCGATATATTTTTCTTTAGTTATTCGTCTAACAGTTCGTTGTTCAATATTAAGCGCACCAAAAAAGAGAAAACGAGTAACACCAATCGTGTCAAAACGGCCATTGAAGCGTGCGGCAACTATAGCAGCTAGTGCATCTGCTGATAGAAGGACGAGACACCGACGAAGCTATTGGACACTTGTTAGCTTCTCTATTATATATGCTTACCTCAGGGGAAGACTAATCAATAATTGAGGCTTACGGAAGCAGACCCCGGACCGTACTCCAAAGTGCAAGTTCCAGCATGCAAGCAGGATTGATGCCAATTAGTATTCAGATGATGATTAATTTATGTAGCCTAGTGGTATGGGTAATGGACTGCTGAGACGAGGTCTCGGGTTCGATCTCAGGTTTTATCATGGCACACACCAATGACTTTTCGATGCTTTTCGAAGTTATGTGTGTATTTATCGTAGGTTTATAAGTGCCCGGTTAATGGCAATAGGCTCGCCACCTATTACATTGGGACCTTAACATAAACTGGCGAAATGTGGGTGCTAGCACCTCTGCCTACCCCTTCGGGAATATAGGCGTGAGTTTATGTTATGTTATGATTAATTTATTTAGGTAGGTATTGGACATGCACCACAGACAAAATTTACCAATCAGAAACCGTAAGAAAATTAATGGGTACCGCCTGCTATCAAGCTTGTTTTGATCTTTTCTACAGCAATAGTTTTTTTTATTTTTTAATAATTTATTTTATATCATACTTTTTAGTTATGATATGATATTTATATATTTTTGTAATCTCCTTCAAATTCCCTTTATTTTGATACCCTACTCGATAAATTTGAATGTTTTTTTTTGATAACCTGTATTTTAGCGCCAAAAATCCACCGTTTACTTTTCATAAACATTTACCCTATGACACTCGGGAGATGAATACCTGTCATTTGAGACTATTAATCGAAATCAGCCCAGCCGTTAGGCCTGTAGAGGGGCACAAAGAAAACTACAAACACACATACAGACACATACATAGGTACATATACATGCGTTAAACATATTACCCTCTCTGGCGCAGTCGGATAAAAAGCACACAGTACATTTTTTTTCCCTGCACTAACTGAACAAAAGCTTAACCAGGTAAGCTTCTCAAACAAAGTAAGGAGATGCAGACTCGTGTAACACAAGTTTTCTGTGCACTCAGCCGAAGATTATGCTAATGTCCCTGCTGCTGACACCTGGGTTACACCGTGAATAAATACGGCAAGTCCATTTTCTGTACTGCAATGTGTAGAATTAGAGCGTAATTTTTCTTTTTGTTTTGAAAGCTACAAACTTTAGAGGTTGTGTAAGAAGGGTTTGATTCCTGGTAAAAGTGTGATTTTTCTGTTAAGAAAGTCTCATTTAGATATTTATTTATTTATTTATTTGGAAGACCAACAGCCATAACGAAGTTATAGTGATTGACGTTAGTTGCATACGGCCAATTACAGGTCCTCACTGATACAATTCAGACTGTAGTCAAAATGTGAACTGAAAAATTTGTGTCGCTTTGACAATTATTGGTAATCAAATGTCACAAAATTCCTCTTTGAAATTAGAATACAGTTCCTCTTTGAAATTTGATATCTTCTTGTTCTATCGTGGCGATGGCGCCTCGACTCTCAGACTGTATTCTCCCAGTGTGTTGCTACCTGGATGGTGATCTCGGAGGCATACTTGAGTTCCTCCGGTGGACATATGTATGGGTATGTAGTACACGTCTAAAGGTGGATCATTGTCTATGGAGTAATTCCACCTTCACATCGCAGGTCCGTGCCACCGGCGGCCGGGGTGCGAGGGATATGCCTGTCAACCTCACCTTCGGCAACCAAAGCGACTAACAGGCGGCGTGCATTTTAGTCGGTTCGAGTCCGACATAACCTCCTCCACCGGCTCCGGTGGGGAGGTATCTGTGGGGATTTTGCGCACGTAAAAAAAATAAAAGAGGTCCGTGCCACCGGAGAACCCGAGAATAAACATTTAGATATATGGGTGTTATATACCAATGAATACCTGTTGGCTTTTCGGAAAATACATATGTTTCGCTCCATCCGTAAATCATAGATGGGATATATATTGATACCTAGATTCCGTTATATTTTCCGGTCTCAAATACAACGATGTCTCACATAGGACAGGTCTTACAAGTCCAATTTAGGTCGCCCCACCAGATCCCGGTAAGGTATAATTCCGAAGGCGACCGCAAACAACAACTGCAGATGCAGGGCGTACCGTTAAATAAATTTGATATGAAAATCAATTATATAGAAAAAAATAAATCGCTCATTATTTCATTATATAATTGCTAGAAATTCTTACTTTTTTGCCATAGCAAACCAAATATTTATTATCTAAAGAATGTTTGCTGTAATAAATTATTTCATTAAAATTCAAATGCCTTAATGATATTATCCTTGGTAATATTCTGTCGAAATGAAAGACAGTCGAAAGACCAAAGGCTTGTCCTGATCTTGTCATCTGCACTGAGGGCACATAAAATCTCTGTTCTTACAGGGTCGGCAGCACGGGTATGACTGCCCTGGTGTTACACACGTTCATAGGTCGCGGTAACCATTTTCTATCAGGTGGGCCGTGTGCTTGACTGCCACTAACTTCCAATCATTACATTCGTATAAAATGGTGTCCAAAATTTGTTTGGGTAGAGAAATTTTGAAAAAACGAAGCTCCCAAATTGATGACTATTGCTTTCGGGTTTGTTGGTCAATAATGTGATAGGATGCGCGAGCGAGCAGATGTCTTGTTTTGTATAAAATATTATCAGCGACACTCCATATACAGAGTGTACTAATGAGCGCGTCATTTCTTTTAGACAAATCTAACTTTGGTTGTTTGTCGAAAGATATTTTTTTTATACAACTTAGGTGGCAGACAAGCACACGCCCCACCTGATGGAAAGTAGTTACCGTGACCTAGGAACGTGTGTAACACCAGTGGAGTCACATCCGTGCTGCCGACCCTGTAAGAACAGAGATTTTATGTGCCTTCAGTGACAAACCAAGACAGTGACGAGGCAAGCCTTTGGTCTTCCCACTGACAGCATAAAACTCTCTAATGAACTCTGGCTACCCTACTCACCGCCGGGAACACAACATGAGGTTATTATTGCCGTGGTATTCTGTAGGGGGGAGGTACTGAGATCTCATTACTTTTAGATTAAGTAGAATAATATGTTTGTAAATAGACCAAAAAAAATTCCGCTGAGTTTCTTGCCGGAGACTTCTCAGGTCGGGGCCGCGTTTCGAATCAGTGGTCCATTTGCTAAACTAGTTTTCATATTACCTTTTGTATTGACGTTTTGTTCCAATTTAATGGTCTATGCAGAATAAATGATTCTTACTTTTGAGTATTGACAAATTTTATCCTACAATGAAATTAAGAGTTAAGTAAATTATAGATTTTAATTTAACTTCATATTTATCGGGTTACACGCATTGAACTATATTACGCTAGTAATATAGTTCAATGGTTACACGGTGTTTCCATTGGCGAGTAAAAGTGAAATTAGATGTCAAGCGAACAAACCAATTTAGTTTGAGCATCAACCAAATATAAACAAGTACATTAATGCAGCAATCAGAAACATTCACTTAGTAGAGAATTTATCGGTAAATAAAACAATATATATGCCTTATGATGGTTTTAGCGATTGGAGGCGCAAAATAAACAAATTGAGCCTATTTTGAGAACACTGTAAACAATTAGAAAGTGTTTAAACAGTTTAAGTACAATAATAAACAACTAATCGATGAAGATATAGTATATAGGAAATTTTGGGTGATTTCAGACGAGTGTGGTCAAAGCATTCCCCCTGTTAGGGAAAGATCGCGGGTTCAAATCCAGCCTGAACTTTCCTGTCTTAATCGATTTGTGAATAGTTAGCATATTAAATGCTTTAAACTTTCATTCAATAGTTTCAGTGGAGTCATCAAAAATGATTGTAATATCATTCATTGGTGCCGGTAATACGAGTATCGGTAGATGGCTCCCACGGTCGCCGTAAGACGAACATATATAGGAAGATTTTAAATAATATATTTTTGAAATTCATTATCAACTAATATTTACAATAGAATATAAAGTAGAATACAAAAGGATCAAATTAAGCATCGAAAAATTCCTCCCCGTCGATGTCGACTGGTAATGTGCCCAAAAGGCTGGCGGCATTGCCCCGTTGGATGGCAATGCCAATCCGTTGAGCGAAAAAGAGGCCAGCCGTTTGGTCACGCGAAGCATCGACCAGTCGTTTTGCTATTTCTTTGTATAGCGACCGTGCGTTAGGACCCCACGAACCCAACGTTTCAACCCCAAACGGCTCAAATATGTTATTGTTTGTAATATAATTTCGCCGTTTGAGGGTCTCCGCAGATGTCGAAGATTTTGATAATTTCAGGCGAGGTTTGGTGGATTAGTTGTCAGAGCATTCCCCCCTGTAAGGGAAAATGTTTCGATTTGAATATAAAACACACCGATCTTAATCACATACAAAATTTACACTTTCAAGCCCTCGGTCCACTCCCCTACTTCTCCTTTCCACGTTTATTTTTAAATAATTTATGTGGCAAACAAGCACACGGCTCACCTAATGGAAATTGGTTATCGTGGCATATGCACACGCCAACATCAGGGGAGTCACACACGTGCTGGCAACCCTGTAAGGACTGAGAGTTTCTGTGCTGTCAGTGTAGAAGACAATTCAGCTCAAGACTTTGATCTGCCCACTGTCAGGACTGAATACTGCGGCCATAATATCCACGTGTTGTGTTCCTGGTGGCGTGTAGGGTAGCCAGAGCTCACTGGAAAGTTTATAAATAATAATAAATAAATAAATATATTCCACGACATTCTACATAACGCTATCTAGACCCATGGTAAGCATACTAGCTTGTGTTGAGGGATCTAGATTGCGGATAAACATACTTAGATACTTTTTTTTTGTAAATACATACATATTATACATAGAAACACCCAGACCAATGCAAATATACATATTCATGCATAAAAATATTTGCACTGAGCGAGAATCGAACCCGCGCCCCCTGCATAGCAGTCGAATGCTCTACCGCTACCCCTAAAGTCTGCGCCAAAGCGTCGTCCATAAATCAGTAGGATAATCGGATTATAGAAAAATTTGACTCGAATCCAAAGATGTTAATGAGTCTCCATACACCTAATTATTTGACCTTATTACTTCATAGTATTAAACATAAACCCTTTATAACAGCTGTCACCACAAAATTCGAAATTCTCCTCGCATTATCATCTTTCTACATAACCAGCAACAAACAGCATTAGGTAAGTAGTAGTTACCTCAAGTAAACACAATCTGTACCGCGCAAGATGAACGCGCCGAGACTAATTGATCAGCTAATTTGCGGGTCGCAGATGTGCAACGTCTTTACGAATAACAAACAGCTGGTTAATAACCATTATGGAGATTTAGGGTTAATACAATCACGCACATAAACGTCCAACTACAATACAATTATACGGATACTTCGAAGCTAATTTGATTGTATTTTGTTTTTATTGATGTATTCATAAAAGTTGTTATCAATGCTGGTTAATGTTGGTTAATTACCATTATGGAGATTTAGGGTTAATGCAATCACACACATAAACGTCCAACTACAATACAATTATACGGAGACTTCAAAGCTAGTTTGATTATATTTTTTGACTAGCTTATTTCCATATGGATGTCGGTTATCGGGACTTGTGGCCATATCTCTGGTTCTACTTAACTAATTGCAATCAAACCAGTAGTCAAAGTCAAAGTCAAAAATCATTTATTCTGTATAGTTCATTATATCGGCACTTACAAAACGACAACAAAAAAGGAACATGAATATCAGTTTAGTAAATGGACCACCGGTTCGAAACGCGGTCCCGACTTGAGAAGACTCCGGCAAGAAACTCAGGGGCATTTCTATTTTTTGGTCTATTTACATACATACACTTAGTGTACTTAATCTAAATACAAAAATTTACTTGAGTAGCATAGTTGAGCGAACAGCTCATTTCCAAGCTTGTTTATCATCCAAGTATTCTTGAATTTTATAATAGCCTTTCTGGCACAATTTACTTTTAACTATATTTTTAAATTTATACACAGGTAAATCCCTAATTTCATTAGGGAGCTTGTTAAAAAAGCTTATACTGTTGTTTGTGCGTCCATCTTGGACAAACACAGTATCTTTAATTTTTTTATACGTGTCACACTGTAAGAAGCTTTTGTTACCCATATTGTAGTGCTTGAAAAAAATCACAGCAGGGAGACCGATCCAGGAATGAGTTTTTTTTATACAACTTAGGTGGCAGACAAGCACACGGCCCACTTGATGGAAAGTGGTTACCGTGTTCTATGAACGTGTGTGACAACAGTGGAGTCACATCCTTGCTGCCGACCCTGTAAGAAAGATATTTTATGTTCCCTCAGTGCAGAAAACAAAATCAGAGTTTTCTTTGATGCCTCGCTGTGTACAACATAAACCTAGTATTTAAAGACACGATCATTTTACAATTAGTATAGATAGATGTGCTTCATAGAGAATTTGATTTGAGAAATTTCTATTCAGTAATAAGTTTCGTTCGTATTTTTTGACAAATACAATCGATCTTCAATTTCAATTTCAATTTAATCTTTATTTGCGAACACAGGTACAAATTGTTGGTACATTGGTTTAAAGGTTTGATCATTTCGCATTCCACCTAAAAGGCATGCAAATTTACAAAATAAGCTTAAAAATAAAATACATTTTATAGGAGTAGCTACTGATTAATAACGCAATTAATTTTGAATTTAATAATATTAAATGGTTTAGTTATGTCAAAATTTTAAATTAAATAGTATATAAGTTTTATTAGTGGTAATACAATATGGTCACTTTCATTACAATTTGTCATTTAAATATTCGTCAATAGTGTAGTACGCTTTCGTTATAAGTATAATAAATTTTTTTTAAAAGCAGTTGTATTTTCCACTTCTAAAATTTTTCGTGGTAATTTGTTGTACAAGCGAGTTCGGAGTGGTTATCAGCCCTTTGTAGAGGATTTGAGCTAATAAATTACGATTGAGTTTCAAATTAGAATCCAGTTGAGGCTTTGAATATTAAATAAATTTATTTCGTAAGGGTCTTCATATCTGTTTTTTAATAAGAATGATCTAACTTTTTCATGACCTTATGTGAAGTAGAAAACCAAAATTATCCTCTTAACTCTCCCAGCTAAGCTAAATTCCTTGTGTTAGCAGTGAGCTCACGTCGATAAGGTAATGGTCGGATATCGAACCCGGGACCTCTCAATTGGAATATCAACTCCTTCACCACTAAGCTACCGACCCTTTTCATAAGTGTACAATACACTTTATTTCTATTCCAATTTATTCTTATTAGTTTACGTTGCTTTTTAATGAACGTAAAAAATATTGGGGATAAATTTCAACAAAAAAGTTTTTTCCAAAAGTTAGTAAATTAACTTATCTAGAGTACGATAGAAATAGAGCTCACAGCATTAGTTTTCACAAATACGGTCCACATAGTTATGCAGATTTTCTAGTTGAATTCTCAGGAGTTTGAAAACTAAACAGCATGTCTAGTGAGACGACATACCTAAGTAGATTTTGTCTGCAAAGTTAGTCGACGAACGAATTAAGATGTAACAGTTCCACTCAAGTTGAAAACGTCCGTTATATTGTATACCTCGGGGCAATATCTTGGACATAACATGTTCTCTATACGCGCTGTACATACAGCCTCTGTGGCGTGGCGGTAGTGAACGTGACTGCTACAGAGGAGGCGCGGGTTCGATACCCGCTCAGTGCAAATATTTGTACGCATAAATATGGGTATTTGCATTGGTCTAGGTGTTTCTATGTAGTATATGTATGTATTTACAAAAAAAAGTATCTAAGCATGTTTATCCGTATTCTAGATTTCATAACACAAGCTAGTTAAACTAAGCATAGTTTGGGTCTAGATAGCGTAGTGTAGAATGTTGTTTAATATTTATTATTTATTTATTTACTTGGATGTCTTTTGAGAATAACACGAAGAGCTACGGCGGTGGATGAGCTCATATTCAGCAAGCAAAGGTCATTACAAACCATGCCGGGGTTTCGTTTGTCTCGCGATTTAGGTTCAAGATATGAGTAGCGATGTGTACTGGAAGTTGAGTACAGTACTTTCGTCTCTGAGAACACACACAGGTATTTCTCAAAGGACATAATAGAATATGATTTCTTCGAAAGTTTCAACTGAGTAAATGTCTTTGTGTCTACCAGTCTACGTAATCAAATGCTTACCTATGTTGCTTTAAAATCTAGTCTACAATAGAACTTTTTTTTACATAGTATACGTTAGTGAGATTTTGGCTCGCCTGATGGTAAGCTGAAGGCAGTCTCAGAAAAGAGGGTCAGCATTAGATACATATACCATGTTACAATGGTAACACTCAGCTTGACGGCCTCATCATATGCTTATTCACGCCCCCCTTAAAGGGCCCAGTACCGTAGGTAGAAGGAAACACGTGAGCTGGTAATGAAATCTTCTATGTGCATTTGCTTATTATACATAGAAAGGATTGGGTAAGTTCAAAGAATCAAGGTCATTGATTTAGTTTAAGCACGTAAAGAGCACATATGAACGTCAAAATTGTACAATTATGGCAAGAAATATTATAAAAATATTAAATAGCGTAGATTAACTATAGAAAAATGATTCTTTCGATGGTTCGGCAGGTTGGTTCCACTGAGAAGATGCCAGCAAGAAACTCAAGAGAACTATATTAGGACTAGATTAATTTATATTTGTACAATACATAAATAATAATACTTAAATGAAATTTAAAACTAAAATCTATTATCAGGTACTAAAATACATTAAAATAACTAAAACAAATTACATACATAATGCGTCATGAAATTCCTCCGCATCATCACCTAACGGTAATTAGATAAACTTTTTTTTAAACATAATTTTGTTTACAATTTTTATTGTGCGAGTAAGCAAGAGATTAGGATCACGATGTATTCTTATAATTGTTTTCATTATTAAATAATTACTCATACAATTACAATCTAAACTTGGAGGCTAATAAGTAATTTAAATTTAACTTAATTTGCTAACACTTACTGGTTAAGATTGTTTTCATTCGACCTTTTTTTATAGTCTCTATTGAAATTAAAAGACACTTTGTTCTTGTGTTCTTTAACCCTTTAACTGGTAGAAGCAATTTTTAATGGCAAATAAATAAAAAGTATTTTTTTGGTATCTTTAAGGGTAGTTCTATAATATTTATTAATGAAAAAAAAATCACATGCTTAAATGCAAAAAAAAAAATGTGATGGCAATATAATTGCCACCACTTGTCTAGGGGTCCTAGCATTCGACTTGTGTTTCGCATTGGTGGAACTGCTTGAAGCAAGGAAGTATACATAGTGCCACTTTACATCTACTGCATGCTATCTTCGATCTCTTATTTCTTTCTTTGGTACTACAGTAGCGACACCTTTTATAAGAGACTTCTGTAGGCCAGTGGTCACCCAGTCTCTGATATCGGATTTCCTCTGGTACTCCGTATACCATCTTTCGCAATGCATTACTCTCCTGAACTTTCTTTTTCTTTGTTACAAAATTTGGCATAGATTTGAAAGGTCTTTTCCTAAATGTAATATTATCTACAAGCTCCCTAGAAAGACAAATGCGAAATTGTTTTTGGGACATAACATTGTGAACTCGACTATTGGATTTGTATAACAAATAAGCATTGGTGATTGCAACATCCATCAAAAAATAAAAGATCCTCATCCACCATTTGCGGCTTCTTCTGCCCACAGCATATTGTGACCTTTTCTGGTCGAAGCGGTCTACTCCTCCCATTCGTTTAGTATACTCAGGTATGAGTAAAGGACATTTTATATTTTTATTAGTAGCATCCTTTTGAGTCCTTGTACAAGTCCTTCTCTCTCTCGGGTGGAAGGCTGTGCTCACGACGCTGACTTGTTTTGTATCCTTCCATACAGCAAACCCAACATTTACTTTTACTCGCCATTTCCACTTTCCTCTTCTCAGTTTTTTACCCTGTCACTTGCCCTTTTTGCTGCTTGTGACATTCTTTCATCTGCTTGTTTGTTACCAGTCTGTTTAGGTTTTTTGACCAACAGGGGTAAGTCAACAAGATCGTTTCTTATTGTTGCTGTACTATATATTTTTTGATTGTATTATTCTTGCATGAGATCAACACTGGAAAAAAAGTTATGAAACGCTATATGTCCAGAGTAACCTGTTGTGATGAGTGGTTCGCATAAAGATTTCACAACTGTGCCTCCCAGTCCTATCTCTGTAGTATCACTCTTGCCGGTATAAACCTGAAATTGATACAGGTATCCTGTTTTACTATCCGCTCTGCACCACACCTTGTAACCCCTTTTGAGGGTTCATGCGGTTCACCTCCAGATGCTGAAGGCTGCGCTAATATAGAAGGCGAATCAGATCTTTCAAGTTCAAAACATGGAGATTCCTGGACAGCTCTAGGTATTGATGATCGCAATCCTGATGAACCAGAAGGTGAACAGGAACTGTCCTGCCTTTCTTGTGCTGCCGAGCTAAGCAAAACATCATCACCTAGTAAGATCTGACGCAAATCTTTATTAGATATTTCCTCTTCATCAGACAACTCCTCATTGTCTTCAGATATTGTGCCATCCTCAATGCCGAAGAGACTACGAAGTTCTGCTTCTATCTCATGGTCCTTCAGCAATGTCCTACGGTTGGACACTATCTACAAAAAATATAAAACTGCATATAGAATACAGTTATAACTGAAATACTTTGACTCCCAGACTAGTAGTGGCAAAAATATTGCCACCAGATTCTTACCCAGTTTTAAAAATAAATAAAAAAGAAATCCTTGAAATACACAACGGAATAGAATAAATATATCATCTACATTATAATAAATAAAAATCTTACCGAAAGAATGCCGAAATCCCAAGATTTTCTTAGATTTTTGCGAGAATCAAAATTTCACCAAAACTCAAAACCTTAGACGTCTGTTACATTCACAGATGTGAGGGTAGGTAGGCCTAACTCTTTTTTTTTATTTATGATGCGTTCACATTTATCGTATCTAAATATTTTTCTCCGAATAGAAAGAAAGAAAGAAGAAAGAAAAAACATTTATTCACGAACACACAACGTACAGAGAGTCAGACAATAAATATATATACACAACAAGAAGATATCACAAAAAGAACACTCTCACTGCACATCGTGCGCACCCAAATGGGCCACCATCTCAGCATGAATGCCCCGCACACCAGGGTATGCGAAGCGCTGGTTTTCAGATGGCGCCGCTAGTGGCTCCGCCGCCACGCAACGAGTCAGTGACGCATAAACACACGACAACAGATCTCATACAACACTTAAAACACTTAAAATAGAGAACACAATGACCAAACCATAAACAACAAACAAAAATGAAAGAAAAAAAAAATGTGTTGCAAAGTAAAAAAAAAAAAAAAAATTTGTGGCACACATATTGCCACCACCAGTTAAAGGGTTAAGCGTCGCATTCACTGTACTTCGTTACACCAATTTTACTAAACTAACTCAAAAGGTTTGTTCTTTTAAGTCTTTTTATCATTAGGATATTCAATTTGAATTTGAATTTACCAGCCAGAAATGAACCTACTGCTATTAAATATGTGTAAGTCTTGTGAAGTTGTTCGGATATTACGATGTTTTCTTTAACGTGCGGAAAATTGCCTTTGATACCTCCACCACCGGAGGCGGTGGGAGAGGTTATGTTGGATTCGAACCGACCGGCCGAAGGTGAGTTTAATAGGCATATCCCTCGCACCCTGGCCGACCCAGGACCATCTCTCTCGATCTGGCCCTCTTCTCGGGTGTGGGGACCATAGAGTCTCCATCTCGTCGGATATTTGGATGTTTGATATTCAATAACGCTCTAATGACTGTTCATACTGTTGATTGATGGCACTTGGTGGAACTACACATATTGAACTTTGAAATTCAGTGGAAAAGTACATTCCACTGAATTTTATTTTTCACCTTACCGGTTTCGCCTCACGGCATTCTCAATGTTTTGTAATGGCGGTTATATTTCAAAATACTACAGTATTTGACAATATTCTACACGTGGGTAGTTTTAAATTTATGTAAACCAGTGTCAACTTTTTTTCTCCTTTTTGGGGTAATAATATTGAATTTTTCCTAAAAAAATATTGTCTGAAATAATATTATATAGGGTATTTTTTAACCTAAGAACTTATTCCACGAGAGCGAAGGCGCGGTCTACATCTAGTAACAAGACAATACTTTTAATATATATCATTCGTATCACCGTTCTCTGAGCCTTTTCCCAACTCAGTTGGGGTTGGCTTTTTACTCTAACTTTATATATTTTCCGTGAAACGACTGCCATCTGACCTCCAGCAATAACGAAGTTCAGAAGTTAGACTAGTCGGACTTTGGGAACTCCAACTACCCATAATGACTGGCAGAGATGTTCGTATGGCAATCGACGGCGTAACGTGCTCTCCAAGGCACGACGAGACCAATGCTAATGCCCATATTCATGCACCCAAATATTTGCAATGAGCAGGAATCAAAACCGCACTTACTGTGTAGCGGCAGCGTTTACTGCCATCACGCTACATAGACTGTCATTTATATATTATCATTCGTAAAACAACTCTTTGTCACATTTTATCATTCGTATAACAACTCTTTGTCACATTTTATCATTCGTATAACAACTCTTTGTCACATTTTATTATTCGTATAACAACTCTTTGTCACATTTTATCATTCGTATAACAACGCTTTGTCACATTTTGTCATTCGTATAACAACTCTTTGTCACATTTTATCATTCGTATAACAACTCTTTGTCACATTTTATCATTCGTATAACAACTCTTTGTCACATTTTATCATTCGTATAACAACTCTTTGTCACATTTTAGCATAGACGTATTCTACATTATTTCGTTCGTTCCTTCGTTCAATAGACGTCAGATCATCTAAATGTGTGTATAGCTATAATAAAATTACATACGTACATATGATCATGCCTTTATCCCCGAAGGATTAGGCAGAGGTTAATTAACACCCACATTTCACCAATCATTGAATTCGGTCCCACGTAATAGGAGGTGAGCCTATTGCCGTTATCCAGGCACTATTGTTGACTCAAGCCATGCATCTGAGGCTGAGTCTGGGCTGTATATATCTGTCTGATGTTAAACAAAAACATAATAAAATTAGTAAAGTAAAAATCGATTTATTAAACAAGATTTTTTAATCAGTATAAATATTTATTCGGAGCAAAGTACTCAACTTTTAATAAAAAAAAGTGGTTTTTTGAAGTTTTCATTTTAGTTTAAATATAGCTTGTTAGCTATTTCACGAGTCCTACGCAAATACGAATTGAACCCAGTCGGGTTTATGCCAATAAAAGTATCTAATTTCTGTGTAATTTGGTGTTTATTTCATTAAAAGGGTATTTTCTGTCAACTGACTTAATTAAAACTGAGAAGTATTTAAGTGAGTTTAAATTCGTTATCAACTACTTAAGTAGGTGATTTGATATCATTAACTTTATCACATTAATTATTCGAATTAGGCGACTGTAACTTTTAATCTTTGATTTGGCTTTAACGGCTTTTAAGTTTAATCAAGGAGGTAGGACACGGCGGTATTCAAGGAGGTAGGACACGGCGGTATTTCCGCCCAATTCAGCAGTCCGACTGGGGAAGTACCGCCGCCCTACAGAATACCGTGGCTATAATAACTTCGTGTTGTATTCCCAGCGGTGAGTAGGGTAGCCAGAGCTCACTGGAGAATTTGTGCTGTCAGTGGAAGACTATAGGCTTGTCCTGCTTTGTCTTCTACTGACGGCACAGAAACTCTGTACATACAGGGTTGGCAGCGCGACTGTGACTCCTCTGGTGTTACAAACGTCCATAGGCCACGGTAACCACTTTCCATCAGGTGGGCCGTGTGCTTGTCTGCCAACTAAGTGGTATAAAATAATCGTCTAACTTCCCAACTTCAAGAGCAAAGCCCGCAGCACAGCCTCGTCCAACTATTGGCAGGTGCTCGGCTTGCATGTTTAGGTTTGGCTCTGAAGGCCTTAGAATGGTCAGACCCAAGATTTTGAGTGAACATAAAACTATAAAATGTTAAGATATTTAGTTTATGTTGCAGTCCTTAAGCTTTCCAAACGCCCTATAAGTTAACACAACCTATTTTCATTAAATTAAAGCATCCTTTACTATT
This sequence comes from Eilema griseolum, assembly GCA_963662185.1. NCBI lineage: Eukaryota > Metazoa > Arthropoda > Insecta > Lepidoptera > Erebidae > Eilema > Eilema griseolum. Next base: position 3,388,265 of record OY759235.1, read on the forward strand.
TTCACAGTCCAATACTCTAAAAATTGAAAAGCTCACGCCAGGAATCTCTAATTTCACATCTTATATTTTATTAGTTTAGGCTAAAGAGTACGTAAGACCACCATCCAATTTCTTTAAAGTGTTTTCGGGTTATTCGTGTGGAATAAATTCTTATCCCAACATAATGTAGGCTTCATACCCATGAGCCGGTGAGGGCGATTCAGTGGTACAAAGAGAGGCACGAGTGGAATTTAAATTAAAAATGATCCTTAAAATGCAATGTTTCGTGAAAATTTAGATGGATCGGTTTAATTTATGCGCCATCGCAGAGTGTGTGATGTGTGAAGAGTTAGTATATGTGTGTGTTGGTTAGTGGACGCCATTTTTCTTACGATATTTTTTTATAAAGTTGTGTGTGTCTGAATATTGAAATGGAATATGAAGCTACTGGATAAGTTAATGAAATAAGCCGTGTGGTTCCCAGCAGAGTAGAATTTGAAACACCCCATATTTACCCATGCGGTGTCGTACAAGGACTAAGGGATAGAGCTGTCAGAATTGTAATGAATGCAACAGGTATTCAAATCGATTAAAAGCATTCCTCTGTAAGAAACTGGTTGCGGGCTCGTCTTTTTCATATCTAGTTGCCATAGTAACCTACATACATATAATCACGCCTTCATTCCCGGAGGGTTAGGCAGAGGTGAATTACATACAATACACCAATCATTGTATTCGGTCCCACATAATAGGGGAAGAGTATTCTGGGCACTATTGTTGACTCGAGCCATGCATCTCAGGCTGAGTTTGGGCTGTATATATTTGTCTGTTGTTAAACAGCCATATCCCTTAGTCGCCTTGTACGACACCGCATGGGAAGAGATGGGGTAACCATAATTTTACTCTGCCGGAAACTTCGTGGCTATCTATTTGCCTCTGCCTTTAGCATACTAATTGCTTTACAATTTCATTAAAAAACTGTGGTTTTTAATGAAATTTCGTATGGCCACCAGGAACGACAACCTGACGTGCTCTCCAGGGCTAAATGTTAAGTTAAGAATGGTCATCCATCCACACTTAATCCAAAACTCCATCCAAGTTGTGAAAACCAACTCATATACACCTAGAAATTGTACACTACACCACAAATTGAATTTTTCACCCGCCTTTCCTATACATTGTTTCTTTATGATATCACGCTGGACTAAACCAATTGCCTTAATAGTCCCGTAGTTAGACCATCGGAAAACATTTCAACTGGCTACGTATCTGTAAAAATAATTGCAGTACGGAAACTCAATGACACGTACAGTCTGCATCAGATCGAGCTAGACAAGCAAAGCACTCAAAATGATCTTAATACCTTGGTATACCCCCTTCCTGTTGTCTGATTGTTCTGATATTTCGTACACACCTTTAGTTCGGATGATGATACAATTTAAATTATTAATATAATATAAACTCATAATATAAACTTACGCCTATATCCCCGAAGAGGTAGGCAGTGGTACTAGCACCCACATTTCGCCAGTTTACGTTTAGGTCCCAATGTAATAGGTGGCGAGCGGCCTAATGCCATTAACCGGGCACTTATAAACCTGCGATAAATACACACATAACTACGAAAAGCATCGAAAAGTCATTGGTGAGTGCCATGGTAAAACCTGGGATCGAACCCGAGACCTCGTCTCGGCAGTCCATTACCCATACCATACGGCTACAGCGGTTGTTATTTATTAGTTTATTAGTTAGTTGTTATATTATTAATATTATTAATAGGTATTAAGATCATTTTGAATATTGCTAGTCAAAATCTATCTGATGCTGACTGTACTCTTTCTATAATCATACAATGGTTCCGGAATTTCCGCGATTAAATCATGAAACTTACTATTTCTGCTGACATCTGCCGAAATTTCAATAGGAAAGATGGATTCAAACTATCCGGAACGTGGAATCCAGTGATTAAGATACTAAAACCAAAAACCATAGTGTCGTTAAAAAATGACATATTGAGTGAAGTGTGTCGCCAGCCTAACCGTTCATAATAAGTGTAATAGTGGGTAGACGCTCAAAAAATGTTACGCGCATACCTCTCGAAGCTCGCAAGCTAGTCAAGTCGTGACCTCGGATGCTAAAACTCATCCGAACTTTGGCAGAAATAGTAAGTTCCATGAATGTACAATTATGAATTCACACAGCGATAGTTTAAAATTGTACTCTTTCTGTTTACTTTAACTTGGTCCAAATAATTGCACAAGGCACCTGGATTTCACACCTCTTTGGCTCCACTACGAACACGAGCGTGCTCGGTTCGGCAATTAGTTAATCATTTATATTAATTAACGTGGATTGCGTTAAGTGGTAGAAGCAATCGCGTAATGGAGTTTCGCTGTACCTCTCTGTGCGGGCTCGCGATGGTGAGTCGGGCGGAATGAACCAACGATGAATACTATTTGAGAATATGGTAATTTGAAAATGACCCGTTCTTTTTTATGATGCATAAATAGATAAATATTTGGATTTGGTGTCGTTTTGCTTTTCAGTAGAGTGCAATCTCTCGTTTCTTCCTGTGATTTGCGTAGAATGCGACTAATAAAGAGCTATTATATAGAGCCTGCATGACGGTAATAGGCTCGCTCAAAATGTAAGTTTTAGTGCACCGCAGCCTACTCTTTCGGTGATTTACAGGTGTGAATATTTTTAATAATATTCTACAACATTCTACACTAGCTATAGTTTAACTAGCTTTTGTTCTGGAATCTAGAATACGGATAAACATACATAAAAACGTGGGTAGGTGTTAAAAACCTAACAAGTTTCTAAATTTGCTCCTTAAATAAAAAATAGTTAATATTCGAATATATCATTATTTATTACATATTTGTCATTAATAACATCTTATAAAGTGTAACTTACGTTTGTGGAACTATATGTGACATATAAACCGAAACTTAAACACCACCTGCCAGCTTCACACAATTTGCAAGATTATTATAGCTGTATTTCGAGAGCACTGAAAATGTCACAGCTTGAGGAAATCCAATCAGTGCAGAAAAGTCTTGAAGAGAGCTTTTTCAAGAAGATGGATGAACTGCAAGCGCAACTTCAAGTCGGAGGGGCAGCTAAGGACACAGTGGCAAAGGTTGCTGATGAGTTCCGTACATTTGTAACGCCGGAATGTTTGTGCGTTAATATTCTTTATTAAGTAACACAATTTATAGTTGCAATATGTTTGGGATGTGCCTGTGGCGACATCTAAAAGGATTGCCGTGAATCTTCATTGATCACCTGTTGTGTTGTGGTGTTTGTTTCTCTAAGTTGACGATAGATGTCGCTAGAAATAATGCTAGTGTTAATTAGCATTTTAGTATATTCTTATCATTAGATAATTGTGTGATTTTTATGGAATTAAATCACTTAATTGTTACATAATACTTTTATAGCATAATTTAAATTATTGATGCGGTGTTAGTGCGAACTACAACTGTCATCTGTCAAAAAAGAAAGTATTGATATGAGGTAGAAGTTTTGTTTTGAGTGTTACGTGTTGTTGATTGGTGAAAATTTGATTTTTGCTAGAATCTTCCATGGAGAAGACTATAAATAGGCCTCTCCTGGTGGGAAGAAAAAAAGATCAGATCTCACGGAGTTACGTACGACGAAGGTCGTAAATCTCTGTTGTTTTTCTTGCTTAAAGATTCTCTGTACCTACCTACATTTTGCTATATTATCCGAGGGATAATTGGCAGCCTATTCTGAACTTCTCTGGGGTCTGCTGGTACCTTTGGAGGAGATTACTTGACCCATCCGCAAAGTGCGGTACTCGCATAAAGATCCGGAGTTCCTTGGCTTGGGACTCGTGGCGCAGTGCGGGAGGCGGTGAGCAGCGATCGGAGTTCCTGGTCTTGGGACTCGAGTGGCAGTGCGGGAAGCGGTGAACAGGTCCCGCTACGCAAGCCGACAACCTGGGCTGACGATCCGTGAAGATCCACCGAAAAGGTCACGTATAAATTCCTCTGTTTGAATGCCGTAGTACCTACCTAAGTGACAATTTGTAAATTCTGTGTTCCTCTGATTGAATTCTGTAGTACCTACCTAAGTAACAATTTGTAAATTCTGTGTTCCTCTGATTGAATTCTGTAGTACCTCCCTAAGTAACAATTTGTAAATTCTGTGTATTTTTTTTCTGGTCAAATATATGTATGTACCACCCAAGGTCGTTTCATTGAGGGTATCTGGAACACGCACACACACTGTTCTCTGATGTAAAAGGCGCCCTGAGGTATTCTCGAGTCTCAGTTCCTCAGCTCTTACCTGGGCGAACCGGTGGAGTAGCCAGGGGAAGTTTCCCGGTTACAAAATTGGCGACCAACGTATGGGCAGGTCTAGAAATCTCAGGTCACTAACTGCGATTTCTCTTTGCTTACTGTGTGTGCGTAGAAAGACGCCTTTAATGAAATCGAACCTACTATCCGTCTGATACTCTCCAAGACGCTAATTGGTAGTGCTTGTGCGGCTAAGCACGTAATTCATTTCCTTGCAATTTACATCAAATAGCAAGGAAACGGGTCCAAATTTTTTTTCTAAATTTATTTAGCTGCAACATTTTCAAAAATATATATATTTTCGGCATACCCATTTTTTTTCTTTTTTTTTCTTTTTTTTCCCCCTCTGATTATCTCTTGGTCTTTGGTTGGTCCCTACTTAGTTTGTCCCTACTTAAACTAAAATTAATTTCATGCATATGTTTGATCAAATTTAATAACATCTGTTTTTCCAGAATTTAGCATTGTTCAACTTGTCGGCATTTTCTGTGAAGTGCCGATAACCATATAGGTATAACTTTGTATAATTTTAATTTAGAATTACCAATTTTTTTATTTTTTGTGAATTTCGGAACGATCTGGAAGCCGGTACTTATACCTGCTACCTACCTTACATTTAATTAAATTCTCTCTTTTTTATTATATCGTTGGTAACTACCTAAGAGCTTGTACCTACACAAACGGTTCAAGTATTTGGATCTCTGTGTAATTTCTTTGTATTATTACTTTTTAGTAATAGCCTGCAGGGCGGTACATAATACCTACCCGCTATTAATAATTGTTCCTCGTTAAAATTTTATTTTTGAAATAGTATAGAAGGAGGTAAATTACATTACCTACCTACTTCACGTTTTTTGTACCTAGCAAAAAAAAAAATTTTTTTCAATTTAGTAGTTCAATTTGATACCCTCTGGGAATATACTTTTGTGAACATCCGTTAAATAACAGAAAATTGTTTAGTCGTTAGTTGAATTTTATTGTAAAATTTTTTTTCCATACCTACACTTGTAAAGTTAAATTCTTATAACATGGCAAAAATGCACCAATATGTTAAATACTTAAGAAAAGATGAGCTGTCTAATGAGTTGTCTTATATGGGCATTTCAGCGGATCCTGAGGCTACGGTTGTCGGCTTGCGTAACGAATTACGGACGGCATACCGGCTAGTTCGCCGTGGGAGTCTGAAGCCAAGCACCGTTAAGTCCACCGATGCTGCAAGCGAACGTACTGTCTGCGAGCCAAAAGTCAAGGAACTCGAGGATTTGCTATCGTCAGGTGACTTTGATGCTGATCGTAATAGTCGCATTAGGGCTGCTGTTAGGGCGAACTATCTTTTAACTAGGCTTGCTCGTTGTGGATTAGATTGTTCTGAACTTGTAGGTATTCGTAACAGACTAGTTAAGATTTTGTCTGTTGCTGAATCGAATAGTGACTCAGAATCTGAGGTGTCAGATAATGATGATCGCCCCTCTCGTGACCATGTTGAGTATACTTCACCTGTAGTGAGAAAGGAACGCTCGATGCGGGGTAGCTCGCAAAACATTAATTCGACTAACGATAACTTTGTTTATAGGGAACGACCCCTTAATTTAAATTCTTTTAATTTAAAATATGATGGTTCTTCTTGTGTACGCGTCTTCATTGAGAGATTGGAAGAACTGAGGTGTGCAAGGGAAGTCTCTAAATCAAAGGTTCTCCTGGCTTTCTCTGACCTATTGGACGGACCAGCTTTGTCCTGGTTCCGCACCAATAAAGCCAACTTTATGTCGTATGAAGATTTATTAAATGAGTTACGAGACGCCTTTGATATTCCCGATTATGATTATCGTTTACGGAATGAGATTAGGCAACGTACCCAAGCCCGTACTGAGTCCTTAGTGAACTACATCTCTACAATGCAGGCCATGTTCTCTAGACTGTCTTGTAAAATGCCCAGTGAGGAACAACTGGACATCCTTATGCATAACATAAGACCTGACTACATGAAGGAACTCGCCCTTCATGAAGTCAACGCTATTGATGATCTGAAAAGGTTAGGTAAGCGTTTAGAACTTGCACGGGCTAGGGCTGAGGCGTTCCATGAGCCAGTCTTGGATAAATGTGAGATCTCCTCTGACTTACATTCACAGAAAGTCAAGAGCACACCAAAAGCTACCAAGCAGGTCTCCGCAGTGAACGGCTCGCCGGTCTCGCACGAACGTAAATGCTTTCGGTGTGGAGGCAGCGATCACACGGCTTACAACTGCTCAAAGTCGAGGGAGTTGGTGTGTTTTCGTTGTGGTGCCAAAGGAGTAAAGACACCTGACTGCCCCCAATGCACGACGAAGTCAAAAAACGCGTAGGCCAGGGCCTTATTAATAAATCGTCAGGCATGTCTGATCCGAGCTCAGTGTTTGATTCTTACTCTGATAAGGTCCTGTTTACTAAACGGGATAACGATGTTAGACCGTACTTAGTTGTTAAGGTTTTAAATTTAAATGTTCTAGGTCTTCTTGATTCTGGTGCCTCCTGCTCTGTGTTAGGAAAGGGTGCGCACCGTATCTTCTTAGATTTAGGGTTTGAACTGGAAAGTGTCAACCCAAACTTTAGTATCACAACTGCAGACAGTTCCCACTTGAAATGTCTGGGTTGTATCTCTTTGCCCTTAGAATACAACTCTGTTATCAGAGTAGTTAAGTTTTATGTTGTACCAGAAATATCAACGTCAATGATATTTGGTGTCGATTTCTGGCAACAATTTCAATTAAGTAATAAATTAATTTCCCAAAAAATTAATATGAATAATTTTAATGAAAACTGTCCTATTGAATCTTTGTCTCTTCACAGTGGTCTCGAGGATTACAACAATCTGACCGAGAATCAGAGGTGTGTAATGAACGGGATCATTGAAAAATTTGATTCTTTAAATACGGATAAGGTGGGCTTAGGTCGAACGACGCTTGTGCATCACGTCATAGACACGGGTGACAGCAAGCCGATCAAACAACGGTATTACCCGCTCTCACCTCTCAAACAGAAGGCCCTGGAGGCGGAGTTGGACCGGATGTTGGAGATGGGAGTGGTGTCTCCATCACAATCTGCGTGGAATTCACCTGTGGTTATGGTGGAAAAGGCGAATGGTGATCTAAGACTGTGCTTGGACTCACGTAAGCTAAATTCGGTCTCGAAAAGCGATGCTTATCCCTTACCTTACATCAATCAAATTTTAGACCATCTGAATAATGCTAAATATTTGTCCTCTATAGATTTAAGTGCAGCATATTGGCAAATCCCGTTCGACTCTTCCCTGTCTGCTGAGAAGACTGCATTCACGGTGCCGAGACGGGGTTTGTTCCAGTATAATGTGATGTGCTTTGGTCTTGTCGGAGCCTCGAGTACGATGCAACGACTGATGGACCGCCTATTCGGTCCCGAGTTCGACAACAGAGTGTTTTGCTTCCAGGATGACATAATCTGTGTGGCCAGCACCTTCGAGGAGCATGTGGATCTCTTAAATAGAATCTATCAGCGACTCAAGGATGCGGGCCTAACGATTAATATGAAGAAATCACACTTTTGTCGAAGCGAACTGAAATATCTTGGTTACTATGTAGATAGGCATGGATTGCGAACTGATCCAGGCAAGGTCGAGGTTATCCTCAACTATCCTACTCCTTGTAACTCGAAGGATGTAAAACGTTTCCTAGGTATGGCCGGATGGTATCGTCGTTTTGTTAATAATTTTTCTAAGATTAGTAAACCCCTATGTAAATTAACCGCTAAAAAGGTTAACTTCGTTTGGACATCTGAAGCTGAGGAGGCTTTTAACCTTCTCAAGTCAGCTTTGGTCTCTGCTCCTATATTAAAAATGCCGAATTATTCTTTGCCTTTCCGCATACTAAGTGACGCGTCAGCTTACTCTGTTGCTGCTGTACTGACCCAAACACACGATGACGTGGAACACCCCATCGCTTATTGTAGTCGCTCTTTAAATAAGAACGAAGTGAACTACAGCACTACCGAGCGTGAGCTTCTGGCCGTGATTTTTGCGCTGGAACAGTTTAGACAGTATGTGGAAGGACAAAAGTGCACTGTTGTCACTGATCATGCCTCCCTACTGTGGTTTCACAAGCTCAAGAATCCTACAGGACGTTTAGCGCGTTGGAGTATGCGACTCAGTCAGTTTGATTTCAACATAGAACACCGTAAAGGAAAAGATCATGTAGTACCTGACGCTCTGTCTCGCATAAAAATCGATTCCATTGACGCGAGCTCCACCAGTGATCCGTGGTATATTCACACCATGGAATGCGTGCGTAAGAACCCAAGGCATTACCCTAATTTTGATATCCGTGATAACTTGCTATATAGATTTTCTAAAAACAAATATTCTTTGACTTCAGATTTTGATTGGAAGTTGGTGGTACCCCAAGAAGACAGACTAGCACTTCTCACCAAATACCACGATGACACGCTTAGTGCCCATGGAGGTGTTTGGAAAACGCATAAGAGGTTGTCTTTGAACTACTACTGGCCGAAAATGTATAATAGTGTCAAAGAATATGTAGGTAATTGTGAGGTTTGTAAGCAGTACAAGCCTGTAAACACCTCTCGTCCTGGGTTAATGGGTAGCCCAAAGCGCGTATCTAAACCTTTTGAAGCAATTTCATGTGATCTGCTTGGACCTTTTCCAGTGTCAAGCAATAGAAATATTCATCTTATCGTTGTCTCTGATTATTTTAGCAAATATGTCATGTTGTGTCCTATTAGGGTCGCAACAGGCGCTGCAGTGGCGAGATTCATTGAGAAAAATGTATTTCTAGTCCATGGAGTTTGCAAGACTATTTATATTGATAACGGTCCTCAGTTTGTGAGCAAACAATTTAAAGACCTGTTGGCCAAATATAATGTACCTAATATATACTATAGCCCCCGATACCATGCTCAGACCAATCAAGCGGAACGAGCAATTCGAAATATCGTTCAAGCCATCTCATGTTATGTGAAAACTCAGCACAAGAAGTGGGATGAACATCTTGTTGAACTGCAGTGCGCTATAAACACTGCAGTAAGCGAAGCCACTCGGTTTTCTCCATATTTCTTGGTGCATGGTAGGGAATTCATAGGTGATGGAGTTCTATATAGACAATCTGACATTACTTGTCATCCGGACTTAGTCTCCGTGGATGAACCCGCAGCCTTCGGTGCTAAACTAAAAGAAATGCAACGCATTTACGATCAGGTGAGGAAACATTTGATTTCATCTCACCAGCGTAATGAGAAGTATTACAATTTTAGAAAAAGGCATGTCGAGCTTAAGGTTGGTCAAATTGTTTATAAACGTACACATTATTTGTCTAACAAGGCCAAACATTTTACCGCTAAGTTAGCTCCTAAGTTTACGAAGTGTGTAGTAACTTCTAAACGTTCTTCTTTAGTGTATAGGTTGGCTGATTTAGATGGGAAAGATTTGGGCGAATATCACATTAAAGACATTCTGAAGTACTCTGATGAGAAGCAACCTGCGGTATCCTCTCTGCCTTGCGTCAGCGCTATTACCTCTTCGTAGCACTGGATATTTCTATTTTAATACCGCGACTCGGTGAAGTTATTATGTTGATATATAGGATTGAGCGTCCTCGAATGGGACGAACTATCATGTATTATGTACACCTCATCGAGTATTCGTTCCTCATCAGCACTTTCTCTATAGTAGGGTTGCATATGCAATCATATGACTATAGCAGATAAGGGATCTTTTATTCTAGTTGCTTAGGGCATTTCGACTTGTAGTAAGAGAGTCGGTGTCAGTTGTTACCTCTAGTTAGACCTGATTACTGTGAATCTTTTTTGTTTTGTACTTCGAAATACTATGTCTTGTTGTTGGTCAGACTTTTGTTTTGTTATATTCTGTGTGTATTCCTTGCGTAACTTGTCCGCAAGTAATACTATCGGAGTTGGGGGATGGTGTAACGCCGGAATGTTTGTGCGTTAATATTCTTTATTAAGTAACACAATTTATAGTTGCAATATGTTTGGGATGTGCCTGTGGCGACATCTAAAAGGATTGCCGTGAATCTTCATTGATCACCTGTTGTGTTGTGGTGTTTGTTTCTCTAAGTTGACGATAGATGTCGCTAGAAATAATGCTAGTGTTAATTAGCATTTTAGTATATTCTTATCATTAGATAATTGTGTGATTTTTATGGAATTAAATCACTTAATTGTTACATAATACTTTTATAGCATAATTTAAATTATTGATGCGGTGTTAGTGCGAACTACAACTGTCATCTGTCAAAAAAGAAAGTATTGATATGAGGTAGAAGTTTTGTTTTGAGTGTTACGTGTTGTTGATTGGTGAAAATTTGATTTTTGCTAGAATCTTCCATGGAGAAGACTATAAATAGGCCTCTCCTGGTGGGAAGAAAAAAAGATCAGATCTCACGGAGTTACGTACGACGAAGGTCGTAAATCTCTGTTGTTTTTCTTGCTTAAAGATTCTCTGTACCTACCTACATTTTGCTATATTATCCGAGGGATAATTGGCAGCCTATTCTGAACTTCTCTGGGGTCTGCTGGTACCTTTGGAGGAGATTACTTGACCCATCCGCAAAGTGCGGTACTCGCATAAAGATCCGGAGTTCCTTGGCTTGGGACTCGTGGCGCAGTGCGGGAGGCGGTGAGCAGCGATCGGAGTTCCTGGTCTTGGGACTCGAGTGGCAGTGCGGGAAGCGGTGAACAGGTCCCGCTACGCAAGCCGACAACCTGGGCTGACGATCCGTGAAGATCCACCGAAAAGGTCACGTATAAATTCCTCTGTTTGAATGCCGTAGTACCTACCTAAGTGACAATTTGTAAATTCTGTGTTCCTCTGATTGAATTCTGTAGTACCTACCTAAGTAACAATTTGTAAATTCTGTGTTCCTCTGATTGAATTCTGTAGTACCTCCCTAAGTAACAATTTGTAAATTCTGTGTATTTTTTTTCTGGTCAAATATATGTATGTACCACCCAAGGTCGTTTCATTGAGGGTATCTGGAACACGCACACACACTGTTCTCTGATGTAAAAGGCGCCCTGAGGTATTCTCGAGTCTCAGTTCCTCAGCTCTTACCTGGGCGAACCGGTGGAGTAGCCAGGGGAAGTTTCCCGGTTACACATTCAGGGAACTCATATTCAACATTCTTGGGCTGCTCCGTAAACAAATTTCCGAATGCATCATGGTGACAGACTCCATTGATACTTGGCAGCGCCGCAAAGCTATCATATTCTCGGGGATTCCAGATGCTGACAAAGAAAGCTGCACCACTGCCATATTGGGGATCTTGCACAGCAAGATGGGCCTGAAGGAGATCACAACATCCTCCTTAAAAACCTGTCATCGTCTTGGAGCCCTTCGAACAGGCCACAACCGTCCCATCTTTGTGAGGTTTAGCACTCTGGGCATAAAATCCGCAGTGTGGAATGCGAAGACACGGCTGAAAGGGTCCTCAATATCGGTAAGAGAATTTTTGACCAAGATCCGACAGGCAGTGTTCGTCAAAGCCCGCTTGCACTTCGGGATGCGTTGCTGCTGGACACAGGATGGCGTTATAGTAGTCAAAACGCAGGATGGACAGCGCTGCAAGCTCACCACTACTGAGGAGCTTCAACGTCTCATCGTGAAGCATCCTTTACCAGCATCAACCACGGACTAGTATTGTTATGAGTGTTGATCATAATCTAGTTTTACATATCCTGCACTGTTTGTGATCACACACTTAATACTACAAATAACTTCTTGTGCCATTAGCTTGTAATTATATTATAGTGTATAATCCATTATCTTGCGTTTTGGTGAGTCTTGGCGTTGGTTTTGCATGTAATTAATAATTATTCCATTGTACAATTTTTATAAATAACAAAACAATGTCATTTTGACGTCTCTGATTCGCTATTCACTCATCATAACTGCTGTGTCTGGCACAAGGGGCTTTTGCTCTCAAGTAGTTTTTCATAAAAATATATATTATTCTCATGCTGTCTAATCACTTTTTTTTTTCTCGTTTTATATACAGTGTTTAAATACAATTTTATTTTTACAGCAATTGTGACTGTTTGCTGGCGGGTGGTGCAGAGACTGAACTAAAACAACTTAACGTATTTATTGTATGGGTACATTTTTTTTTTCTTTTTAATACAAATATTACTAATATTATATATTTAAGTACTTAATATATTATTTATTTTTATTATTATAATTATTATGAGTGATAATGACTTGTCTGATAGTGATTCCTACTATTCTGCCGATGATATGGATTTCTGTTCAACCCCAAATAATGCCGTTTTACTTGGTGATAAACTTTGTAAGCGTTTTGAACAAAATATGGGACAGTCATTTAATGTCTGTCACATGAATGCACAAAGCGTGCCCGGACATTACAGTGACCTTGTAGCGACCTTTGCTGACTCTCACATCCATGCAATTCTGATTTCCGAGAGCTTTTTGAAGCCTAATCTTCTCTCTTCTTATTACCCACTCCCTGGATTTGTTTTGATTAGAAACGACAGGTTGGGTAAGGAGGGAGGTGGTGTAGCCATATATCTTCGTAGTGATCTACCTTTCAAAATGGTTGCCTCATCTCCTTCACAATACTCAGCTAGCGCCGAGTTCCTTTTCCTTGAGGTCTGGGTCAGGGGTGTCAAGGTGATCCTTGGCGCTGTGTACTGTCCCCCCACAGTCGATTATTTCACTGACTTTGAATTGGTATTAGAATCGTTGGGGTCTGACTACGAGCATCACATCATCATGGGTGACTTTAACACTAATCTTCTCGCAGGTGACTCTCCAAGGGCTCACAAACTCCTTCACATCGTCGAGGCAGCCAGTCTTCACGTTTTGCCACTTAAGGCCACACACCACAATAAGGACGTGGAGGATACCTGGCTCGACTTGATTCTTACTTCTTCTCCTAGTCTTGTCAACTTTCACGGTCAGTTTTTAGCGCCGGCCTTCTCTCATCATGATTTACTTTATGTCTCCTATATTCTTAAACCACCTAAACTCAAACCTAAAGTGCTGCAGAGGCGTTGTTTTGGTCGCATGGACACTAATAAATTGTGTGCTGATGCTGCGGAGATCGATTGGGCGCCTTTAGCAGAGGCTACCACAGTTGATGACAAAGTTCTGTTCTTCAACAAAACAGTAAATACCCTCTTCGATATACATGCCCCTGTTAGGAGGGTGAAGATGAAACATCCTCCGGCACCATGGCTTACAAATGAGGTTCGAATTGCGATGAAACGCAGAGACCGGGCATTTGTTAAATTTAAGAAAAGTCGTTCGGACATCAATTGGGACTCTTACAAGGCGGTCAGGAATCGGTGTAACCAGGTGATACGAAACGCTAAACGCCGACACATCTTCGATAACATAACTTGCTCATCACCAGCTGAGGTCTGGAAGTTTCTCGGGACTTTGGGAATTGGTAAATCAAGGCAGCTGGAGCTACCTAAGACAATTGAGTTAGATGCCATTAATCGTTTTTTCTCCACCTCTCTTGCAATTGATGACACAACCAAACGTCAAACGGTAGACTTCATAGCCGGGCTGACCAGTCCCAGTTATACACCTTTTCAGTTTTCTCCAGTTACATTGGATGAGATCAAAAAAATCATCTTGTCCATCAAATCTAGGGCAGTGGGCTGTGACAATATTAGTCGTCGAATGATTACCTCTATCCTGGACCATCTTCTCCCAGCCATTTCCCACATTATCAACTTTTCACTAGATTCTGGTCAATTCCCTACATTGTGGCGCAAAGCCTTTGTCCGTCCTCTTCCCAAAATTTCTAATCCTTCGCTTCCTAACCACTTTCGTCCGATCTCGATCCTACCCTTTCTATCCAAAGTGCTGGAGGCATGTGTGCATAGACTGATGTGTGTATAGTTGTCTAATTTTATACATCGTAATGACATTTTAAGTCCACTGCAATCAGGATTCAGGCCAGGACACAGCACTACCTCTGCTCTCCTAAAGGTAACGGGTGACATTAGGGATGTTATGGAGAAGTCTATGGTTACTGTGATGGTCTTAGTAGATTTTTCCAACGCATTCAACTGTGTGAACCATGACATTCTTTTGTCGATCCTTGCCCATATTAAAATCTCATCTGATGACCTGGATTGGTTCTCTTCATATCTTCAGGGCCGCCAGCAGTCAGTTTGTGCCGATGAGGAGTCATCGAGTTGGTGCAATCTTGACTCTGGGGTCCCTCAAGGCGGTATACTTTCTCCTCTTCTTTTCTCCTTATTTATTAACTTCATAACTTCCGATCTTCAGTGTGCGTATCACTTGTATGCTGATGACCTGCAGTTGTATAGCCAAGCCCCGGTGGATAACATTTCGGAGGCTATCGACAAAGTAAACGCAGACCTATCCTTTATACGTCGTTGGTGTGACGGGTTTGGACTGGCCGTTAACCCTGACAAATGCCAGAGTATGAGAGTGGGCAGCATGTACATGATGCGAAGGTTGAAGGACGTGATCATGCCAGCTATTATATTCGATGGCAAAATAATTCCTGTCACACTTAGTGTTAAGAACTTGGGCCTAAATCTTGACTCAACCTTGCTGGCGGGTTCAAGTCACTAACGTCTGCCAGAGAGTGACGGGGACACTAAGGGCTCTTTATCGCCTTAAAAACTTTCTTCCCGTTAAAACCAAGACAATGCTTATGCAGACTTTAATCTTTCCCATCTTTGACTATGGTGATGTATGCTATTTCGACCTGAATGCAGATCTGCTCAATAAACTTGACCGACTTCTCAACAATTGCATTCGATTCGTCTACAATCTTAGGAAGTATGACCACGTTTCGGCTTGTCGTACTGAGCTGGGTTGGTTGCCTATACGAAGGCGACGTAGTCTGAGAGCTGTCACTTTGATATATACCCTACTAAACTCTCCCAATGCCCCAGCTTATTTAAAGTGTCAGCTCCACTTACTCGGCTCTAACCATAATAAAAATTTACGCTCGTCGAATAACTTACTCCTACACTGTCCCACTCACACGAAAAGCCTTGTCCACTCTTCTTTCTTGGTCCAGTCTATTCTTTTATGGAACGCGCTTCCTCTGGAAATCAGAATGTCTACAAGCCGTTTCATATTTAAGACCAGAGTACACCAGCTTTACAGCAACCCATAGTTGGCAAACAATTAATTATTTTATATATATAATTTTTATATATAAATGTATATTTGTTCTTTTTAATTTTTATATTTATTTTTATGCATATATCTATATATATATTGGTCTATATGTGTATGTAGTTTATGATGTTTGTATATATTTATATTTGGATATATTATTATTTATTTATTTTCCATTAATTTTTATTATATATAATTATTATTTGTGTACCAAACGTAGTGAACTATCACCACAACACTTCGTGCACCTACCTTTGATATAAATATCTCTGCATCACCCTAAGGTTGACTGGTAGAAAATGCCTGTGGCATTAAGTCCGCCTTTGTACAATACTTGTCTGTTTTGTGCAAAAAGTTCAAATAAATAAATAAAAAAAAATAGAAACACTCAGACTAATGCAAATATACATATTCGTGCATACAAATATTTACACTGACCGGGAATCGAACCCGCTAAATATATATGATTATATATATATCATTATGACGTTACTTAAGGAGCTGTTGTATGAATTTGTTGTTTGACAAGCACTGAAATCACATGTTCTTTGCAAGGAACATACGATTTTAGTGTTTGTCATGGTGATCGAAGTAAGATTGGATTGCGTATATTCAATAAGGATTTTTTTTAGACTACTTAAGTGGCACACAAGCACACGGCTCATGTGGTTACCGTGGTTTAAGGACGTATGTCTGTATGTAACACCAGAGGCGTTACACTCGTGCTGCCGACCCTGAAAGAATATTCTGATGCTGTTTGAGTTTGAGTTTGAGTGTAGTCGTTTGGGAAAACCGCAGCACGGAGTTCATTCCACAGTTTGCATAGTTAAATGTGAGTAAGACTTTTACACTGAGGATAATTGATTACTACCGTGTTGTACGTTCCAAAAACTTAATGACTGTTTACGATATAAAAGGTGGGTTTAGGATCTTCGTTGATAAATCAGACAGTCTCCACATGTAAATAGATGTTTTAGATAGATGGTTACCTAATTGCTTCGTCAAGCACACACTTGTTCATAGTGAAGCCAAAGAGGTGTGAATTACAGGTGCACGGCCGTGAAATTATTTATACGAAGTTCCGAAGGGAAAAATAGTGTAAAGGTTTTGAGTACAAGTTTTCACGGTAAGGGGCCATGATCTTTAAACACATTCTTTTTACATTTTGGTTTTTTGTAGACACATGACTTGTTGCAATTTTCCACTTCAGATTATATATAAAAAAATATATAAGTAGTTGAAAATTAATTATATTTTTTTTTGTTTCGGTATAACAATTGGAGGTATGTTGTAAGACCAACTCAGAATTATTTGTTTGTCACAGCACTTTTTAGCAATGTTTTTTTTACTTTCTACATCATTCTTCATATTGCTATCTAGACCTATGGTAAGCATAGCTTCACTAGCTTGTGTTATGGAATATAGAATGCGGATAAACAAACTTAGATACATTTTTTTTGTAACTGCATACATATTGTACATAGAAACACCCAGACCAATATAAATATACATATCTATGAGTACAAATATTTATACTGAGTGGGAATCGAACCTGCGCCCCCTGCGTAGCAGTCGAACGTTCTAACGCTACGCTACAGAGGTATTGAGAGATTAATATTGGTTGCCATGTTTCCGGCAGAGTATAATTTGGACACCCATCTCTTCCCATGCGGTGAGGTGACTAAGGGATACGGCTGTTTAACATTAGACAGATATATACAGCCTAGACTCCGCCTCAGATGCATGGCTCGAGTCCACAATAGTGCCCGAAAAACGGTAATAGGCTCTTATTATGTGGGACCGAATTTAATGATGTGTGAAATGTGGGTGTTAATTCTCCTCTGCCTAACTCTGGGGATAAAAGCGTAATTATATGTATGTTTGTAATATTGCGGTAGATCTATGCCATACCAGCCTTTGACCTTTCCACTGACAGCATAAAAACTGTACATGCCATCTGACCTCCACAACCCAATTGAAGCGTTGCAGTTAGTACCAGTACTTGAACCTTTTGGGGCTCTAACTACCTGTACCAAGTGCCATAGATTCATATGGCAACCGGGACCACGTCAGCTTAACGTGCTTTTTGAGGCACAACCAGGCTAATGCAAATACCCATAGGCATGCATACAGTCCACTGTCTACCCTTTCTTTTTTTTTATTTTTACGTGCGCAAAATCCCCACTGATACCTCCCCACCGGAGCCGGAGGGAGAGGTTATGTCGGACTCGAACCGACTAAAACGCACGCCGCCTGCGGGTCGCTTTGGTTGCCGAAGGTGAGGTTGACAGGCATATCCCTCGCACCCCGGCCGACCCAGGGCCATCTCTGACGATCTGGCCCTCTTCTCGGGTGTGTAGGGACTACAGAGTCCCCAACTCGTTCCCGGTAAACGGGGTGGCGCGCCAGGCGCGCCGCCGCCGCGGCCTGCTTCTGCTAGGGTGACAGGCGGCTCCACCTGTCACCCCCAGGCCGGCGCTCATGGGGGGCGGAGGTCGTTCATCGACCTCCGACGCCCGAGTTGCCTTCGTACGCGGGCAGCTTGGCTTGCGATCCGTCGTCGCTCCCGCTGCCGCTCCCGCCCCGCCTCCTCCTACACGAGCATTACTTGCTCGCAGAAGGAGGCGCCGGCCCACTGTCTACCCTTACTTGTCTGTCTACCACTTACTACATATTTTCAACCAATATTTAGCAGTGAAAAGTTTTCATTGGCCGTGTAACTCTAATTGTTAGCTGTAAGTTTGCCTACTATGTAATAAAAAACAAAAATCTTTGAACTGAGCGGGAATTGATCTTGCGCCTCGTGTGTAGCTGTCGCATTCACCACTGCCATGCCACAGAGGCTGTCCATCGCAACTAAAATACGTTTTTTATTACAGATCTCCATCAGAAGGGCTGTGTGCTTGTTTGCCTCCTAAGCGGTGTAAAAATATATATATACTCAAGTATACAAATATTCACACTAGCAAGAATGCTTTTTTTTATACAACTTAGGTGGCAGACAAGCACACGGCCCACCTGATGGAAAGTGGTTACCGTGACCTATGAACGTGTGTAACACCAGGGGAATCACACCTGTGCTGCCAACCCTGTAAGAACAAAGAATCTCTGTGCCGTCAGTGCAGAACACAAAATCAGAACAAGCCTTTGGTTTTCCCACTGGGAGCACTAAAACTCTCCAGTGAGCTCTGTCTACCCTACTCACCACCGGGAATACAACACGAGGTTATTATAACCGTGGTATTCTGTAGGGCGGAGGTAATTCCCCAGTCGGACGGTTATAGGCTATTATATATTTCTCTTTTCCCTTGAAGAGTAAAGCCTTGATCTCATCTCCGCGCAGGTCCTCTCCATTTGAAGTGATTACACGCGAAAATAATACTGATTGATATATCTCATACCTCTTCTAATTTGTTCCTATAAACCACCGTTTTCTTCAGGTACAGGGTGGAGATATATTCCCATTGTCCAAACTCATTATGGTCATTATCTGCCTACATTGTAATCAAGACCTAATCGTGGCGAGACATAATCCCTAAATAGATCTCTCATAACAGTACACGGTACAGTTAGTTTAATTATAACAGCACTCTCTTTAATCTGTTTAATTGCAGTACAAATTGCAATGAGGATGGTTGCAATATATTTCGTCTCAGTAAAACAGTCAATAAAAAAGTTCGGCCGTAAGCGCAAGCACTAAAAATGGAGTGCTTACAGGAAGGATTTTAAACTTTTCACTGTTCCAACAAATTTGCATAGTTTTACTCAAGTTTGGTTCGTTTTTTGTGATGATGTTTTTCTCAAATTCAAACTCAAATTATGTGCGTTAGTATGCGCATATGGTGAGCTAATAAATGATTTTGGTTTAAAATTTGAATTTGGTTGATACATAGGTTATACTAAAAGTTGCCGGAACTGGCCACTTACATAAACAATATTTAAAAATTTATTACAACATTTGAAAATAGAACTCTTTGGCTGTAGAATACAGTTTGTTTCATCTGACTGTCTTTTGTTTTTACCTTGTGGCGCCATTTAAAAAATTGTGTGTCTGCATCAACATGGATTTAACTCGGGAAAATTTTCGTAGTATGATTTTCTACGATTTTAAGTGTAATTTGACGGCTCAACAGAGCATCGCTCGGCTTGAAACAGCTTTTGGCGATGAAGCTCCATGCAAGACGACTGTTTATAGCTGGTTTGCAGAATTCAAGCGTGGTCGTATCAATCTCAGTGACGAATCTCGCGATGGTCGGCCGTCCACCGCTGTGACCAACAAAAACATCGATGCTGTGCGCCGTATGATTGAAACAGACAGGCATGTGACCTACCATGAAATTCGCGCATCCTTAGAAATAGGCATGAGTCAAATACAATCAATCCTACACAAACATTTGGGTGTGAGAAAGCTGTGCTCGCGGTGGATCCCACATAACATGACCGAGGATCAAAAAACGGACCGCGTCACTTGGTGCAGTGCCATGCTTACCAGATTCAACGAAGGTGCGTCAAATTTGGTGTGGGACATAGTAACAGGTGACGAAACATGGATTTATTGCTACGATCCCAAAACAAAGCAGCAATCGAGCGTATGGGTCTTTCAAGATGAGCCGAAACCAACCAAAGTGGCGCGCGTGAAAAGTGCATCTAAGCGGATGATTGCTTCTTTTTTTAATAAAACTGGACACGTGGCTACTGTTGCTTTAGAAAATCGTCGTACTGTGAATAGTGACTTTTACATGACCATTTGTTTGCCGGAAGTTATTGACGAACTCCGTAAAAATAACTGTAAACGCCGTATCATCCTGCACCACGACAATGCTAGTTCTCACACGGCCAGACAGACAAACGACTTTTTGAAGGCGAAAAATGTAGAACTCATGAGTCATCCTGCATACAGTCCCGACCTGGCACCTTGTGACTTTTATCTGTTCCCAAAAATTAAGAACCAATTACGCGGCCAACGATTTTCATCACCAGAAGAGGCTGTCGAGGAGTATGAAAAACACGTTTCAGAGGTCACCATAGAGGAATGGCACAAAAGTTTTCAAAACTGGTTTGATCGAATGAAAAAGTGCATAGACGCCAAGGGAGATTTTTAATTTTTTTTTTATATTGCTTTGAGGTAATCAATAGGTAAATTGAATATATATTTGAAACGTGCTAATTAAGTCTTTTCAGTTGATACCAAACACGACATATTTATCTCAAATTTATTTTTTAATACAGTACTTTATGACCGCTAGAGGGCGCCATATTAGATTCAGTGACACGTTATATAGCCTATTACCAGCAGACAACCACGACGCTTCTAACAATACCTCATTTGTCCAGTTCCAATAAGTAGTTGAGGAACTATGAGGGAACAGAAGAACCTGCATACATAGATGCATACATTGGCTGTCAAAATCATAACCCTCCTTTTGCTTCGCCGTAGTCAGGTAATAACCATAGCATGTCATAGGTATTTAAACTATCATGGTCACTGACTGACTGAATTTATTGGAGTCCGGTACGAACCACTGGATCGAACTACATAACCCTCAGATGCTTTCGACAGAACGCCACTACATACCAAGACTGGTTAGGGAAGCAATTGAAATAAAAAAGTATAAAAATTTCAATCGTGAGGATGGGTTTCAACTGCCGAACGTCTGGCATCCAGTGGTCCGTCTTTGCAAAAACAACCGGGAACAAGCTAAAACAAAATCGCGAGTGGATACAGTGAGCATCGTATGTCGTGAACGTGATCGAGATCGGGTTCGAGTTTGTAGTGAGAGTGACACCAATAGTAGTGCAGATACGCGTAGTAAAAGAACTCGAAAGAGGGTAGATCGATATAATTACTCCTAGAAGAAAAAACTTTTTCTTAGTTCACCGCCACTACTCCAGTTCCTCCGTGATCATGGTGCTTGCAACAGCGCCGAAATATCGGAAGCTCAAAATAGTGAAACATGGTAAATATCCCGTTTATTCTGATACTGAAACCATAGCATGTGTCTAACTACAACCAAGGAAATCCAATTAGTCAAATCAAGGTTGTATGATGACTAAGAAATTACCAGTTCTTACAGGGCCGGCAGCACGGGTGTGACTCCCCTGGTGTTACACACATTCATAGGTCACGGCAACCATTTTCTATCAGGTGGGCCGTGTGCATGTCTGCCACCTGCGTTGTATATAAAAAAAAAGAAAAACGAGCAAAAGATTGCCGAATAATATTTTGTTCTTATCAATCGCTTTCATAAAAAATAACCGCCAAATAAAAGAACAAAATATCTTGAAACGGCTACACACAGTCTGAACCTAAACTCCATTCCTGTAACACCAAAACTCAATATCACCAATAACCAATTACATTGGTAATAGCTTTCCAGAAAGTCAGCAATGTCAATTTTATATCAAAAGCCGAAAGCCAAATCAAAGAGATAAAACCTCGCAAAAATCTTACCCCTCGGCCCTCGAGCGATTATCAACCCATTTAGTTTTATTACCATCGATCCTCCCCCCAAAACTCATTGAAAATGGCTGACATTTAACGCACGAATTCATTTCTAATTTTCCGTCATTGTTTGAACGAAATTAGTATTTGATTGCCTGCCTATATAACGTCACGAATTCGTATAAAGAAATTCCATTTTGCTATTAAAATTTGGTTCGTAATCTCTAGGGTCGAGTCTCATTTTTATGGAACTCGTGAAGGATTTGGTAATGCAAATATGTCTCTTTCTATATTATACAAGACGTAAGCTAAGATAATTATATTCTCAAGTTTTTATATACCCGAAGGTATAAGCAGGCACGAGTTTATTGCAAAACACACTAGAGATATTTTTGATATGTCCTGTCCCCCTGATCCCCCTGATATGTTTGAGGTCCTGGAGAAAAACTAAGAAAAGAGAGATTCGTTTATTTTTAAAAAGAAACAAAACTGCATTCAAGGATATTCAAATCAAATCAAATCAAATCGTACTCAAACCGACCAAAACCCACGCCGCCTGTGGGTCGTTTTTGGTTGCCAAAGGTGAGGTTAACAGGCATATCTCTCGCACCCCGGCCGACCCAGGGCCATCTCTCTCGATCTGGCCCTCTCCTCGAGTGTGGGGACCACAGAGTCCCTTAACTCGTTCCCGAGAATGTGTGTGGCCTGCTTCTGCCAGGGCGACAGGCGGCTCCAAACATCAATCGGTAGTGTCAATTATAAGGATCATATTTCTCCAGCGGACATGGTAAATTAAATGAAAGGAAGTTCATAAAATTTTAACTTATCAATTCAGACACAATACTTTTAGTCATGAGATACATTTTCAACGATAAAGTTATTTTTGAAGTGACGTCATTTACTTATTAAAATGAGTACTACATGACTGAACTTTGTTTCTGGTTTAGGAATGTAACTTTATAGTGTAACTGCATGTGGTATAAGTAGCTTGGAGTACTTGGTCGGGAATCTCTACGCGGTACACCGCATTGCACTCTGGGCAACGGAGATTGCACGAGTATTGCCTTATTGGTATTGAATCACTTTATAAACCGTAAATTGAGACGGTGCGGCGTGCGGTTTTAGTAGGGTCGATTAGTCGAGTTTGACATAAATACCCCTGATGGACAGTGGGTGCCTTCGCATGAAAAAAGGGACTAGTAATTGAAATATGACATTTTATTGTTTTAATATGATATCTGATGGACCTGTGAGTAAAATTATTACATCAAATTGAATTTATTAACGTTGATTTCAGGGATTACCTTTCATTTGTTAGAGAGATTGATCCTTTTGATTTCCACTATCGGTTGATGCTTTAAAAATTCAGGATGTTTTTTAGGTGTGGCAAGCGAGTTTTAGAAAATATTTGATAGCAGTTGTTTGTTTTTAAAAATAAAGGAACGTCTCCTTTAAGGATAATGAGCTAACTTAAGGATTTAAGGTAGTTTACCTCCAGGACCCGACTTATTTTTCCACCCTGTATATAATAAATAAAAAATATATTTATTGACACAGATACCTTTTCTACAATGGGTCCTTAGGTGTATTTAATTATTATAAAAAAATAAGTATATAATTGCTTAAATTTTTCCTAAATTCATAGGCGCCACCTGAAAGTCAGCGCTTCACATCACACACAAAACACGTGTGTGTCCAGCATCATGCTGAGGTGGCGAACTTTTCGGGCCCATATGTCGTTATATCCACTCCTGTCTTTCTTTCTTTCTAAACCACTGAATAACTCTTTATGGAATTTTTTGCAAAGATTGACTAGACCGGGAGAGAGTTTAGATTACTTTTTATAACTGAAAGAGCGCCTACAATATGGGGTTCTTCAAGAGGGGCATCAGAAGGTTTCTTCATGGTCGGCAGCACGAGTGTGACACCCCTGGTGTTGCATACGTCCATAGGCCACGGTAACCGCTTCCCATCAGGTGGGCCGTGTGCTTGTCTGCCAACTTAGTGGTATAAAAAAAAAAAGTAAGTATAAGGGGGATGAAAATAAGGGATGAAAGTTTGTTTAAAAGTTCATCATTTTCGAATAGAATTCGGTACACAGATAGATTAGGACTAGAAAAAGGTTATTTTTGGTCGCGATAACTTACAACCACGTTGGCGGAGCCGCGAGCTATCGTTAGTAATACATATTAACCCTTTCAATCTAAAAGGTATGCAGAGACAACCAGCCACTATACTCCTGTCTTTGTAAGGGGGCTTGTTAATTGAAATTAAAGTTTTACAAGAAATAATAATTCAGTATCGTTTACGTACCATTAGCTGTGAAAGCATATTATGGATGTTATGCTATGTTCATGCTTAATAGCTATCCCGGGACGAGCACGGTTAACGCATAGGTAGGTACTAACTACGTAGATACATCTGGATTAGAGTAATTACAGAACAACAAATCATAAATAAGAACTGCAACCCGATTTAGTAATGCTATATTTTTATAACGAGTGATTTTAAATCGAAAAGAAAAAAACAGGGAAAATATCTGTGGTATTCACTTTATTACACAAAAAAGGGATACAGAAAAAATACAATAGGCCTTCGTGGCATTAAAAGCGGCGGCCTTATTGCACAAGGCAATCTCTACCAGGCAACCATGGGATGGAGTGAGATAGATAAATAGATAGACATAGTGGGCAGTTTCCGGTGTACATAATACACAATATGATTTACTTTATTCTATTATTTATATTCAGATATATTATATAGTTAATACATACTACTATATATATATATATATTTACTACACATACATATACAATTTAAATGAAACGGTATCTACTAAAAGGGACCTAATATACCTATACACATTATACTAAAAACAGTGTAGATATAGAAAAAGAAGAGAAAGGTAATAGTTATCGTTCTTGTAAGTAGTAGGCATTTACTAGTTATTTGAAAACTATTTTACTATCTAACTTTTATATAAACCATTCCTTCAGAATCATTCATAGTTTGGTTTTTTTTTATAATTTCATTTTGAAATTTTAATCTTATAAATTTTAAATGCACAAGTTGTAAGAAACGTAACTATACTGAATCAGAATATTTACTGTTCTGAAAACTATAAAATAAATATTCTAGAACACATTACACAATGTCAGTTATATCAAAACCAGGCATATCTGTGGATGTGGATTTTAGAATATGAATGTACATATTTGTATCTATGAGTATTTTTTGTAAATAACTACATATTCTACATGTAAAATAATATAAATATACAATTTTGTCCTTTACCCTGTCCACGTCTCACCTTTAATAATGATTATCATTAGCAGTAAGACATGGACAGAGTTCCTTCATGGATAGCCAAAGTTGGGCAACTGATTTTTATTTAGTTAGAATCTTTTGGCAAGCCACTTATATTCTTTTAGTCAGGGTGAAAAAGAATGTACGTCACTCGCATGCCGCGTTACACGGGAAGCCAGCAAAGGAGTTTCTTTCTGTGACGTATTTCTATGCATCAAAAAGACAGCGGAAAAGCGAACGGCAGATGACTAACACTTGGAAAGCGTTGAACGATGTCCGGACTGAGCGAGAGCTTGAAAGCGAAGGACCGGCAGTGCAGGGCTGTCATACTAGTAATACCAAATGCAAAATTCCATAAAAATTTCAATTTCGAGTTTGTATTTTTATGCACTAGAAATTTAAATAGTGGCTAACTTTTATATAGAGGATTAAAAATGACTTTTTTTACGTGCGAAATATCCCCAACGGATACCCCTCCTACTCGAACTACCTAAATCGCATGTATCAGCCCCTGTCTCGGCGTCTACCACACCGAAAACCCGGTGAGCGTGTGCAGAACCAAATCCTCGCTCACGTCGCACATAGCATTCGGACGTTGTCTCTTTCTCCATCCGACGCAGATACTGCCCGAAGCACCCGCGCTCGGTGATCATCTGCGTCCGAAGGTACGAGAGGCTGCCGTGTGGCCTCTCTAGCATCTCCCCCAAGATGGGTCTTACTGCCGCTACTACGGAGTGCCCTAGAATAAAAAATGGCTGTTGTAATTAGAATTGGTTGTTATCATTAAATCTGAATTCTCTAACCGCAGTTACTGAGCATACATAAAACGAGTTACAAGCCTTCTTTTTATATCAACTAAGTTGCAGACAATGATGATGATGGAAAGTGGCTACCTTGGCTTATGAACTTGTACTGACCCTGTAGAAACCCCATATTGTAGTCACATTGGAAAAATCACAGCAGGGAGTACATTTTTAGGCCCATACGTCGTTATTATGTATCCTTCTTTATTTCTTTCTTCTTTTTTCTATTTCACCGCCTGAGAGAGCACGTGAGTATGAATTCCGATGCTATGATAGAATGTAGCTATGGGCATCATGGTAAACAATTCCTCTGAACACAAACTATTATAAATATTCAATGCAAACTACTTGCGTGCTCTAATTGCACCATTAAAACTGTTTGATCGTGAGTTGTCTTTGTGAATAGCTAACAGTACAAATCCTTGTTTGTGGTAAGCATTGGTTCGTTAATTCATTTGTCCACACTTGCTTAAAGGCCACTGGCTATGTTGTACATAGCTAAGATTTCTACCCAAAATAGATAAGATTATGCTCATCTAAAATGCAAATGTTGGCATAACATCCTATACAAATTATAATACCTACTAATAATACCAATGATATCAATGAAACCGCGGTAGCCTAGTGGTATGGGTAATGGACTGCTGAGACGAGGTCTCGGGTTCGATACCAGGTTTGACCATGGCACACACCAAAGACTTATCGATGCTTTTCGAAGTTATGTGTGTATTTATCGCGGGTTTATAAGTGCCCGGTTAATGGTAATAGGCTCGCCAACTATAACATTGGGACCTAAACATAAACTGACGAAATGTGGGTGCTTGCACCTCTGCCTACCCCTTCGGGGATATAGGCGTGAGTTTATATTATGTTACGTAATCAAATTATAAACAGACAGAGAGACATTTATTTATGTCTCTCTGTCTGTCTTCATTCGCATTTCTAATATCTGTTATCATTAGCATTGTTTCCAAATGCAACTAAGGCTTTCACCTCGGAGAGTTGGATCCCGCGGATTAGACAGCTTCTGTAGATTGGCGGTAGTGAACGCAGCCGCTAGCCTCAGGAATCGTGGGTCGATCCCCGATCAGTGCACATATTTATGCATGTATGACTATGGGTGTTTGCATTGGTCTGGTCGTGCCTAGGAGAGCACGTTGAGTCGTCGATCCTGGTTGCCATAGGAACATCTATGGTAGTCATTACGTAGTAGTTGGAGCCCTAAAAAGTTCAACAAATGGTCCAACAGCAATGCTTCTATAACGCCTTTGGGTTGTGGAGGTCAGATGGCAGTCGTTTCACGGAAGATATCGAAGTTCATCCAAATCAACTGTTAAACTGGTAATGCGGACCCCAGACTCTTCAGAAAACTTCGGATGGGACTAGAATTAACGCTAAGATGAAGAAAAAGTCGGAGCCCACTGTTCTCTTTTTCCTGGTCCTCCTTTTGGTTAGTCGTTGCTTGCAAATTTGAACAAAATCGGTTGAGCGGTGGGTCTTTGGTGGGAAAGCGTGTGGGTCCCCAACAAAAGTGCCCCAGCCAGTAGACCTACAGATTGATGAACAAGATTTTAGTGAATACTAGGTTCTGGGCTGAGCGGTAAAAAGCGGTCAGCCCCATAATAGCCACATCCTGGATAAGTTAAAGAGAAGTTAGCGGTCCCAAGTTCCTGAGACAAACGCTTCAGACGCTACCAATATTAACACTAATAAATTATAACTTATAAACTATCGCGTTCCATGGTTTACATACCTTTGGTTTGCCTGACATTTCGACCAGGCTGACTGTGACCACGGCCGGTGTAACCTGGTCGAACTGTTAGGCAAACCAAAGGTATGTATATACTTATACCATGATCGCATTAATTCCCGTTTGCTTGACGTTTTGACTAGGCTAACTGTGACCACGGCCGATGTAAACTGGTCGAAACGTCAGACAAATCAAAGGTATGTATGTAACTATACCATGATCGCATTAATTCCGGTTTGCCTGACGTTTTGATCAGGCTGACTGTGACCACGGCCGGTGTCATCTGGTCGAAACGTCAGTCAAACCAAAGGTATGTATGTACCTATACCATGATCGCATTAATTCCCGTTAACATTATTGTATAACGCTAATAAATATTATTGAATATGGCTATACTTTGGGTAACTGATATTTACTTTTTATTTAAATTGTGCCAGAAAGGCTATTATAAAATCCAAGAATACTTGGATTATAAACAAGCTTGGAAATGAGCTGTTCGCTCAACTATGCTACTCAAGTAAATTTTTGTATTTAGATTAAGTAGACTAAGCGTATGTTTGTAAATAGACCAAAAAATTGAAATGTCCTCTGAGTTTCTTGCCGGAGTCTTCTCAGGTCGGGGCCGCGTTTCGAACCGCAGGTCCATTTACTAAACTGATGACGTTTTGTAAGTGCCGATATAATGGTCTATACAGAATAAATGATTTTTGACTTTGACTTTGACTTTGACTTTGACTTTGGACTTTGACTTTGACTTTGACTTTGACTTTGACTTTGACTTTGGACTTTGACTTTGACTTTGACTTTGACTTTGACTTTGACTTTGACTTTGACTTTGACTTTGACTTTGACTTTGACTTTGACTTTGACTTTGACTTTGACTTTGACTTTGACTTTGACTTTGACTTTGACTTTGACTTTGACTTTGACTTTGACTTTGACTTTGACTTTGACTTTACTATGGCACCCAAAATGTTATTAAAATCTGCCTGACTTGGATTGCTCAGCCCTTTATAATAAAGGTGAACCTGTTTACATTACAAGTGGTTATACGCACCTATATGTAGGCACAGGGTAGGTAGCGGAACATAAGTTACATTTGCTTGTCGGGCCTGATTAAAGTTTATTGAGCAACGTTCCACCAGTGACAACCCTTTGTTCTAATTCCGGGCATCACCACCACGTTAACACATTCACTTTTAACCAGCTCTATTACATGTAACTAAGGTTGAAATTCCTGTAAAAACTGAGCTCTTAATAAGTTGGTAACAAGAGTTCGTTCACTTCAAACAATTACGAGAAGCGCTCTAATTTTACTATGTGCCCAGCTCGGTTCTATCTAAAAATTTGCTCTTGGAAAAACTGTAATTCGATTTGGGGAAATGACCCTTTCGAATCTGCCTTTGTTACTTATGTGTGTTCGGTGTTGTCAGCATGAACCTTGATTGTTGCCCGACACTGGGATCGTGACGGTTTTTTTAAATGGGCCAGAATATTCGTAGTGGCTAGTTTCGGTAGTTGGCATAATTGTTAGTTTGATTACATTGCATGTAGAATATCGGACTTCTAAATTAAAAGTAATAAAACCTGCTATGTACTTAGAAATCAGTATTTAGTATTGATATAAACTTTTTTAACGGACAATTTTTTTTTAATATAAAACTTAGGTGGCATACAAGCACACGGCCTACCTGATGGAAAGTGGTTACCGTGACGTGTGGTAACACCAGTGGAGACACATCCGTGCTGCCGACCCTGTAAGAACAGAGATTTTATGTGCCTTCAGTGCAGAACACAAAATCAGGACAAGCCTTTGGTCTTCCCACTGACAGCACATAAACTCTCCAGTGAGCTCTGGCTACCCTACTCACCGCCGGGAACACAACACGAGGTTATTATAGCCGTGGTATTCTGTAGGGTGGAGGTACTTCCCCAGTCGGACTGCTCAATTCGGACGGGAATACCGTCGTGACCTACCTCCTCCAAAATACACAATGTTTGTATGTCAATTTGTTAAGGATAAATCTAGCAAGCTGAATTCAAATTTCTTCCACACATGATACGGAGTTGAAATTACCATATTTACTTAGTTCGGTCGACAATGTAAGATTATTTGACTTCAGATTAGTACAGATAAAGGAAGGAACGAATGGTTAACATCACTGAATTAATATTGTGTGCATACACTAACTGCTTGCTACATTCTAACTTATACTTTCTCAGAATGGAATAAGAATTACTTCCACTGACGGAAGTAATTTTATTTAAATTCTTAAAAACTTCCCAACCCTGAGAACAAGCAGCACGTATATCGGATAGCAGGTGTGCTTAGTTTGGGCCCCGAAGATAACGTGTCATATTACCTACTAAGATAATTACCCGACTGCCAAGAAGGGTTATGTTTTCGCGCGTATCTTGTATGTAAGTTTGTAATATTCTTTATTACCTCATATCTTCCAAACTACGGGACGGATTTCTTCAATTAACATATCGTTAGATCGTTCCTAAGTGTTCTTTGATAGCTGATACGAGGTAGGCACTCGTGTACCACGGTGTGCCTCTCTACCTCCACCGCATAGTCGGAACGTACCTGACGGAGAGAGCCGTCATCTACCCAAGTGCGACCGGCGTCAGTCGGCGTGAGATGTCGTGCGGTGTTCCACAGGGATCGGTTCTTGGGCCGCTCCTGTGGAACATC
Organism: Eilema griseolum; assembly: GCA_963662185.1. Taxonomy (NCBI): domain Eukaryota; kingdom Metazoa; phylum Arthropoda; class Insecta; order Lepidoptera; family Erebidae; genus Eilema; species Eilema griseolum. The sequence continues at coordinate 3,418,747 of OY759235.1, forward strand.
GGATACGACTGGGTGCTTCGCGGTGAGCTTGCGGAAGGCGCCACCGTCACGTGCTATGCGGACGACACGCTAGTGACGGCGAGCGGGGCTACATACCGCGAAGCGATCCTGAGGGCTACGACCGCGGTTGCTCAAGTCGTGGAACGGATCCGGCGGCTGGGCCTTGAGGTGGCTTTGCATAAATCTGAGGCCATGTTCTTTCATGGACCTCGGCGCACGCCACCACCTGGTTCCGGTCTCACAGTGGGAGGCACACTCATCGGCATCAAGCCCCAGATGAAATATCTGGGGCTCGTGCTCGACGTCCGGTGGGACTTCGGGAAGCACTTCCGAAGTCTGGGCCCCAAATTGGTGGGCACAGCCAACGCTCTGGCGCGGCTACTGCTCAACCTGAGGGGCCCGGAGGACTCCTGCAGGAGACTCTATGCGGGTGTCGTGCGGTCCATGGCCCTGTACGGGTGTCCCGTGTGGGCGGACACCCTGAATGATCGGCACATGCCCCTGCTGCAGCGTCCGCAGCAGAAGTTGGCGTGCCGCATCATAAGGGGGTACCGCACGATATCCTTCAACGCAGCGAGTCTCCTCGCCGGATCGCCACCATGGATCCTGGAAGCGAGATCCCTTTCGGCGCTATACCGGTTCCGAAAGGCGGCGCGGGAGCAGGGTCACGATCACGAGCCCGAAGAAATTCGGGCCGTGAGATCCCGGCTCCACAGGGAAATGGTGGCGGAATGCGAGCTACGACTTGGGCGACCAGGTGCAGGGCGCGCCGTAGTAGCGGCGGTAAAACCCATTATGGGGGAGTGGCTAGAGAGGCCACACGGCAGCCTCTCGTACCGTCTGACACAGATGATCACCGAACACGGGTGCTTCGGGAAGTATCTGCGTCGGATGGAGAAAGAGCCAACGTCCGAGTGCCATCACTGCGACGCGAGCGAGGACTCAGGGCCGCACACGCTCACCGAGTGTTCGGCGTGGGAGACGCCGAGACGGGAGCTTGTGGCGGCCCTGGGAGTGAGAGTTCTCACGCTCTCCACCTTGCTCGCGGCGATGGTCCGCTGCGCGGATGCGTGGGCGGCCGGTGCCTCCTTCTGCGAGCAAGTAATGCTCGTGAAGGAGGAGGCGGGGCGGGAGCGGCAGCGGGAGCGACGAAGGATCGCAAGCCAAGCTGCCCGCGTACGAAGGCAACTCGGGCGTCAGAGGTCGATGAACGACCTCCGCCCCCATGAGCGCCGGCCTGGGACAGGTGGAGCCGCTTGTCACCCTGGCAGAAGCAGGCCGCGGCGGTGGCGCGACTGGCGCGCCTCCCCGTTTCCGGGGACGAGTTGGGGACTCTGTAGTCCCCACACCCGAGAAGAGGGCCAGATCGTCAGAGATGGCCCTGAGTCGGCCGGGGTGCGAGGGATATGCCTGTCAACCTCACCTTCGGCAATAAAAGCGACCCACAGGCGGCGTGCGTTTTAGTCGGTTTGAGTCCGACATAACCTCCTCCACCGGCTCCGGTGGAGAGGTATCCGTGGGGATTTTGCGCACGTAAAAAAAAAAAAAAAAGGTAGCTGATACGAAAAAGAAACCCAACATGGCCGCTATAACACGCTATACTAGAAAAAAAAACTGCAATATGGGTATTAAATTAAAGGGCTTATCACGAGGATTTCAAAATCGTAAATTATAACCCCATTTTAACTTAAAAAAAGAATGATTAAAAATAAAAAAAGCCAACAGATGCTGAAAAGTTCGAATTAAGTTTGGTAGCAGGCAGTATCTACTCATTTTCATCGGGTTTAAGATTGCTAAATAGATACCGCCTGTTATAAATCTTGTTTCGATATTTACAACATTAATCGGGTTTTTTCTTTTTAATAATTATTTTAAAACTAGTACATTACACGCACAAATACTTACACTAATAAACTAGTTGTATAACTAAAGAGAATTATATTCATTCCTAGATGGCCTCTTCCATAGACCTTCTCATAAGTACCGTAGATAATAAGCGGTATCCCAACTCTCGAGATAAAAACCTTTCTTGTTCGCTGGTGTAATCTGGAGGCTGTATTATCACGAGTGCCTGCTTATGTACAGGCCACAGAGCAAGTACACTATGGAGATGAAATGTATCTATAGCGCATGTTTCTGTTACAAGGTAAGACCCAGTTAGAAATTTGTAAGTAGCTTGAGAGTGAGTAAATTACCGTTGAAGTAAACGAGTTCTGGAGTGGAGATTGCGAGAAGGCAAACAGAAGGTGAGGTAGGACATGTTTTCTAGGAGGTAGGACTCAGCGGTATTTCTGCCCAATTGAGCAGTCCGACTGGGGAAGCCTCCGCCATACAGAATACCACGGCTATAATAACCTCGTGTTGTGTTCCCGGCGGTGAGTAGGGTAGCTAGAGCTCAATGGAGAATTTGTGCTGTCAATGGGAAGACTAAAGACTTATTCTGCTTTGACTTCTACACTGACGGCACAGAAACTCTGTGCTCACAGGGTCGGCAGCGCGAGGGTGGCTCCTCTGGTGTTACACACGTCCATTGGCCACGGTAATCATTTTCCATCAGTTGGGGCGTATGCTTGTCTGCCACCTAAATGGTAAAAAAAAAGGTGAAATACCCCTAGCCCGATGGACTGACCAACTAGTTAGAATAGACTGGATGCAGAAGATGGAGGAACGCGAGCAATGGCGTACATTCACAGAGGTATATGTTCAGCAGCACTGTAATAGGGAACGATTAATTGATGGTTTGTGCAGTAATATTTTGCCCGCACACGTCTTTTTCTCTTCTTACAGTCCCGCGTTCTTTAAGCAAGGCGTGAAAAAGCATCTGTCAAGATCGTCAAAGTATAGAGGCTTATTTTTATTTCTTAGGACACGCCTACTTGACTTCACCTCGCCTGATGGTAAGCTAAAGGCAAAGTCTCAAGACAGAGGGTCACCATTACAGACACTAAGAAATGTTACAATGGTGGCATTCAGCTTGGCGGCCTCATCAGATGCTTTTCCACGCCCCGCGTAAAGGACGCGGTACTGTAGGAAGAAGGAAACACGTGAGCTGGTAATGAATTACAGGTCTTCTAGAGACAGCATATCTGAAATGTCAGCAATTGTTCTTTGAACTGCACCTCAGTTTACCATCAAGGAGGGTGAAGTGTGGTGTGCAGTCTATACAGATACATCTTTTGATCATCTTTCCAAATTTTACTGTTTGTAAACCTCCGACGCAAAAATTACAGATTGTTACAAGTTTGACGTGTCTCTCTCTGTGAGTATGTGTGTGTGTCTGCCTTAAGCATCGTAGTTCCCGAAAGGATGAACCGACTTAGATTAGTTTTGATTGAAATTTTACTCTAGTATTTTCACGTTACTTTGATCAGTGTAAAAAGTATAAAAACTGAACTATTGGCAAAAGCGTTAGGATCACAGAACGCAAAAAAAATATCTATTCAATCGAGTGTGTAATTCGACACTAATGACATTTCTCTAGAGTTAGACATCTGTGGTACAAGCTTTTATGTGAGTTTAATGTGTGTGTGAGTTACTTGCGAAAGTTCCCGTTTCGAGGTCAGAGATAAAATTAGATTAAGATATAATGTGTTTACTAAATATTGTGGGGAAAGATAAGTCTACACACGAGAGCTGTGTGGCGTTAGAGAGGACGTAGATGAGCGGAGATATATGCTAAGAGGGTTTGAGGATGTGGGGAGCATCGAATAATTGATGAGGTGCGTACTACCAATGCCAGTAATCTCCAAAGGGGTAAGCAGAGTGGTATTTACTGCAATAAATTAGTATCTTTTATGTTCACAACACGTGAATTTCTATCGCACGTTTAGCTGCATAATTCCATTGGTATTACTTGTCATATTCACTCACGAACAAAGAGATAAGTTTTTTTTTTATACAACTTAGGTGGCAGACAAGCACACGGCCCACCTGATGGAAAGTGTTACCATGACCTATGAACGTGTGTAACACCAGTGGAGACACATCCGTGCTGCCGACCCTGTAAGAACAGAAATCTTTTGCCGTCAGTGTAGAAGACAAAGCAGGACAAGCCTTTGGTCATCCCACTGACAGCACAAAAACTCTCCAGTGAACTCTGGCTACCCTACTCACCGCCGAGAACACAGCACGAAGTTATTATAACCGCGGTATTCTGTAGGGTGTAGGTACTTCCCCAGTCGGACTGCTCAATTTGGCGGAAATACCGCCGTGTCCTTTCTCCTCAAAAGTATCAATCCTCAAAATAAGTGTACACCTTTACATGTGTGAGTGTTAGTAAAGGCCTTCACACACTGCAGTTCTAATAATCATCTTTATAATATAGTCGCCGTGTGTCCACCCCTTAAAGATACTACTCATCGTCTTGGTGCGTTTAAAACATCTTCAAGATATTTCTGACAATAAATCATGCCTACAGAGTGGAAAACAAAAACTACAGAGCTTCCTGGCCCAAAACTTTTCAAATAGCTTTTATAGAATGTTATATCAGTTTACAACACAGCCAAGTAAACAATATTAGCAGACTTTAATGTTTCTAAGAATTCAATCTGCTTCTGAATATCGGATGTCGGGGAATTTATTAAATATTGATAGGTTTATGGTTTCTTGTTTGGAGTTGTTTGTTTGTAAGTGGATTATCCTCGCGTCTGCACTCGCATAGATATCGAAGTGAGTCCAAGACCCATTTTATCGATGGCCTTTCGAATTTAATTGTTTTTTTTAGCGTTTTCTTATGCTTTGAAACATTCGTGTTTTTTTGCCTTAGTCTTAGTGGGTACACAAGTTTGCAGGAATGGGTGATTTAAAAAACCAGTCCTATCCGTAAAGTGAGTGCCATCTGACCTCCACAACCTTCTGGCGATATACAAGTCTTTTGGGGCTCCACACTACCCCTATAGGGGTAGTTAGGTTTTTCTCACTTGCCAGTTAAATAGATATATTCGAGCAAACAAATATTTGCACTGAAAGGGAATCGAAGTCGCACTAAGTACCGCCAGGCTGTGCCTAAAATCTATACTATTAGATAATTGTAAATTAGTCATGTCTGTCTATTGGAGATATTTAAAAAGAAAGCTTGGGTTATGTTATGTTTTTTTTTTTTTTTTTTTTACGTGCGCAAAATCCCCACGGATACCTCCCCGCCGGAGCCGGTGGAGGAGGTTATGTCGGACTCGAACCGACTAAAACGCACGCCGCCTGTGGGTCGTTTTGGTTGCCGAAGGTGAGGTTGACAGGCATATCCCTCGCACCCCGGCCGACCCAGGGCCATCTCTCACGATCTGGCCCTCTTCTCGGGTGTGGGGACTACAGAGTCCCCAACTCGTCCCCGGAAACGGGGAGGCGCGCCGCGCGCGCCGCCGCCGCGGCCTGCTTCTGCCAGGGTGACAGGCGGCTTCACCTGTCACCCCCAGGCCGGCGCTCATGGGGGGCGGAGGTCGTTCATCGACCTCCGACGCCCGAGTTGCCTTCGTACGCGGGCAGCTTGTCTTGCGATCCTTCGTCGCTCCCGCTGCCGCTCCCGACCCGCCTCCTCCTTCACGAGCATTACTTGCTCGCAGAAGGAGGCGCCGGCCGCCCACGCATCCGCGCAGCGAACCATCGCCGCGAGCAAGGTGGAGAGCGTGAGAACCCTCACTCCCAGGGCCGCCACAAGCTCCCGCCTCGGCGTCTCCCACGCCGGACACTCGGTGAGCGTGTGCGGACCTGAGTCCTCGCTCGCGTCGCAGTGATGGCACTCGGACGTTGGCTCTTTCTGCATCCGACGCAGATACTTTCCGAAGCATCCGTGCTCGGTGATCATCTGCGTCAGACGGTACGAGAGGCTGCCGTGTGGCCTCTCTAGCCACTCCCCCATGATGGGTCTTACCGCCGTTACTACGGCGTGCCCTGCGCTTGGTTGCCCAAGTCGTCTCTCCCATTCCGCCACCATTTCCCTGTGGAGCCGGGATCTCACGGCCCGAATTTCTTCGGGCTCGGGATCGTGACCCGCTCCCGCGCCGCCTTTCGGACCCGGTATAGCGCCGAAAGGCATCTCGCTTCCAGGATCCATGGTGGGGATCCGGCGAGGAGACTCGCCGCGTTGAATGATATCGTGCGGTACCCCCTTATGATGCGGCACGCCAACTTCCGCTGCGGACGCTGCAGCAGGAGCATGTGCCGATCACTCAGGGTGTCCGCCCACACGGGACACCCGTACAGGGCCATGGACCGCACGACACCCGCGTAGAGTCTCCTGCAGGAGTCCTCCGGGCCCCTCAGGTTGGGCAGTAGCCGCGCCAGAGCGTTGGCTGTGCCCGCCAATTTGGGGCCCAGACTTCGGAAGTGCTTCCCGAAGTCCCACCGGCCGTCGAGCATGAGCCCCAGATATTTCATCTGGGGCTTGATGCCGATGAGAGTGCCTCCCACTGTCAGACTGGAACCAGGTGGTGGCGTGCGCCGAGGTCCATGAAAGAACATGGCCTCGGATTTATGCAAAGCCACCTCAAGGCCCAGCCGCCGGATCCGTTCCACGACTTGAGCAACCGCGGTCGTGGCCCTCAGGATCGCTTCGCGGTGTGTAGCCCCGCTCGCCGTCACTAGCGTGTCGTCCGCATAGCACGTGACGGCGGCGCCGTCCGCAAGCTCACCGCGAAGCACCCAGTCGTATCCAATGTTCCACAGTAGCGGCCCGAGAACCGATCCCTGTGGAACACCGCACGACATCTCACGCCGACCGACGCCGGTCGCACTTGGGTAGATGACGGCTCTCTCCGTCAGGTACGCCCCGACTATGCGGCGGAGGTAGAGAGGCACACCGTGGTACACAAGTGCCTCCCTGATGCAACTCCAGGGCAAGGTGTTGAACGCGTTGGAGATGTCCAAGGACACCGCCAACGTCACCTCGCCCCGGGCAACTGCCTCCTCCGCCAAAGTCCTCACGCGCATGATGGCATCCACGGTGGACCGCCACCGGCGGAAGCCATATTGGGCATCCGCCAGGTCCGGCCCCCTACCAGAGAGGTGCTCGACGAGGCGCTTCGCAATAACTCTTTCAAAGAGCTTGCCCACCTCGTCGAGCAACACAATGGGCCGGTAGCCGAACGGTTCGTCCGCCGGGCGACCCTCCTTTCGGATGAGGACCAGTTTCCCCGTCTTCCACATCTTCGGAAACTGGCCCCGCTCCAAGCATGCGCTGAGGAACCCTCTCAGCCGGGGTTCGAGACCGTCTTCTCCCAGAGCTAGGACCCACGCGCGGCCTGGAATGCCGTCGGGTCCCGGGGCGGTGCTCTTCTTGGCTCTAAGCCTTCGCACCGCCAGCTCCAGTTCTACCCAAGTGACCTCGGAGACTTCGTCGTCAACTACCACACTGGGCGCCACAGGCGACCGAGGTGGCGGAGTCATCTGCGGCGGAACGTGTTCCGCTCGCGCCGGGAACAGGGACTCGACCACTCCACCGAGCAGAGCTGGCTGGAGAACCCGGGTCAACGGCGGGGCCCGGGGGCGCAGCTTTCCTCTTACCATAAGGTAAGGCCGCCCCCATGGGTCCCGCTCCAGCGTCTCCATGAGCTCCTTATAAGCCGCGGCTTTCGCCCGCTTAATCTCCGCTCGGAGGGCATCTCTGGCCTCCCTGTATCCCACATGAAGCTCCGTCACTCGGGGCTCCGTATCTGCGGCTCGGCTACGCCTCCTACGGAGTCTGGTCCACCGGCGGTGCGCGATCACGCAGGACCCGACGCCTCGGACTATAGGGTGGTGCCCTAGGCATACCCGCATCGCAGACACGAGTCATGGCCTCCCGGAACCACACCGCCTCATCGTCGATATCGACAGGCCTGTCCGGCGCAATGGCCCAGGCCTGTACGATGGCGGCCTCCAGGAGGACCTTCCGATTCAGTCTCCCAAGCACCCAGCGTGGCTCGCGTGGGGCCGGTATGACCGGCGCATCACCCGCGGGGGGGGAGACATCAAACCGAACGTATCGGTGATCCGCCAGTGTCTCCACCCCCACAACAACACGCCAGTCCCGCACACGGTGCGACAGCGAAGCGCCTGCGAACGATAGGTCGATAATCGAACTGCGCTCCGCGGTCACGAACGTGGCTTCGGCCCCGCGATTCTGGAGAACTAGACCGTGATTAGCGGCCCAGCTCTCCAGAGCCCTACCTCGTGGGTTCGTGTGCCGGGACCCCCAGGCCACCGACCAGGCGTTGAAGTCCCCGAGCACAAGAACCGGATGAGGATGACAGGCGTTGACGACGTCGGTCAGTCGCTCCTGCGACTGCCGGTACTCCCCTATGCGTCGGTGTAGGCTCGGCGTGAAATAGACGGCCACGACCGCAATCTCCCCCACACGCGCCGCTACGATGCCATGCTCCCTTGCCACGACAACAGGGGGGGGGGGCACCCATAGCGGCGTTGTACACCAGTGCCGCCGACCCGTCCAGGTCGACCACCCAGGCAGGCCCAAGGGGCCGGTGAGTGTACGGATCGGCGACAGCGGCGACGTGTATGGACCACTGTGCCATGCTCTGGAGCAGAAGACCCTGAGCATCGGCACCGTGGCCCACGTTCGCCTGCAGGATGCGGAGCTGGGGATCCATTATGGAACCATCTCCGCATCCCGCCGCGAACTTAGGGTGGAGCCCCCGCCTTGCGGCTTCGGCTCCCCCCCGGTGCAGGCCTTGCTGCCAACCCTATGGTCGGCCGGTTTGCCCCCCGCTGCACACCTGAAACAGTGCAGCGGAGCTTCGCATCCACCGGCCGTATGGCCGGGTTGGCCACAGCGGAAGCAGCGGTCACCGACCGTCACCGCCGCCGTGCACTGCACCCCCACGTGGCCGACCGACAGGCACCTAAAGCACCTGGTCGGTCGAGCCTGCAGGAGCCGGACCTGCACCCGCACCACGCCTCCAACGGCGAGGAACCCCCGGTCGGCAGCCTTTTTGGCTGCTGCGATGGGGCAGTCGACAACTGCCGCCCCCAGTCCACGGCGGCCGAAGCGGATTGCTCCGACCTTCACCGCCTCTAGGGGGCAGCCCCCGGCCTCCGCCACGGTGAGGCGGATTTGCTCCGCCGTGATGGAGTCGTCCAGGTCCGAAATGCGCATTTCTGCGCACTTGTTGGGCCTGGACACCCGGACGTCGGCTGCATCCAGCGTATCCCGAAGCCTAGCCGCTAGGGCATCGGCCTGGGGACCGCTTGAAGCGCCGGGGATCTCCAGTAGCCGAGCACCCGTCCGAGTGGGTTTCACCCGGATGGGGCCCGGCATGTCGAGAGCCCTCATGTCAACGCAGGCTCTCGCCTGCGTGACAATCTGGGCATACTGCACGCCCCTCTCCGCCGCCTCCGCCGTCATCGTTAGCACGACGGCGGTTGAGCGGGGGACGCGCAGCCTCCCCGGCACTCCCCTCGCAGCAGCCTCAGCCTTCTTGGCATTTTTGGCTGCCTTCCTTTTCGCCTTGCGCCGTTTCTTGGAGGCGCCGGCCACCTCCCAGCCTCCCTCCGGCGGGGAACCTGTGGAGGCAACCCCCACCGGGGTCCGGGCTGGCGCTGGGGCTGAGGCTAGGGCCGGGGACTTCTTCCCCTTGCCTTTGCCTTTCCCCTTCCCCTTGCCTTTGGCCCGGGCACCCTGGGAGCTCCCAGCCTCCACGTCGAGAGCGACAGTGGCTCGAGCGACCGGAGCGGCAGGAGTGGTAGGCGCAGCGGACGGGCTGCGGGCCGACTCCTGCAGGGCCTCTGCGACCGCCGGACTGGTGAGACCTCTTCTCACCGCTCCGGCATACCCCGTAGGCGGCGCCAAGGGCGGGCGGCGGCTGGAGTCCATGACCGCCTCCATGAACCTCCGGGTGCGCTCCTCCTGCGTCACCTGCCACCTCCGCTGCTCAGCCAGCGCCGCCTCCTGCCGCTTTTCCATGGCGGCCATTGCCGCCATGCATGCCGCCAGTGGGTCCACGGGCCTAGCCGGCTGCAGCACCGGCGACTCCAGCCGAGCGGGTTGCGCCAGTGACACCGGCCGCACCGGTGTCTCCGGCCGCACCGGTGTCTCCGGCCGCGCCGGTGTCTCCGGCCGCACCGGTCGCACCGGCGGCCTTGACCGCACCGGTGTCTCCGGCCGTACCCGTGTCTCCGACCGCACCGGCGACCTCGACCGCACCGGTGACAGCTGCGGCGCCGACGGCACCGGCCGCTCCGGCTGCACCGCTAGTCGCCGCCGCGCCGACCGCGTCACGCGCTCCGCGGGCAGCCCGGCGACGACCTGACGGAGGTTCGCCACTTCGGCCGCCATCCTCTCCATCTCTTTGCGGTGCTCAGCCGCTGTATGCTCCACGCTGTTGAGGAGCTCAACTTGCCTCCTGCCAAGTTGAACTCGCTCGTTCCGGGACTCGGCCAGCTCCGCCTTGAGCAGCTCGAACTGCTCAACGAGGCGCGTTGCAGCTAGCCGGACCCGGTCCTCCTCTGGCGTTAGAGGTCCAGAGCGGGCCCCGGCCAGTCTCTCCAGGGCCTCCATCACGTCCCTGGACGTGGTACCGTCGGTACGAAGCGCGGGCGCCGCCGAGACGGAGGGACTCGGCGGCGCCCCCACATCCCCCCCGGCTGAGGCCCGAGAGGGGGCGGCTTTGGTGCCCCCACCCTGCAGCTTTCGGCGGCTAACCGCAAACTGCTTAGCTGGGGGGGGGACGCATTATTTCATCCCCACCGGAGCTGCTGGAAGACGAGTCGGTCAGGGTCAACTCGAGATCCGACTCGGTCTTCTGTGGGGGGATGATTTTTTTTTTGCGGTTCCGCTTCCGCCGTGGTGCAGATTTCCGGGTCTGCAGACCCACCGGGCTGTTCGCCCTGCTCCTCTCAGTGGCGGTGTCGAAGTCCTGCGACACCGTCCCTGCTTGGGACGCGACCTCCGCGTCGTGATGCTGCGCGACCTCCGCGCAGACTGTTTCGCTTGGTGATGGTTGTTTTAATTTCAAAGTTTCAGTATCCATATCCATATCCCACGAGTTGAGACGATCTAAGATACACTTCCCGGGTGACGCTCATTCCGAGAAGCGGGGTAAATACTGTGGATTTCCCCAGGTGTCCACAGGTTTTAATCGACTTCGCTGTCGGGTTTTTCAGACTTTTCCTTATCGCGGGCCAGTTAAGGCAAGCCCCGCGGCCTTCAGAATATCGGCTTCCCAAGTGTGGCTAGCACTCAGGTCGTTGTCGATATCCTGGAGGTTACGCGACGCGGGAGAGCAGCCAACTCTCCCAACACCGACGGTGGCACGAATGCCTGCCAGCCACTGCGCGAGCAGAAGGCCGGCCCGTCCCTAGATCCCGAGGATCCTTGTGTCGCCCCCATGTCCCCTCTGAAAGCAGAGGGGTACTGGGAACGACAGGGCCCAGACTTTAAAAAAAAACCTGGGCCCGCTAGCCCTAAAAAGGGCTGGTCGGGTTATTTGTCGACGGCTAGCAGAGCTCCTTCTCCTTGGAGTCAGAGTCTACTAACCGTCGTCCAGGGTGCACCAGCCTCCCCGCTTCCGTTCCCCAGGACCGCGGTCCAGAGGGAAAAGAAACAGGTAAGCCAACGTGGAGGTTACCCAACCCGCACCCCGGGTTATGTTATGTTAATTATTCTGATGATTCTAATATTGAAATTCTGATAAAAGCTAGTAATTTACCATTTTTCACACTTAGAACATATAAAATGGCCTCTGTGGCGTAGCGGTAGAACGTTCGACTGCTACGCAGAGAGCGCAGGTTCGATTCCCGCTCAGTGCAAATATTTGTATGCATGAATACGTATATTTGCATTGGTCTGGGTGTTTCTATGTATAATATGTTTGTATTTACAAAAAAAAAATCTAAGTATGTTTATACGCATTCTAAATTCCATAACTCAAGGTGGTTAAGCTGGCCCGCGTACGAAGGCAACTCGGGCGTCAGAGGTCGATGAACGACCTCCGCCCCCCATGAGCGCAGGCCTGGGGGTGACTGGAGGAGCCGCCTGTCACCCTGGCAGAATCAGACCGCGGCGGCAGCGCGCCTGGCGCGCCTCTCTGTTTCCGGGGACGAGTTGGGGACTCTGTGGTCCCCACACCCGAGGAGAGGGCCAGATCGTGAGAGATGGCCCTGAGTCGACCGGGGTGCGAGGGATATGCCTGTCAACCTCACCTTCGACAGCCAAAAACGACCCACAGGCGGCGTGCGTTTTGGTCGGTTCGAGCCCGACATAACCTCTTCCACTCCGGTGGGGGGTATCCGTGGGGATTCTGCGAATGTAAAAAAAAAGATAGTTAAGCTATGTTAATATGCTAAAAATAGAACGTGTTTTTTTAAGTTTCATTATTACATTAATACAAATTCCTCGCTAAACAAGCCAGCTATAAAAATCTCTTCAAGGGTCAAAAAGATATGATCAACAGACTCCTTAAATAGGTCGAAGGTATCATATTTCTCAAACTTTTCGAATGAAAACGTAATCACCGCTCGTTCCGACACTTAAAATACAGCGTTATTTTCAATCTCTGTCCGGGTTGAAATACAACCAGGGTCCGTATTCTGATTGACCAATCGTAACGTAAACTATGAGTGCTCGTAATAGCCGATATAATTAAATTAGTTGGTTTATAAGTGCCCGGTTAATGGCAATAGGCTCGCCACCTATTACATTAGCACCTAAACATAAACTGGCAAAACGTGGGTGCTAGCACCTCTGTCTACCCCTTCGGAGATATAGGCGTGAGTTCTTGTTATGTTATGTTTTATTTTACACCAGTGTTATCCGGGTGGTGACGGAGAAAGAATACAAGTATCATCACCCCATCTCATCCGAAGGGTGTCGTAAGAGGCGACCAACACCAAAACACGCAGACGAAATCACTGCAAGACAAGGAAAACTTGAAATAAAACCCTGTACCAACCTGTCTGGCCAGCGTGGAAACTGTAGGCCAGAGCCTCCCAACATTGGGAGAAGCCTAGTCCAGCAGTGAACTGCGATATGCTAGTTGTTTGTTTGTTTGTTATCTTCTATGTTAACCTATTAAAATTCGATGGCTATTCACGTGACTATTACGATTAAAATTTATGGGCAAGCAGAATAATGCTCAGTTTGACTGCAATCCCGGAACAGTCAGTTTGATGCTCTTAAGCTAGACATTACCAAGTTTTCTCATACTTCAATAATGGCGTCGCAATGGCAGTTGTTCAATTAGTACTCCAACGTTTCGCTGTATTACAATACAATACAATATTCTTTATTGTATTCCATAAACAATAGTCACAAAAAAGTTATATTTTATATATACATATGTACATACAGTGAGTAGGTTAGCCAGAGATCACTGGAAAATTAGTGCTGTCAGTGGGATGACTAAAGGCTTGTCCGGCTGTGCTTACAGGGTCGGCAGCGCGAGTGTGGCTCCTCTGGTGTTACGCACGTCCATAGGCCACGGTAACCAGTTTCCATCAGTTGGGCCGTGTGCTTGTCTGCCAAATTATATGTGTTCAATGTTATTAAATAGCCTATTTCGCTTACGAGATTTATCGTGATGATTGTATCTGATAGGTACACGATATTTATTATGTCATTTAAAAATATATTTGGTAAATCTCCACATTGGTACATTACTACTAAGTTGACGGACCTCAACTTGAGCCTCTTGAGACACGATCGATGGGCAACAATGTACTAAGTCGGAAAACTTTCCAAGATCTTCCATTATAAAATCTTCAGGAACAGATAAAATTAAATTTCAATATCTTATCTGACATTAAAGAGATTTAGTTGACGATCGTATTACGATAAGAGCGATGCAAATTGTGGATTAATACTCCCCATCAATCTCAGTTTAGTCGCGTTTGCTTTAAATATTTTAATCAAGTTATTTTTGAAAGAAGATATATGTTGGACAAAGTTGGGAGCGTATTTTATACCTGCCTTATCATGATTGAGTGTTCGTACGTGACGCAGAAGTAACTAATTAACTCGGCTTGGTCAGACTGTGAACGGTAATAGTTGGAAAATGGCTGTCAGTATATTTGGAGCGTTTTGGTTTTTGTAAATAAAAATATACAAAGACAAAATGGAAACTATAGTGTACGCTGTAGTTAACGCTCCCATAATACTCGCGGTGTGGTTAGGGTCGCTGTAAAATATCAGTAAACCATTATGTGCTTAATTATGTAAAACAGTCTGTGAAATAAAGTTTTTTTTTTATACCACTTAGGTGGCAGACAAGCACACGGCCCACCTGATGGAAAGTGGTTACCGTGGCCCATGGACGTTTGTAACACCAGAGGAGTCACAGTCGCGCTGCCAGCCCTGTAAGTACAGAGTTTCTGTGCCGTCAATGTAAAAAACAAAGCAGGACAAGCCTTCAGTCTTACCACTGACAGCACAAATTCTCCAGTGAGCTCTGGCTACCCTACTCACCGCTGGGAACACAGTACGACGTTATAATAAATAGCCACGGTATTCGGTAGGGCGGAGGTACTTATTTATTTATTATTATTAAAGAAAGATGACATAACTGAGAGCAAGCGAGATAACGCCGAGAGCGCTGGCGGTGGTATCTCGCCCTATCTCAGCTATGTACCTATGTCTCATGATCTCGCACTATAGACATACGTGTAAAGACTAACTCTTTACACGTATGCTAAAGTTTGTTTTTAATCTCATGTGATAGGGTGATTAGCCTATCGCACTACACTGCTGGACACCCTGGCAGAAGCAGGTCCCTGGCAGAAGCAGGCCGCGGCGGTGGCGCGCGTGGCGCGCCTCCCCGTTTCCGGGGACGAGTTGGGGACTCTGTAGTCCCCACACCCGAGAAGAGGGCCAGATCGTGAGAGATGGCCCTGGGTCGGCCGGGGTGCGAGGGATATGCCTGTCAACCTCACCTTCGGCAACCAGAGCGACCCACAGGCGGCGTGCGTTTTAGCCGGTTCGTGTCCGACATAACCTCTTCCACCGGCTCCGGTGGGGAGGTATCCGTGGGGATTTTGTGCACGTAAAAAAAAAAAAAAGTACACTGCTGGACATAGGCCTCTTCAAATGTGGACCATTGATCCCCTTTTGCATCCTGTCCCAGCCACCCTTTTTCAGTTCGTTTTTTTTTTTTTTTTTTTTTTTTTATATAGGACACGTCAATTGGACTTCGCCTTGCCTGATGGTAAGCTGAAGGCAAAATCCCAGAAAAGAGGGTCACCATTACTTACACATACCGTGTGACAATGGTGACACTCAGCTTGACGGCCTTATCATATGCTTTTTCACGCCCCGCTTAAAGGACCCGGGACAGTAGGAAGAAGGAAACACGTGAGCTGGTAATGAATTCCAGGCCTTAATGGTGCGACAGAGGAAAGAGTCTCCGAACCGCTTGGTTCTTGATCGGATGTTTTGCACCGTGTGCGGATGACATCTAAGACCTGCACGCGTTGTCCTGTGTAGGAAAGGGGAGGGTGGGACTAATTGGAAGAGCTCATCAGAACACTCCCCATGGTACAGACGGTAAAATACAGCCATGGACGCAACATCTCCACGCAGCTGTAAAGGTTCTAAGGTGTTCGTGATCTCGGGATTCCCAATGATGCGGACCGCACGTCGCTGCAACCTGTCGAGAGCATCTAGTAAGTACTTTGCTGAACCATCCCAGAGATGCGAGCAGTACTCCACACAGGAGCGAATTTGTGTCTTGTATAGAAGACACCGCTGCTCCGGCGTGAAAAATCGTCTCACTCTGTTCAGGACTCCGAGTTTTCGTGAGGCTGTTTTGATGATGCTTTCAATGTAGTTTTTGTTATTCAGGTTGCAGCGAACATCCATACCTAGGATATTGAGATTGACCTGCAGCGGCAGTGGCGTGCTCTGAAGAGTGGGGAGGGGAAGGAAAGAAGATACTTTTGCTGTAAACGCACATGCCTGCGTCTTCTTGGCATTGAACTCAACCAGGTTCTCAGAGCCCCATTGAGAAATGTGATTCAGGACCCCGTCAAGCTCAATGACAAGAAGCTGCCTTTTCTCTGCGATATCTGACTGCTTGGCCGCTGGATGTCCATGATAACTCCCATGTAAAGTGCTATCGTCTGCATAACAATGAACATTGCCGGTAGACAGCATGTCATTGATATGCAGAAGAAAGAGAGTGGGTGATAAGACGGACCCCTGGGGCACGCCAGCATTAACCTGCAGAAACTCCGAAGCTCGTCCGTCACAAAGGACGCGAAAACGGCGCCCCTGCAGGAAGCTAGCAACCCAGTTGCACAGCCTAGAAGGCAGACCAAAGGCAGGTAGCTTAGAAAGAAGCGATTTGTGCCAGACTCTATCGAAAGCTTTGGCGATGTCAAGACTAATTGCCAGTGACTCACCGTGCTTGTCCATAGCCTCACCCCAAAGATGGGTAACGTATGCTAGAAGATCACCCGTTGACCGTTTCGGTCTGAAGCCATATTGCCGGTCATTAATTAAGGAGTGATCCTCTAGGTGCCGCATGAGCTGTTTGTTAATTATGTGCTCGAACACTTTGCACAGCACTGAGGTGACGGCTATGGGTCGATAGTTGGCTGGCTCCGAGCGATCCCCCTTCTTGGGAATCGGCTGAACATTCGCCTCTTTCCAAGGCAAAGGCACTGTACCCGAACTGTAGGATAGCCGGTACAGGCGCGTAAGCATTGGAGACAACTCCGCTGCACATTTTTTCAAAACTACCGCTGGAATACCATCCGGACCACTGGCTTTCCGGACATCGAGTGATTGCAGCACTGCACGGACATCGCGTTGCCTGATATGGATATCAGGCATCGCGTGGTCACTGTCGGGTAGTGTTGGTGGCTGCGTACCACAATCATCGATTCGGGAGTTGGCCGCAAAGAGATTAGCCAGCAGATTTGCCTTCTCTTGCGGCTCATGGGCCAGGGATCCATCAGGGTTACGCAGCGGAGGCAGCGAAGGCTGACAGAAGTTGGCTTGCACGGCTTTAGCCAGTCGCCAGTAGCCACGGCTTCCCGTGGGATGCATCACTAGCTCTTGACCAAGCCGCGCTATGCGCAGGGCATCCGCTCTGACATAGGCCCTTCTACAGACCTTTGTGGCTCTGTTGTACGCCGCCTTGAAGTGGCCCAGATTGGGATGGCGCGTGGCGCGCGCCCTTACCCAAGCGCGGTACGCAGACTGTTTTTGTTCAACAGCTTCCGCGCACTCGCGCCCGAACCAAGGGCGCACCCCGCGGTCACCGGTGACATCGGTGTATGAGATATAGTATTCCATACCCAGACCGATCTCACCGGCGACAGCAGTAGCACAATCCGATGGGTTCTTACCTTCAAAGCAGCGCTCAACCCACGGGATGGACGCAAAATAGTCACGAAGTCCATCCCAGTCCGCTGACGAGTAGTGCCAGAGACGCCGCTTCCCCTGCATGGGTCGTGGGGGCGCTATAATAGGCACTGTGGAACAGACCAGGCAGTGGTCAGAGTTGCCTAAAGCGGCTCGCACCGATACACTGTACCGGTCCGGATCACTCGTCAGCAGAAGGTTCGTCAGTCTATCTGGCTAGGAGGCGTTTCATATTTTTACCTAAGCCTGTGCTAGTAATGAGAATTTGCTAACAGAAAATACAATAGAGATTTGAGCATAAAGCCCCATTGTCCAACTCGGGTAACGTTACGCTGTTGTCATTGAAAGAGACGTTTAAAAAGAAAAGGTTGTAATATTCTCGATTTTTCAAATTTCGAATTTATAACTATGAATTCTTTTTTAAAAATACTACGTGCTTGTAGGAGTGAGATAGGTATAGTCAAGAGTTTTATGGAGCAGAGGTGCAAGCTAAAATGTAACAGAACATAAGCTCACGCCTATATCCCCGAAGGGGTAAGCAGAGGTGCTAGTACGTTTAGGTCCCAATGTAAAAGGTGACGAGGCTATTGCCATTAGCCGGACACTTATAAACCTGCGATAAATACACACATAACTTCGAAAAGCGTCGAAAAGTCATTGGTGTGTGCCATGGTAAAACCTGGGATCGAACCCGAGACCTTGTCTCAGTAATCCATTACCCATACCACTAGGCTACCACGGTTAAAATGTATGCTTATGTATTATTATATTTGTAGGGTTTTGGGTTCTCGCCAAAATCACGCTGCACTAGATGTAAATAGTTGTGCACTTGATTGCGGCGAACAAATTAGTGCCGCGCCACTCGTATCACCGGTGACACTTACGTGCCGAAAGAAGTGTTTCACGAAACCACTATGTTCCGCTGTGTAAATAAAAATCAAGTAAAACCTTGCAGTTTGTTGAAAAAACTATTTGTGTACTCGAACTTGTGATTGGATAAGTGTTCAGGGGTCTTAACACCTTGCAGCGGGTCTTGGAGGTGAGTGATTTTGCCCAAAATGATTTTTGTGGGTTCTATTTTGTGAACACCAACTGAAAAATCAAGCTTAATATTATCTCTAATACAAATGTATCACCGAAATGTATGTATGAGCTGTATAACTTTCGAAAGACTGCTTCAAATTTATTGTGTACCAAAAGTGTGTTGTGTTTCCGATTTATACTTAGGAAAACTCATCATACTATAATTGTTTCATTCATTCAATATGTAGTTAAGTTTTTTTACACCACTTAGGTGGTAGACAAGAACACGGCCTACATGATGGAAAGTGGTACCCGTGCCCTAGGGACGAGTGCAACACCAGAGGAGTCACACTCGCGCTACGGATCCTGTAAGGACAGAAAGTTTCTGTGCCGTCATCTGTGGTGCCGTCAGTGTAGAAATATTTTCAAAGTCAGTATTTCGTTCTTTTTTTTCAATGGAATGAAATTTTTAAGCATGTGATAGCGCAATTAGCCTATGAATTAGCATATATAGTAAGCTATTTCTACAAATTTCGATTGCATAAGAGAATTTCAAGTGTCCGAAACATGGAATCCAAGTGGCTCCAAGTCCAAGTCCATGTAGCTCAAATGACAAAGCGTTCTTTCTGTAAAGAACAGGTTGCAGGTTCAAGTCCCGCCTGTCCAAGAAACATTTTATTTCATGCTTCAACTATCAACAATAGTGTCCGAAAGACGGCAATAGGCTCACCCCCTATTACTTGGGACCGAATTCAATGATTGGTGAAATGTGGTTGTTAATTCACCTCTGCCTAACCCTCCGGGGACATAAGCGTATATGCTTTAAAACCATACCCTAAAATAATTTAAATATTATGTTACTGTCTGTGATGTTATACTAGCCATAAAATGCAGAGAACAGAATATACCTTGATGAGTGCTTTAATATTTTTTCACTATACTTTTCACTAATAAATGTACAGAACGTGAAAATATTTCTCTAATTTCCGTTGAAAAGTGCTCGTCAGCATTTAAATATGGATGCTTCATTTTGGACAACTTATTTGAAGTGTTTTTCTCATTTTAAGTACGATATGAGTTATTTTGTTTTGATTTTGTCTTACGGCTTTATAAGGTATAAACACAAATATATAAAAACAGAACAGATAATAGTACTAGCAGACTTTTATTCTGTGTAGGTATTGTGTGTTAGCTAAGGAGAGGATCTGATTACTGCGTTATAAGATTTTTCTTTGAAACATTAGCTGGAGGGGTTAGAGAAAATATTAGTAATTTCGGTTCTAATATTCTTTATTAAAAAACATATCTTAGTACTTCTGATTGTTGACTAGCCCAATGAACGGACGACCTGAAAAGGCTGGGACAGACTGGATGCGGAAGGCAGAGGATCGGATAAAATTACGTACACTGGGAGAGTACTATAAATAAATAAATATACCACAACATTCCACACAACGCTATCTAGACCTATGGTCAGCATAGCTTAACTAGTTATGGAATCTAGAATGCGGATGAAGATACTTAAATACAATTTTTTTTTTAAATACTTACACATTATATATAGAAACACCCAGACCAATGCAAATATACATATTCAGGCATATAAATATTTGCACTGAGCGGGAATCGAACTCGCGCCTCCTATTTTTTTTAAATCATGTAATTCTGGGGTGACTATGTTTGATAACATACGTATGTGCGCGCTGTTAAGCTGAATAACTAGTCTTTAAGCTCGTGTTAATCCAAAAAATAAACAGTATGACACGCAAGATATCAGAATTGAAATTATCAAGTAATTTAATACGGCGGATGATAAGTTGAGCCCTCGCCGGCCACCGGCAGATAAAAGGGAATAAGTTTAAACGAGAAAAGTTGCAGATAGCGCCGTGGACAGCCTGGAGAGGCGGCCACCGGGCCCTTGGGAGACGATTTAATTTTGACAATTGTTCGCCAGATGGCGGGTGTGCGCTAAGCTAGTAATCTTGAAGATTTTGAATTAGCGAAAAGATAATAATAGTTAGATTGGTTTTAGATTAACGTCATTTGAATTATTGTTAATATTAATTACTCGAGGAGGTAGGACACGACGGTATTCCCGTCCGAATTGAGCAGTCTGATTGTGGAAGTACCACCACCCTACAGAATACCACGGCTAAAATAACTTCGCGTTGTGTTCCCGGTGGTGAGTAGGGTAGCCAGATCTCACTGGAGAGTTTTTGTGCTGTCAGTGGGAAGACCAAAGGCTTGTCCTGATTTTGTGTTCTGCACTGAGGGCACATAAGATCTCTGTTACAGGGTCGACAGCACGGATGTTACTCCACTGGTGTTACACACGTTCATAGGTCACGTTAACCACTTTCTATCAGGTGGGCCGTGTGCTTGTCTGCCACCTAAGTTGTATAAAAAACAAAAAAGGATTTTTTTACAGTACCGTGCCGTCGTTATTAGTTCCCGGTGGAGTGGCATAGGGTGTCCTTATATCTTCCAGTGGTCGTAGAAGGCGACTAAGAGTACCTAAGTAGTAAGGTATAATCATAGATCAAGATGACGATGCATAGTAGGTTATTCATAGATCAATTGATTATCAATATTATGTCACAATGTATGATTTCATACCTATAAAGATAGTATTATACTATTAAATCAATCAATCAATTGCAGTCCACTGCTGGACTTAGACCTCTCCCAATATCGGGAGGCTTTAGCCTGCTGTTTCCACACTGGCCAGACGGGTTGGTACAGGGTTTTTATTTCGAGTTTTATATTATACTATTAGTTCAGAATTATGCCATGGTTGAGATAGGGAAAGAAATGGTGTGCCGTCACAAAAAAATAAAAATCATAATTAGCATTAGGTTTTATTGTATTTTCTGATATAGAAGAACTGTTATTAGTCAAATGTTGTATGCTGCAGTAACTTGAAATAAGTTGGAAAAATAAACATTTCTTTCTTTTCTTATAAGGCTGTTCTCCATCCGAAAGTAAACATACACATTTATATATTTTTTGAAGAGGAGAGTCTCAGTTCATCAGTTAGAAGTACTGCAGAATTCAGCAAACAAAGGCGACCTGACCCGGTTCGTATCTGGTCTGAAGGAGCCCAGAAGACTGACCGCATTTCCGCGCTGGATTGCAATAGCTAACCTTTGCACCTGGTACGAGCTGGCGCGAGAATCACCAGTTTTCTCCATCATTCTCCGACTTATATATCAGTTATATCTTATTTAGATGATTGTTCATAATGATGATGATGACGATCAATGAGATGATTGATGCCTCAGTAAAGTTGGAGGGAGTTAACTAGAAGCTCCTCAGACAGATTTGAAAGCGACACGAAAAGTCATAATTCACTGGAATATGCCACTTCCCTACACTTCTGTGCGTTGTCAAAAACGTTATGTCAAAAATCCAACATTGTTATGCATAAAAACTCGAATTCACACCAATTACGGAATATAGATTCGTGATGGCGCCAAAATTCTCCTGACAGATCTGCTGAATGGTAAGGAATTAGAGTGAAGTACAAACCTACCGGCTTCTTTACAGAATCTTACGATCTGTTCCACCTTGAGATCGTCGAGGTTTTATATTGCTAATGTGTCCATTTTCATGCTTTCCTATCCTATTAATGAGTACATAGGCGATTTAGCTAGCAGACTGATCTCCTCATCCTCCATGCACTCTGAGCATCTGGGGTATTTTTTTACGCGTATGAGTGTGAGATGTCTGATCACACTGATAAGATAATGGTATCTATGGTACAGTAACCAATCCTACCCTCTTAAAAAGAGATGCACACCCTTACAATCAGTCAATATAAGAACCAATTACCGACCCCAAGTTGTGGCACCCTTCTTAATAATGAACAGAACCAAGTTAGGCGGGTAACGTACGACTGCTACTCGAACATTCCTCACTCATCAGCGATTTTATCGACAACTTCACTAAATACTCAATTTAGCCGGTCCCTGGAGCGATGTCTCGGCAGCGCACCTCTACACACTTAATTACCACTCGAGTTGTCGAGTGAGCTCACTTTCATTAAATACTTGTGTTTCACATCACTAAATTGTTGAAGATTTAATTTTAAATTTTAACATTTTTGGGCGTCGATAGGTCCTATTGGTTAAGCAATTGTTTTTATGATCAATTGTATATATTAAATTTGTTGACGTTATATATATGTAGCTTATGACTACACTAATAACTACCCATGGGTTATTATTGTAAAGACAATTAAAGCATTTCCATCCAAAGGTTGCCTGGAAGAGATCGTTTGTAGCGATAAGGCCGCCATTTGTACATTTTTCATAATATTGTCCGTACATGTACTGTAATGTGTTGGTATACAATAAAGATTATCTTATCTTATCTTAACTTATCGAGAGCTCTCGGGTTCGATCCCTGAAACTATAGTAAAGTAGTAGTGTAGTTAGATGCCTAAAGAAAAATATGGCGAGACTGGCCAGAAGAAAATAAACTTCACACACCAATAAAGAGAAAACGAGCAAAACCACTCGTATCTAAACGGCCATCATAGCGTGCTGCTACTATAATGCACAGAAAAAATGTTTATTTTTAATACTACTTAGCTGGCAGACAAGCACACGACTCACTTGATGGAAAGTGATTACCGTGGCCTATGGACGTGTGTAACACCAGAGGAGTCACACTCGCGCTGCCGACACTGTAAGCACAGAGTTTCTGTGCCGTCAGTGTAGAAGACAAAGCAGGGCAAGCCTTTAGTCTTCCCACTGACAGCACAAACTCTCCAGTGAGCTCTGGCTACCCTACTCATCGCTGGGAACACAACACGAGGTTATTATGGGCGTGGTATTCTGTAGGGCGGAGGTACTTCCCCAGTCGGACTGCTCAATTGGAAGGAAATACCGCCGTGTCCTACCTCCTTAATAATTGTGTCCTTGTGTCATTTCTATGACGAATATATTTGTATATATGTGTTGTAATTAAATAAATAAATGAATTAATGAAAAACATTGCAATAAAGTCTACAATCCTCCAACATATTTGTCAAAAGCAATGGCGTAAAACGAAATTTTAATTACACAAAGGCATTCTGGGAGCAGAGATACGGGTCGGTATTAACGATTATCGCATTAGCATTATATACTCCTAATTACAAGGCGTTTATGGGTGTTCCCGATGTTCCCATCGTACCACATAAATAAGAAACTGTTGTGTGTACTGCGTGTACTGTATGCTGCCCTGGTACTTAGATATTCACACCAAGGGTAATGCTTCCTTTGTCTCTTTTGACAATTACAATGTGTATTAGGTTTTTTTTTAAATACATCCATAAATATATTCACGTCTCTAAGTCCCCGAAGGGGTAGAGAGAGCTGTATTAACACATGTGACGCGGGCAACATTCGCACCGTATCCGACCAGCGATGAGTGCGACAATGGACAACCGTCGCGCCAGAACTTGGGGCGTGAGGGTTGCGCGGCCTCGACAAGCAGCGCCTTGCAGCGGGACGCGGTGCGCACTAAGCGGCTCCCGGCACACCGCTACTGTGAATAAATCGACATTCGGCATCGGCATTGCCGCCAGAAAAAACATACACGGCCACCGACCATTGTATTATTTCGCGTTAAATAAATAAATATTAATGATATTTTGATATTATATAATTGAATATAATATTAAGAGGATTAATGATAATAATAGGATTGAGTTCGGTACGGACATTGTCAAAGGATATAAGTGAAAATAAACATTCCATTGATTGTGCGATGATTTTTTATAATTTTTCGTCCCAAGCAGAGTAACATTTTCTAACATTAATCACTCTCATTTTGTCAACTTATAATTTTCAACCATCCGTTATAGGGGGAAGCTTGTTGTCGTCTAGCGGATAATATCACCAGCTGATTGTTGGACGAGGATCTAGCGCTGGTTTACCTCTCAGGGGTTAGAAGGCAGTCGCTCCCTTAAAAGTCGTATAAGTAAAACAAAAGAGAAGTAAGTGTGCATTTCTGAATTTCTGAATTTGTGTCATGAAACTCATTATAATATAAGAGAAGTTGAAAGTAAAATGATCAAAGAAATAAGTATTCATTATGTTCTCTACGAATGTAGGTACTTGGAAATTAACCGTTAATTACTGTTTTCACTTGGGTGGCTGGTGGGTGCGAGCTACAGCTTTTGACTCAAAGAGCGTCTTACGTATATCGGTACGAAAAAGAGATTTATTTAAAAAAAAAAAAAACAAATAAAAAAGGACCGCGGTAGCCTAGTGGCATGGGTAATCTGAGACGAGGTCTCGGGTTCGATCCCAAGTTTTACCATGGCACACACCAATGATTTTTCGATGCTTTTCGAAGTTATGTGTGTATTTATCGTAGGTTTATATGTGCCCGGTTAACGGCAATAGGCTCGCCACCTATTACATTGGGAACTAAACATACACTGGCGAAATGTGGGTCTAGCACCTCTGTCTACCCCTTCGGGAATATAGGTGTGAGTTTATGTTATGTTATGTTATGTTATGTAATTTAAACCAAAATTTGTGAACTGTGTAATGTGCCGTAAACATTGCGACCTTCTCAATACTATCTGTCATTTAGACAACAGCACATAATTCTATGTAGAGTGCGCGCCACGAAATAAGTCCATTGGCGTGGCAGTCACCACATGTAATGTTGCCAGTATCGTCTTTTTAATTCCTGTACGGCCACAGTACGGCCGAGTATGGCGGCGATGTCAATATTTTGACTCTAGTGAAATAACAGTATGCATTTGACAATGTCAACCATAATTCCTATTTTCGCCATTTCACGGATTCATCGGTTTTACTGTACTTAATTTATCAAGTTTTTGCGTTCAATTCCAAATTAGAAATTTAATATTCATTCCCGTTCCCGTCTCACTTTTCTCCGCACATTTGAATGAAACAAAAAATAAAAGTTCCAAAGTTTTGTAAAGTTCCAAGAAATAATACTGATTTTGACGAGTTCTATCGTGACTTATTATGTATTTATTCGACATTTCGGTACATGATGAGGCCGTCAAGCTGAGTGTCACCATTGTCACACGGTATGTGTAAGTAATGGTGACCCTCTTTTCTGGGACTTTGCCTTCAGCTTACCATCAGGCAAGGCGAAGTCCAATTGACGTGTCCTATATAAAAAAAAAAAAAAAACATCTGAGTTTATTTTTAATAAGGAACGAACTACCGACGACTTTGTTATTTAAATTAAGAACTTTCTGTTCCATTATTTTATTATTCGTTTCAAGTTTCGGAATAATCTGTTAATAATTTTAGTAAAAAAACCATAGATACTATAAATATTTATCTAAACTTATCTGTGGTTCAAGAATATTTTAAATTTTTTGATATACTTAACTAAGTACATACCTGAGTACTTACTTCATTTCGCGCGCTTTATATTGAATTCATGAATAAAAAATTGTTTTTATACTAAATTTAAACTTGTAAGATGTAGGTACTACACTCAGTGTGTAAATATAATTTAATACATAATCATTATTTTTATTTAAATAAATTTTTCATCGCGATTCAGGTGATATAAATAATAAAATAATACAAATTTATCGCAACAGAATAAGTTCAAAATAATTTTATATCAATATTCGCGTAAACTTCGCCCGTAGTATATTAACATAATAATTAATTAGAAACTTCATACAGAAAGAAAGAAAGAAAGAAAGAAAAAGCATTTATTTAAGATCACCTTCTTCTTTCACGATTTAAAGGACATTTCCACTTTTTGTAAATCCATGGCAATAGGCTCGCCACCTATTCCATTGATACCTAAACATAAACTGGCGAAATGTGGGTGCTAGCACCTCTGTCTACCCCTTCTGGGATATAGGCGAGAGTTTATGTTATGTTATGAGTTACATTGTGGTTCAAATTACACTGATAAATAGTAACTAAAATTAAGAATCGTGCATTAGTTAGATAATAATTTTTAAAGCCTGCATTTAAGAGAAAAACTTAAGTTATTTTATGTTAGTAGATATTTTAATTCGAAGATGGCAATACAATTTTTTTTTGTAATAACACTTATCGCTGTCATTACTTGGTCGCCGCTGTCAACTGTCACTTAAAGTCACTTTCGAACCATACTTGAAAACTCTGGTTTCCCTTCATAACGTTATGTCATACGGTCTGCTGCTGTGGGGCTCAGCTGTCGATATTGAAACTATATTTGTACTACAGAATCGAGCGATACGAGCGATCTATAGCCTCAGACCCCGTGACTCGCTGAAAGAAGTTTTCAAAGAAATTAATATTTTAACAGTTGCTTCTCAATACATTTATGAAAATATCTTATATGTACGAAAAAACCTAGATATTTTCGAAAAACTATCTGATGTACACCATTTTAATACGAGAAATAAAAATAAACTAGTTGTACCAAAACTTAGGCTTCACAAGGTTGGTGATTCATTTGTAGGCAGCTGCATAAAAATATTTAATAAAATTCTTCAGGACTTGATTAATATGCCAATAAATAAATTTAAAATAGAAGTGAAAAAAACTTTAAAGAGTAAAGGTTACTATAAAGTGGATGAGTACCTTAATGATGTTAATACGTGGTCAACATAAGTCTCTTGCTTGCTCGCACAAAATAAACTGTAAACTAAAGCAAATTTAAAAAAGAAAAATAATCTGGTTCTAATGTAGTTCGCTGAGTTTCTTGCTGGTATCTTCTCAGTAGAACTAATCTACCGAACCAGCGAAAGAATCATTTTCCAATGGTTTATTTTTACATTATTTAATATTTTTATATTATTTCTTGACATACATAATTGTAAAATTTTGACGTTCATATGTGCTCTTTGTGTGCCTAAACTGAATAAATGAAATTGATTCTTTGATTCTTTAACGCATAAATCTCTCTTGAACCATGCTCATTTTTGTAATGTAAGATATCTATTGTACATTTACTGTGCAAATTACACTTTAATCGCCATATAGGATTTCTTACTAGTGCATCATAACTACAGGATCTTTTTTTAACTTGCATTAACGGTCGACATAATATTACATTTTAATTACACCAAGCAGCTTTGTAGGAGGATTACAATGATGCAGTATGTCTCATAATTTCAAAACACTTCATATTTTTTTTATACCACTTAGGTGACCGACAAGCACACGGCCCTGATGGAAAGTGGTCACCGTGGCCTATGGACGCGTGAGAAACCAAGAGAACCACAATCGCGCTGCCAACCCTTCAAGCATTGAGAGTTTTTGTGCCGTCAGTGTAAAAGAGAAAGCAGGATAAGCTTTTGGTCTTTCCACTGACAGCACAAAAACCCTCCAGTGAGCCCTGGCTACCCTACTCACCACCAGGAACACAACACGAGGTTATTATGGCCACGGGATTCTGTAGAGCGGAGGTACTTCCCCAGTCGAACTGCTCAATTCGACGGAAATACCATCGTGTCCTACCTCTGTCATGTGAACGATATCGTTATGTAGTTTTAACAAAACAATAATAATATCTATCAATTTCACTTTATATTTGTAAAAATTTAACTCAAAAAAAAAAACTAACTAATCAGTCCACAAAAGCATAAACAGAACGGACGTCCATCTGTAATCACGCGTGACGCATCGGTGACAAGTTGTCAAACTTTTTTTTGTCAGGCACAGGCAGCATAAGTTTTGTTTGTATTCAGTCTAAAAAATATACCTAGTTTGGTATATTTTTTAGCCTATCTAAACCGACGTTTTCTCAAAATTGCAGTAACTTAAAATTCCATTTTATAAATTATTACATTAGTTAAATGTAACACTTTCCAAAAATAGTTGGTTCATCGCTACTGGATTTTTTCGAGAATTAAAAACCATTTCTGGACAACTCCTTAGTGTTTTGTAAAGCTAGTGTAGTGCGTTTTAGACGACATAACCTCTCCCACCGGCTCCGACGAGGGGTATCCGTGGGGATTATTCGCTTAAAAAAGTGTAGTGTACATAGAAAGTATAGCTACCTTACATGTCTTTCTATCACCCCCTTTACACCTTTCTTTCTTCTTATCACGCTTCCGAACAGGTGTAGAAGTATACGTAGAAAGTGTAGCTACTTTACGTGAATTTCTATCACCCCCTTTACACTTCTCTCCCTTCTTATCACTTTCCCGAACAGGTGTAGAAGTATGCGTAGGAAGTGTAGCTACTACACATGTTTTTCTATCACCCCCTTTACACCTCTCTCCCTTCTTATCACACTCTCGAACTGTAAAATGGTAGTTCTATGGATTCTATAGTACCCCATGTACATCCATCACTCGTTACAACGTGTAACAAGTAAAAGGTTTAAATTGTGTTCTTAACAATCAATCAACTCGTGTTGTTGTAACGAGTTAAAAGGCTCTAGTTTTCTATCCAGGTACTCCAGCCCAGATTACTTGTTGAGATATGAATAATGATATATTATATATGGATATACTATATGTATGTCTATATATATATATTGATTGAAATTGATATTGTAAATTTTTGACTTTGAAATTGACTGCAACTGTATTTTAGAGAATTGGCTCACCCAATATTTTTGAAATATTTAACCTAACACTTATTTTTAACCAAAAACGACGGGTTATAAGTTTGACGTGTGTGTGTGTGTGTGTGTGTGCGTGCGTGCGTGCGTGGGTGGATGTATGCGTGCGTGGGTGTGGGTGTGTGTGTGTATGTGTATGTGTTTGTGTGTGTTTGTGTGTGTGTGTGTGTGTGTGTGTGTGTGTGTGTATATCGGTTTGTGGCATCGTAGCTCCTGAACGGATGAACCGATTTGGACATAGTTTTTTTATATTTAAAAGGTATATTAGTCGGGACTATGTTTGAAATAAATCGGTCCAAGATGGCCGCCGCTACATAATGACAGAGTACATATTTTTTCTCAACTCCCTCAATATGGGTATCAAATGAAAGGGCTGAACTAGTAGAATACAATACAATATGACAAATTTCAAATCCAAGATCGCCACCACCACAAAATGGCGTATTACATTTTATTTCACAACTCCCTCAATATGGGTATCAAATTAAAGAACTTGACAAGTAGATCAATTTAAAAATTGTTAAATAAAAAGCCGCCGTCATAAAAAGCAACCCCCAAAAATTTATGTTAGCTAGCCCTATAACTTTGATGTTCATAATAATACATATTTTGATTCAAGCCTTGTCATGTAACGGGGTAACTAACGGTTAGAGCACTACGTCATATTATCGGAACGGTCCCCGGTAAATTCTTAATTTAATTATGCCAAGTTACGAGAGTTCATTTTGTTACACTTTATATACATAGAGTTTGTGTATAATCTTAAAGGACGAGTGTTTTGCTCTGTTAAACATATATTTTTTTAATGCCAATAGCAGGAATCGTTTCGCGCTTCCGTACACCGGTCAACGTATGATAGCTGAATGTTACATTTTAATATTGTATTTTTTTTCAGATACGTGTATTAATATTTATAACTACTAGTCGTGTGTTATATTTTACTTGTATACAATTAGAATATTTCATTGGTTTAAAATGCTTTTTTTTTTTTTATACCACTTAGTTGGCAGACAAGCACACGGCCCACCTGATGGGAAGCGGTTACCGTGGCCTATGGACGTAGCAACACCAGGGGTGTCACACTCGCGCTGCCGACCATGAAGAAACCTTCTGATGCCCCTCTTGAAGAACCCCATATTGTAGGCTAATTGAGTGTTTGTTTTTGTAGCTCTTTCAAAGGCTTTTTTCTAAAAGTAAGTACATAAGTAATGGAATAATACTTTTTTGTTGTATTATATCAGTAATTAGTATTAAGGCACGACTGGCTGTACATGGAGGAGTATTGGTGCCGACTCTTATGTATGGTAGTGAAAGTTGGGTGTGGCAGAAAAAGCATCAGAGTAGAGTGAATGCAGTAGAAATGCGTGCGTTGCGAAGTATGTGTGGCTTGACCTTGAAAGATAGAGTGAGAAATAGCGTGATAAGAGAACGATGTGGAGTGATAGAAGATGTAGTGATGAGAATTGAGAGAGGAATGTTGAGATGGTTTGGTCATGTTGAGAGAATGAATGAAAGAAGACTAACGAAACAGGTGTATGAGGCGAGTGTGGATGGTACCGTCGGAAGGGGAAGACCGAGGCGCACATACCTGGACCAAATCAGGGAAGTTTTAGAAAAGGGGCAGGTCAGGAGTACTCTAAACCGACGAGCATGCATGAAGAATGTAATGAGAGTGAATGAAGCGAGAGTAGTATGTCAGGATCGTAGCAAATGGAGATCCGTGATCTCTGCCTACCCCTATGGGAGACAGGCGTGATTTTATGTATGTATGTATGTATATCAGTTTCATTGTTTGTGTATAAATTATTATTGTCAGAAATAAAACAATAAGACTTGCAGTTTTTGGGCTTCAAAGTGTATTTTTATACAACTTAGGTGACAGACAAGCATACGGTCTACCTGGTGGGAAGTGGTTACCGTGACCTATGAACGTGTTCATCACTAGCGGAGTCACACAACAACAGAGAGTTTCTGTGCCGTCAGTGCAGAAGAAGCAATCAGGAGAAATCTTTAGTCATTCTACTGGCAACACAAAAACTCTCCATCGGGTACCCTAATTACCGCCGGAAACACAACACGAGGTTATTATAGGCCTGGTATTCTATAGGGTGGAGTTACTTTCCCAGTCGGATTGCTCTATTGGGACCAGAAATCGATGATGATGAAAAGAATGTTATAGATTAAGATCGGAAAATGCAAAATTCCAAGATCGGACTTGAACCCACGACCAGCTCCTACAAGGGGTCTCTGACGGGGTACATGGGCACATGAAAAGTTAACACACTAATTACTTTAACTTTTTTTTAATAAGACAAGAATTTTATCCTGGAACTGTGGACCTAAGAACATTTTGACTATATAATCTTCAACAACATTGAGATATTTCATTGTAATAAAACCACTTTTTAACGGATTTTACACTTCAAACTAAGTGACATATTTAGCAAACCCGCGACCATGGCTGCTGAAAAGCAACCGAAACGTCGGGTTAAATGTCAATAATAACAAATAAACCGCACTAAATCCATACACAGACACACACAGAAAGCCTGTGTGGTATGGGGGTAGTGAATCCACGTTCATCCACCCTTTTTTTTTTTTTTACGTGCGCAAAATCCCTACGGATACCTCCCCACCGGAGCCGGTGGAGGAAGTTATGTCGGACTCGAACCGACTAAAACGCACGCCGCCTGTGGGTCGCTTTGGTTGCCGAAGGTGAGGTTGACAGGCATATCCCTCGCACCCCGGCCGACCCAGGGCCATCTCTCACGATCTGGCCCTCTTCTCGGGTGTGGGGACTACAGAGTCCCCAACTCGTCCCCGGAAACGGCCACCGCCGCTGCCTGCTTCTGCCAGGGTGACAGGCGGCTTCACCTGTCACCCCCAGGCCGGACGTTCATCCACGCTACGCAGGAGCGCGGGTTTGATCCTCGCTCAATGCAAATATTTGTATGCATGAATATAGGTATTTGCATTGATCTGGTCGTGTCTCGGGAAGCACGTTAACCCGTCTGTCGGTGCCATACCAACATCTAAGGACGTTGTTACGTGTAATTGGAGTCCTAAAAATCTAACAAATGGTCTAGCTGCAATGCTTCGATATCATATTTAAGCTGTGGAGGTCAGTGGCAGTCTCCTCACTCAGTAAACATCTATTTCACCCATATTCCTACAAATAAACTCATTTCATTTCATTTCATTTCATTTCATTTCATTTCATTTCATTTCATTTCATTTCATTTCATTTCATTTCATTTCATTTCATTTCATTTCATTTCATTTCATTTCATTTCATTTCATTTCATTTCATTTCATTTCATTTCATTTCATTTCATTTCATTTCATTTCATTTCATTTCATAAATATCGAGGTTTAGACAAATCCGCAGTTAGACTGGTAAAGCGGACCCCAGACCCCGAGGTGAAAGCTTCGGATGCGACTGGGGTTAACGCTAAGATGAATTAGAAGAATCCGTACAAAAGTGATACAACAACATACAAATAATCACGCCTTTATCCCTGGAGGGTTAGGCAGAGGTTAATTAACACCCACATTTCACCAATAATTGTATTCGGTCCCACTTAATAGGGGGTGAGTCTATTGTCGTATTCCGGGCGCTATTGTTGACTAGAGCCATGCATCGGCGGAGTCTGGGCTGTATTATCGGTCTGATGTTAAACAGCCCTATCACTTAGTCGCCTTGTACGACACCGCTTGGGAAGAGATGGGGTGGCCCTAATTCTACTCTCAAATCAGACACGCGTCAACAAAAGTGATTTTATTACAATAAGAGATATTAGCGCAATCTACAGACAGTATCATTGAATTATTTCGCTAATTCTCGTTTTCACGTCACAGTTCCCGGCAGAGTAGAATTTGGGCCACCCCATCTCGTCTCATGCGGTGTCGTACAAGGTGACTAAAGGATAGGGCTGTTTAACATCAGACAGAAATATGCAGCCCAGACTCAGCCTCAGATGTGAGTCTCGAGTCAATTATATTGTCCGATATACGGCAATAGGCTCACCACCTATTATGTGGGACCGAATGTAGTTATTGGTGAAATGTGGGTGTTAATTCACCTCTGCCTAACCCTCAGGGAATAGAGGCGTGATTTTATGTATGTCACACTTACTATTTAAATTCACCAAAACAATCTTTTCTATTTATCTCAAGTTGATTCGTTCCGTTATTTGTGTAGCTCGTGAGTTTTCTTTGACAAATCCTACGTGATGGCTCTGTAAATATGTTCGCATGAAAGGGTTCCTTCGCACTTGGCAGGTTTGTTCAACAACAACTTGGACCTTTCTTAGTGTGTGACATAACCTTTAATGGAACAAAGCAGGCTTTATTATTTTAGTTTTATTTATTCATTTAATTTTTTAATAATTCACCTCCCAGAACTATAATGATTTTCTATTTTTTAGCGTCTGTGGAATAGCAAACAGTGGGTCGGCAACGCGAGTGTGACGCCTCTGGTGTTGTACACGTCCATAGGCCACGGTAACCGCTTTCCATCAGGTAGGCCGTATGCTTATCTGCAGTGGCGGGGCAACAACTAAATTTGATGTGGGCAAGACAGATTTCGCGAGGCCCTGTTCTATGGCGACCTGAAGACGGATTTTATAAAATAATAAAAACAAACAAAACAATTAACACTGCCAAGTTTTTATTCATAAAAATACAAATTAGATTAATAAGTATTAAATGAAAAATTACAAAACGTTAATATAAAGGTGGAGATATACATTTCTTAAAGTGTATCTTAAAAAACATTAGATTTCTTTATTAAAGGAACAGAAATTTCCTGCTTTTAACGTTACTAAATTCCTTAATTATGGTATCGTAATTCAGCCTAGATGCCAAATCTGATTCAATTGATAAAACAGCCAAAGCTGAAAGTCTTTCTTGGCTCATTGTGTTTCTCAAATATTTTTTTATTAATTTTAATTTTGAAAAACTTCTTTCAGCAGAGGCTGTACTTACCGGAATTGTTAATAAAATTCGGATGACAATGTAAATATTTGGGTAAATTTCTTTCAAGCTATTTTCTGTTATGTATGACAGCAGCTGTTTCACGTCTTTAATGAAGTTGGGTAAATTCGGGATCATTGTATTTAATTCTTCATATAATTCAAATGGTTGGAAGTCACTGCTCTCACCCACACGCAGGACGTTATGTAAATCGTTACAGTGTTTTAATATTTGCTCCTGTGGCATATTTCTTAGCGCGCTTAAATCATAGAGAAAACCAAAGTCTTCAAAATGTTGATTTAAAGACGTAAATCTTAATTCCATATTGGTTATTATAGAATCAATCATGGCGTAAAAAAAATCTGTTTGATACCGGATTTTGGGAGACTGTATAGGTTCATCGCTGCTTTCATAATCGAACATCCTTTTCTTTTTGGCTACTCTTTTATTTTTAAACTCTTTTGGCAGGTCATAACAGCTTTTCTCAGTAAATTTCCGAACATCAGACAGGGATTTCTCAAATCCAGTTTCCCGATACTCTTTTATCCATTCACAAAATGTGTGTAAATAAAGATAAAGATAAAGATAAAGATAAAGATGTTCAAGAGTTATTCTTAAATTATTATATATTTATATTCTTAAATTATTAAATTATATTAGTTAAGCAATGCTTAAATGAATTTGTACTGATTGCCATAATTTACTTATTATATTAACACGCAATAATATCTCATACCACACATGTAAAGATACGATAAATTCTAAACTTAACATTTCATTTAGTATTGAATCGCAATCACTGAGAGTGTCTAATTCCTCCGTTTGATTTTTTAAGTTTTTTATGCATTCAATCACTTCATCAAATTGCAATAATACGGCCTTTACTGCTTCGACTCTACTTTCCCATCTTGTGTCTGATAAAGGTTTTATAGTAAGTTTTAATTTTCCTTTTATAAAATCCCAGCGCTTGCTTGATCTTGAAAATAGCAAATAAATTTTTTGTATGAAACCAAAAAAAGTTTTTGCTACCATAGATGAGTTCGCTGCATCTACCAATAGTAGATTCCAACTATGACAGCCACAAGGTGTGAAAAATGCCCTAGGGTTAATATTCAATATTCGAGTTTTAACTCCACTATTTACACCTACCATATTTGCACCATTGTCGTATCCCTGGCCACGGCAGTCTTGAATATTTAAGTCATATTTTTCTAGGTGTTCCAGTATAGCATTGGCTAAATATTCTCCAGTTGTCTGAGTTACAGCTAGAAATCCCATAAAATGTTCGACTATTGTACTAGTTGACGTATCACAAAATCTTAAGATAACCGACATTTGTTCAACTCTATTACAATCTCTAGTGCAATCGAGCAAAAAAGAATAATACTTTGCTTCTTTAACCTTACGAATAATTTCATTGACAACTGTTTTTGACATCAATATGATCAATTCATTTTGAATATCGTGACTTAAATAATGGTGTGAAAGTTGTTTGTCACTAATGCGTTTCATGTGTTCACGTAAAGTAGGATCAAATATTGATATCAGTTTAAATAAATCTATGAAATTACCGGAATTCTTAATACTGTCACCTGTCTAGAGAGATTCTCTGTGACCTCTAAATGCAAGATTATGAGAGGCCAAAAAGTTTATTATGTCAATTATTCTCTCTAACAAGTTGTGCCAATGTTTTTGTGATTCACGTATTAGCCTTTCGTTTTCTTGGTCTATTGTTTTGCCTTGATTTATTCCTTTCTCTAAATTTAACCATTGGAACATATGTGCCATATGTTCTTTGGTATTCTCATGTCTATGTAAAATGCTACTTAAATGTTTCCAGTCACAACACCCTCCTTGCACCACCTGAGTTTGTGAATTGCTAAATAGTCTGCATGGAAAACAGTAAACTTTATTTTGGGAATTGGAATACACTAACCAGCGACGATGTTGAGTTTCACCATTATTTAGTTTTCTCGAGAAATAGAAATTGGAAAAGTGTCTGTTATCATCACCTTTGGGATAATATTCATCACCGCTATTTAATTGCTGTGTGGGGCCGCTTCGAACTATGTCACGACGCTGTGTATCCGTTATGGGAAACGTCCACAATCCCGGATCCGAATTAACAAGTACTTGCTGAACTATGGCGCTGGCGTCGTCGCTGCGAATTGGAGAATCTATGTCAATCTGTTCTTCTTGATTGCTTGATGACAGCACAAGAGTTTCAGCGTCAATTTTTGATTGGCTAGAAGATGATCCAAGCTCTACGTCTAACTGACGTTCGCTCTCGGTATTCAGTGCATCTAGAGCATTTTCCAACGGTATCTCGGACGTTTGTTGTGTAGAAGTCGAAGCTATCGATTCAGAAGGTTCTGTACTACCAGATGCAGTTTGGTTGAGGAACTTCATCAAATTTAAACTCAAAACTTGGTTGGTTGCAGTTCTTTCAGCTTTTCTTTTTCTTTTTGCTGATCCAGACTCCCATTTTCTTCCAATATCTCTATCTCGGCCGGACATGTCGATAACGTCGTATCTATACACTGTAAACGAAAGCAATAGTTAACATTTTTTTGCAGTTTTATCTACATAATATTGTAAAACCTAAATTTAAATTAGTTTTCAAATAAAAATCTTTAAGATAGCTTTTACTACCTACTAGTTTTAAAAACTTAAAAAGTCGATACGTTTTTTACCTTAAAGCTTTTTTGGTTTCCTTCAAGAGATATTATAAAGCGTATTTTATATACAAGTAATTACTGCGTTATGTACTTATTACCAATTAAATATTTCTTACCTTATGTAAAATAGACGAGTACAGGTACCGGTGTGTTACAAATCACAAAGAAAACAAAAAAACAATTAAAAAAGTCACTGTTTTAAAATTTTGGGTCAGTTTACAGGAGCAATCAATGTACCTAAACACTATCTATTTATTCACTAAATATTATTAAAACATTGAACACACTATTCTTATCAAAATAGGTACGTACAGTCATAAAAATAAACAATATTGAATAACACAATTATACGTTTCTATTGTTATGCGCCTAGCGACTGCGTTGCGTACTTTCATTTGATTGGTTGACTTCCTAGTAAAGAAAGTAAACAAATAAACCGGGGATTCCCCGCACTCTGGTCGGCGGCAAATGTTGCCAGACTAAGAAAACATGTTTCACAACAAAATTGATTTATATTTTTTTTGGTTTTATTCTCGCTTTAAATATTTTTGAGTCGCGAGGCCCCTTGTACCGCGAGGCCGTAGGCGGTGGCCCACGTCGCCCACGCTTAACGCCGCCTCTGCTTATCTGCCCCCTAAGTGCTATAAAAAAATTGTATTAGTGTTATTGTGTGTATGAGATGGCCGGTTCTATTACTGGGTCAGGTAAAGTTTTATAAATATATTAAAATTCTACTTAGTAGCTCTCCTCTTAATAAAATGTTGTTGTCTCTGCCTACCCTTTAAGGGATATATGAAGGTCAGAATAAATATGTATGTAAGTATAAGTTATTATCGAAAAAACAAAACAAGTTTTTCAGTAAGAAAATAAAGATTGAATCGAGTAAATAAGTTAGGGTTAAACGAAGTAATAAAGTGGCAATCCTGCCGTCTTCATTATTAGTTTACTGGGACTTTCCAGGAAGTCGGTAAATCGTGGTGTATAGCCAGGCATAATATATTGCATATTGCAGTCTTTTCCCGACCGCTTCTATTAACTATGCAACCAGGACAAAAGTTATGGCGGTTGGACTGTGTTTGGGAATCCAAGAATTATTGCTCGGACTAGTCAGTGTTTAATTATACTACTTTGTGTAATAAATATTTTAATAAACTAGGCCGTTATTTCAGTATCAAAATAATCGGGATATTTACCATGCTGCATGGTTTCGAGTTTCCGATATTTCGGCGCCGATTTCCGATATTTGCAACAGCACCGAAATATCGGAAACTCGAAATGCAGAAAAATGCAAAACTGCAGAAATGCGTTGTAGCAGAACAACGTATTTCTGCAGGGGTAGGTACTGTAAGTTGTAAATTTTTGTTATTGACATTATTGGTGGAAGACAAGCACGCCGTGTGCTTGTCTTCCACCTATAATGTCAATGCACTTGATGGAAAGTGGTAACCAGAACCAAAAACTCTCCAGTGAGTTATGTAAAATTGTTGTACATTTAGTAACAGTAAAAGCTAACTTCACCTGCTTGTAGACGAGACCATGGCCTTGATTTTACCCTAGGATTCCGGAGTTCAGCGACAGTAGGCATATTTTTGTGCGTATAAGATATAAATATACCTATGTACTTACTAATTACATTTATATTGTAAAAGTACGCCAAACAACAGTAACTACTACTCATTCCTACAACTTTGATCACCATCCAAAGGTTGCCTGGCAGAAATCGTTTAAAGCGATAAGGCCGCCCATTGTACTGATTCCGTTGTTATAGACTTCAATAATTATATATATTAATGGTGTACAATTAACAAATGTTTTACTCATACCTCGATAGATGGCGCTGTGCTATTCTACTGACTCGCGATATGGTTACGTTACACGCGCAATTATATAAGCTCAGACTAATTATGATTATTTGGTGTTCATAATAGGAATATCGCATAGTATACAATTGTATCCACTTGTTGGGTTTCTTGGGATTTTCGTAATAAATAGGAACTCTCGTAGTTTGTATAAGTTAATTGACTTCTAATTGTAAATCTTGTTTGGTTCAAGTAATTAATGTTCTAACGTTGCTTTGGATCATTACAACGTTTGTTCAATTCATTCTGAAGACCTTAAACCAGCTACAGTATATAAATAAATAAAACCATTATGCCGTTGTAGGCAGTGTTTATCACTCCACACATAGCAAATAGCAACCTGCCCCTCATCCGGTATTTCCGTCCAATTGAGCAATCCGACTAGGGAAGTACCTCCACCCTACAGAATACCGGGGCCATAATAACTTCATGTTGTATTCCCAGCAGTGAATAGGGCAGCCAGAGCTCACTGGAGAGTCTGTGCTATCATTGGGTCCTGCTATGTCTTCTATACTGACGGCACAGAAACTCTGTGCATACAGGGTCGGCAGCGTGAGTGTGACTTCTCCGGTGTTACACACGTCCATAGGCCACTGAAACCACTTCCCATCAGGTGGGCCGTGTGTTTGTCTGCCCCCTAAGTGGTATTAAAAAATATTAAAAAAGTAACTGAGAAATCGCTATGTAGATGATGATACACTTTTTTATTTTTTCTTCAGATAATACCGCTCCATACCAGGAGAAGTCAGCTTCAATGAAAACTTTTTTATGGCTATTATGGCATTGCAGTTTTAAACTTAAATGTAAGTTTACAATAAATGTTCGCGTATATTCGTAAACAGCCGCTCTGTTTACTGTAACTTGGCAACACTAAACATTAATAGCTTTATAAAAGGCAAAGCTACTTTCCGTAAGTACAGTTTTCAGTGGGTACGTGCTAAGTATGCGTTAAGTGATATCATCCTTGTTAAAAAGACTGAAATAGATAAAATATAGCCTTTTGTAGAGCCTGGACCAAACACACGGCTAAACTGGTAACGGCAGACCCCAGACTCCGAGGTGGAAACTTAGTATGTGACTGGCATCAACGTTAGGATGAAGAAGAAAATTCTGGGCATTAAAATCAATTTTGTTTCCTTTTGCATCTGATCACCTTGGAGCCAACGCCAGAGCACAGTGCAGGTTGACTTGAGTCCTGAAGATCTTGAGGGGGTCCCCACGCGATTGGCGCGCCTTCGCATATCCGGGGATTGAATGAGGACTCCGTGGTCCCCACACCCGAAGAGAGAAAGAGATGGCTCTTGGTCGGCCGGGGTGCGAAGGATATGCCTCCGGCAGTCTCACCTCCGGCAACATATGACCCTCTGACGGCGTGCGTTTTAGTCGGTTCGAGTTCGACATAACCTCTCCCACAGGCTCCGGCGGAGGGGTATACGAGGGGATAAAAAAGGGAGGTCCCCGTACACGAAGCTATATTTACCAAGTTAGAGTTATACATAGCTAAAATGTATTCCTGTTTCATTTTCTGTTGAAGGTACGACAGGGATAGGAATACATTTTAATCTCTATAAGATCCCGTTTAGTTACGTTTTTATAACAAAATAATCGGCATGATTTGATGATTTGATTTTTGCGCTGTTACAAGCGCCATGATCACACCGTGATCATAGCGCTTGTAACTAATTTGATCTGATGATCTGCCCGAAGCACCCGTGCTCGGTGATCATCTGTCCTTTGGTCGCCTTGTAATACCGCATGGGAAGAGATGGGGTGGTCCAAATTCAACTCTGTCGGGAACCACGCTAGTCTTGCAACTGCACTTGCAACTGGCGCTTATAACAGCGCCGAAATATCGGTTACACAGAAAAAACTTTAAACACGATAAATTGCCCGGCAAATTTTACACTACACACAAAATCTGCAATAATTATCTAATATTTATACGTCGCTTGATTTCAGCGTGCATGAGTGTGGAGTAGACAATATGTCCAAGTTACCATAGAGTATAGATTTGAACAAAGGGTACAGCAAATGAGAATTTAGGTCGATAAATTTTAATCAAGCCGCGTCAAGCCCACCGGGCTAAATGAAGTTATGTCCCATTGTTTACATGCCCTGCTTGCCTTATAGAGACATGAACTTATAAGACTCCTCTATACTAATTTTACAAAACTGAAGAGTTAGTTTGTTTGTTTGAACGCGCTTATCTTAGAAACTACTAGGTCAAATTGAAAAAATGTGTTTTTGTGTTGAATAGTTCGTTTATCGACAAAGGTTTAAGGTTTTAGAGGTACTGCAGCTTCGTCGACATCACGGCATGCACGAGCAACGCGCTCGCCTGGGTCGGCGCTTGGAAGGTTGATACAAGCCTAGCTGCGAGCTCAGACCACAACGGCATATTGTTCAACCTCAACCTGGCGAAAGCCAGAGGTACAAATATCCAACGCACGACGCGTATCTACAACACCCGCAAGGCCAACTGGGATGCTTTCAAAGCTAACATGGGTCGGCTAC
Source organism: Eilema griseolum (assembly GCA_963662185.1). Lineage (NCBI taxonomy): Eukaryota > Metazoa > Arthropoda > Insecta > Lepidoptera > Erebidae > Eilema > Eilema griseolum. The sequence continues at coordinate 3,459,639 of OY759235.1, forward strand.
TCTCGGATATTGCGATAGACGAAACAGAGCACCACACCCAGATGGATACCTTAGTCGAAGCATACACGAGAGCGGTCGAGTCCGAGTGCAGGGAGAGCATCCCAGTTAAAAAACCGGTGGGGTTGATCACTGCGCCGTGGTGGTCGGAAAAACTCGCTGAATTGCGAAAGGTAATGATCACTTACAAGCGCCGCATCAGGAACGCAGCGCCCGTTCGTAGGGCGTTTGTGATAGCGCAGTACCTGGAAAGAAAGGAGACGTATGAAAGTGAGGTAAAAAAGGCACAGGTCGAGAGCTGGAAGACTTTCTGCGGAAAGCAGGACAGGGAGGGCCTCTGGGAAGGGATCTATCGAGTGATAGGGAGGGCCACAGTAAGGGAGGAGGATACTCTGCTCGCCACCAATGGCTCATTCCTGGACGCGAAGGGTTCGGCTGAGTTACTCGCCCAGACCTTCTACCCGGGAGACCGGGAGGGCGAGGATAACGAGGGACATCGAAGAGTACGAGAAAAGGCGAGAAATTTAGACGGTGATTTGGGTCATCATGATGATAACCTTTTACGGTGGGCGAACTCTTCGATGCCCTTCGGAAATTTAACCCTAAAAAGGCTCCGCGGGCGGATGGCTTCACCGCCGATATCTGCACCCACGCCATAGGGGCCGACCCCTTATTCTTCCTGAAGCTTCTGAATCGGTGCCTTCACCACGGCTACTTTCCTAAAATATGGAAGGAAGCCGTGGTGGTGGCACTGAGGAAGCCAGGGTGGGAGTCGTACACCGTCCCCAAATCGTACAGGCCTATTGGTTTACTGCCCGTTTTGGGGAAGGTGTACGAGAGAATGCTGGTAGCTCGTCTCAACTTTTATTTACTACCGAAAATTAGCCCCCGCCAGTATGGCTTTATGCCACAGAAAGGCACCGAAGACGCCCTCTATGACCTTTTGAGTCACATAAGGGCTAAACCTGATGAAAAGAGGATAGTCCTTATGGTGTCGTTGGACATAGAGGGCGCCTTCGATAGCGCATGGTGGCCAGCCATCAAGGTGAGACTGGCGGAGGAACAGTGTCCGGCGAATTTGAGACGAGTTATCAGCAGTTACCTTAGGGACAGGGAGGTAAGGGTAAGGTATGCGGGCGAGGAGTGTAGACGCTCCACGGAGAAGGGGTGCGTCCAGGGCTCAACTCCTTAATTAATGACCGGCAATATGGCTTCAGACCGAAACGGTCAACGGGTGATCTTCTAGCATACGTTACCCATCTTTGGGGTGAGGCTATGGACAAGCACGGCGAGTCACTGGCAATTAGTCTTGACATCGCCAAAGCTTTCGATAGAGTCTGGCACAAATCGCTTCTTTCCAAGCTACCTGCTTTTGGCCTGCCTTCTAGGCTGTGCAACTGGGTTGCTAGCTTCCTGCAGGGGCGCCGTATTCGCGTCCTTTGTGACGGACGAGCTTCGGAGTTTCTGCAGGTTAATGCTGGCGTGCCCCAGGGGTCCGTCCTATCACCCACTCTCTTTCTTCTGCATATCAACGACATGCTGTCTACCGGCAATGTTCATTGTTATGCAGACGATAGCACTTTGCATGGGAGTTATCATGGACATCCTGCGGCCAAGCAGTCGGATATCGCGGAGAAAAGGCAGCTTCTTGTCACTGAGCTTGACGGGATCCTGAATCACATTTCTCAATGGGGCTCTGAGAATCTGGTTGAGTTCAATGCCAAGAAGACGCAGGCATGTGCGTTTACAGCAAAAGTATCTTCTTTCCTTCCCATCCCACTCTTCAGAGCACGCCACTGCCACTGCAGGACAATCTCAATATCCTAGGTATGGATGTTCGCTGCAACCTGAATAACAAAAACTACATCGAAAGTATCATCAAAACAGCCTCACGAAAACTCGGAGTCCTGAACAGAGTGAGACGATTTTTCACGCTGGAGCAGCGGTGTCTTCTGTACAAGACACAAATTCGCTCCTGTGTGGAGTACTGCTCGCATCTCTGGGATGGTTCAGCAAAGTACTTACTAGATGCTCTCGACAGGTTGCAGCGACGTGCGGTCCGCATCATTGGGAATCCCGAGTTCACGAACACCCTAGAACCTTTACAGCTGCGTAGAGATGTTGCGTCCATGGCTGTATTTTACCGTTTGTACCATGGGGAGTGTTCTGATGAGCTCTTCCAATTAGTCCCACCCTCCCCTTTCCTACACAGGACAACGCGTGCAGGTCTTAGATGTCATCCGCACACGGTGCAAAACATCCGATCAAGAACCAAGCGGTTCGGAGACTCTTTCCTCTGTCGCACCATTAAGGCCTGGAATTTATTACCAGCTCACGTGTTTCCTTCTTCCTACAGTCCCGGGTCCTTTAAGCGGGGCGTGAAAAAGCATATGATGAGGCCGTCAAGCTGAGTGTCACCATTGTCACACGGTATGTGTAAGTAATGGTGACCCTCTTTTCTGGGACTTTGCCTTCAGCTTACCATCAGGCAAGGCGAAGTCCAATTGACGTGTCCTATATAAAAAAAAAAAAAAAAAAATTGGCGGACCCTTGCTGTGGAACTTGTTGTTGGATCCCTTGCTGCACCAGCTGGAAAACGGGTTGGTTCATGTCCAGGCTTTCGCGGACGACATAGTGCAGGTGTTTGATGGGGACAGCGCCCTGGAGATCGAGGGACAAGCCAATGCCTCTCTCGAGCATGTGCGGGAGTGGGGCATCCGAACGAAGCTGAAATTCGCACCGCACAAAACCTGCATGGGCGGGATAGACATTGGACTGTCCGAACACATAAAAATCCCGGGGCTAACCATAGACCACAGACTCAGCTTCAACACCCACGTCTCACAGGTATGCAAGAAGGCGATCGGAATATACCACAAACTAGCGAGGATGGCCCGGATCAGCTGGGGACTTCATCCTGAGGTGATCCGGACCATCTACAACGCGGCTGTGGAGCCGACGGTGCTGTACGTGGCCAGCAGTTGGTGCGCGGCAGTGGATAGACTTGGGATACGGAAGCAGTTGAACGTGGTGCAGCGCGGGTTCGCCCAAAAACTTTGTAAGAGCTACCGGACGGTCTCTCTGCACTCGGGGCTGATCCTGGCTGGAATGCTCCCTCTGGACCTCAGAGTTCGCGAGGTGGCCTCGTTGTACGAGGCCAAGAGAGGGATGTCCCAGTCATGGTTGGGAGACATAGAGATCGAACGGATGACTCCAGCAGTTGAGGCGCCTCACCCCGCGGAGCACGTGCGCCTGGAGTTCACCAGCCTGGTAGACGAGAATTAATATCAGCGCACCAGTAACATCGAGGTGCGCATTTTCACGGACGGGAGCAAGATTGAGGGTCGCGTCGGCGCCACGTTATCCATTTGGAATAACGGGGCCGAAACTAAGACCCTCAAACTTGCTCTCTCGCCGCACTGCACCGTCTATCAGGCCGAGCTCCTGGCCATTAGCAAAGCGACCAGTGAGGTCCTCAGACGCGGCGCGGCCACGTTTGGCGTTCTCAGCGACAGCAGAGCCGCACTCATGACGGTAGTGAACCATCGCGCCCTCCACCCGCTGGCGGTTGAAGCCAGGCAGAACATCAAGCGGGGCTTGGCCCAGGGCAAGGAAATCTCCTTGTTCTGGGTCAAGGCCCACGTAGGGTTGGAGGGCAATGAACGAGCTGACCAGCTCGCTAAAGAGGTGGCTCTGCGGTCGAAGGTAGCGCCACACTATAGTCTGTGCCCCGTTTCATTCGTGAAGCGGGGTCTACGTCAGATCTCGCTTGGCGAGTGGAACGACAGGTACAAGTCGGGTGAAACTGCTTCCGTGACCAAGCTCTTCTTCTCATGCGCGGTGGCGGCGTACAGGATCGTCCGCAAGATGGGGGTCGCCGGCACAACGACCCAGCTGCTAACAGGGCATGGTGGGTTCTCCGAATACTTGACTCGTTTCAAGTGCAAGGAGAACCCATCATGCGCCTGCGAACCGGGGGTAGATGAGACCGTCGTACATCTCGTCGTGGACCGCCCGATCCACGCGAGGGATCGTTTCAACTTACAGCAGCAAATTAAATTGAACATAAATGTAGAAAACCTACCAATACTGCTCACAAAAAATTACAGGCATTACTTCCTGGAATACTGGGAAAACATTGTAAAAATAGTAAATAAGCGAAATAGTACTTAAGTAAGCACCAATGGATATTTTGCCAAATATCCCAAAGTAGACACAAATTTAGAAGATAAACTAAGAAGTATAAATTGTTAGTAGTAAGATTTATAGTAAATAAGAAAATGTAAGCTAAGTATATACCCGTATTTTAGATTTGAAATAGAATAAGATAAAGATAGAGAATAATAATAGATGTAAATTTTTTTTTTTAATAAATATAAAAGAAAATAATAAAGAAAAATAAACAGCAGGATAAGCCCCTCCCCCTTCCACCTATTCCCCAAAGTATGAAAGGTATAGCATGAAAGTACGAGAAGCATAAAAGCGGGAACTGGAATGTTACTAGAGGACTGGAATGAAAGCGAGATAGAAATAAGGAAATAAGTAAAGTTAGTTAAAACCCAGCTGTGAACCCTGAGTGGGTTACTAGAAGTCATAAGACTAGGGAACACACTGCATTGTTCAGAGTAGGCTCTGGCGATTGTACCAAGTACACAGCCACGAGGTGTAAGAAATAAAATAAAAAAAATAAAAATAAATAAATAAAAAAGCCATACTCAACCGCTGTGTGGCGTACAATTAAAATTAAATTATTCGAAAGTTAAAATTATCATAAACATTATCATGCAAAAAAAAAGAATATCAATTATCACAATTTTCCATTATTTAAAAATTGTAAAAGCCACAGAATCTTCACCCGAAACCATCCAAATTCTTCTAAACATATATCCGTCTTACGGCGACGGTTCAAATCTCTAAGACGTGTCCGAGTAGCCCAGTTGGTCAGAGTATTACCCCTGTTGGAGACAGGTCTCGGATTCAAGTACCGTCTTGGACGTTTACCTTTTCCAATCTATATGTTTTCGTTGAGTTTCTCAAAATTTGCCATCCAAAGATTTTAGATTCGAAATTTATATAAGCGTGGAAAGCCGAGAGCAACCGCTAGAAAATGAAAATTCAAAGTGTGTATTTACATAATACATTTATCTATACTTATCTTAAACAGTAAACAAGCAGTTTTATTTGATTTCTAGAATACAATCTTTGCATAGTACAATATTAATAACTGTTTAAACATGCATTTCTGCATCCAATACATGAGCTCACTCGCGCAATATTCGAGACTCGTGTTTGGTCCGTTGCACTCGGTGTTGACAGAAATAGTGAGGGGAAATACAGCTTTTTTATATCCTACATATAGAGTCCTTTCGGTAGAATATCGTACGACATTAATAGTCTCCTAACTACCAAGAATAGAATCTGTGTAGGGCAACAGACAACGCCGTTGCTGTGGCCAAGTATTTGACCGATAAAATTAGACAAGGAGCAGGAATATCACCAGCCCTAAACAACATAGTGGTGAGTATGTTTTTTTACTGGAAAAGAAGTTCTCTGATGGTTTAAAATTATGTTTTTTTTAATGTTTATGTATGTATGTATGTAGTTTTCTTTGTTCCTCTATACGCTTGCTGGACGGATTTCGATAAATGTAGTCTCAAATGAAAGGTACCCGAGTGTCATAGGGTCACATAAAATGTCAACAAAAGCTATGCTGTGGGTTTTTGGTGCTAAAATGTGTTCTATCAAATTCTTTTTTCATTCAAATATATCGAGACGGGTTTCAAAATGAAGAAAATTAGAAGAAATATAAGAAAAAAGTTTAAAATAAAATTGATAAACTGAAAATTAAAAAGAGCCGACTGGTGTCTAAGATGTCGAAATAAGTTTGACAGCCGGCAGTACCCATTTGAAAATCACAAACCGAAAAAAAATTATAGGTACCGCTTGCTATCAAATTTGTTTTGATCTTTTAGAGAGCAGTCGATTCTTTTTAATTCTGAATAGAAAATTTTGAATTATTATACAATCCGATGGAATAAATAAAGTGAAGTGTCCAGACCAGAACACAATAGTTCATGATTTTTTATACCACTTGAAGCATGATTGCATGATGCATTGCAGAGCATGGTCCATTAATAAAATGTAAATCCATTAAAAATGAATCTTTAAATACCTAATTAACGTGAACTGTATACAGCAATGTATCTCTTGTAACTTAATCACAAATACCTAATTTTATAGACGAAAAAGCACAAACAGAATATCTCAAATGGCTCTGTTTTTACGAATTGCGGTTAATTAAAAATTAAATTAACTGGTGCTAAGAAACAGATTCTTATTTGTACTTGAACACATCAAAATTACTCAAATTTACATACTTACAATGTACACTAAAGTAAGTAAACTTTAGTTGATTCACAGGGAAGTTGTAAACATTAACAAAAAAGATCTAAATATGTAGACTGACCACTAATTGTAATGTAAGCAATTAGTGGTATATTTTCTAATATTCTGTACGTCATAGTCTCTCATAGTTTGATTATAGCCGGTAATTTGGCGATGGGGATATGAGTCTAATAGGAATCTAGTGTGAGGGGCACACTCTGGAGGTCATCCACGCCAGTATTGTGCAATGATGGACCACCGCAGGGACCCAGGAACCTCAAACTATATACAATCTCTATAGACCTCGCAAGTGTCATTTCTACGCGGCGTATAAAATGTAAACAATTAAATAATCAATAAATTAATATGCCACTACATTCTACATAACGCTATCTAGACCCCTGGTTAGCATAACTTAACTAGCATGTGTTATGGGATCTGGAATGCGGAGAAACATATTTAGATACCTTTTTTGTATATACATACATAAATAAAAACACCCAGATCAATGCAAATAAACATAATCATGCATACAAATATTTGCACTGAGCGGGAATCGAGCCCGCACCCCCTGCATAGCAGTCGAATGCTCTACCGCTACGCCACGGAAGTCGTCTGCGCTGCTGAATTGCGGTATAAGTTTACATATACATACATCCCGTGACATGCACACATTGACAGTTTAAAGAACAATATTGACATTCGCTTTACTAGCACTCACATTGTTTCTTATTGACGTCAATAAGAAAAAAATATTGTTCAATATTGAAAATAAATGATTTTAACTTTGAGTTCACAAAAAACGCGTTACACCGTTTTACTTCTTAAATGGTAGAAACACACGCCCCACCTGATGGAAAGTGGTTCTTGTGAACTATGGACGTGTACAACACCAGAAGAGTCACACTCGCGCTGCCGACCCGAAATAAACACATGGTTTCTGTGCTGTTAGTGCAGAAAACATAACAGGGCTAACCTTTGGTCCTCCCACTGATAGCACAAATACTCCCCAGTGAGCTCTGGTTTTTTTTTACTGGATTTTCTGAAAGCTGTGTTTATAGAGTATATGGTCTAAGTCAGGAATATAGAATAAGTGGCTAAGGTTGCATTTTCACGACACGAAGTCTCGGATTAGCTGATCTGAGTACAATGTTGCGAGAGCTATATCATGAAACTAGGCTTTGTACACACTCTATCTTGTGGCGATGCGACCTTAGGAGTTATAAACATGAATAAGTAATGCTCGTGATGTAGATGGCGGAGCGGGAGCGAAGGAGACACGCAAACCGTGCCGCCCGCGAGCGGAGGTGGCTCGGGCGTCGTAGGTCGCAAAATGACCTCCCCCATGAGTGCGGGCCTGAGGATGACGGGTAGAGTCATCTGTCACCCTAGCAGAAGCAGGTCGCGGCGGCGGTACGCGTTGCGCGCCTCCCCATACCCGGAGATGAGATGGGGACTCCGTGGTCCCCACACGAAGAGGGCCGTCTCACAAGAGACGGTCCTGGGCCGGCCGGGGTGCGAGAGATATGTCTCAGATAATCTCACCTCCGACACCCTGCGGCCCACACAGACGGCGTGCGTTTTAGTCGGTTCAAGTCCGATATAACCTCCCCACCGACTCCGGTGGTGAGGGTATCTGTGAGGACTTTGCGCACAGTAAAAAAAAGGTGTTAAAAACAATAATATTAGGTACCACCAGTGTCAGTAAAATGGTCTATCAATCAATTAGCCAATTGCTGTCCCCTGCTGGATATAGGTCTCTCCTAATGTGCGCCATTGCTCCCGATCTTCTACCTTACGCATCCAGTTTGCCCAACCAATTTTAAGTCGTCAATTCATCTGGCTAGGGTAAGCCCCACCTTTATTTTTCCTTCTCGCGGTCTCTACACTAGGACTCGTTTATTCCAACGGCCATTGGTTCTTCGACAGATGTGGCCACTTCATAAAATTGTAGTCAAAACCAAATCAGCAGACGCTGTTTGTACATTTTGAACTAACCTAAACAGGAATCGTACTCAACGTTACAATTATTCGTCGAAAACAATTTCGGAACACAAAGCGTCTCATCACTATTCGATAAACAAACGCGTGTGTCGCAGGTCCGATCGGTGAGTGGGAATCGAATAGGCACACTACATTTGGTAAACATTGAATTAGCATATTGTATCCACCCAGCATGCGTCCCATCCGATTATATTATCCTTCCCCCGATTATAACCTCGCAGATAGATTCAATGTTCGCCTGCTGTTTAATAGAATTGTGTTTAGTTTTGACAATTTTGATTAGTTTTGTTTGTTTGATTAGTGATCATGTTTTTTTAGGCGACTTTAAAAAATAACTGTGTTCGCCGGTGCATTTTACATACCTATATTTTAAGCGGAAATTTTCATCACGTAGTTGTTTTATAAAATCCCTTTTTTTTTGTTGGAAAAGACTATTAGCAACCAAATTTATTAGTATTCACGGTAAAACATCCAGTTAAACTAAATTGATTCTCTTAGGAAAGTTCACAAAACCAGATCCTTGAGAACTTTCCTAAAAGAAGCAATTTAGCTATATGACAAGACTCTCTTGATTGTATATAAAGCCGACTTCTCAAACAGGAAGACACCGATATTCTAGGTGAATCATATTTTACAACTACCAGTAAAACGTTTGACCAAAGAAAATAAGAGTGGTGATTTCTCAACCCATAAAGGAAAAAAGAGAAGTGTATAAAATTAAAAAAGAAGTGTTTTTAATTTATTGGAATTTTTCAGATTTTTGCTAGGTCCATTTTTCCGTGCAGTACTTACCGTTGTCAAAACACTCTCGCCCCATAAATTCCAGTACATAGAAGTGCCCTACCGGCGCGGTAATAACCCGCACCACCCCAGCTTCATTGGCTAACCTCATTTGCACGAGTGGTACTAATGTTTTCTACCAACGGTACTCGATTGCTTGCTTGGTATTTGATAATGTTAAAACCAGAAGTCGCAAGAATATTAAAACGATGAACATACATAAATACACACAAACCCACATACACACGTACGCACGTACTTACGCACGCATGCAAGCATGCACGCATGCACGAACACACACACACACACACACACACCACACACACGTACGCATGCATGCACACACACACACGTTACAAAAGACTTATCCAGCATGTTGACTTTTCAGGATAATTATTAATATTTTTTTTACCTCACAACCTCAAAAGTGATTTAAACAGTTACTGTAATTTTCTAAGCATTCTGCAATTAAGCATCAAGAGCCGACGTAGACCCTTTAATTGTTAGTCAAACATAATCACTTCAGTAAAAGATTATAAGTTTCTAAAAACGGAGATAGTAGTATTTTATTAATTTCAGCAACTGGGATTTATTTAAGCTTTTAAAAATGTACTGAATGCGCTTTTTTGGCTCTGAGCCGACAATCGGGAAAAATGGTATTCGTATATTAAAATTAGAAGCTGTTTCACTAATTAATACGATAGTTATCACACTTTTTATACATTCCAAACTATTAACCGTTAAAATGATTTAGATAAAATTTTGTTTATGTCGAGAGCATCATCAAAACAACCTCGCGGAAACTCGGACTCCTGAACAAAGTGAGACGTTTTTTCACGCCGGAGCAGCGGTGTCTTCTCTATAAAACACAAATTCGCTCCTGCGTGGAATACTGCTCGCATCTCTGGGATGGCTCCGCAAAATACCTACTAGATGCTCTCGACAGGTTGCAGTGACGCGCGGTCCGAATTATTGGGAACCCTGAGGTCACGAACACCCTCGAGCCTTGGCAGATGCGTAGAGATATTGCTTCCTTGGCTGTATTTTACCGTCGCTACCAGGGTGAGTGTTCTGACGAGCTCTTCCAATTAATCCCACCATCTCCTTTTCTACATAGGACAACACGTGCAGGCCTTAGATGTCACCCTCACACTGTGCAGAATATACGAGCAAGAACCAAGCGATATGGAGACTCTTCTCTTTGCCGCACCACCAAGACCTGGAATTCATTACCAGCACACGTGTTTCCTTCTTCCTACAGTCCCGGGGTCTTTAAGCGGGGCGTGAAAAAGCATCTGATGAGGCCGCCAAGCTGAGTGCCACCATTGTAGCACTTAGTGTCTGTAATGGTGACCCTCTTTCCTGAGACTTTGCCTTTAGCTTACCATCAGGCGAGGTGAGGTCAAGTTGGCGTGTCCTATATAAAAAAAAAAAGTTGGCGTGTCCTATATAAAAAAAGTTGTCGTGTGGAGTTGCTGGACTTCCATCGACCGCGTCCCCAGGTGGTGGATAGGGGAATGCCCCCCAGATATGGGAGGTACTAGGGAAATCAAATACCTAGCGCGAACCAAAACCAGCAGGCATGGTCATGCCTTAGTCTTCAAGATGTGGCCTAAGGGATCTCACCCCGACAGAAAAGACAAAGCTGTGGATCAGCGACAATATATGAAATGGCGGAATTTAAAACATATCTACCCCAGGAGGGTACCACGAATCGTGGAGAATCCCTCCCTGAACCCGGCCCGTCTGAGCCGAGTTCAGGCTGCCCCTCGGATTCTGGGGGGGGCACATTTCGCTCTAAAAATTTAATTCTGAAAACGAATAACTCGAAACCTAATCTCACGCAGCAGGTCTTCCATAAAGGACTCTTCACAAATAGACCTAGATCTAACTCCTACAGTGGTATTCCGTCGCAAATATCTATAACTAACGCGCAATCCCTAGAAACTCTCGATAAGGAATATGATCATAAAAACGACGAAAACGACACACAAAACTGGCAAGAAGTAAACAGTCGTAAGAGACTGAGAAGTAGCCCTAATATGACGACACGATCCCAGAAACAAACCAAACTAAGTTATTGGCTGGCAGCACCGGTACCAACATCAAATATGTTTGCGGATCTGGAAACTAATGAAGAAGAGCCAAAAACTACAGACCAAGTAACGCGTCAAGTAGTAAAACCTCCACCTTTCTTTGTTGATAAGGTCAGTAATATCCAGCCCCTATCAAAAATGCTGGAAGAAGTGGCACCCGACGACTACGAAATCAAAATTTTACAAGGGGAAAAAGTCAAAATTCAGGCTAAGACCTCCGAGTCGTATTCGACTATATATAAAGAACTCAAAATTAGAAACACTGAATTCTACACATACCAACCTAAAAGGGAGAAAAACTTTAGAGTAGTACTAAAACGCATGCATTCCTCAACCGACACTGAAGAAATAAAACAAGCCTTAGAGGAGTTACACCATAAACCAAACAATATTTGGAATGTTAAAAACAGCAGAACAAAAAAACCTCTTCCTATGTTTTTCATAGACTTGCAGCCAAGTCCGAACAATAAGGACATTTATAGCATCAGGTCACTCCTTAACTGCCAAATAGAAATTGAACCTCCAAGACCAAAACGTTCAATTCCTCAATGTTCCAACTGCCAACAATATGGTCATACGCAGAAATACTGCCACAGACAACCCAGTTGTGTGAAATGTGCTGGACCCCACCATACGGCAAACTGCCCGAGAAAAGAACGTTCAGACAAAGTAAAATGTATTCTCTGTGAAGGTAACCATCCTGCAAATTATAAGGGCTGCACTGTCTATAAAGAGCTGCAAAAAATAAAATATCCGAGATCGATAACCAATAACCGAAAGCCTAAAAACCTAGAAAATGTAACCAAAATAAGCCAAAGCAACGTTGAAAATAATTCAGGCAAGTCATATGCAGCAGCTGCAAAAAATGGTCAAAACCTAGAAACAATTAAAGGTAACACTACTGAACAACACATGGTGGAAATTTTGCGTACCTTCAACAGTTCGATACAAGCTCTCATGAACCAAATGCTAACAATGACTCAGATGTTAGCTGAACTCATGTCAAAGTTGTCCAATTCGCATCCATAAAACTATGCGTGTGGAATGCCAATGGCCTGTCAAACCACTCTAATGAGCTAAAGATTTTCTTACAAATAAACAAAGTAGACATTATGCTGATTTCTGAAACTCACTTTACGACTAAGAGCTTCTTCAAAATACCCAACTACACATTATACCATACGATGCATCCTGATGGTAGAGCATACGGTGGATCAGCCATTCTTATTAGATCTAACATAAAACATCATCAGGCACAACCATACCAAAAGGACTACATCCAAGCCACGAGTGTTGTTGTGTATGACTGGATAAGCAAGATTACAATATCGTCACTTTACTGTCCACCAAGACACACTGTAAAGAAGGCACAGTTCGATGACTACTTCAAATATCTTGGCAATCGTTTCATTGCGGGAGGTGATTATAATGCCAAACATACATTTTGGGGCTCCAGGCTTACTCTTCCTAGAGGCCGTGAACTTTTTAAGAGCGTACAGGCAGGAACAATGAACGTAATTTCAACAGGACAACCTACATACTGGCCGTCTGACCCAGCAAAGATACCAGACATTGTTGACTTTTGCATCACCAAAGGTGTACCAAAGGACAACATGTCTTGCTGTAGTTGCTGGGAGCTATCATCGGATCACTCTCCTATTCTGGTGGAAATTGGGGTGAAAGTTAGAGAGACAACTAAAAAGTGTACACTGCACAGTAATAAAACCAAATGGGACATGTTTCGTATTCTGGTAGACGAGGCTTTTAGCGCAGAAATCGCACTTGAAACGGAAAATGACATTATGAATGCTGTTGAATTTTTCACCACAAGTATCCAGAGTGCGGCTTGGGATTCAACTCCAATAGTCCAACAACATAGACCAGCTGGGCAAAGTATTCCTCCAAGTATCCTGAATGAGATTGGTGCAAAAAGAGATCTTCGTAAACTGTGGCAGCAAAACAGGTGCCCTGATACAAAAAAATTATTGAACCATAAAATAAAAAAACTTAAGCAAATCCTTGATCAAGATCGAAACGCTAGTTTTCAGACATATCTCAAGGATCTTGATGCCACTTCAGCTACTGACTACTCCTTATGGAAAGCAACAAGAAACATCAAACGACCTACAACAACTTCCCCGCCATTGAGAAAAGCGGACAATTGTTGGGCACGTAGTGACCAAGAGAAAGCTTACACGTTTGCTGAGCATCTATCAAATGTTTTCCAGCCTCATCCCTATGAAGGCCCAGCAGACCACGAGAAGAAAGTAACCGAATACCTGAAAGAAATAGAAACGGAGGACATTACGTCAATGAAATTCACAACGAAAGAGGTCAGAAGGGTAATACAAAAGGCAAAATCAAAGAAATCTCCAGGATATGACCTCATTACAAATAAAACTTTGCAAGAGCTACCTGACTCTGGAATAACAATGATTACAGCTATTTATAACGCTATAGTTAGACTCCAATTTATTCCACCACAGTGGAAAACTGCACAAATAATTATGTTATTAAAACCAGATAAAAAGCCTGAAGATCCAAAATCATATCGACCAATAAGCCTGTTACCTATACCATCAAAGATACTCGAAACATTAATACTACAACGTATTATGCCATTAGTGGAACAGCATGGACTGATACCCGACCACCAATTTGGATTTCGTCAAAAACACGCGACTGTTGACCAAGTGCACAGGTTAATAGGCGAAATAGACAAGTCTTTTGAATCTAAAAGGTATTGCGCGAGTGTCTTTCTTGATATATCGCAGGCCTTCGACAGAGTATGGCATGAAGGATTATTATTTAAAATAAAATCGTTCTTCCCCAGCAACATTTATAAGATCCTCAAATCCTTCTTAGAGAATAGATATTTCTTGGTGAATCACGGAGAGGCTTTCTCGGGTCTTTGCAATATTAACGCGGGAGTTCCCCAAGGTAGCGTCCTGGGACCGCTACTCTATCTGATTTACACGTCTGACCTACCAACGTCAGACTGTGTAACAACTGGAACCTTTGCCGACGACACCGCAATTTTGTCCTCTCACGAGGATCCAACAGAGGCGTCAAAAATCCTACAAAAAGGAATAAACGAGATTTCAACATGGCTCAAGAAGTGGCGAACCAAGGCTAATGAAACGAAGTCAATAAATGTCACCTTCACCTTAAAAAAGGGTATATGCCCACCAGTAACGCTTAATAACGTCGAAATTCCACGAGCAGATCATGTCAGATACTTAGGTTTACACCTGGACAAGCGACTTACATGGCAGAAGCACATCTTTACCAAACGCAAACAGCTGGGACTGCAAATACGGAAGTACTATTGGTTAATTGGTCGCCGTTCGCAACTGTCAATGGGCAACAAACTTCTTCTTTACAATGTTATGCTTAAACCAATCTGGACCTATGGTATCCAATTGTGGGGGACCGCCTCTCATTCCAACATTGAAATCTTGCAGAGATTCCAGAATAAAATGCTACGAATGGTAACCGACGCTCCATGGTACGTGACAAACGAACAGCTGCATCACGACCTTCAAGTATATACAGTCAAACAAGAAATTCTGCGTCATACGAAAACCTACAAAGAAAGGATCATAAACCACCCAAATCGCCTAGCGAAAGTCTTGATGGAGGAAACTCGCGCAACTCGTCGACTAAAACGGAAAATGCCCCAAGACATACTTAAACAATAAAGTAAAGTAGGATGTGACCCTAGTCGCATTCCGAGCATGTCATGACAAGTCCCGACCTACCTACTACTTAATGTCCCCCAATATGTGACAGATTGTAGTGAATAAAAAGACAAAAAAAAAAAAAAAAAAAAAAAAATATATATAAAAAAAAAATTGGTAAAAATAAGTATTTATTATACTAAAACATAAATTAGGTATGGGTATTCAGACGAATGTACAATGGATAACATTATCGCTAAAAGAGATCTTTTTTGCGATTTGTACACATTGTTAGTTTTATTAGAAATTTAAATTAAAATTAATTTAGTTCCACAACACACCCTTACCACAAATCCATATCTAGTGGCCCCATACTAGGCAAGCCGGTCCGTGGGTACCTACTACGATTTACATTTTTTTTTTACAACACTGTATCCAATGGCTGATCACAAAAGTTACAAAACAAAATTAAATGCAAGAAGAGTGCCTAACTAAACATTCAAAGAAACAAAAATAAAGAACAAAATAAATGTAGTTAACACAATGATGCGAAGTGGTGCATTGTTAAATATATGTTCGATTTTCAATTGTATAAATACATTTGTATTCATAAATAATATGAATGAATGTATTTTCATTGGTTCCGTCGTAATATCGAGTTAAGTTACAGCACAGACAGCATCGCAAAGTACTCAAATTGACCTTAATGCCGTGTTTACCCGCCCTTTTCCCCTCCTTTTGACTATTTGTTTTGACAATTTAAATGAATAAAACAGTTCGTATATACATATATACATATAATCACGCCTTTATACCTGGAGGGTTAGACAGGGGTGAATTAACACCCACATTTCACCAATAATTGTATTCGGCCCACGTAATAGGGGGTTAGCCTTTTGCCGTCTTCCGGGCACTATTTTGATTCGAGCCATGCATCTGGGGGCTCGTACGGGGAAAACAGCTCGATTTGCTCTTAATACGTTGATATTAAGATCATTTTGAGATTTTGTAGTCAAGGTAGTTTTGTCGCTGACTGTACACTTAATTTTACTTTTATAAAAGTAATGGAAGTTTTATCTCTCTTTCGTTTTTTCTTCTCTTATTCTCATATTCCTCTCAGATATCTAACTTTATTTATATGACTGAAAACTAGACTGTTTAGGAGTGTTTGTTATCTTATTCACTAACAAAAAAAACTGTTAAGTAGTGAGAACCGCTAGTATGATCTGTAGCCCTTCCCACTGCCGGTAGCACACTCAGGCAATTTATATCGTGAGAGGGCAATTACCGACGTTTTCCGTCGTTTTCGAAGCCTAAACATCATTTGGGGAAATTATTTCGTCGGCGGTCGAATCGCCTCGAGGCAGGCGATAAACACTAGCGATAGGAATGTAATTCGAGAATTTGATTCGAGGCAATTGGTAGGGGACCATAGTTGATTTTCTGTTCAGTTTGTGCGTGGAAACCCGTTTAGTTCTCTGAAGGGTCACGACTGGTAATTCTTTCGTTCGTTTCGTAATTTTCTTTCGTTTCACAATTTTATAGGTTTATTTTTTTTACCACAGAAAACATTTACTGG
The DNA here is from genome assembly GCA_963662185.1 of Eilema griseolum. Taxonomy (NCBI): domain Eukaryota; kingdom Metazoa; phylum Arthropoda; class Insecta; order Lepidoptera; family Erebidae; genus Eilema; species Eilema griseolum. The sequence goes on from OY759235.1 coordinate 3,476,159, forward strand.
TCGAATTAATGATGGATTGAAAAGAGGGCAGGTCAGAAGCTACTGAAATCGGGTGAAAGGTTTAATAGCAGAGGAGTTCAATCCTCCTCCTCTCAGGGTCTTCTTCGTGTCAATGGCAACAATAAAAAAAAAGTTTAATGTGCCCAGCCCAAAATTCGGTGACATTGACCGCACCTCCCGTCGCTTCATTCAGGTCAGCAATTGTGCAGATGAAGGGGCACAGTGGGCACGGCAGGAGGTGGTCCAACGACTGCAGAGGTGCACCACAATTACAGCCACCACCCACCGAGTCTAGGTGACCCCATTATACCCGGTTGGCCCTACAGCAGCCGATCAATCCTCTCAGGGTAGGGATATCAGTTGACAGTTAGTATTGAAGTTATCAGGATATTTTTCACGTTTTATTGTTCGATATTTCAGCACTGTTGCAAGCACCATGATCACGGAAAATTCAATACCTATACAGATTATAGTTGTTTCCGTCTTTTGCCGCACCACCAAGACCTGGAATTCATTACCAGCACACGTGTTTCCTTCTTCCTACAGTCCCGGAGTCTTTAAGCTGGGCGTGAAAAAGCATCTGATGAGGCCACTAAGCTGAGTGCCACCATGGTAACATTTAGTGTCTGTAATGGTGACCCTCTTTCCTGAGACTTTGCTTTTAGCTTACCATCAGGCGAGGTGAAGTCAAGTTGGCGTGTCACATATAGAAAAAAATCCGAGCTCTGAAGTGAAAATTCGGGAAGTGAAAATACAGCCGGGAACAATGCTAAGAAAAAGATAACTTCGAATTAAGAATTGGATTGATCTTGAAGTACATACTTGGACAACCCGGTAGGGGTCAACGTAGGCAGACGTATGTCAATCAAATCTAAGACATTTTGAAAAAAGGACATGTCAAGAGTACTCGAAAGTATGCCCGAAATTACCCGAGCATGTATGAAAACAATTATGAAAGTAGAAGAAGCGAAAGCGCCTACAATATGGGGTTCTTCAAGAGGGGCATCAGAAGGTTTCTTCATGGTCGGCAGCACGAGTGTGACACCCCTGGTGTTGCATACGTCCATAGGCCACGGTAACTGCTTCCCATTAGGTGGGCCGTGTGCTTGTCTGCCAACTAAGTGGTATAAAAAAAAAAAAAGGTATGCCTGGATCGTGGCAAGTGGAAAACTGTAGTCTCTCCATACCCAAATGGGAAAAAGGCGTGACTGTATGTATGTATGTATGTATGATTTTGAAATACAGATTTCATTTGCGAGGTAGTAGGGTAATATTATATAATCGGCATTTAAATTTACATGCGCAATACATTTATAAATCGCGGCTCTTTTCCCTTTGAGGTAGGCAGATAACATATTTACACCTGCTACAACCTTGGCGTACGTCTTTTGCTCCATCAAATTGTTATTACTTAAGTTATGAAAATTGAATAGGTATTGAAAATGCACTACCCAAATAGGGTACAAACTAAAATCAAAATAATGGATAGGTACTGGTTATAAAACAGTTAAACTGAAAATTTAATTAAATGAACACACTGTTGTCTGTTGAACTCAAACGCGTGTAGGAGCATTACAACATATGCATATTCAGTAAAGTTGGCCTATTCACTTTGAGATAAACTTGGTTCGTGGCCGAGTGGTTTCCGGCAGAGTAGAATTTGGGCCACCCCATCTCAGTGTTGTACAAGGCGACTACGGGATAGGGCTGTTTAACATTAGACAGATATATACAGCCCAGAGTCAGCCTCAGATGCATGACTCGAGTCAACAATATTGCCGGGAATACGGCGGTAGCCTCACCCACTGAAACGTGGGACCGAATACAATTATTAGTGAAATGTGGATGTTAATTCACCTCTGTCTAACCTTCTAGGGATAAAGGCGTGATTAAATGTATGTATGTATAAACTTCGTTCACTATTATATATAATGAGAGAAGGAATACTCTAAATAAAGCCACAGGGTTTTATAGCTGACAAGAGGGATAGGTACAGACCTATCCCTCTTGTCAGCATGGAAACAGTAGGCCAAAGCCTACCAACATTGGGAAAGGCCTCCATCCATATACAGTGGACTATGATAGGCAAATTAACATAATTGTCATTTTTAAACTACCGCGGTGTGAATTAAATAAATAATATAAATAAATATTCCTCGACATTCTACACAACGCTATATAGACCCATGGTAAGCATAGCTTAACTAGCTTGTGTTATGGAATCTATTTTTTTTTGTAGAATGCGGATAAACATACTTAGATACTTTTTTTTGTAAATACATACATATTATACATAGAAACACCCAGACCAATGCAAATATACATATTCATGCATACAAATATTTGCACTGAGCGGGAATCGAACCCGCGCCGCCTGCATAGAAGTCAAATGCTCTACCGCTACGCCACGGAGGTTCAAGAATTCATAATTATACAACGGTTCGGAACTTTTCACGATTAAATCATGGAACTTACTTTTTTTACCGACGTTTCGGATGCGTTTCAGCACCCGTGATCACGATTTGACTCGAATTGACCTGACGAAAGCGAAAAGTCCCGTACCGTTATATTTTAATTATGAAATTGACACTATATGCATTATATACATACACTAGCTGACCCACCCCAGCTATACCCCGGGCGGGTATATTTTGAAGCTTCATATCCCTTTGGGCCCGTAGGTTTTAATCATCAAAATATGTATGAAAAATTGCCGGATTTGTTAACATTTATTATCAATGCTCCGCTCCCTTAAGTAGTAGCGTGATGATATATAGCCTAAAACCTTCCTCGATAAATGGACTACCCAACAGTGAAAGAATTATTCAAATCAGACCAGTAGTTCCAGAGATTAGCGCATTCAAACAAACAAACAAACTCTGCAGCTTTATAATATTAGTATAGATTATGATGGACCAATAAGTCCACATGTAATCAAGTCGCTAGTGCTGAAGGATTGTTGGCTATTGGAGTAAAAAAGTTCTAGATTAGAGAGTAACGGAGGGTAGGACGGCCATCACTCAGATGCACTGAGAACGTGAGTAAAATTGTCCTCTGAGTGTTACAAAAACACCTACAACACAATCTAACTATCGAAACAGGAAAATTTGGATGATTTTCGTGTAGTGCTTGTTGTAGTGTTTTTTATACCACTTAGGTGGAAGACAAGGACACGGCACACCTAATGAGAAGTGGTTACCGTGGCCTATGGACGTGTGCAACACCAGGGGCGTTTCACATGCGCTGCCGTCCTTGAAGAAACTTTCTAATGCCCCTCTTGAAGAACCCCGTATTGTAGGTGCTTTAGTGGGACACTAAAACTGTGGAATTCCCGCTGCGATTTTGCACACTCAATGAAGTTTCTTTTATACGACACAGTGCGCACCGCCTCAGGTCACAATGTGTGAGGATGAATTCTCTGCCTATGGCGAGCGGTGTGATGATAGAATGTAGCGTTTGCTACCTGACCTCCATAATCCACAGTCAATATCGAAGTCCTGCAGTAACCCGTGACGAATGTCACAGCAAGCGTGATCTCCGACTTAAGGCGATCTGCGAGCCACGAAGGGATCTCAATATGTAGAATGGTCACCCATCTTAATCTGATGGAGATGGATTTGATGTAGGTAGGACACGATGGGATTCCCGTCTCAATTGAGCATTCTGACTGGGAAAGTACCTCCACCGTAAAGAATGACGGCGGAAAGATCAAAGACTTGTCCTGCTTTGTCTTCTGCATTGACGGCACATAAGCTCTCTGTTCTCATACTGTGGGCCGCACGAGCGCACGAGCGGGTGCAATATCAGAGGTGTCACTATTATTCACGAATTAGGGGAGCCACGAGTGTGACTCCCCTGATGTTGCACACACCCATAGGCCACAGTAACCATTTTCCATCAGGTGGGCTGTGTGCTTATCTGCCACCGAAGTTGTATTAAAAAAAATTGAAATAGCTAGTATTGCCTAACCTCGCAATGTGTTACCACTCGGTTACCACTGAGCACGAACACTAAGATCGTTTCTAATTTTGTCATTGTTCAACTTCTGTCACGGTTCATTAGTTTTCATTTCAATATCTAATTCCAATATGCTGTTACTGTCAAACCTTCAGACCCAAAAGGTCTCGTATCTTAAACCCAAAACACCGAACATTCTAGAATAAATGCAACATTATTGAACACAAACAAGGGAGTGTCGTATTGTTTACCGCGGTAACAGGCGAGTGCAAACAGAATACTAATTCGGAAGGTTCGTTCCCGGGCGAGGCAAATAACAGGGCAGATCCATTTGAAGGTAGCGTTTAATTAAATCAGTACATCTCGTGTTTACATGATAACTACTGTGGACGGAAACAGACTTCGCTAATTAGATTTAAGATTTAGAACTTGCTTCTGAATTGTTACCTCAAGACAAGATGGTGCTTGAAACAATTATAAAGTTTTAAATACTAAGTCTAAGGGCGAGTGCAGATTAAGTAATATGTTACATAAGGTATGTTATATAACATTTTTATACTATTTAACATTGATATATAACATTATCTATACTATATACCTATATCTAGAAAATATTACTGAATTATGTTATACATGGTGTTGCCCGCGGCTCCACCCGTGTGATTGTCGGTTATGTCCTTTCTCAATTTCTAATCTATCTGTGTACCAAATTACATCAGGTTATCTTAAAGAAAAAAACTTTCATACAAACTTTCATCTCTTATAAGATCCCTTTTAATCTCTTTTTTCGCGATAAAACTCTGACCTATCTTTTTATCAAATATCGTCAAGATTGGTTCAATGGTTTAGGCGTGAAAGCGTGACAGACAGACAGAGTTACTTTCGCATTTATTATATTAGTATTCTAGTTCTACCATTTTTAAATAACTACAATCGGTTATTCAAGTTCTTACAGGAATGTCAGCCAGTATTCCAGGAAATATTGAGTCCTGAATCGATTTCTTCTTTGTTTAATTCTTGCTTTTGAAGCGAATCGCCGCAATTTTGCCAATTTCAAGTAAATTGTAAATGTTTAAAAATTATTAATGGCGAGACGCAAATGTTAAAGTCCAAACAAACTTTGTATGATCGAATATCGATTTATAACTAGATCTGATGCAGGTTCAATTCTAAATGACAATTGTAATGTGTCGATGATACGAGCATGTAAGAGAGTAAATATTTTTTTAAAGAATATTAGTACTGCAATTACTAATATTCCATCTAACCCCTCCAGCCTCGTTGCTGCGTAGGGTCAAGGGGGGCACCAACAGTATTCTGGGAGTGTTTGCAGAGAGGATGGATGGGCATGCCTTTGTTAGATTCACTAAGCTACATGTGGCGTGAAGAATCTATCAAGTAACTTGGAATTGTTGGATAAAGTAAAAATATATTATTAACATAGATGTAAGAATAATTACTAACAAGATACGGGCCATTGTTGTCTAAAATAATTTTATTTATTTATTATTATTATTTTTATAAGCTAAATTGCTTGTGTTAGGGGTGGTTTCACGTCGGTAGTGTAATGTGTGTAGGCCAGGATTCGTTCCCGAGACCTTTCAAACGTAAGGTCGACTTCTTAACCACTAAGCTACCGATTACATACATAAAGTTGTGTAATATACAGTTTAAATAACGTATATCAGTACAAATATGAAATATTGACATAGAACCACGTTCAATGTCGTTTCTGCTCACGAGCCGTGACAGGTATATCTGCTTATCTCTTTTTCAGAAATACCACAATAAAAAAGATTGTAGATTAATCTTATTGTTATAAATGCGAAAGTATTATATAGATGTTTGAACGTTTGTTATTCAACTACGCCAGAACGGCTTACCTGATCTTCATTAAATTAGGCATAAGGATAGGTTAAAGTCTGGATTAGTACATAGACTAGTTTTTATGCTGAATATAGTCCTATGCGTGACAGCCCGGAACTATTGTGTCATGTGAGTGAAGTCACGGGAAACAATTAGTGTAAAATATAGTACGTAAATATTTTTATATATTAGTTACAGTTTTCGTGTCTTCATTCGCGATCGTGCCATTAACGCGCGTAACATTAATATTTTTGTTACTATTTTTTGTTTGTTGTGTTTTCGACCATATCTCGGAAGTAGTGGCAGTTGTGTTTTGTGTTCTAAGTATCTAATATGTAAGTTTTAATTAATTTAAATTAATTTAGTGTATGAAACGTATTTGGGATGATGTAAGAAAGGGATGAGTTTTAAAAGGAAGAATACGGAACCACCCTGTAATGATTTTATAGCGGTAGTTAGTAAATTTGGTGTAGGTTTAGACTTGAAAAAGAGGACCAGAGACCCGAAAAGCCTGAGGAGGGCCAGATCGAGAGAGATGGCCCTGGGTCAGCCGGGGTGCGAGGCATATGCCCGTCAACCTCATCATCGGCAACCAACATTGACCCACAAGCGTCGTGCGTTTTAGTCGGATCAAGTCCGACATAACCTCACCCACCAGCTCCGGCGGGGAGGTATCTGTGGGGATTTTTCGCAAGTAAATAAAAGCAGGATGCAGAGTAGGCAGGAAAGAGGAGATCTTTTCGAGTGTACCTCAACTGTTAGCCAGTATACTTGTAAAATGACGGACGAGGCTCTGACGCCGGCTTTCCTCTCTGGGTCACATGGCAGTCACTCCCGTAAAATCCAAATAGCTAACACACACCGTGCTTCAAAGTGCTAGCTTGGGATGCGATCGGTACTAGTGAATGAGTGATGATGATAGTCTTATAAAATAAATAAATTAGAGGAGAGGCCTATAATTTTTTTTATGATGTGGCCATGCAATATTATATTTCTAAGTGGAGTATTAATTCGTTAATCAAATTGTAAACTTGAGTTTGATTCCGGAAACTTGAGTTAGAGTAGAATATAGTATATGTAATTTTTAATTATAATATACATTTGTTGTTTAAACATAGTTTAACATTGTAATGTGCAGTAATGAAATACAAATGTTTATTCATAAATGTGGCCACTCATATAAACAATACCTACCTAATTAATAAAGATTGCAATGTCATTCCATTTTTGTAAGTTGTGATGCGGTGGGTTGCGCAGTTGGTATACACTGCACTAGTGCAGTGTATAACAGAACAATGTAATTTTGAAAGATTTTCACTTTAACAGGAAGAAAATAAGTTAGGTTATAATAAATGCTCTAATTATTCTAACCCGCTCCTATATAGTTACCGGCATAGCCGCGTGTTTCTCGTCAAAGTAGAATTTTGAACCACCTCATCACTGGGAATACTGGGAATACTGTATAAGTATAAGGCGTATAAGGCGACTTTTTTTTTTTTACGTGCGCAAAATCCCCTCGGATACCTCCCCACCGGAGCCGGTGGAGGAGGCTATGTCGGACACGAACCGACCAAAACGCACGCCGCCCGTGGGTCGCTTTGGTTGCCGAAGGTGAGGTTGACAGGCATATCCCTCGCACCCCGGCCGACCCAGGGCCATCTCTCACGATCTGGCCCTCTTCTCGGGTGTGGGGACTACAGAGTCCCCAACTCGTCCCCGGAAACGGGGAGGCGCGCCACGCGCGCCGCCGCCGCGGCCTGCTTCTGCCAGGGTGACAGGCGGCTTCACCTGTCACCCCCAGGCCGGCGCTCATGGGGGGCGGAGGTCGTTCATCGACCTCTGACGCCCGAGTTGCCTTCGTACGCGGGCAGCTTGTCTTGCGATCCTTCGTCGCTCCCGCTGCCGCTCCCGCCCCGCCTCCTCCTTCAAGAGCATTACTTGCTCGCAGAAGGAGGCGCCGGCCGCCCACGCATCCGCGCAGCGAACCATCGCCGCGAGCAAGGTGGAGAGCGTGAGAACCCTCACTCCCAGGGCCGCCACAAGCTCCCGCCTCGGCGTCTCCCACGCCGGACACTCGGTGAGCGTGTGCGGGCGTATAAGGCGACTAAGCGATATGGCTGTTTAACATCAGACAGATATATACAGCTCAGACTCAGTCTCAAATGCATGACTCGAGTCAATAATAGTGCTCGGAAGACAGCAATAGGCTCACCCCCTATTACGTGGGACCGAATTCAATGATTAGTGAAATATGGGTGTTAATTCGCCTCTGCCTAACCCTCCAGGGATAAAGGCGTGAGTATTCTAAATAGGTACATTCATGCACATTATGCAAACTTAAACATGACCACCATCTCAGTACGAATTATCTTAAACTTTTTCAATTCTAATTTATTTGAGAACATAGTTATCAGATTATCTACTGATAACCTTGTTATTTTGTCAAATGGTATCGGTGTTAAACAGATATTTCGAATATATATTAGATAAATATATATTAGAATCTGAAAATCATACTATCCTTTACGTCGCCAACCTTCACGGCATCTATGAATTAAAAAATTATAACTTAATATATAGTTTCCACCCACGTGGAACTTTGATCACTTTCCCCCAACACATGTTAATCTATTCCTGGAATAAAGAATAGTCTATGCGTTTCGCCAGAATATTATCTATCCTGTTTATTAAGTAATAAGTAGGATAATATTAATTTTTTATTTTCTTATTCATTTATTTATTCAGTAACAATTTACACTGTGTTTGAACATACATAATATTATTACAATAAATCATTTCAAATCTATCAAAAATTCACAATAATTAAACAATAAGGAACTATAAAAATGACATAATCAATTAACTTGGTAATTATAAAAATAAATTAGTACACAAAGTCAGATTTATACATACATGTCAATTTTTATTCTCATGTCAATAATAATATAAAAATATGCAGAGTAGGCAGGAAAGAGGGCTAGCGTGGAAGGTTTTTGTGAAATAAGTAACATATCGAAACAATGATCTCTGCTTATCTCGGAGAGAAATAGGCATGAGCATATGTATGTGCGACAGTAGAATTTCACAAAATATGTACTACATTCTGTTAAAGTTTTAACTTATTCTTTATTAATCTTTGAACCATCCTTACCAATGTGTACAAACTCTAAGTCTCGCTCACGTCTGTAGAAACCCAACCGTAGCCACATTCCACTCACGTACCTAATATTGTTTAGGGGCAATACTTTTACCTGCCGGAGTTATGTTGTGTCCCCATTGAATTAACGGTATCTCTCACAGGCGGGGCGATAGTTGGGGTAGAACAATACGCAGTCCGTTCAAGCATCTTCAGATAAATGATTATCAGCAGAATCTTTGAATCGTTTTCTCATTATCCAATCCGATATCGGTGTCGGCTCCGATGTCTGATATCCGATAGCCGACAGGTAATAAAATGTACAAAATATGTATCTGTCTTTCACATTGTCCGACCCGATATCGGATATCAGAGCCGATACCGGTGTGTTCATCCGATATCGGATTATTTAAAATGACTCGAACTGGTTACAACTTTCACACAGAGATTAACAACAACTGCAGGCGACTTTCGACCTTAGTTACGTGTCTTTTCGCGTTAATAGATGACGCTGATCACGAATATAAAAAAACTATATCATGTCATTAAGGTCGAAAATTGCTTACAGGTTTTTGATAGGTTTTTTCATCCCTAACATCCGTAACTAGTCTGTGCTGTCGAGAAAATTGCTGTATTGGATCGATTTTATCGGATATATGTGAAAACAGCACATGGAATCGGCTATCGGATATCATCTATCGTCGTCTGACACTGATATCGGATCGGATAATGTAGAAACGGCCTTAGTGTATGATGTAGGTGTATGTGTTTGGCGCGTTCTATAACTCTTACAAAAAGTTGACACTAAATTACAATAAATTAACTTTGACTCCCCTTGGCAAATTAATATTATCAAAATCGTTTCTGTCTGCTCGTCCCACTTAATTATACTTTTTTTAACCCTTTTTATCTATACGCTATTCTATTCTAAGACTTAACATTACAGTGATGGGTTTTTAAATGAATTTGTAATCTTTATAACCACACTGGGCGTTTTTTTTTATATTTTTGCGCAGTTTGTTTGCAGGATCTGATGAGTCTCACATTGCCTTTGTCTTTTAACTGCGTATTTACTATACACTATCTATATAATATTAAAATGTTAAGTTTAAAATAAAACGAAATCTTACCTGACTCCGTCAAGCAGTTCGCCAACGAAACCTGACGACCAATTCTTGAAACACTCATCTGTTCAAAATTCAATCTAGATCTAATCTCAATCTCTGAAATATAAAGGATATCCTCGTAACATAATTTTCATCTTTACCTTCATGTCATTAAAATCTTAAATTAAACGGCGCGTGGTTCCCGGCAGAGTAGAATATGGATCACCCCATCCCTTCCTATGCGGTGTCGTAGCGCGGAGTCGGCTAAGGGATAGGGCTGTTCAAGATCAGACAGGTATGTACAGTCCAGACTCAGCCTCAAATGCATGGCTTGAGTCAACAATAGTGCCCGGAAGACGGCAATAGGCTCACCCCCTATTACGTGGGACCGAGTTCAAATATTGGTGAAATGTGGGTGTTAATTCACCTCTGCCTAACCCTCCGGGGATAAAGGCGTGATTATTTGTATGTATGTAAATTAAACGGTACCTTATAGTGCGAATGAGAATAATAATAAACTTTTGTTCGTTTTAATTCGGACTTTAAGATTTTAGAAATAAAGTCTAAAGTCCGTAGTAGGGTAGTTTTGTTACGATATAAACTTAGTACAATTGGGGCCCAGATTGTATCACGAGAATTAGTCCTCTGCAATATCCTTTAATCATGCTACTAATTAACATCACCAAATGTATGAACTAAGCTACATCACATGACAAACTGTTTCAATTCTTTCCCCTTCTTACAAACATAATAATAAATTCACGCCTATATCCCCGAAGGGGTAGGCAGAGGTGCTAGCACCCACATTTCACTAGTTTATGTTTAGGTCCCAATGTAATAGGTGAAGAACCTATTGCCATTGACTGGGCATTTATAAACCTGCGATAAATACACATTTAACTTCGAAAAACATCGAAAACTCATTGGTATGTGCCATGGTAAAACCTGAGATCGAACCCGAGACCTCGTCTCAGCAGTCCATTACCTACATCACCTACCGCTACCGCGGTTCCTTTGTTTGTTTGTTTCTTACAAACACTCTACATTTTATCAACAAAATTCATCGTCACTTAAAATCAAGCAACATGAAGACGACAAACACGAGCTTCTAATACGTGCCCTATCTTTGTTCACAATAATCAAACCTAATTCGGAATTCACGGGCACATCCGACTATTGTATGTATAGTTACATACAATACATACAACAGTCGGATGTGCCCTCTGTTCGATATTTCGCACCACGCTCGCAATATGTGTCGTAATACTTAAAGCTTTATGCTGACTACAGTGGTGTCGATACGATGCTGTTTTACAAGATTGCTCAAATAAGGAGTGATTTTTTTATCCCATCCTAATCTTTCATGTGCAGACAAAATGAACGAAATGCGCTCTTATACTGCTATCACGCTATTGTACGCACAAGTACAAGTTTCTTTAAGAGGTAGGACACGGCGGTATTTCCGCCCAATTGAGCAGTCCGTTCGGGGAAGTACCTCCACCATACAGAATACCGCGGCCATATTAATTTCGTGTTGTGTTCCAGCTCACTGGAGAATTCATGCTGTCAGTTTGAAGACTAAAGGCTTGTCTTGCGTTGTCTTCTACCCTGTCAGAACAGAGATTTTCTGCACCGTCTTAGCAGAACACAATCAGGACAACAAGCCTTTGGTCTTCCCACTGACTGCACAAAAACTCTCCAGTGAGTTCTGGCTACGCCACTCACCGCCACGAACTCAACACTAGGTTATTATAACCGTGGTATTCTGTAAGGTGGGAGTACTACTCCAGTCAGACTGCTCAACTGGGACGGAAATACCGTCGTGTCCTACCTCCTATAAAGTCAGATGCATGACTTGAATCAACAATAGTGCCAGGAAAACGCTTACCCCCTATTACGTGGGTCCGAATACAATGACTGGTGAAATGTGGGTGCTAATGCACATCTGTCTAAGCCTCCGGGGATAAAGGCGTGGTTATATGTATGTAGAACAGAACGGAACGTGGCCGCGTGAGTGGCAATGAAACCCTAAAATCTCAAGATTGAATGTATCGTGTTGATTTTCAAAGTAACTATTAATTCCATCCTCCAGTCATCTCTCTACAGACTCTACAGTCTACAGCTTTTGAAACGAACGCCGCTAATACCCTTCTACTTTCATGAAATTAATTCCCCTAAGCTTATCTTTAGTTTTCAAAAATAGATGAAAATGTCGCCCGTGGAAGTAACTTTAACTTTTCTGAAAGGCGATTTTTAGACGTTTAGGTCTCTCGAACTTGAACCGAATGCTTCAGAAGCAAACGGGAAAGAGACTAAGATGATGTAAGGAATTAATTACGTTAAATTTTCCTATAAACCCGTCCAGTATATAGACATTTTCCAATCAAAACTACTAAAAACTTTTATCAAAGAGCCGTTGAAGTGAAAACGTAACCTAAAACGACCTTGATCTAACTTCTTCAGGTGACACAGCACATTGAATATCCACCGCGCGTATGGGCGCCTATTACTCTCAACGCACGGCGATAGTGTTTCATGATCTCCTCTAGATATTTCAACGTGTCTCACACAGGAAAACTGTCGTAAATTCTATGTATCAGTGTGTGAAAAAATTGTGTACATAGGGTATCGTGGGAGCTATTGAGTGCTTTCAAAGATACGTGCCTGCGGGAAATAGGGTGTCGTGCTGTTGAATTGATGTCATATTTTTAAAGAGGTAGTTTGAAATATTGTTTGTAATATGGAGGCAATGGGTTATCTGTATGAAAAACATTACGTACGTGTGTTAGTATGTCATGAAATTACTCTTATATAGCTGAACTGTTTTAATGAAATTTGGTACGGTTTGAATAGGTCCTAGGTTGACTTAATTTATAATTAGTTACGATAGGTGGTACTGCAATAAGGTTCTAGGGCTTTTTGTATTATCATTTGACCGTTTTTCAACGTTAGGATAACTTTTGCAAATTTCATTTAAGTCTTATTTTTCTTCATCCAAGAGTCAATTCAGATTAAATCCAAAACTTACACTTTCGTCGGTTGGCAGTGCGAGTGCAATACCCTTGGTGTTGCACACGTCCATAGGCCATAACTTCTTCCCATTCCGTGAGTCGTGTGCTTTTTTTTTTATACAACTTAGGTGGCAGACAAGCACATGCCCCACCTGATGGATAGTGGTTACCATGACCTATGAACGTGTGTAACACCAGAGGAGTCACATCCGTGCGGCCGACCCTGTTAGAACAGAGATTTTGTGCCAGTGTAGAGGACAAAGCAGGACAAGCCCTTGGTCATCCCACTGACAGCACAAAAACTCTCCAGTGAGCTCTGACTACCCTACTCATCGTCGGGAACACAACACGAAGTTATTATAACCGCGGTATTCTGTAGGGCGGAGGTACTTCCCCAGTCAGACTGCTCAATCGGGCGGAAATACCGCCGTGTCCTACCTCCTCAAATGTGCTTATCTGCCACTTAGGTGGTATAAAAAAGAAATTGGAGCACAGGTTCAGTTACCTGAAAACTTTTTTAGTTTATTGAACCTTTATTGGGAGTGACTGCTATGACTTCTGTAATATTTTCAGTAATGTTTAAAGTACAGTATAATATCAGCTAAAATTTAATTTTTAAACTGTCACATTTGGTAGTAGTTTAATATTGTTATGCTAGTCTTTGTAACATATTTTTTTATAGTTAAGTCAGTTACATACATACATACATATAATCACGCCTTTATTCCTGGAGGGTTAGGCAGAGGTGAATTAATACCCACATTTCACCAATAATTGTATTCGGTCCCACGTAATAGGGGGTGAGCGTATTGCCGTATTCCGGGCACTATTGTTGACTCGCCATGCATCTGAAGGCTGAGTCTGGGTTGTATATAACTGTCTGATGTTAAACAGCCCTATCCATTAGTCACCTTGTACGACACCGCATGGGAAGAGATGCGGTGGCCCTAACTCTACTCTGCCGGAAACCACGCGGTTAAGTCAACTGACTTAACCTTAAAGTTTAAAAAAAAAGAAAAAAAAAAGAAAAAGTAAGGGATAAAATCTTTGAATGTGTCTAGCATGGTCAGATGGAACTCTAAAGTAACTTTTAACATTTCAATGCCACAAGACTGAAAGGGTGGATTCGTCTTGAATACACAATGACTGTACATCTTTGTTTCAAGACACTTGAGTCCTTACTTATCCTGTCAGCATGTTGTACAAGCGTATGAGGAACTATTTCAATATGAGACGGAAAGGAGGTTCGGACGTGGAAGTTTTACGGTAAAATGCGGTTTATTGCAGTTTCTTTGAAGTATTAGCCATGGATATGTGCGTAACTGGTTTGATATATTCACGTGTGGTAAGTCTGCTGAATATTGCGTAACAATACAGTACAATAACCACGGTAGCCTAGTGGTATGGGTAATGGACTGCTGAGACGAGGTCTCGGGTTCGATCCCATGGTTTTACCATGGCACATACCAATGACTTTTCGATGCTTTTCGAAGTTATGTGTGTATTTATCGTAAGTTTACAAGTGCCCGGTTAATGGCAATAGGCTCGCCACCTATTATATTGGGACCTAAACATAAACTGGCGAAAAGTGGGTGCTAGCACCTCTGCCTACCCTTTCGGGGATATAGGCGTGAGTTTATGTTATGTTATGTCATAGAGTACATTAAGATCTTTTTTCTAAGATAAGATGATAGTACAATAACTAATTATTTATCCACCTTTGCATCAATTCAAGTTTATCGAAGAGTATTCATTTTTACTTTATGGTTTAGATATGACATCTGTGACAGATTTTTGCACAAAATAGTTTAGTTTTCTAACATAACATAACATAAACTCACGCCTATATCCTCGAAGGGGTAGGCAGAGGTGCTAGCACCCACATTTCGCCAGTTTATATTTAGGTCCCAATATAATAGGTGGCGAGCCGATTGCCATCAACCGGGCACGTATAAACCTGCGATAAATACACACATAACTTCGAAAAGCATCGAAAAATTATTGGTGTGTGCCATGGTAAAATCTGGGATCGAACCCGAGACCTCGTCTCAGCAGTCCATTACCCATACCACTAGGTTACCGTGGTTATTTAGTTTTCTATAATATTGTTCACATATAAAAACTTTATTATTATAATTTTAGTAATAGGTACTGTAAATGCCACCAGAGTTTGGTACAAATAAATGTTGAGATAGTATCTTATCTCACTACTTACTAATGTCATAGTTTTTTTACGTGCGAAATATCTCCACGGATAAGCCGGAGCCGGTGGAACAGGTTCTGTCTGATTCGAACCAACTACAAGGGACAGCACCTGTGGATCGTTGTTGGTTGTCGAAGGTGAGGTTGACAGGCATATTCCTCACACCCCTGCCGATCCAGGATCATCCCTGGAAATGGGGAGACGCCCGCCGCGGCACTAATATCATAGTTCAATGAAAAGAATTCATTGATTGTGCTTATATTATAAATATGAATATGTTTAAACGTTTTTACCTACTCAAACAGCTGAACAGATCGATGCCGAATAGATAATTTTTTTAACATTTTTTTATGAAGTCTGTAGTTTCGTTGCCTGGGATCTGAGATAACATACAGCCTACTTTTTATACCTGGAATAGATTCCTATGTTTGCGGAAACGTGACCTGAGTTCCTCCCGGATAGAGTCACGGACAACATAGATAGATAGATATATGAATATACGTATATTTATAATTATTAATATCCCGGCAGAATAGAATTTGGGCCACCTCATCTCTTCTCATGCGGTGTCGTACAAGGCGAAGAAGGAATAGGGCTGTATTAGATATATACAGCCCAGACTCAGCTTCAGATGCATGTCTCGAGTCAACAATAGTGCCTGTTATACGGCAATAGGCTCCCCCAATTACGATGGGACGGAATATAATGATTGGTGAAATGCGGGTGTTAGTTCTCCTCTGCCTAACCCACAAGGGATAAAAGCGTGATTATATGATTATATGTATGTATGTAAGCTGTTGCCCACTGCATGTCGGTTATCGCGACAAAACATAGCCTATGTCCTTTCTCAAGTTCTACTCTACCCATCAACCGAATTTTATCAAAATCGGTTCAGCACTTTGGGCTTGAACGCGTAATATACTGAAAGACAGACAATCAGACCGACATATTTACTTTCGCATTAATAATATTAATATGAATTAGTATGGATTATTAAATATTTGCTCCAGACTGTGTTATGATAATACATAAGTATTTACTTATAGTAATACCCCATTAAATTTAATGTGTACCTACACAATATCAGGTACGTTTTACAATAGGAAATAATAAGTTAAGACATGCTTACTTTGGGTATAGATTAGATAGTGATGTCTAGAATGTGCTAGAATATATTATTATTATTATTATTCGTATAGATAGTTTATTATACTCCATTATACACATACATTAATGAGATTTATACAAAATAATGAGATGTAATGTAAAAAGTCGAGCTTAACTTCCTAAGTACAAAGTATCGTGGTTTTATTGTGCTATATAAATTCAATTTATAATTTTTGTTTTGATAATATATAATAATTAAAATTAAATTAAGTTAAGTTCCCTACTAGACTACAGGCCCGTGCTGAAAAAATTATGGGTCATTTGAACCACCAGGTGACCTATTTACAACGATATAAGAGCATATAATAATAAGATTTAGCACTATGCCGTCACTTGTAAGCTGTCCAACTGAGTGCAGGTGAGAATTCGAAAGTACAGGTAGAGTGAGTACATTTTGGTCACATATTTTTGTACGGCATTCTTACCACCGATAGATCCATGAAAAATAATGAGAAAACGCGCTGTGCCGTAAAAAAATGGTGCGCCACAAAGTCGGAATTTTTTTTTATTTTCCGACAATTACCAGGGTAAATTTGGTCATTTGACTTTGTACGGCATCTGTGTCATACTATTTCAATACTGCTTCTAATCCATTATTCCGCAACGCCGTACAAAAATCATGCGACAAGGGGAAAAAATCGAGGGTTGCAATCCCCTCTCTTTCCGTGGTCCAGGAGGTGATTTGAAAAAGTACGGCTTTGGTTCCAAAACATTACCTAGCACTCAAAAGTACTATTAAAAATAATGCCGTCAAAAAATGATTGTTCATTTGAATGTATATCAATAATTATCTTAATTTCATCGTATCCTTGATTTATAGAGCTGTAAAGTCATTTGATCCTGTACGGGAACTTTTTTTTAACATGATATTGTAAAATACAATTGTTATATAGTATTGCCGTTCAAAAGAAACCGTTCTGAAAAAAATTATAGAGAAATACAAAAACTGAAATTTTGCAAATTATTGTATAAATTTAAATATCATAGATTAATGAAATATAGCAGTCTTCTACATTTTATCCCTTGTTTTAAATAGTATTAACATAGATAAATTAGGAAAAAATGATGCCGTACATTTTTATGCAGACCATATCTTCTAGGCTGATGAAAATGACGCTACAATTTTAAGGGTACTTTATGGCCATCTGATACAGTACGGGATTAACATATTTTTGAAGAGAACAATTGATAAAATGATAAAATCACTATGACGTCTAACTGAACTGAAACGGTGTGTATATTATGTCCAAGAATTGAAACTGCCAATCCCAGTATCAACAGTTTTATATACTTTTTGGTTTAATATATACTTCAAACATTATGGATACATACATATAATTGATTTGTTTCATTGTAATGAAGTGAATAAATAAAATAATCATTTTTTAGAAATATTCGATATATTTAATGATAATAATAAAAAAATGGTAATTTTTTAAAAAATTCGATAAATTTAATGATGATAATAAAAATATGGTTTTTCTTTATATATAATTTTTTATTTTTCTTTATATTTTGGTATAAATCGATAGTATATAAACCCACATTTAACATGGTTTCTAACTAGGAACCACGAAAAGACTATGAAAATCAGTACAATTGAACTATCGAAATGCCGTATAAAAAAAAATTCACCTTACATTTCGTTATATGAATTTTTTCTTTTTGATTTTTTTCTTTTTCAGTTTTTTTTCCCTATGGACCAACAAAAATGTACGGCATATGAAAAAATATTATCTATGCATAAAATACTTTTAGAATTAATTTATTTCATGTTGTGTCAAATCACCCCCTGGACCACGGAAAGAGAGGGGATTGCAACCCTCGATTTTTTCCCCTTGTTGTATGATTTTTGTACGGCGTTGCGGAATAATGGATTAGAAGCAGTATTGAAATCGGTGGTAAGAATGCCGTACAAAAATATGTGACCAAAATGTACTCACTCTACCTGTACTTTCGAATTCTCACCTGCACTCAGTTGGACAGCTTACAAGTGACGGCATAGTGCTAAATCTTATTAATATATGCTCTTATATCGTTGTAAATAGGTCACCTGGTGGTTCAAATTACCCATAATTTTTTCAGCACGGGCCTGTAGTCTATACCAGTAAACCCGGGAGTGTACAGAGGAATTGCAATACGAGAGGCAAAGTCTAGTGTATATTTACAAGAGTATTGCAATTTTAACATAAAAAGTATAACATTGAATGATAACCGCGGTAGCCTAGTGGTATGGGTAATGGACTGCTAAGACAAGGTCTCGGGTTCGATCCCAGGTTTTACCATGGCACACACCAATGACTTTAGATGCTTTTCGAAGTTATGTGTGTATTTATTGCAGGTTTATAAGTGCCCGGTTTATGGCAATAGGCTCGCCACCTATTACATTGGGATCTAAACATAAACTGGCGAAATGTGGGTGCTAGCACCTCTGCCTACCCCTTGGGGGTTATAGGCGTGAGTTTATGTTATGTTATGTTACGTTATGTAACATTGAATGAAATTTTAAAGTATTTAGTATGCTAACTATTCAAATCGATTAAGATAAAGAAAAAAAAATCGGTTCAGGCGGGAATGCTATCCGTGATTTTTCCCTCACAGGGGGAACGCTCTGACCAATAAGCTACAGAACCGTCGCCCGAAGCCATCCAAATTCTTTTTTTTTATACAATTTAGTTGGCAGACAAGTACACGGCCTGCCTTATGGAAAGTGGTTACCGTGACCTATGAACGTGTGTAACACCAGTGGAGTCACATCCATGCTGCCGACCCGGCCCTCAGTGCAGAACACAAAATCAGGACAAGCCTTTGGTCCTACAGACAGCACAACAACTCTCCAGTGAGCTCTGGCTACTCTACTCACCACCGCCACTTCTTCTTTTTTTTTTTTTTTGCGTGCGCAAAATAATCCCCACGGATACCTCCCCACCGGAGCCGGTGGAGGAGGTTATGTCGGACTCGAACCGACTAAAACGCACGCCGCCTGTGGGTCGTTTTGGTTGCCGAAGGTGAGGTTGACAGGCATATCCCTCGCAGATGCCACTTCTTCTATACATATATCCGTCTTATAGCGACGGCTAAATACCATCTACCGATATTCGTTCGAATCCCGTCTGAACCGATTAATTTTTTTCCATATCTTAATCAATTTGAAAAGTATAACAGTTTGAACGTAATTAGCATAGTTGAAATATTTCTTTGAATCACGGCAAAAATCTAACTTTTCGTAGAAGATGCGAGTCTACAAACGCTCTTTATTAAATTAATAAATTCGGGATAACAGATACGTATTTGATCCATTCCAATTAGTCCCACCCTCCCCTTTCCTACACAAGACAACACGTGCAGGTCTTAGATGTCATCCGCACACGGTGCAGAACATCCGATCAAGAACCAAGCGGTTCGGAGACTCTTTCCTCTGTCGCACCATTAAAGCCTGGAATTCATTACCAGCTCACGTGTTTCCTTCTTCCTACAGACCCGGGTCCTTTAAGCGGGGCGTGAAAAAGCATATGATGAGGCCGTCAAGCTGAGTGTCAAACGGTATGTGTAAGTAATGGTGACCCTCTTTTCTGAGACTTTGCCTTCAGCTCACCATCAGGCAATGCGAAGTCTAATTGACGTGTTCTATAAAAAAAAACAGTTCTTAGAATGTTAGAATGCTCATCTGTTACCAGACATCCACGGACTAGCGTCAGTCAGTACGGAAAATCACTAAAACCATTCAAGATTACACGGATAACACGACCATTGAAAGTTGATATCACATTGCATAATACTGACAATAAAGATAGCGACTTTTAGGGTTCCCTGCGTAAAGGTTTCTTTTTTTTTATCTAGGACACGCCAACTTGACTTCACCTCGCTTGATGGTAAACTAAAGACAAAGTTTCAGGAAAGAGGGTCACCATTACAGACACTTAGTAATGTCACAATGGTGGCACTCAGCTTGGCGGCCTCATCAGATGCTTTTTCACGCCCCGCTTAAAGGACCCGGGACTGTAGGAAGAAAGAAACGCGTGGTTTTTTTCGGTAATATAGGTAAAATTTCGGTATTATAGGAGTGCTTTCGGAGATGCGGACATTAACTTGTTATTTATAATTATTCTAATCGTATGTAGGTACCTATGTTATTTCCATCAGTATAAAAACAAACAATAACTTATGTTAAGTTCTGTTGTTCTCAACATTAGACATTCAATTGTTTCTTACTTAAAAAGTTAACAAATTATTATTGTATGTAATATTAAATTAACTCAGACCGTGTACTTCCTTTTTCTCGAAAGGTAGATTGGTAGCGGACTAAAATTGCTTATTTACGTAAAATTTAACGTTGCACTTTTCGACATTATTTTTAATTGTTATTAGACTAGACCGGTTTCGACGAGAACACACTGGAAAAGTACAAGTGAGTTCTCAATATGTGTAACAACAAATTCTACCAAGTGCCATCAAGCAATAGTATAAATATTTCTCTTTATAAACTTAGACGTACATGGAGAACTAAAACAATGATTATAACTACAGTCTTAGTAAATATTCATGCAGTTTTGTGGCATGGTAATCATCATTTTATTTTGTTTTAGAAATACTTCATCGCAGGCGGCGAGAAAATTACTAGATTTCTGTAACTGACTGTTATTTTGTTTATACATACATACATATAATCACGCCTTTATCCCCGGAGGGTTATGCAGAGGTGAATAAACAACCACAATTCACCATTCATTGTATTCAGTCCCACGTTATAGGGGGAGAGCCTATTGCCTTATTCCGGGCACTATTGTTGACTCAAGTCATGCATCTGAGTCTGGGCTGTATATATCTGTCCGATATTAAACAGCCCTATCCCTTAGTCGCCTTGTACGACACCTCATGGGAAGAGATGGGGTGGCCCAAATTGTACTCTGCCGGGAACCACGCGGCCATTTTGCTTATATGATTGTATTCAATTGAATATGTGAGGGTAGTATTGAAAGATTGCACATTGCAAGGATGTTAAATAGCTGTTCCAATTAGTCCCACCCTCCCCTTTCATACACAGGACAACACAACATGGCTTAGATATTACCCGCATACGGTGCAGAATATCCGATCGTGAACCAAGCGGTTCGGAGACTCTTTATCCGGATCGTCTCTATGTGCTTACCTACCTACCTTTTTGGGGTACACAAGTCAGTAGGTTAGGGAGAAGAAACTTATGTCATAATCTCCAAGGTATATTTTGACCCTGCAACATTGGTTATATAGTTTCTTTACTTTGGTCAGGTAGGTACATAATAAATAAGTTGTTTTCTTGCACGAAATATATATATATATATATAGATAGGACACGACGGTATTTCCGTTCAATTGAGCAGTCCGACTGGGGAAGTATCTCCGCCCTACAGAATACCGCGGCCATAATAATCTCGTGTTGTGTTCCCGAAAGTAAGTAGGCTCGCCAGAGCTCACTGGAGAGTTTTTGTACTCTCAGTGGGAAGACCAAAAGCTTGTCCTGCTTTGTCTTTTACACTGACGGCACAGAAACTCTTGTGCTTACAAGATTGGCAGCGCGAGTGGTACTCCATTGGTGTTGCACACGTCCATAGGCTACGGTAACCACTTTTCATCAGGTGGGCCGGGTGCTTGTCTGCCAAAAAACTTTAAATTCAGTGCGGACAGTAAAGATTCTCGATCTTTTATAGTGTTTTTGTAACCGGCTCCACGCGATCATTAATTTCTTGAAAATTTTATTAGGTAGGTACGTTTTTTAATGGCTTCTACACACTACAGCCGTCGACGACGCGACGCCTGGGGCACAACCCGTCACCGATGGCTTCTGCCGCCGGGCTTGTTTTGCGTTTTTCCGGTATGATAATAATAATAATAATCTTTATTCTTCATAAATTGACAAAATTAATACAATTTCTGAGGCCGCACTATAAAGACCTGGAATTTATTTTCAGCTCACGTGTTTTCTTCTTCCTACAGTCCCGGGTCCTTTAAGCGGACGTGTAAAAGCATATGATGAGGCCGTCAAACCGAGTGTCACCATTGTGACATGGAATATATATATAATGGTGACCCTCTTTTCCGAGACTTTGCCTTCAGCTTACCATCAGGCGAGGCAGTCTAATGGACGTGTCCTATATAAAAAAATAGTGCATTTTTAAATTGTATTGTGCTACGTTATTATTAACTTGATACTATTTATTGTTATTTAGATAAACTTTTGCTATGTAGAATCATGGTCACGAGTCTCATCCATGAGCCAAAGGGTATTTAAGTAGTTGCTACATAGTTATTCTTTAGTTACATTGGGCAACAATACGTTAACATGACATATTCTGCTGATAACGTTATCACTGTGTAAGTACGCGATCAAATCGTTTTATGTTGCGTAAATCTATTTAATATTCATATTGTTACGTGCACGGGGTACAATTAAATGCCGTTTACTCAACGAAAAGATTTATTAGCTCACCACAAACTAGACAATTTAATCACTAGTACACACAGTACTCTTCAACAGTTCCAGTCGCTCAGTAGTTCACAGTAGTAGCAGTATAATCTTCTTCGGCCGCTTAAATCGATCTTAAAGACAGAATGACTCGTGTCGCTATGCGAGCGTATTTTATACCTCTCAATTAGGAGGGTCGAATCATCTAGAAAATA
This sequence comes from Eilema griseolum, assembly GCA_963662185.1. Taxonomy (NCBI): domain Eukaryota; kingdom Metazoa; phylum Arthropoda; class Insecta; order Lepidoptera; family Erebidae; genus Eilema; species Eilema griseolum. The sequence continues at coordinate 3,499,262 of OY759235.1, forward strand.
TGCGAGCGATAACTACCTACACTCTTTTGAAGATTGCCGCCGTCGCTGACCTTTCGAGTTCATTCTCGATATTTACCTATTGTTTGTTTTTTCAAGAGAGTAGGTACTCGTAGGTTGGTTGTTACTTTGTGTTGATGATTCTAGATTTTTCTATGCCAATCGGTAGAGTACCTCGTCACTAACAATGCGTTTTTATGTCTTGAAGATTTGATTATTAGTTTTCGAGATATCGACGTCGGTCGTAACAATATCTACTACACTTATTAATTTATTCAAACCTCATATTTTGAATGACACGTAAGCTTTTTCTTCTTCTTCTAGTTCTAAATGCTAAGTGCTAAGAGAAATAGTTGCTGTATCGTGCTGTACTGCACCGATAAATCGAAGAAAACTGTACAGTATATTTTTCAAGTACAAACGAATCTATTTGGGAAGCATAGCTTAACTAGCTTGTGTTTTGGAATCTAGAATACGGATAAACACACTTAGATAATTTTTTTTAAATACATACATATTATACATAGAAATATCCAGCCCAATGCAAATAGACATATTCATGCATATAAATATTTGCACTGAGCGGGCATCGAACCCGAGCCCCCTGTATAGCAGTCGAATGCTCTACCGCTACGCCATAGAGGTCGTCACTAGTATTTACCTACTAACTGAACCATTTCATAGAACTAAAGAGTATTAAGAGTTTTCGAAGAATAAATTAAATGTCAAATTACATAGTATTCAGTGGTCCTGACCTCGTTTTGTCAGTCATATCGACGATTAAAAAAGGAGGGCAGGTCAGAATCGAGTGGCGTGTCTGATCAGTCTGACTAGATATCTACAGCAGATTCATGTACCCTTAACTAGTAAGTGTAGAACATGAAGAACTGTTCCTTAGAAATATCTAGTGATTATAGGTATTTAAACTACCATGGTCACTCACATCAGAATCACAATAAACGGGATATTTACCATGTTTCATTGTTTTGAGTGTCCGATATTTCGGCGCTGTTGCAAGCACCATGATCACGGAGGAACTGGAGTAGTAGCAGTGAGCAGAGAAGAGAGAGAGAGAGGTGCTTGCAACAGCGCCAAAAATATCGGAATCTCAAAACAATGAGACATGGTAAATATCCCGTTTATTGTGATACTGATCTAGTGATTATATTTCATTTTTTCAAGTGCTTTGAATAATTGAATAGATTCAGTGCTTATTCGTACTGGTACGTATATAGTTAAATACACGATAGCGGTTATTTGAAAGGAGTTGTCATGTTTTTCTTGTGTAACATCGAGTCAAATCAAATCGTGAAATTGTTTTATAATTTTTCTTTATGGTAGTGGTAAGAATATGATGTTTATATTTGTTGTGTTGGTAATTTAATAAACGCTATTTGATTGACTGTCGCACAATCGGCCAGTCGAAACAAAATCTGTGCAGACTGCATGTGACTGCAGTGCCCCCGTGCAGTCCATGGCGCACTTGGTCTCGAGCCCCTTGTATCCTTCCTCCTGCACTGAAGACGACTTGAATAAAGCCACTGATAGCGTGGTTGAGATAGCACAATTTTATTCGGGAACAAATTAGCACCAACATTGAATTATTGACAAGAGAAGAAGAAGAATCATCAAAATTCGAATCGATTAGGACAGGAAAAAGTGAAATGATTCAGACGGGACTTGAGCCAGCAACCAGTTGAATAGTTAACATAAAAATTAAACCTCAATATTTCGTAATAGATACTAGTCGATTTATGAAAAAATAAGGAGGAAGGAGTTGGTAGGTAGTAGGTAGGACACGGCGGTTTTTCCACCCAATTGAGCAGTCCGACTGGGGAAGTACCGCGGCTATAATAACTTCGTGTTGTGTTCCCAGCGGTGAGTAGGGTAGCCAGAGCTCATTTGTGCTGTCAGTGGGAAGACTAAAGGCTTGTCATGCTTTGTCGTCGACAATGACGGCACAGAAACTCTATATTTACAGGGCTGGCAGCGCGACTGTGACTCCTCTGGTGTTACAAACGTCTATAGGCCACGGTAACCACTTTCCATCAGGTGGGCCGTGTGCTTGTCTGCCACCTAAGTGGTATGAAAAAAAAAGAGAAAAGTGGTATAAATTATAACGCTATGACGATAACCTTGCTAACGCGTGTCCCATCATCTTATTATATTTGTACAGTCAGCAGCAAATCGATCTTAACATATAAAGTACTCGAAATGGCATAGGTTCCCCCCTTCCCGTTGGCTGATGGTTCTGTTATTTGGTGCGCACCTTTAGTAGGACAATAACACAATTTAAATCAATAAAACAGTTACATTTGTTCTTAACACCTCGGTATTTACATCATTTTGGGACTATTATACATTTGTACATTTATACTTTTTCCAAAATATTCTTTATTAATTAGTATAAAATAAACCGGTTTCGCCTTTTTTACCGCGGTGTTTATAGAAGAATGTTCTTAACTGTTATTGTGAATCTTTGAGGATGCCGTAAGGCGAAACCGGTCAGATCTAATAATTAAAAAATACTAATTTTTTAATTAAAAAAAATAAATAAATAATAATTAAAAATTACTTTCTGTGTCATGTGCTCTTAATATAATAAATAAATAAAATAAACAAACACTCCACGAAATTCTACACAACACAATATGTGTAATTACTTTAAGACTTTGTAGTCCAGATAATTCTGACGCTGGAGGAGCATTCATTGTGCATGCAGTTCTTATGCTTATGCACGTTAATATTTATGAACTAGCATCGTTCCGTGGTTTCGCCCGTTTAAGTGATCCCTTGAGAATATAGAGATAAAAGTAGACTATGTCACTTCTTAATAAAATAGCTTTCTAATGGCGAAAGAATTATTAAAATTGGTTCATTCGTTTCAAAGTAAATGGCTTACAAACAAATGTTTTCTCTTCATAATAAATAAATATACCGTGTGTTTTTCGGTAGAGTAGAATTTGGACCACCCCATCTCTTCCATACGGTGTCGTACAAGGCGACTAAGGGTTAGTGCTGTTTAACATCAGACAGATATAGCCCAGACTTCGTCTCAGATGCATGGCTCGAGTCAACAATAATGCCCGGAAAACGGCAATAGGCTCATCCCCTATAAAGTGGAACAGAATACAGTGATTTGTGAAATGTGGGTGTTCATTCACCTATGCCTAACCGTCTGGGGATAAAGGCGTGATTATATGTATGTATGTAAGTATAGATGGCGAATATCTATTCAGAACTTAATTTGTTTCAAGTGGATTACTTTTCATTTCGATAGCATTACTTTATTACTGTCAGTGTACGCTGTGACGACTGACTAACTGAATTTTTCTTTAATTCTTTTATTTTATTTATTTTTATTTCGACATTTATAGTAAGTGCTGTGGTAGGTAACTTGAAACTGTCTCTTTCATTGAAATAACTTATCACGAAGCAATATAATACGCTAAAATATTTTTTTCAGTCAGACATTTTTTTATTGAGGTTCTTTATTATGATTTGTGAGAAAAATATAACGTTAAAAGTGTCTTAACCTTCGCTTGGTTACTAACAGTGGCCAGATACACTGATAAGATTATTTCAAAACCATACGCCAAAGGTAAAATTTTGACAGAGGGCCAGCTCGATAGATATGGCCCGGGTCAGCCGTGGTGCGAGGTATATGCCTCCAGCACATTCACCTCTGACAACTTACGACCCTCAGACGGCGTGCGTTTTAGTCGGTACAAGCCCGGTTTAATCTCCCCCATCGTCTCCGGCATATCCGTGGGAATTTATCGCACTAAAAAAATTAAGAAAAGACACCTAATAAACTTTTTTGCAAAAAGCTTACAAATGTGAATTGTTTTTTTTAATGACATGATTATCTGATAATACATTTTATGTTACGTTACATTTTATGTTTTTGATTGTATACAAGTGATTTTTTGTAAAAATGATGACTTTATAATTTTTCATATTTCTAACATTTCTTATATTTTTAAATTTTCTTAATATTTGTAGGTTTTTCTTTTGTAAATAGATAATAACTATAATTTAAATTCATTAACTGTTATATCAAATTTTATTTTCTTTGTCTTTTTAATTTATTTTGTTTTTCCATCCTACTTTATTAGGTTTTTTTATTTATTTATTCTTAGAACTGCTAATACAGAGGTATATGGGATGATCGTACACATTTGCACGCCGATATGTTAAGGACATACATGATTGGTGTAAACAAACATATTGATTACTTTGCCTGCGTATTACCTATTGCGTATTTGTATACTCATGTTTAAAAGAATGATTGTCTTGTTTTGTCTTTGAAAATACCTGTAAGTTAGTCCACTACCTGCCTAAGAATATTACTTTATTGTAAAACTTAGGGAATCGTTTTCCGAAGATTATCGAGGTTAGTATGAAGTTTGAAAACCTAGGCCTAGGTTTGAAAACCTAGGCAAAGTTTTGAGAAGGTTTTCACCTTCTCAAAACTTTGCCTTAACGTTGAAATTATAACAACTTGTATAAAATCTTGAATTTATTGTGAAACTATGAGAACAATTTTTAGAAGTGAAAGAATTTTTACAGACCTTTTCAAAACCGTGCCCCAAAGTTAAAACATATTATTTTTAAAGTACAATGTTGGAGGTGCCCAGACTCAGCCTCAGATGCATGGCTCATGTCAACTACGACACCCACCTGGAATACTCCAAAAGGCTAGTACCCACTTTTACGTGAATCTGATTACAACGATTGGTGAAATTTGGGTGTCAATTCACCTCTGCCTAACCCTCCGGGGATGAAGGCTTGATTATAAGTATGTATGTAGTGGGTGGGCTTATAAACACCTCAACAAAGTCTAGGGAACAAGATGACCCCAATTATTTTTTTTCGTGTAAATCTTGTTTTGCAAATAACTGGCAGCAAATAAATAAAAATAGAATAAAGTAGATTACAGAGTTGTTCGAAATTTAAAAATAAATTTAAATAAGTAATGATTTTCGAATATGGAGGGAAAACTTTTAAAAGTGTTTGATTGTGCAGTTTCTCTGAGGCAAAATAAAAATTATTTTTTTTGATTGTAAATAACGTTTATTATCAATAATACGTCTTTTACGTATGGTTTGTGCATTTTTGTGACTGTAGTCATCATGTCACGTCGTCATTTAAGTCGCGAAGAGATGTTAAGGGCTGTTGGTATGCTGCAAGCTGGACGAACTCAACGCGACGTAGCGGATGCTGTCAACACCCAACCAAGCGTAATTTGCAGATTATGGGCACGCTACAGGTCTACAGGGGATGTTGCCGAACGTCACAGGGGACGAAATAGGGCTACTACCCCGCGACAAAATCGTTTCTTGCAAAATTCCGCAAGGCGGCAACCCACGATTACTGCTCGTCAGTTGGTCGCAGGCCTCCAGTCTCAGCATCAAGTGGTTATTAGCGATCAAACTGTCAGAAGAAGACTACACGAAGCCAATCTTTATGCTCGCAGACCGCTTAGGGTTCCAGCTCTTCGACGTGGAAATCGAGGTCGTCGCTTATTGTGGGCTAACGCACATTTACAGTGGACCGACCATCAATGGGCACGGGTTCTGTTTTCCGACGAATCTTGCTTCGGTTTTCATCCTGATTCGAGAAGAGTGCATATATGGCGAGTTCCTGGACGTCGGAGTCGTCTCCAGAATCCGCAAGAAGTTCATCCTTACCAAGGTGGAACAATCATGGTATGGGCTGGAATTCGCCTTGGTGGAAGGACCGACCTCGTTTGGATACGGGGCAATTTGAATGCAAACCAATACATTCAGGAGGTTATACACCCCATGGTATGGCGTTAAGCGAGCACAATATGACGACGTTGGAATGGCCTGCTCAGTCTGCCGACCTCAATCCCATAGAGCATGCCTGGGATTTGCTTGGGAGAAGAGCTTTCAGTGATTCTTTGGAAAATCTGAACACTGAAGAAAAACTTTTTTTACACCTTCGCAGTGTATGGAGCCATATTCCACAGACGATGATTGATAATCTCATACTAAGTATGCCACGCCGTTGTCGAGCTGTTGCTAATGCTTTAGGAGGTCCTACAGATTATTAAAAACGTTTAAAGTACGGTTAATTACTGTATTTCTTACTACCTCGTTATTTTTGTGCCTAATCATAGAAGGTTGTAATACTCAATATTGGCACTATTCAATTCTTCCTAAAAAAAAAAAATGGTATGAAAATGTTTTTATTAAAATTAAAAACGGTATAAAAATACCCTTCTATTGATATAAAACACTCACTATTACAAGAAAGGGTTTTTAAATAAAAACTAGAAATGTCCTTGTTCCCTAGACTTTTTTTTTTTTACGTGCGCAAAATCGACTGTATTACTGAACATCGAAGTTTAAAAGCGCGAAGCACTGTATCCATAAAGTTTAAAATATCGAATTACGTCAGTCAGAATAGTCGTAATCGCGACATACGGAACGCCGAATGCTTTCTATGTCGAAATCCTTTATTGAGAATGTTCCGCATCTCGATGTACGGAACGCCGAATGCTTTCTATGACACAATACTTTATAGATAATGTTCTAAATCGCCACTAATGCATTTAGGATGTTTGATCTCGATATACTTAAATTGATCTGCGGTACTATTTATATTATGTACCTAATACTTGCTGTCGCCCGAAGCTCCGCTCGCATTTACCCGAGATAATACGTCTATACAGCAGTTACGGCTAATGTACTTATCTTTCTAAAATGTTATAAAATTTTCAACAGATGACAGCGTGGTTCGTCCACTTATCAGTAGGATCCGGAGAACCGGGTGTGGTGAATACCCGGACATACAAACAAACTCACAAACTTTACATCTTTATAGTAAACACCTCGACAAAGTCTAGGGAACAAGATGACCCCAATTATTTTTTTCGTGTAAATCTTGTTTTGCAAATAACTGGCAGCAAATAAATAAAAATAGAATAAAGTAGATTACAGAGTTGTTCGAAATTTAAAAATAAATTTAAATAAGTAATGATTTTCGAATATGGAGGGAAAACTTCTAAGTGTTTGATTGTGCAGTTTCTCTGAGGCAAAATAAAAAATATTTTTTTTGATTGTAAATAACGTTTATTATCAATAATACGTCTTTTACGTATGGTTTGTGCATTTTTGTGACTGTAGTCATCATGTCACGTCGTCATTTAAGTCGCGAAGAGATGTTAAGGGCTGTTGGTATGCTGCAAGCTGGACGAACTCAACGCGACGTAGCGGATGCTGTCAACACCCAACCAAGCGTAATTTGCAGATTATGGGCACGCTACAGGTCTACAGGGGATGTTGCCGAACGTCACAGGGGACGAAATAGGGTTACTACCCCGCGACAAGATCGTTTCTTGCAAAATTCCGCAAGGCGGCAACCCACGATTACTGCTCGTCAGTTGGTCGTAGGCCTCAAGTCTCAGCATCAAGTGGTTATTAGCGATCAAACTGTCAGAACAAGACTACACGAAGCCAATCTTTATGCTCGCAGACCGCTTAGGGTTCCAGCTCTTCGACGTGGAAATCGAGGTCGTCGCTTATTGTGGGCTAACGCACATTTACAGTGGACCGACCATCAATGGGCACGGGTTCTGTTTTCCGACGAATCTTGCTTCGGTTTTCATCCTGATTCGAGAAGAGTGCGTATATGGCGAGTTCCTGGACGTCGGAGTCGCCGCCAGAATCCGCAAGAAGTTCATCCTTACCAAGGTGGAACAATCATGGTATGGGCTGGAATTCGCCTTGGTGGAAGGACCGACCTCGTTTGGATACGGGGCAATTTGAATGCAAACCAATACATTCAGGAGGTTATACACCCCATGGTAAACCCTCATCGACAGCAGTTCGGTCAAGATTTTATGTTCATGCAAGATAATGCATGCGGTGTGGGACACCGCGAGGGTAGTGGTCAATGCGTTAAGCGAGCACAATATGACGACGTTGGAATGGCCTGCTCAGTCTGCCGACCTCAATCCCATAGAGCATGCCTGGTATTTGCTTGGGAGAAGAGCTTTCAGTGATTCTTTGGAAAATCTGAACACTGAAGAACAACTTTTTTTACACTTTCGCAGTGTATGGAGCCATATTCCACAGACGATGATTGACAATCTCATACTAAGTATGCCACGCCGTTGTCGAGCCGTTGCTAATGCTTTAGGAGGTCCTACAGATTATTAAAAACGTTTAAAGTACGGTTAATTACTGTATTTCTTACTACCTCGTTATTTTTGTGCCTAATCATAGAAGGTTGTAATACTCAATATAGGCACTATTCAATTCTTTCTTAAAAAAAAAAAATTGGTATGAAAATGTTTTTATTAAAATTAAAATTAAAAACGGTATAAAAATACCCTTCTATTGATATAAAACACTCACTATAACAAGAAAGGGTTTTTAAATAAAATCTAGAAATGTCCTTGTTCCCTAGACCTTGTTGATGTGTGTATTAGTATACCTAGGTATATAAAGTAAAACAATAATATTATTGAAAAAACATTATGTAAATAGAATAAACATTAAGTATATTACACAATAAGATAATAATAATATATATATAATAATGTTTTTTTAATAATATAATCTATATTCCATATACACAATAAATGTTGTATAAAGATGTAAAGTTTGTGAGTTTGTTTGTATGTCCGGGTATTCACCACACCCGGTTCTCCGGATCCTACTGATAAGTGGACGAACCACGCTGTCATCTGTTGAAAATTTTATAACATTTTAGAAAGATAAGTACATTAGCCGTAACTGCTGTATAGACGTATTATCTCGGGTAAATGCGAGCGGAGCTTCGGGCGACAGCAAGTATTAGGTACATAATATAAATAGTACCGCAGATCAATTTAAGTATATCGAGATCAAACATCCTAAATGCATTAGTGGCGATTTAGAACATTATCTATAAAGTATTGTGTCATAGAAAGCATTCGGCGTTCCGTACTTCGAGATGCGGAACATTCTCAATAAAGGATTTCGACATAGAAAGCATTCGGCGTTCCGTATGTCGCGATTACGACTATTCTGACTGACGTAATTCGATATTTTAAACTTTATGGATACAGTGCTTCGCGCTTTTAAACTTCGATGTTCAGTAATACAGTCCGCAAAATCCCCTCGGATACCTCCCCACCGGAGCCGGTGTAGGAGGTTATGTCGGACTCGAACCGACTAAAACGCACGCCGCCTGTGGGTCGCTTTTGTTGCCGAAGGTGAGGTTGACAGGCATATCCCTCGCCGACCCAGGGCCATCTCTCACGATCTGGCCCTCTTCTCGGGTGTGGGGACTACAGAGTCCCCAACTCGTCCCCGGAAACGGGGAGGCGCGCCACGCGCGCCACCGCCGCGGCCTGCTTCTGCCAGGGTGACAGGCGGCTTCACCTGTCACCCCCAGGCCGGCGCTCATGGGGGGCGGAGGTCGTTCATCGACCTCCGACGCCCGAGTTGCCTTCGTACGCGGGCAGCTTGTCTTGCGATCCTTCGTCGCTCCCGCTGCCGCTCCCGCCCCGCCTCCTCCTTCACGAGCATTACTTGCTCGCAGAAGGAGGCGCCGGCCGCCCACGCATCCGCGCAGCGAACCATCGCCGCGAGCAAGGTGGAGAGTGTGAGAACCCTTGTTCCCTAGACTTTGTTGATGTGTGTAGATGGGGGCAGACTGCGTGCTACTACTGAGAATTTCTTAAAATATCAACTTATTAATAGTTGACAAGACCCAAGAAGTGAACCCAGTATTTCATGTTGAACTGTAGGCATTTGATGACACACAGACATTAGGGCAAACTGAGACCGACAAGAAACGCATAATCGCCAATTATGTTCTATATTGTTTAAAAGAATATTAGAGCCGAAATTACTAATATTCTCTTTAACCCTTCTAGCTATTTTGCTTGTGTTAGGAGTGGGTTAGGTAATGGCCAGAATTCGAACTTGGAATCTCTCGACCTTAAGACCCACGCCTTAACCACTGAGCTATATTTCAGCTGAAAATCAACACTTCTAAAACTTCGTGCACGGATACTTGATAAGGTGATAGCATTCCAAATAACTGGTGACACTGTGACACAACATTGAAACATTCTGAAAGATAGTATGTTGCATACGGTATGGGATGATGTTATTGCAGCACGAAATCTACTTTTATATTTTTCTTGTGAAACTTGGTGAACAGTTTTATGAAGGTATAAATTGAACTTCCTTTTATACAACGTGTTACAGAAAGGTGTGGTCATATTCGAGGGACGCATTACGTGTGATATAAATAAAATTTCCGCGGGAGTATAAACACCAATTTACTTTGTATCACGTAGATAATTAATTTTATTTTTTATCGACCATGTGTAAGCTAGTGGAAATTGTCGACAAACGCACAACACTAAAAAACTAACCAGGGCTGCAGCAGCTGCAGCGCGCTGTTACAAATGAACTCTACTTTGAACCCGAGTAGGTTTACCAAACGATCGGATTTGATAGGCCCTGTCTCAATATCATATTACTTACTTTGTACCTAAACATTTTTTTTTTATATCGGGCAAAGAAATTCTGAAACAGCTTAAACTTGTTAAAATAGTATTAAAATAAAACAAAATTTACTTTTAGCAATAATAAAACATTTTTATGTTCCTGAAATCATCCATGCTAAATGTAAGACTTGTCTCAAAGATACCTTAGGTAAAGGTTAACCTACATTCAATACCAGGAGTCGTGGACTGTCGAATTTCCAGCCACGCCCCTTAATATTAAACTAATTAAAATTGGTTCCGTACCCAATTTTATTGAAATGTTATGCAAAAAATAAATTTTCGGTTTTTATTCAACTTCGGTGGCAGACAAGCACACGGCCCACCTGATGAGAAGTTAAATAGAACAAAATTCCAAGTTGTTGGATAGGTACACGATAAATAGAGATGCTTGGTTGCGAATCTCCGCAGCGCAACTGCGCGTGAAGACGGCAGCACACCTCCTCTCCCAAAATCCCGACCGAGGCAGGAATGCCCCTGTAAAGGGATGCTGGGTGACTCTTCATGTGTGCCTGAGTAGCATAGGACACAGTGGAGAGCAGACAAAGCCTCAAAGGGCTGGTTGAGGAGCCGCCCCTTTTCAGGGTAAGATGAGGATATCGTACTTTTCCATACGGAATTAACATGGCAACAGGTTCGAAAACAGGGTTGTTTTCCTCTCGCATCCCCGCACGCTCTCGTCCTTCGAGACCAGCAGGAGGTTGGACAAGGCGGTATTTCCGCCCAATTGAGCAGTCCGACTACGGAAGTACCTCCGCCCAACAGAATATCGCGGCCATAATAACTTCGTGTTGTGTTAGGGTAGCTAGAGCTCACTGGAGAATTCGTGCTGTCAGTAAGGAAACTAAAGGCATGTCCTGCTTTGTCTTCTACACTGACGGCACAGAAACTCTGTGATTACAGGGTCGGCAGCGCGAGTGCGTTCCCTCTGGTGTTACATACGTTTATAGGCCACGGTAACCAATTTTCATCAGGTGGGCCATGTGCTTGTCTGCCACCTAAGTGGTATAAAAAAGCAGCATCCGCAACACTGTGATCGTTACACGTTTGCCTTAGTTTGAGTTACGTAGTTATTTATTATCGGATTTTTTTGAGATTTGTTTGTTCGTTACGTTTGGGAAACCAGGTGTCATGATAATGCGCACAATGGCGCACAACATAAATAACGGCAGTGTACAAAAATGCACACAGAACTTACTAAGGTATATCATGTCGTACCCGGATAACATAACTCTAAGAGGTCCTTCATAAGTGTTCGTTAAAGTAACATTCATTGCGGTACCCTAAACTATTTCATAAAATTAAAATATCTTCTCTTTCACTCCAAATCGCCACGCCCTTTATTATGATTGGTTCCGTACCAATTTTTATTTAATACAAAACCTTTCTTAAAGCATAAAAAGGTATGGTAAAGTGAACAAAAATATGTTCAAATACCAGGATAACATAAAATGTAAGAGTCGTTTCTTCAAAATTTTTGAAACAAGATTTTACGGTACCCTAAAATAATTGATACGATAAAATCATTTGTTATTTTTTTCCTATACCTAAATAGGGTGAACTGACTAGTATTCGACCATGGTCACAATTTTATTATTTTCTGCATTCTTAGTATCGGATGTATTTCTACTGAATTACATACTCTTTTTTAATAACAATGTTGTTCAGTCAGTGGGTCGTATGTTTGTTTGCCCACCCGTTATTGAATGATACGAAAATCACGGCGTCGAAAAAGTTATCTCTTACATAACAACAGACAACGAGTAGATTGAATAGTAGCTGCGATTTTTTTTTCAGAGTAAGTACATAACTCTGGTTTTTATTAAATTTGAGCGCGATAGTCCATTCATTGTCCAACCCAAACTCAATGCGAGGGGGTTTCTGCACTTGAAAGAAGCACAAAGTCATAGTTGAAAAATCCAGATTTAAATATTAAAATAAAATTTTTAAATGGACGTAAACCTGTACCTCTACCCTAATTTCATAGGTAATACGTTCGGCCGCGGAGTCCTTTGATGAGACCGCGATGCGTGGCGGCGCTTTTGACACGGACAATCGGTGCCGCCAAGGACATAATATTTGGCGCCAAAGTGCGTAAAACAGTAGGCATCAATGTTGCCATAACTGATTTTATAAAATCTGTAGATGGCATGTTAAAAATAGTAGAAGCAGCGTAGATTTCAAATGAAAAAGTGGTAAATTTATTAGTAGATTAAAATGTATTTTTACGCGTTTATGCTTTTTAAAAGATAGAAGACGAAATCCGGTTCGTTTGTTTTGCGTCTTGTCACCCGCAGAGTAGGTAAGTCTTGTCATATGCAAAGAAAAATATCGTGACAATTTTATGTATTACTTATTTCCTGATTCCTCAACTTTTTCTCCTCTTTCTACTCTGGCTCTATCTCCTCTCGGTATGATTAAAACTTGTGATTTTCAGTAGAAAGGCCGACCTTAACCACTGAGCACGAAGCTATCATTTACTTTTCAGTTCAGATTTTTAGCGCGAACAGATAGCAAAATGTACCTAGGCAATGTACTTTTTAGTAGAAATAGAATATTGTTCTGAACAAAGGGATTGATTTAACCATTAATTAGTTAACTGCAGGTTTTTCAGTCATATTTACCTTAAAAATGAAAGGAAGGTCTGTGGATTTTTCAAAATTCTACGTATTAAATTAGATAATTAGAATTAGATAGATTAATGGTTGGCAACATTCGTATGTACCTACTTGTGCCGACTTCTTTTCTGTAGGTTGTTTACATGTTTATTTGTAGACTAGTTGTTGTTCTGTTGTGCAGTGAAAATGTCGGTTTTTAGTAATAGCGAATATTAGATGATGCTTTGTGTTGGCGCAGCTGATGGTAGCTTGCGAAAAGCTCGTCGGCTGTACAGTGAGATATTTGTGGACGGAAGACTAGAGGGTGACCGTCGGCGGTTTCCCTCTTTGGAGTGTTTTAAGAAGATGGTGAACCGCCTTCAACACACTGGAAGTTTTCGTGGCGACCTTCTACGACGCCCACTGCTTTAGACGATCGTATTCTCGAGCATTTTGAAGTAGACCCGAGTACGAGTAGATACCCGGCGAGCTGGAACGGTTATCGGAGTGAAACCCGTTCATTTCAAGGGGGAAGTTCGCGCGTATTTAAAGATGCGTTTTGATCAGAGGATTGGGCGTGGCGGTGAAGTGAGAGTCACTTGCCCGGCGAGGTCCCCGGATCTCACTCCGCTCGACTATTTTCTCTGAGGTTACGTGAAGAAAAAGTGTACAGTACAGCATGTGACAGCAGAGAGAATATGGAAGCCCGAATATCAGAGATTTACGTAGCGTAACCCCAGATATGTTTCGAAGCGTGCGTGGTAGCATGTTACGGCATCGAGCAACGAGCCGTTGCGCGTTGCTATAATTTTTTAAACGTAGGTATGCCTTGGAGTTTCACGCATACTGTGGCGTCATAAACTCCATTCATGTGTACATGTACTCGTTATGTTTTTGTGGCCTACATAAGTGATAGTTTAAACTCCTTGTGTCGCGATCGTGAAGTGATAAATTAGTGCGTTCTTATGACTGTACCAGATCAGGTACATCACCGTTTCGCTGTAAGGAGAACACGCCCCGGTAAGTGATAGTCAAAATATCTCTGATGTAACCTGTATCTAACTATACCTACGCTTGGTAGGCCGGCTACCAGGCGCACAGCTGAGATTAGAGATTTTGCAGAGGTTATTGAACTCAATTGAACTTATCGCGAAAGAACAAAATACAATAGTGTTGTGACCTACCGCTTTTGCTAAATATCGAAAATTTTAACGAATTTAACAATTTTGTAAGACGACTAACGATGTCATCACTTTATTACTATTTGTACATTGGCCGGTGCATATCGACTGGTTATCAGGCATGTGTAACGACCCTTAAATATGACCACACCTTTCTGTAACACCCTGTATAACTGTGCTCCAAAGTTTTCACCGTAAACAAATTGTAAACTTGTTTGATACAAAACTTGTTGATAACTCGTAGAAGACTAATCAAAACACAATACTGGTTTTATACATGTATGTTAGATACTTTTTCGTTCACATAGAATGTATAGCCAACAAGTTGTAAACAAGTATAAAACACACATGACATATTGCAACTTGTCAAATACATGTTTTATACTTAGGTAAAAACGAGGGGTTAGAGAACAAAATAATGCGTATTTAAGGTACAATTCCGTGGCCGACCGCAGACAGCAGCGGCAGATGCAGAGCGTTCCGTGAAATACACTTGAATATGATAACTCTTTGTTAATGTTTTAATTCATTGCGGGTTATCAATGACAGATCAGTGACATTTATACGTATCGAAGTTTAAAAAGTAATGTATGCGAAGAGACAATCCGTGATCCGACCACAGATACCTAAATGGTCCATAGAAATAAAAGAAAATCGATCTCGCAACTCGCTCATTTGTATAAAACTATACATTTACAATTAACACATATACATTACTTGTTAAACTTGAATACGTGTGAACGGCGACATTGAGAAGCTGCATTAATTAAAATAATAAATGAAATTATCGTATTCAAGTCTAATTGATGGAACGGACTGCGAACTTCATACCTATGTTGTGACAGGCAGAGCTTATTACTGCTCTAATCTTATATGCAGTCACAATATATTATGTCTATAGGGCTGTCCACTAATCACGACGTAATACCACCAGGGGGAGGTAGGGTGTTTCTAAATTACGCAAAAAAATGAATATTTTGTTGTTTTAAGAAATTGTACCAAAAAATACACGTGTTTTTTGGGGAGGAGAGGAGACATAGTCTGATACCTCACCATGTATCAACAGTGGGGAATGAGGGTTAAAAAATTGATAAAAATCAAAAATCATGTGATTAATGGACAGCCCCTATATATGTGTACAGCAGTGTTTCAAAAATTAAGTCATAGCTAAAGTTACCCCTCAATCCTCAATATAATAAGTATATTCTGTGCTTGTACTTTACCGGCTTTTTACCCGATGATTTATTGGTGAAATTGACATTTTAGGTAAAATTAAGAACAATAGTCGAATTATATGTACCTTAAAATCACAATATCAAAAATCAAAATCAAAAATAAAAATATTGAAAATGGAATCGGATCCATTGATGATTTATAATGGTAGAAAATATGGAATCACATTTAGTGATGGATTACAGCGAAACAAAAATAAAACGCGTTCGTCTACGGATTTGTTAAAAGGATTAAAGTGAGAGCTTTATGCACTCGGTACTGGCAACACTGGGAACTACTACTACAATTGAAACCTGTAATATTACCTACGTTTTGATGAAAAGTGTAACCTGTAACGAGACTGACTTTTAGTAGCAATATTGTATTACATATGAAGAAACAAAGACAAGATGGGGATACCGTGATTCATTATCAGCTCACGTGTTTTCCTCTTCCTACAGTCCCGGATACTTTAAGCGGGGGGTGATAGAGCATCTGAGTTACATTACTTAGTGTTTGTAATGGTGACCCTCTTTCCTGAGACTTTGCCTTTAGCTTAGTATCAGGCGAGGTGGAGTCAAATTGACGTGTCCTAGATAAAAATTCCTAGCAGGTAAGACACGGCGGTATTTCCGCCCAATTGAGCAGTCCCACTGGGGAAGTACCTCCGTCCTACAGAATACAGCGGTTATAATAACTTCGTGTTGTATTCCCAACGGTGAGTAGGGTAGCCAGAGCTCACTGGAGAATTCGTGCTATCGGTGGGATGACTAAAGGCTTGACTCTGCTTTGTCCTCTACACTGACGGTACAGAAACTCTGTACTAACAGGGTCGGCAGCGCGAGTGTGGCTTCTCTGGTGTTACACACGTCCATAGGCCACGGTAACCACTTTCCATCAGGTTGTCTGCCACCTAAGGGGTATAAAAAAATCCCAGGGGACTATACCTAAGATGTAAGTGGCCGGAGTGCGACGGAAATGCCTTGCGGTTTCAGTTTTATTTCAACGTATGTTACATGTGAACTTCTGATAATATCATAACTAAATACAAATATTAATTCTTCCCTTTAAGTGTGAAAAAGCATTCAAAGAGGCCGTCAAGCTGAAGGATATCATTAAAAATTGTTGGTGTATAATGGTGACAGTTGCGTTCGGCTTACCATCAAACTACATGAAGCAAGTGTAATTAGGCATTTACCTGAGAATAACTTAAAAAAGTAGTAAAGAGTAAATTGTGCCAGAAATACTATTGTTCTAAATACTCGTGTTCGCTGAGTGAGTTCGCACGGGTTACCCTGCATTACATAATAATATGTTATGCCAATTAAATTATTATTTGTTCCAATTATTATATTGTGTATTATGTAATGTTATGTTATGTTGAAATTATTAATTGAATTATTTATCAAAGATTGTTTTAAATTAGGAATTAGATATTGTTTTAAATTAATAATTTATCATTGTTGACATGTTTTTGAATTGTTATGGTTGTGTTACTACTTTGTCGCATTGGGTTTGCCTGTAATGACTTATGTATGTAAGAATACTTACATGATAAACAAGCTTGGAAATGAGCTGTTTGCTTATGCACGCACCTACAATATGGGGGTTTTCAAAAGGGGCATTAGAAGGTTTTTTCAGGATCGGCAGCGCGAGTGTGACGCCTCTGGTGTTGCACATGTCCATAGGCCACGGTAACCACTTCCTTTTAGGTGGGCCGTGTGCTTGGCTGCAACCTAAGTGGTATATAAATAAGAAAATTATTGTATTTAGACTAAGTAGACTTAATAAATGTTTGTAAATAGACCAAAGGAAAAGTGGCCAGCTGAGTTTCTGGCCGGGGTTTTCTTAGGTCGCGGCCGCGTTTCGAACCAGTCGTCAATTTGTTTAACTAGTCTTTCATATTTCTTTTTGTATTGACGTTTTGTAAGTGCCGATTTATGACTTTGACTTTGAATTTTTATACAGTTGGAACATTTTCCAAGATGGCACTGCACAAAATATGTATAGTATGAGATTGAAGGGTAAACTTAAAAGTTTATTTTAAAGCAGGTTTAAGTTTAGAGTAGGCCGAAGGAACTCATATAGGCCGTCATAAATCAGACGGCCATATTTGACTCCACGCCAAGTGTCAAAGTTCACGTAAGTTCACATGATCGATGTCTTAGATATTGTTTTGAAAAATGGTGGGATATTACCGGAATAGGCACATGGTAATAGTACATTTTAAGACATAAAAGTATTTTTTGATAAATAAATAAACATTTTACAAGATGTACGCTCGAAAGTATGTGGCATAATTACATTGTGTTATTGATTTACGAATATATGCATATAATCATGCGTTTATCCCCGGAGAGTTAGGCAGCGGCGAATTAACACCCGAAGGATGCGGACCCACGTAATAGGGGGTGAGCAAATTGCCGTTTTCCGGGTACTATATTTTTCGAATATGAGTAAAAAGTTT
Source organism: Eilema griseolum (assembly GCA_963662185.1). NCBI lineage: Eukaryota > Metazoa > Arthropoda > Insecta > Lepidoptera > Erebidae > Eilema > Eilema griseolum. Next base: position 3,517,250 of record OY759235.1, read on the forward strand.
TGTATTAACATTTTACTAGTTGTTGTTCACGTTTCATCGCGACTTAAGGTTTTAAAAAGTATTTAATAATACCTAACAAATATGCAATGGACTGAGACGAGGTCTTGGGTTCGATCCCAGGTTTTACCATGGCACACACCAATGACTTTTCGATGCTTTTCCAATGCTTTATGAGTGCCCGTTTAATGGCAATAGGCTCACCACCTATTACATTGGGACTTAAACATAAACTGGCGGAATGTGGGTGCTAACACCTCTGCAAACTTCTTTGGGGATATAGGCGTGAGTTTATGTTATATTATGTTATTACTAAATTTCTTATTGTTTAGATCTACAAAATGGTCAATATGGCAACATCAACGAAAAATGCTGCCCAATCTGAGATGTCAGCCACTCTAGATGACGCCCTGATGTTATCAGGTAATATACACTATTTATTTATTTCTCTCTGCCTACCCCGGAGGGAAAAAGCAGTGAGTATAGTCAGTGGCCCGATCAGCTAATTGGGAAAAAAGGGTCACGTTTAATGTTTCCGAAGGTAGCTTGTGATGAATGAAAACCCATATAAATTTAAGCTTACAACTTGGAGACAGTTGTTGATTGAATGGGTGAATTATGAACCCCACCAAATTCTTTCCCTCAGAATTTCCTTCCGGGTATGAGAGGGCGGTTCTGGAAGAGGCAAATTAGCTACATCAATAGGAAAAGGTTCTATTTTTGTAATTTTTTTTCCAGGATTTGGAATTTATACCATTCTGCATACGCTGATGTCGGGTTTGGTGTTGATGGGCATGATAATGCAGTGTCTAGTCCTTGGCTACGTGATACCAGCGGCTCAATGTGACTTGAAGCTTACAACGCAACAGCAAGGATGGGTATCCGCCATACCTTTTGTTGGTAAATATAAAAAGAAAATATGATAAATCTTACCAATATTATTGGTAATTTGACAGTTTTTAAAATGCCTTGGTATGTTTGATAGTCAAAATAAACTGACCTCAATTTTTTTGAAGCTGGACATATAGGTGACATTAGAAAATAGAGCACTATAACTGTACACGTGTCAAAATTCATTATATCATTTATCTAGTTCCTGTGCCCAGTTTCAAATTCGATTTTTAAAATTTATTCTCGTGTCAGTACTGTTCTATGTTTGTGCTACACCTCTAATATACATAGAAGTCTATGTATTAATTTATTTCATCTAGTTAATATTTTCACAATGCACCAAATATCGAAATATGAGCGGTCTCATTGTTGTTACAGCGATAGTCTTGACATCATATTTCTGGGGCTGGTGGGGCGACACTCAGGGCAGGAGGTCGGTGATGCTAAATTCCATGATAGGTGCTGCGATCCTGTCGGTTGTCGCCAGTTTTGCCCCAGAGCTGATCTCGTTCTCTGTCCTACAATTCCTTTCTGCGATATTGTAAGTAAAATAACAAATCTTTTACTACATAGGAAATATGGACATCATATACATTAATAATAAGGACATCCTTATAATAAGTTCAGCGTTCCATCCGAGACTTTCACCTCAGAGACTCTTTTTGACTTGAGTTGTGCTGTCAGTGGGGAGATCAAAGGCTTGTCTTAATTTTGTATTACTAGGATTGTGTATAGTTATTACTAGGAAGCACACGAAGGTATTTCCATCCAAGTGAGAAGTCCGACTGGGGAAGTACCTCGGCCCCACAGAATACCGCGGCCATAATAACCTCGTGTTGAGTTTCCGGCAATGAGTAGGATAGCCAGAGCGCACTGGAGAGTTTTTGTGCTGTCAGTGGGAAAACCAAAGGCTTGTTCTGCTTTGTCTTTGTCACTGACGGCACAGAAGCTCTGTGTTAACAGGGTCGGCAGCGCGAGTGTGAATCCTCTGGTATTACCCACGTCTATAGGCCACTTTCCATCAGGTGGGCCGTGAGTTTGTCTGCCATCTAATTATATAATAAGGAGCGATTGCCATTGGACCTTTCAACCCTGAAATAAAAACTTTGTGCCAGAGTTTCTTCCGTTAATCAGTAGGTGAATCGACTTCCAGGTGAGGTTATATTGGATTCCGAAGTACTTGAAGACACTGCAAAACTTAGTAGCCGAAGAAAAATACGATGATAAACTGCGGGATACAGCTAATAATGTTATTAATTCAGAACTATTTGTTTATCTTACAGTATGGCGGGATCATCATCTATCGTTTACACATATTTGGGGGAATTTAACAATCATCGCTACAGAGACAAGGTGATCACTTGCGGCTCTTCATTCATTGGGGCGGGGACAGTCGCTTTACCGTGTAAATATCGATTTTCAAAAACTTTTATGCACACACACTAAAACAGTAAATTTATCTACTTTTATGCAGCAAATACTTGTCCAACATATCCTACCTAATACTCTACTACCTAAGATACTATCCACTGTGTTAATGGTATGAATGCGAATCTGGATTTGTTTGTTACTTAAGGAAGTAAACCTCTCAATTGGCGATAGCGAAGTTCTGTAATAAGGTTCCAACTACCGTAGTATTTGAAATGCATTAATTTTAAAACTAAATTTGAAAATTTTAGTGAAGAATAGTAATGCTACATCTAAAAGCCTTAGATTTTTTCCAGTTTCTTGTCAGCCTAACACACGGATGTTTATGATACCTAGCACTATAGATGTATTGAATATAGTGATAATGAAAATTTTGCAGGTTTAGCTTGGCTGATTCTCCCACTAGAAATCACCTACGTGGTTCCATTTTTGAACATCACTTATCGGTCTTGGAGGCTGTTAGTGGTAGCAGCTGCAGCGCCTTTTGCCATTGGAGCAGTAATTGTGACATTTGCATCTGAAACTCCCAAATTTCTTGCCATAACTGGACGCCACGAGGAGGCGTTGGAAGTCGTCAAGACTATCTACAGTGTCAACACTAGACAAACTAAAGATAGTTTCCCAGTAAGTAATGAGTGTAAGTAAGTATATTGTATACCAGATATTTAAAGCTAAAAATTAAATCTTCTGCCCGCCTCTTACAATCTTACACGGAGTGTCAAAAACCATCTGACGAGGCTTTTTTTTTATGTGCACAATCAATCCCCACGGATACCTCCCCACCGGAGCCGGTGAAAGAGGTTATGTCGGACTCGAACCGACTAAATCGCACGCCGCCTGTGGGTCGTTTTGGTTGCCTGAGGTGAGGTTGACAGGCATATCCCTCGCACCCTGGCTGACACAGGGCCATCTCTCACGATCGGGCCCTCTCCTCGGGTGTGTGGGGACTACAGAGTCCCCAAATCGTCCCCGGCAAACGGGGAGGCGCGTCAGGCGCCGCGGACGTTGGCTCTTTCTCCATCCGACACAAATACTTCCCGAAGCCAGACAGTACGAGAGGCTGTCGTGTGGCCTCTCTAGCCACTCCCCCATGATGGGTCTTACCGCCGCTACTACGGCGCGCCCTACCATCTGTCGAGGCTGTTAATGTAGCGTTTACCATTATAGGATAGTTAACATCTAGTAGAATAGTTGTCCAAATCAAGGAGTCCCATATCTCTCGTCTGGAGTTAACACTATTACCTCATCTCCTGCATCAATCATCGTCAATTGACGGAATGACACTAAGAAAAGAAAAATATCACATTAGAATTCATATCTATATCTAAATTGCACAATTCTCTAAGTAAACAGCGCTACGACAGCCTTTTATACCACTTAGGTGGCAGACAAGCGTACGGCCCACCTGATGTTAAGTGGTTACCGTGGCCTATGGGCGCGTGTAACACCAGAGGAGTCACACTCGCGCTACCGACCCTGTAAGCGCAGAGTTTCTGTGCCGTCAGTGTAGAGGACAAAGCAGGACAAGCCTTAAGTCATCCCACTGACAGCACAAATTCTCCAGTGAGCCCCGGCTACTACCTACTCGCCGCTGGGAACCCAACACGAACTTATTATAACCGCGGTATTCTGTAGGGCGGAGGTACTTCCCCAGTCGGACTGCTCAATTGGAAACACCGCCGTGTCCTACCTCCTAGTCGTAGCCTTGAGAGAGGTTGCCATTGGTCGGACTGGGTGACGTCACTGGAGATCGACCAATGATAAGTTCTATCAAGGCTGTCGTAGCGCTGTGCTCGATGTGTATGCTTAGAGAACTGCACTGATGGTGTCTCAATCAAATTCCACATTACCAACTCATTGATATAAAAAAATCATCTTGTAAAATTGTAATTAAAATAATACGTGTTGTAGGTTAAAAAATTAATATTAGACGAAGACAATGCAACGCCTTTCACCAAGAAGAGCATACTGAGTTCTATGAAAGAACAGACCGTACCGATTTTTAAACCACCCCTACTGAAATGGATGGCCCTAACTTGTTTTGTTTTATTCGCAATATTTGCAGCGTAAGTATGATGTTGCTTATTATTACTTCCCCTTATAAATAAGCTTCCTTAGACTGAATCGGTACTTAAGGGAAATCAATTAGTACATAAGGAACATGTAAGTCGGCCAACTTATCAGAGTCGACCTCGATAAATATTTGACCAATCAATAATGTCATTGAAAAACGGGTATGTTAAAATCACTCTAAAGCAGCTGGCATGAAGGAATGATAACATGATAATAAAAGAAGCTCTTGCAGTATGTAAGGACCAATATTTGTCTGTTACCTCTATCTCGTCCGGAAAGAAGAAGGCGTATTATGCAGGTAAATGTACTTCTCCTGTGAGTGAACTGTTTGATAGGTATGTTTATTTCAAAACTAAATCATAAAGTACTGGAAATGCATTCAATTTGCAACAATCTTATCAATGCAGACTCGGAAGTGTAGTGTGAAATAATACTTGAATTATCTATATGAATATTTGCATTTACAGAACCATTGGCTTCTATATCTGGTTTCCTACTATCCTAAACTCGATCGGCAGTTCCAATTCCACCAATATGAAGATTTGTGACGTTCTCAACGCCAACAGACTTGCTACTCTTGAAGCTGCTGAAGCTGCTAATACTACGGTAATTAAATATTTTTTTGTATATTTATCACTCAATTCACCTATACCGTATATATAGAATATAGCTATACCATGAGTTACAACAATGAGTGAAGAATCGAGAAGCGAGAGACTGACTGTAGATATGTATGGACATAATATTATGAGAAGCGATAAAAGTAATGTTTAAAAAATATTCAAATAGCGAGGGTTTTAAGAGCAGAGATCGGCTCAACAAAGGTGGATTGAATGCGTGAAAGAGAATATGGCCAGGAACAAAGTAACTAAGAAGATGACATGCAATAATGTTTACGGGAATTGACGCGGTCATGGTATAGGTACACAAGACAAAAACGATAGCCTATCCATCTAATAAAATCTATTTATGATCTGGGTCAAGTGGAAGCACCCGTATGTTATACATATGTGTGTTCACACAACAATAACTCATTGCTTTGAAGTCACATGTGTACGTCATCAATAAAGGCGTATTAGTGTAATACGTTTATGTGTGCCATTGTGCATGATCGTGAATCGTGAACGATTGAATATGTGTGAGTGATTTGCCTGCCATCGAACGAGAAGGTAAATTTCACCATTTTAGCACAGGCTCACGTAGTTGAGTGGCATTACAGGCGTAAAGACATTTCGAAGGTAGCGAGTTCGAACTGCAACTATATTGATGTACTCGTTGAAGTTAATAAATAGTTTTGTTTTTGTTCTTTATCTTGTTTGTGATATTAAAGAACGTTTAAGTTGTTAATTAACCGTGTGGAAAGCACAATGCATCCAATTGTTGACAGTTAAAAATAAAATTATCATGTTATTTTAATCATGAGAATGAGGGTAGCATAAATTCCAATACGAGAAACATTAATGCAATGTGTCTGCAACAATACTCGCTCAGTAATAATAAAAATACTACTGATTTAAGTTGCTATAAAAAATAACTAAAATATCAAGATACTTTTGTGATGTTACCTCAACATTCCCTTAATAGGTAAGTAATTAACATGAAGATATACAAATATTTAAAAGTTCAAAAAGTAAAATTTAACTGGGATTCGAACTCAAAACTTTGCAGGATTTTAACTCTTAAAAAGCGAATCTGTAAACCCCAGGGGCACGGAGACTTACAAGAATTTAACAAATACTACGTTTATATACCAGTAATAAGAATTTTATGAGTTATTGTTATTACTAAAGAAAGTGTAACTGATGATAAATAAATACGAATGGTTTTGAATCAATTGTAATTTGCAAGTGTATAAGTGTGTGTGAGTGAGGAAACGAGTTTTGTTACACACACATTTATGTAGAACATACTGGTGACTTTTTCTGCTTGCCAAAATCAATATAAAGATCTGTATAATACTTATATCACTAGACAGGCTATCGTTTTTGTCTTGTGTACATACATACCACTGAGTCAGTCAGCCTGTAATCACGGCCTATGTAAATTGGCCGAAACGTAAGGCAAATCAAAGGTATGTACCTATACCATAGTTGGAGGTAGAACACGGTGGTATATCCGCCCAATTGAGCAGTCCGACTGGGGAAGTACCTCCGCCCTACCGAATACCGCGGTTATAATAACTTCATGTTGTGTTTCCCAGCGGTGAGTAGGGTAGCCAGAGCTCACTGGAGAATTTGTGCTGTCAGTGAGATGACTAAAGGCTTGTCCTGCTTTGTCCTCTACACTGACGGTACAGAAACTCTGTGCTTACAGGGTCGGCAGCGCGAGTGTGGCTTCTATGGTGTTACACACGTCCATAGGCCACGGTAACCACTTTCCATCAGGTGGGCCGTGCGCTTGTCTGCTACCTAAGTGGAAAAAAAATAAGCATGATCACGTTAATTCTCGTAAACATTATTGTATATCATGGAACGCGATGTATGGAGTATATTGACACAGGTAGAAGATGATAAAGCACCTAGGTATATCATGCCCAAGTTAATTACCAAGAATATTATAGTTTCTCTTACCCTATTATAAATCAATTTGTAAGTTCTTTCTTCAATTCCAGGCTGTTTGCGATGATTCCATCTACACGTCTACCTACCTCCGTTCTATCTACATTGGCTTGACTTTCTACTCGATGTATGTCATCGTTGGAATCCTTGTAAATTTTGTATCCAAGAAATACATCCTTCTAGTAACATTGACAATCACAGGATCTTGCGGCATTGGATCGCATCTGGCCCCAGATGTGCAGGTGGCAGTTATATTATTTGGAATATTCCAAATGTCCGGCGCCTGTATAGGGTTGATGAATGCAGTCGCAGTAGGATTTTTCCCCACCAAATTCAGGTATGATATAGCTAGTTCAATTAAAATAAACAAACTCTTCAGCTGTATAATACTAGCATATATTATTATTATTTCTTACTCCTTGTGATTATACCGTTATCAAGTTAGTGTTGTTTCCGGTGATATCCGAGGTTTAAACCTCAGAGCTCGCTCCCTCTTTCTCTTAATTTTAGTTTGGTTGATACGGCCTTTCTGGGAAGTACTGCTCTCTAATATTTTTTTTTTTGTGCAGGGCAATGGCTATCTGTTTAGCCATGATGATAGGCCGCTGCGGTTCCATGGTGGCTTCTAATTTGATCGGATTGTTTTTAGAAGTCAATTGTGGTGCAGGATTTTATTTATTTGGTGGTCTCCTCGTTGGTAAGTTTAAAAGCATAGTTTTTTTATACTAGTTGTTGGTAGCAAACATTATTAGAGTGCCGATAATCTAGCGAATTTAACAAAAAAACATTTTACATTTAAACATAGTAAACTGTGGTTTCAGGTAGAGTAGAATTTAGGTCACCCCATCTCTTACCATGCGCTATCGTACAAGGCGACTAAGGGATAGGGCTGTTTAAAAACACACAGATATATAGCTTCTGATGCATGGCTCGAGTCAAAAGTAGAGCCCGGAATACGACAATAGGATCACCTCCTATTACGTGGGACCAAATACAATTATTGGTGAATGTGGGTGTTAATTCACCTCTGACTAACCATCTGTCGTAAGGCGTGATTATATGTACATGTATGTTCAAAAAAATTAAAGTACACAACGAAAACCGAGAGAATTTCTGTGTTGTAGCGGTAGAGCGTTCCAACGCTAAATGAACGCGGGTTTGATGCCTGCTCAGTGCAAACATTTGTATGCATTAATGTTTAAATGCATCAATCTAGGCAATTTCTATATGTATACATTTCCTAAAAAATCGTGTCTAAGTGTGTATATTCGCATTCTAGAATCTATTAAGTTTTTTAGACCTTAATCACACTGTTAAAACAAGAAATCATGTAATTTGGTCATGTCGTATTCTTAACCGTTCGGGATAATTTATTTTTATTACTTACTTATGTTCCAGTATCCGGCCTAACTTGCTTGACGTTACCGGACGACAAGAAGACCAGTTCCCCCAAACTTCCCGAAACTACTCAAGGAGAAGACAGGCCTGAAATAACAAGATTTTAGAATTTATTCCAGTATAATGTAAAATTATGTACAAAATTGTCGTATTAACATAAATAAATTTTTCTAATTCGTAGTCATGTCTGTATATTTTAAGAAGTAAAGTCAAACTCATCTGCAAGCCGGTATGTACATATACCTGTCAATTAATGGACGAAGCTCTGTGCTGGCCGTCCTATAAAGGTTGGGGGGAAGGTGTTCAACGTCAGATACTCCTATTTAAACAAACCAAATTAAATTATCGATTGGGTATTTTCATGTAGTTAAAATAAATTTAACCGAGCCACAGATATCTTATTTATTAAGAATGGTAAAAAAGAGGTAAAAGTTGCGTCTGTTCTTATTTTATCATTATTTAACCTTTTATAGTAAAATTATTGACAATGAAATATTATGACTTTTTTTTATACCACTAAGGTGGCAGACTAGCACACGGTCCACCTGATGGAAAGTAGTTACCGTGGCCTATGGACGTTTGTAACACCAGAGGAGTTACAGTCGCGCTGCCAACACTATAAGTACAGAGTTTCTGTGCCGTCAGTGTAGAAGAAAAAGCAGGACAAGCCTTTAGTCTTCCCACTGACAGCACAAATTCTCCAATGAGCTCTGGCTACCCTACTCACCGCTGGGAACACAACACGAAGTTATTATAGCCGCGGTTTTTCTGTAGGGCGGAGGTACTTCCCCAGACGGACTTCTCAATTGGGCGGAAATACCGCCGTGTCCTACCTCCTTTCAAAACGTCATAATAAATTATTTCATATAAGTTTCCACATAAATTACCGTTTTGACATTTAGTAAAAAGTAACAAAATTAACTAGTCAGTCAAAAACCCAATTGAGTGTAATCTGTTTCATTCCGATGTTAAAGAAAAAGACGCTAATGGAAAGAGATGGAAAGGCCCTTCTATTCTCTTACAACCGAAAACATAGGACTCGAAAAATACAAATACATATCATCATCATCACTATGGAGAAATATTTTCCTGATTGCATTCGAAACCGAGGTAAACTCATTGCGCTAACAGTGATATCTTCCAAACGAAACAGTACAGTTCATCTAACAGCCGTCGGGTTTTGTAGTTTACCAAAAAAAAAAACAAACAACAGCACAGCTGCGTCGAAACAATTCTGCAAAATTGGATCGTTCGGTATTAAAACTATCGCAGTTATAGGTATCGGCTCACACGTTGTACTGCACTCGGCCATTTTGTTCCGATAATGCAATCGTGTAACTTGCTAATTTCATATCGAGAACTATATTGGAAACAGCTGCATATCTTTTTTTTACACCATTTAGGTAGCAGAAAAGCACACGGCCCACCTGATGGAAAATGGTTACCGTGGCCTATGGACGTGTGTAACATCGGAGGAGCCACACTCGCGCTACCGACTCTGTAAGCACAGAGTTTCTGTGCCGCCAGTGTAGAGGACAAAGCATGATAAGCCATTAGTCATCCCACTGACACCAGAGGCGTTACATGTGTGCTGCCGACCCTGAAGAAACGTTCTAATGCCCCTCTTGAAAATCCCCATATTGTAGGCGCTTGGGAAAATCGCAGCATGGAGTTCATTCCACAGCTTGAGTGTTCGGTGGATGAAGTTGCTTTCATACCGCACAGTATCTAATTAGTAATCAACTGGTAAAAAATGTTTGACGAGAGAAAGACGTCTGGAAATGCACATACGAGTATCTATGGAGTGACAACAAGTGGAGTATTTTTACATTATTTGTAATCAGATGGCATAAATTCGATAAATGTTATGTGTGTTTTATCGTATTTATGCGGAGATGGTGACCTACTAGTACGGTCAAGTTCCACCCCATTGGGAAAGTAGCGTGACCTTATGTATGTGTAAACTGTTGTGCTTACAGGGTTGGCAGCGCTCCCTTGGTATTGCACACGTCCATAGGCCACGGTAACCACTTTCCATCAGGTGGGCCGTGTGCTTGTACCCTTTCATCTAACCTTTTCATCTAAAAATAAAAGATCAACTTTTAAAAAAGATACTGCGAACATTTTCTGATCTAATCTCATCTTTTGAGTCGGTGAAAAACAAGCAGCCGACGACGGTGAAAATAGATTAGAGCTTCGTAAAATGTAAAAGAGTATTAGCGTCAAATAAAATGATAGTTGGAGCGACGTTAGTTGTTTGCTGCCGCCTGAATAAAAAAGAAAAAGTTGAATTTTATTTCTACCAGCGCCTATTTGAAAGTCAATTGCCCTCTACATTAATATTATGAAAGGTGTATTCCTATTCCGTGACACATAAACGAGTAACAGTGTTAAAAATACAACATGTCAAATTCGTATCAACTGTCATTACTGCTGTCACTTTTTTGCGGGGGTGCCTGCATTCCAGCTGGACCCTATCGAATCGAAGCAAAGCACTGAGGATTGTCGATAATATATACATCGACTGTGTGGAACCTCTCAATCTCAGAACCGACCATACAATGGTACAGTCGTATTGTTTCTCACTTCGACTCGGTACTTGCATGGGGTGATTATGAGGGTACAGGTTAGCCAGTGGCAGGGTCGGCGAGCGCAAACTCACATAGTTTGCACTCTCTAATGTGAAGGGGTGTGATGACGACAAAAACCTTTTTAACCGTCTTCAAATAGGAGGAAGGATCTCAATTTGTCAGAATCTTTACTTTACATTTTGATGGTAATGCCTTAATATGGACCATGGATCTGTTCTGATGATGGAGGAGGAAGGTGATCATAGGCATTCCAAAGTTAAAGTAACTTTTGTTGTGACAGTCATGATTCTTGACTGAGTTTTTGTACGTAATGGAGTCGAACTAGTAGTGTGAAAATGGTTTGTTTTTTAACGGATAAATATAAATCCTTCAAGATCGAAGCTACATTTACAATAAGAAAGCTACTTTCCATCCCGAAATTCCCTAAGGACATCAGTCTAAAATCCTAGGAGGAGGCGGGGCGGGAGCGGCAGAGGGAGCGACGAAGGATCGCAATCCAAACTGCCCGCGTACGAAGGCCCGACCTCCACCCCCCATGAGCGCAGGCCTGGGGGTGACGGATGGAGCCGCCCGTCACCCAGGCAGAAGCAGGCCGCGGCGGCGGCGCGCCTCGCGCGCCTCCCCATTTCCGGGGACGAGTCGGGGACTCTGTGGTCCCCACACCCGAGGAGAGGGCCAGATCGAGAGAGATGGCCCTGGGTCGGCCGGGGTGCGAGGGATATGTCTGTTAACTTCAACTTCGACAATCAAAAACGACCCACAGCCGGCGTGTGTTTTGGTCGGTGCTCGGTCATCTCACTGGAGAGTTTTTGTGCTGTCAGTGGGACGACCAAAGGCTTGTACTGCTTTGTCCTCTACACTGACGGCACAAAATCTCTGTTCTTACAGGGTCGGCAGCACGGATGTGACTTCACTGGTGTTACACACGTTCATAGGTCATGGTAACCACTTTCCATCAGTTGGGCCGTGTGCTTGTCTGCCACCTAAGTTCGCTCCGGCTCCGGTGGGGGATATCCGTGGGGATTTCGCGCACGAAAAAAAATGTCTAAAATCCTGCGCCAGGGCCTCATCCGTCGATCAATATGTGGTACCTACTGGAACAATAATTAGCTTGGAACCTTTGTATCTTTGTGTATCCCACATACCCTTTTCTCGTTAAAAACCAAACTATGCAATTTCCATCAAAATATGTAAGCTATAGATAAAATTAGTAATAATTTATAATGGTTGCGACGATCCCTGGCGTGCGATATATTCTGGAGTTGAATATTAGTTTGCTCAGAGTTGACCATTGAAAAGACGAAGTTTTGGCTTATCTATATATGTACACATGGTTTAATTATGTGTGTAGGTAGGAATATCTTATATATAAAATTCTCGTATCACAATGTTCGTTCCCGTACTCCTCCGAAACGGCTTGACCGATTCTCATGAAATTTTGTGAGCATATTGAGTAGGTCTGAGAATCGACCAACATCTATTTTTCATACCCCTTAGTGATAAGGGTTGTCACCCTGAACATTTTTCTTTAATTTTTAGACATTTACTTAAAAATTATTTATATGGCAAAACAACGTTTGCCGGGTCAGCCAGTATTATACCTATATATATATATAAATATATATATATATATATATATATATATATATGTGTCTATACATAACATCCGATATACCTTACCGTATACTGGAAATCTGTGAAGGGGAGGCAGAAGTGTGATAACACCCAAATCTCGCCAAATATGATTTTTGATCCCATGTAACAGAGGCCTATTGCCGTCAAGCGGTTAACTTTAAGCAGGATAAAAAGAAATGATGTGTTCATATCTGTTTATTATATGTCTGAAAGTGTACACAGTAGTATAATGTGTGCCGCCTGTTTTATTCTACAGGCCCACAGGCCTCAATATCCACTTCCATTTGTTTTTTGCCATATGATGTGCTTATAGGTGTACTAGAATCTCATGGCAAATTGGAAAATATACATTTATAAATTGCAATACTAGGGAAATTAGGACGAAACTATCTTGATACTTTTAATTTTAATTGGTTTTTTATACATAATAACTTTTGAACTTATTTTTTTACATCTCTTAGGTGGCAGACAAGCCTACCTGATGGAAAGTGGTTACCGTGGCCTATGTACGTGTGTAACACCAGAGAAGCCACATTCGCGCTGCCGACCCTTTAAGCACAGAGTTTCTGTGCCGTCAGTGTAGAGGACAAAGCAGGACAAGCCTTTAGTCATCCCACTGACAGCACAAATTCTCCAGTGAGCTCTGGCTACCCTACTCACCGCTGGGAACACAACACGAACTTATTATAACCGCGGCATTCTGTAGGGCGGAGGTACTTCCTCAGTCAGACGGCTCAATTTGGCGGAAATACCGCCGTGTTCTACTTCCTACAAAAACCTACAAAAACTTTCGCGTTAAATGATACACAAAGGCCTTGAAGGCTAATCAAAGGTATGTATGTACCATAATCGCATTTATTCCCGTAAACATTATTGCGTACCCAACTGAGTCGAGAAAAGGCTTGAAGAATGATGGATAAATGACGGATCGACTGCTTTGCATTTGCTAAACATCTTAAGCACGTACTACGCACGTCCTCAACTTATTTAAAAAATTTCGTGTGAAACCTAAAGCCAGAAAAAATAAACGGATGAAATGCAAACAATAGTAAAACAACGGTTTTAAACCATCCATTTGTGCAGCTTACAATATAAAATGAATAGATTATGCAAATCCTACGTGCAGTTCTTGAGTCAGCTTCGATAAAGATGAATGCGTTTACTGGAGAAACCAATAAACTTGAAGTTGTATCGTCTGCTGTAAGACACTTAAAGGAAATAATTTGTAAGACTTACCAGACATTTTGTAAAAATAAAAATACAATGGTAGCAATAATAATCATGACTAGAGGGCTGGTTTATTTCTTGTGCAAAGGATTGGTATTGCCATTCAACGTGGCAATGCCACCAGCCTTCTTGCCACCCTCCCGGTTGCCATCGATGAGGAGGATTTCTATGATGCCTGTAGGTTTGTATAGGTATATTTTGTATTATATTTTAATTTAATTTGATTTAATTATAAATGTGAAAGATTGTGAAGATTTTTGATTGTTTCAATCATGCTCTAACAGCTCCAACGGATCTGTCTGAAATTCGATACAAGGATATTTTTATTCCTGTGTGGTGTGAGAACAGGATCAAAATTTCACATCTTGGACCTAAATCGCGAGACAAGCGAAGCCCTCATATGCGCAAATTATTTGGAATAATCCATGATTGGTCATCAGTCCATCTAAATAGGGGGTGTCCTACTTTCCGTTTGCCTTCTCGCGGTCTCTATTCTAGGACTCGTTTACTTCAACGGCCATCGGTCCCTCAGACAAACAGACACACTTGGCCGACCTATCACCACTTCAACTTGCTTATTCTACGAGCTAAATCGGTAACTTTAGTTCTTTGTCGGATGACCTGAAAAAGGTAGCTGGGACAGACTGGATCCGGAAGGTGTAGGATAGAATAAAATAGCGCACATTGGGAGAGGCCTAAATCCAGCAGTGGACTGCTGGATTATTTGCTAATTGATTAAGTTCATGATTGGTGAATTGGAGCTCGCAATGCCTGCTATAGCGCCCCGTGATATCATCAAAAGACACCCAAGAAACATGTTCTGTGCGTATAGCAAAAAATTAATAAGTAGCTATAAGAATCTATTTCACATCTATTTATTCATTTATTTTGTCAACCATGACATTGCGCCGACATCGTGCACGCCTTAACGTCCTATGCACTGAAGTAATTCGATAACTAGCCCATCCACGGCCCCTCTTGTATGTAATTTTATGGATGTTACACCCCAAGTTAAGGTTTGAGCTTCGGAGGCTAACATGTAATTTAATGGTACTTCAATATTTCGGAATTTACTACTAATGATTGGGTAATAATAGGGTATGGAATCGTATTAAGGTTGGGCATACATTGTTAGTTTGTTTGAATGTAGTTTATAAAAAAAAACTGTGTGAATTTTGCCTTCATTTTATTATTGACAATAAATTAGAATTGAATGAAGTTTTAAAGCATTTAGTATGCTAACTTTTCAAATGGATTAAGATACAACAAATTTAATCGGTTCAGGTGCGATTCGGATTTCTCTTAAAGGGGGAACGCTCTGACCAATAAACCACAGAACCTTCGCCCGAAATCATCCAAATTCTTCAATACATAATCCGTCTTGCGGCGACGGTGAGAGCTATCTAATGATACTTGTACGAACTATAGGCACCAATGAATGATGATACAATCATTTTAAACATTGTTTTATGATTTCACCGCCTGTTTGTATGTGTAACTGGAGGCTGTTTAACATCAGAAGATGGCAATAGGCTCACCACCTATTACGTGGCGCCGAAAACAATGATTGGTGAAATGTGTTAATTCACCTCTGCCTTTCCCTTCGGGGATAAAGGCGTCATTATATATTGTTTGTACACAAACAGGCGGTGATTTTTTTTATACAACTTAGGTGACAGACAAGCACACGGCCCACCTGATGGAAAGTGGTTACCATGACCTATGAACGTGTGTAACACCAGTGGAGTCACATCGGTGCTGCCGACCCTGTAAGAACAGAGATTTTGTGCCGTCAGGGTAGAGGACAAAGCAGGACAAGCCTTTGGTCATCCCACTGACAGCACAAAAACTCTCCAGTGAGCTCTGGCTACCCTACTCACCGCCGGGAACACAACACGAAGTTATTATAACCACGGTATTCTGAAGGGCGGAGGTACTTCCCCAGTCGGACTGCTCAATTGGGCGGAAATACCGCCGTGTCCTACCTCCTTGTGTAAATATAAATCAATGTTTAAAATGATTGTAACATTATTCATTGGTTCCGATAGTTCGTACAAGTCTCAGTAGATGTCTCCCACCGTATATCTGTCTGATGTTAAACAGCCCTGTCCCTTAGTCGCCTTGTACGACACCGCATGGGAAGAGATGGGGTGGTCCAAATTCTACTCTGCCGGAAACCACGTTCCAATCCTGGACATTACACTACCAAAGTGAACCCGCTCTTAATTAACCCGCAATATAAATTAGCTGGAGGGGTTTTTATGAATTACTAGCTGTTGACCGCGGCTCCGCCCGCGTGGATGTCGGTTATCGCTAAGTGTTGAGTCAACACTATTGAGCACAAAAAAATTCTAAAATAAAAGTAGCCTACGTTACTCTTTATTACATCAGCTACTTGCCAATAAAGACTGTCTGTCTGGCTGTTTATTCCGGCTAATCTCTGAAATGGCTGGACCGATTTTGACGAACTTTTATTGGCAGGTAGCTGATGGAATAAGGAGTAACGTAGGCTACTTTTATTTTAGAAAATTTTTATACTCAATAGCGTTGACTCTACATAAAGCGATAACCAACATCCACGCGGGCCGAGTCGCGGGCAATAGCTAGTCTTATATAACTTGCATCTCAAAATCCTTTCTTAGGGGATGCCTACGTCATAGTAGCTTTATGTGTGCAAAGTCTCAGCCCGATCGGTTTAAAATTGACTAAGTTTCATACAAACTTTCATCCCCTATTTTATCCCTTTGGGGATAGAATTAATCAAAATCCTTTCTTAGCGGATGCCTACGTCATAACATCTACTTGCATGCCAAATTTCAGCCCGATCCGTCCAGTAGTTTGGGGTGCGTTGATAGATCACTATGTCAGTCAGTCAGTCAGTCAGTTACCTTTGAGTTATATATATTTAGATTAGTAATTACTTTAACCGATACTCCATTAAAAAAAGATATTACAATCAGCACGAAACAATAAAAATTAATCAAGTAGCGTATTGGTATTTTGTAAAATTTATCAGTGAACAAAACGAGTTGTGGACACTCGGGTGAGTAAGTACAGTTGTTCATTTTATCTTTCATTTGCAAGTACCAGCAATTGCATAATTGTACGGTATTTAATTACATTCAGTACAATCGTGGAGAGAACTGTTTTATTGGCAATAATACTGTTGCGTTGGTCAGGAGGCTGTATTCGAAAATAATGACAATAACGTTCCACGAAATCTTTATGGCATATATTACGTATATCGGCCTCGTTCTTGCAACCTATGGGATCCTATTCCCAGGATAAGCCCTTGTGTTATTATGGAGTGCAATCTATTCATATTTCAAAATTTAGCTACATCGGTAGTCGTTAGGGCGTGATTGAGTGACAAATATCCAATCATCTTCACAAAGTTTCACATTTCTAATTACTGATCCGCTCTCTTGAGTTGTAGCGTGATGAATATAGCTAAAAACTTTCCTTGAAAGACGGACTATTCAATCCTTACTAATATTATAAATATGAAAGTAACTCTGTCTGTCTGTCTGTCTGTCTGTCTGTCTGTTACGCTTTCACGCCTAAACCACTGAACCGATTTTGCTGAAATTTGGTACAGGGGTAGATTAGATCTTGGGAAAGGACATAGGCTATGTTTTGTCGCGATAACCGACATCTACGCGGGCGGAGCCGCGGGCAAAAGCTAGTAATAAAATATTCGTTCAACCAAACAAACAGACTCTTCATCTTTATAATATTACTAGCGGACGTCCACTAGTAATATTTGTTTGTTTCACAGGCTTTGCCTGCGTTAAAATGTTTTATGCTTCCCGATTCCCGCGGGAAAAACTCCCGGGTGTGAAAGTCCCGTTGAAATCGGTCCAGCCGCTCCAGAAATTAGTCGGAACAAACAGACAGACAGATGGACAGACAAAGTTTGTAAAAATGGTATTTTGTTGTATGTATGTATTCATATGCATGTAGTAGAAAGCGATTATCTCGATATTACAAGCAGGCAATCCAATCTTATTTATATGTATTGATAAGTCTCTTTATCTCATAGTATCTCAATATCCTAGGTATGGATGTTCGCTGCAACCATAATAACAAATACTACATCGGGAGAATCATAAAAACAGCCTCGCGTAATCTCGGAATCCTGAACAGAGTGAGACGCTCTTTCACGTCTGAGCAGCGGTGTATTCTCTACAAGACGCAACAGGCGAATTCTAATTGACGTGTCCTATATAAAAAATTAGGAGTAGCAGAGGTAGGACACGACACGATTTCCGCCCCAATTGAGCAGACCGACTGGGGAAGTACCTTCGCCCTAAAGATTACCACGGCCATAATAGCCTCGTGTTGTTTTCCCGATGGTGAGTAGGGTAGCCAGAGCTCACTGGAGAGTTTTTGTGCTGTCCGTGGGAAGACCAAAGGCTTGTCCTGATTTTGTGTTCTGCACTGATGTCACAAAAACTTTATATTCTTTCAGGGTCGGCAGCACGGGTGTGACTCCCGTGGTTTTACACACGTTCTTAGGTCACGGAAACGCTTTCCATCAGGTGGACCGTGTGATTGTATGTCACCTAATTAGTATAAAAAAGTAGGATATATTCTACGTATGTGATACACGTAAGTACTTGCTAAAGACTCAATTACTGCAATATTATTTCACATTACATAAGACCTGTTAATGACATATAATACAATTATATTAGAACCTACATTCACAGAATAGATTGAATAAAGAAAATATGGTTAACATTAAGAAAATAGAAGGAATATTCTTTGCTTTATACGTTAATAGTAATTATTCTATAGGCTATATTTGCTCTCGACATATCTAAGATATACGTTTTCTCTCATTACCAAGTTTAATGTTATCAAAGCATAATAGAATATCTGTTAGTACTACATTTATTCATTGAGATAGAGCAGACGGGTTAGCAGAGATATAATAACATGGTCTATATATAGGACACAATTTTGAGCTAAAAAATACACATCGTCAGTTTTTCAATCTGGTCTCTCATATAACATATTTTTCGTTTTAGATTGGAAAAGGTGTCGGTAGCTTAGTGATTATGAGCCGGGATTATGATCGAGAGGTTCCGGGATCGAATTCTGGCCATTACACTACCAACGTGAATTCACTCCTAAAACAAGCCTTGTCTGCCTGCCACCTAAGTAGTATAAAAAAAAAAGACGTGTGGCACTCGGGGACTGCCGCGGTAAAGCTATTGCATAGCATTTTTTATGAACTTATGCAATTATAATAAATAATAATATAATTTGAATTTGAATCTGAGTCTGAGTCTGGGTCTGGGTCTGGGGTCTGGGTCTGGGTCTGGGTCTGGGTATGGGTCTGGGTCTGGGTCTGGGTCTGGGTCTGGGTCTGGGTCTGGGTCTGGGTCTGGGTCTGGGTCTGGGTCTGGGTCTGGGTCTGGGTCTGGGTCTGGGTCTGGGTCTGGGTCTGACCGCACCTTATTAGACGACGACTCTCTGCGGGTGGCAGTGGGGAGCGCCACTGCCACCCGCAGAGAGTCGTCGCCTGGGCTGCAAGGTGTGTGAATCACGCAGATGCATCTGCGGCTCCAAGGTGGAGGAGGACCTCCTCCACCTTGGAGCCGCAGACCATCATGCACTGAGCTGTCGTCGCTGCACAGGCAGGTTCCCGCGTCACCATGCCCTCAACAACATAGTCCGAAGGGGTCTCATATCGGCGAATGTACCATGCGTGCTGGAGCCCCCGGGTCTCTGCAGATTAGACGGGAAGCGACCTGATGGTCTCACTTTGCTGCCGTGGAAAAACGGCAGGTGTTTGGTGTGGGACGCCACATGCGTCAGCACAGTCGCGGCCACGCATCTTGGTCGCACCATCAATGCCCCGGTGGCGGCGGCTGAGGACGCTGCGACCAAATAAAGGGAGGAAGAGAAGGAGGATGGAGCCACAATATTATTTTGTGCCCATTGCGGTGGAGACTATGGGCAGTTGGAGGTCGAATACGAAGAGGTTGATCGCGGAAATTGGCCGCCGCATCCACGACCAAGGCGGTGAATTCCGATCCGGCTCGTTCCTGGGGCAAAGGTTGGCCATTGCGATTCAGCGGGGCAACGCGGCCGGCATCATGGGTACCTTTGCGCCGGGAACGAAGCGGAGTGGGTTGTTTGACGCGACATAATCGCGAATTTGTTTTGTGTATTTATGTTTTAATTATTTTGTATGTATTAAATTTCAATTAGGTTTATTTTATCGTAATTAATAAACAATTACTTTTATGTAGATTTAACTAATTGTTCATTTTACTTGTTAAACTTTGATACTACTCGAGTCGAAGTTTACCATTAAACGATATAGAATGAAATTTCAAAGCATTTAGTAAGCTAACTATTGAAATCGTTTAAGATATGAAAGAAATTGAATCAGTTCAAGCGGGATTAGCACCCGCGATCTTTCCCTTACAGGGCCACTTAGCCACCACACGTCCACACCATCCACACTTGCCTAAAATCATCCAAATCTTCCTATATATATTCGTCTTCCGATCTCTACTACCATCTATCTACCGATACTCGTACGAACTATTAGCACCAATGAATGATATTACAATGATTTTTAAACATTGATTTTTTATTTCATAGGAGGTAGGACACGGCGGTATTTCCGCCCAATTGAGCAGTCCGACTGGGGAAATACCTCCGCCCTACAGAATACCGCGGTTATAATAATTTCGTGTTGTGTTCCCAGCGGTGAGTAGGGTAGCCAGAGCTCACTGGAGAATTTGTGCTGTCAGAAGGATGACTAAAGGCTGGTCCTGCTTTGTCCTCTACACTGACGGCACAGAAACTCTGTGCTTACAGGGTCGGCAGCGCGAGTGTGGCTTCTCTGGTGTTACACGTCCATAGGCCACGGTAACCACTTTCCATTAGGTAGGCCGTGCGCTTGTCTGTCACCTAAGTGTTATAAAAAATAATACTCCGCCCAAACTGTCTTAAGCGATTTGAATGAACGATATTATCATATTCTGTGGTTGCTGTATGTATCGACTATGAGTTCGTACCATTACTATTAAAAGTCAGTAGGGGTACCGTTTGTTATTTTAGACTATAAACAGAAACGGTACAACCGCGGTATTAGTTTATTGCGGTGCCAAAACAATCACCAAAACAATCGAAGGACAAACAAATCAACGACAACCGTGTTCTATATTTACTGTAGACAAACACACAAACAAACGGACTGAACGTTACAAACGGCAACAATTTGGACCTACACTCAATGTTGACTTACATAACTACAAACTGTTATGAAAATATTTACAACCGTATGAGCAAACAAATAGGGCTCATTTTTGAGTATGGAAATAATAGTATAACTTTGGAAAGTGTTGACGACCCGAATTTACAAAATGGTTCTGTGAAACAATCTTTTTGTTAGGTCAATACCACATAGCGTATTTGAATTTTCGTGGTACCTTCATGGTAGCGTGAATTTACGAGAATACGAGAAGGTAGGACACGACGGTATACCTCCGCTCTACAAAATACCACGGCCATAATAACCTTAATGTGTTCCCGGCGGTGAGTAGGGTAGCCAGAGCTCACTGGAGAGTTTTTGTGTTATCAGTGGGAAGATCAAATGCTTGTCCTGCTTTGTTTTTTAAACTGAGGGCACATTAACTCTCTGTGCTTACAGGGTTGGCAGCGCGTATATGGTTCCCTTGCTTTTGCACACGTCCATAGTTCACGGTAACCACTTTCCATCAGGAGAGCTGTTAAAAAAGTGGTATAAAAATCAAATTTCAAACTACAGGCCTTGGAATACTGTAGTATCAGACCAGCGACATATAAGAAACAGTTCAATTTAAACCATTTTTCCAAACCAATTTATCAACCACGGTAGCCTAGTGGTATGGGTAATGAATTGCTGAGACGAGGTCTCGGGTTCGATCCCAGGTTTTATCATGGCACACACCAATGACTTTTCAATGCTTTTCGAAGTTATGCCCTGCTAATGGCAATAGGCTCGCCACCTAATACATTGGGACCTAAACATAAACTGGCGAAATGTGGGTGCTAGCACCTCTGCCTACCCCTTCGGGGATATAGGCGTGAGTTTATGTTATGTTATGTCAATTTAAATATACAAAAATCTCAAGTGATTTTTTTTGTTTCCACTGGTGGTAGAAACTTGGTGGCACAAATTTGTCTCAAGTTTCGACCGGGTAGGTACCACCGTGCACTGTTGCGAAAAACCCTCCATAGCAATTCAATCTCGGTTGGATTGTGTTCAGGGGTCAGCATGTGCATTGCCGGGCAGAGGTGGTGGTTGTCGCAGCACTAGTGGGACCAGTGGGTCTTGGCGTAGTCTAGTGGGGATGGTGCGGGGCGATGCGCCGAACAGGGAGACCTGTAGAAACGGTGGTGCCGCTGGCCGCCCGCGGTATAGTACAGGGGCCCAACTAGGGTTAACCACCTTGGGAGGCTGCCTCACCAGGCCGCGCATAATCCCGATATGGTTCGTCGTGCCGGTTGGTGACCGGATTTGGGAGCCCGGCGACCATACTCGGGGGGGTACGGGGGCCCTTCCGTTCGGCGCGTCGGCTCTCGCCATGCCTCACATTCATAGATAAAACCAATATCCCGCGCTTTGTCACACGGTGCTGCGGCGGCAATCACTTCTTTTTTCACGCCTTCTCCCACCCAAACTCATGGCAGCGCAATTTACAGAAAAAGGCAACACAGCGGCTCGTCACACTCCCAAAAGCTTGCTATTTGAGGTGGAGTCCACTAACATCTGTGGGCTCCATGCAAACCTCAACGCCGTCCACCAACACCTAGAGAGGGCGAAACCTGCCATGTTTTTTCTAACGGAGACGCAAATACACCGCCCTGACGACACGACCTACTTGCTCTACCCTGGCTATGTTCTTGAGGAAAGTTTTCGTGCAAAAGCCGGGGTGTGCGTGTTTGTTAGGGCGGATGTTTGTTGTCGCCGTTTGCGCTGCCTAGAGGACCCATCCTTCTCCGTCCTTTGGGTACACGTAGACCATGGCCCTACGAGTCAAATCTATGTGTGCCTCTACCGTTCCCATACAGGAGATGCTGAGACAACTCGACTCTTTGAATATCTGAGTCAGGCGGCAGATGATGCGCAGGAGCGATTTCCGAATGCCGAAATGGTATTTTTGGGGGATTTTAACGCCCACCACGAGATCTGGTTGGGCTCCTCCAAAACAGACCATGCGGGAAGAGCCGCCCACGCATTTGCTCTGGCGCACGGCCTGACCCAATTGGTGCACGAGGTCACTAGGATACCAAGAAGGTCGGGCCAAGCACCTTCTCTGCTAGACCTTCTGCTGACGAGTGATCCGGACCGGTACAGTGTATCGGTGCGAGCCGCGTTAGGCAACTCTGACCACTGCCTGGTCTGTTCCACGGTGCCTATTATGGTGCCTCCACGACCAGTGCGGGGGAAGCGGCGTCTCTGGCACTACTCGTCAGCGGACTGGGATGGACTTCGTGACTATTTTGCGTCCATCCCGTGGGTTGAGCGCTGCTTTGAAGGTAAGAACCCATCGGATTGTGCTACTGCTGTCGCCGGTGAGATCGGTCTGGGTATGGAATACTATATCTCATACACCGATGTCACCGGTGACCGCGGGGTGCGCCCTTGGTTCGGGCGCGAGTGCGCGGAAGCTGTTGAACAAAAACAGTCTGCGTACCGCGCTTGGGTAAGGGCGCGCGCCACGCGCCATCCCAATCTGGGCCACTTCAAGGCGGCGTACAACAGAGCCACAAAGGTCTGTAGAAGGGCCTATGTCAGAGCGGATGCCCTGCGCATAGCGCGGCTTGGTCAAGAGCTAGTGATGCATCCCACGGGAAGCCGTGGCTACTGGCGACTGGCTAAAGCCGTGCAAGCCAACTTCTGTCAGCCTTCGCTGCCTCCGCTGCGTAACCCTGATGGATCCCTGGCCCATGAACCGCAAGAGAAGGCAAATCTGCTGGCTAATCTCTTTGCGGCCAACTCCCGAATCGATGATTGTGGTACCCAGCCACCAACACTACCCGACAGTGACCACGCGATGCCTGATATCCATATCAGGCAACGCGATGTCCGTGCAGTGCTGCAATCACTCGATGTCCGGAAAGCCAGTGGTCCGGATGGTATTCCAGCGGTAGTTTTGAAAAAATGTGCAGCGGAGTTGTCTCCAATGCTTACGCGCCTGTACCGGCTATCCTACAGTTCGGGTACAGTGCCTTTGCCTTGGAAGGAGGCGAATGTTCAGCCGATTCCCAAGAAGGGGGATCGCTCGGAGCCAGCCAACTATCGACCCATAGCCGTCACCTCAGTGCTGTGCAAAGTGTTCGAGCACATAATTAACAAACAGCTCATGCGGCACCTAGAGGATCACTCCTTAATTAATGACCGGCAATATGGCTTCAGACCGAAACGGTCAACGGGTGATCTTCTAGCATACGTTACCCATCTTTGGGGTGAGGCTATGGACAAGCACGGCGAGTCACTGGCAATTAGTCTTGACATCGCCAAAGCTTTCGATAGAGTCTGGCACAAATCGCTTCTTTCTAAGCTACCTGCCTTTGGTCTGCCTTCTGGGCTGTGCAACTGGGTTGCTAGCTTCCTGCAGGGGCGCCGTATTCGCGTCCTTTGTGACGGACGAGCTTCGGAGTTTCTGCAGGTTAATGCTGGCGTGCCCCAGGGGTCCGTCTTATCACCCACTCTCTTTCTTCTGCATATCAACGACATGCTGTCTACCGGCAATGTTCATTGTTATGCAGACGATAGCACTTTACATGGGAGTTATCATGGACATCCAGCGGCCAAGCAGTCAGATATCGCAGAGAAAAGGCAGCTTCTTGTCACTGAGCTTGACGGGGTCCTGAATCACATTTCTCAATGGGGCTCTGAGAACCTGGTTGAGTTCAATGCCAAGAAGACGCAGGCATGTGCGTTTACAGCAAAAGTATCTTCTTTCCTTCCCCTCCCCACTCTTCAGAGCACGCCACTGCCGCTGCAGGACAATCTCAATATCCTAGGTATGGATGTTCGCTGCAACCTGAATAACAAAAACTACATCGAAAGCATCATCAAAACAGCCTCACGAAAACTCGGAGTCCTGAACAGAGTGAGACGATTTTTCACGCCGGAGCAGCGGTGTCTTCTATACAAGACACAAATTCGCTCCTGTGTGGAGTACTGCTCGCATCTCTGGGATGGTTCAGCAAAGTACTTACTAGATGCTCTCGACAGGTTGCAGCGACGTGCGATCCGCATCATTGGGAATCCCGAGATCACGAACACCCTAGAACCTTTACAGCTGCGTAGAGGTGTTGCGTCCATGGCTGTATTTTACCGTCTGTACCATGGGGAGTGTTCTGATGAGCTCTTCCAATTAGTCCCACCCTCCCCTTTCCTACACAGGACAACGCGTGCAGGTCTTAGATGTCATCCGCACACGGTGCAAAACATCCGATCAAGAACCAAGCGGTTCGGAGACTCTTTCCTCTGTCGCACCATTAAGGCCTGGAATTCATTACCAGCTTACGTGTTTCCTTCTTCCTACAGTCCCGGGTCCTTTAAGCGGGGCGTGAAAAAGCATATGATAAGGCCGTCAAGCTGAGTGTCACCATTGTCACACGGTATGTGTAAGTAATGGTGACCCTCTTTTCTGGGATTTTGCCTTCAGCTTACCATCAGACAAGGCGAAGTCCAATTGACGTGTCCTATATAAAAAAAAAAAAAAAAAAAAAAAAAAGTGATCTGTTCATACTATTATGTCTATCTTTGTCTTCGTTCTTGTTTTCGTTTGATGATAAAACAGAAAAAAACAACTAGCCCGTCGCAGTCCACAGCTGGACTAGGCCTCTTCCAATGTTGAGAGTTCTTGGCCTTCTGTTTCCACGCTAGCCAGACGAGTTAGTACAGGGTTTTATTTCAAGTTTTCCTTCTATCACAGTTATATCATCTGCGTATTTTTCCGTTGGTCACCTCTTACGACACCCTTCGGATGAGATGGTGTGGTGATCTTATATTCTGTCACTGTCACCACGCGGATAATTGTATTGATAGTAAGTTGTACGCGAATTCTCAGTAAAGAGTCACCATTACAAATACCAATAATGTTATAAAGGTGGCCCTCAGCTAGACGGCCTCATTAGATACTTTTTCACATCCCACTTAAAGGGCCCGGGTCTGTAGAAAGATGGAAACACGTGTGTTAACTTATAAATATTGAAGTAAGTAATTTTATAACTCTATCATAAAAATGTTTGCCGCGTGGTTTCCGGCAGAGTAGAATTAGGACCACCCTGTCTCTTCCCATGCGGTGTCGTACAAGGCGACTAAGGGATGAGGCTGTTTAACATCAGACAGATATATACAGTCCAATCTCAGCCTCAGATGCATAGCTCGAGTCAACAATAGTGCCCAGAATACGGCAATAGATTCACCCCCTATTATCTGGGACCGAATACAATTATTGGTGAAATGTGGGTGTTAATTCACCTTTGCCTAACCCTCCAGGGATAAAGGCGTGATTATATGTATGTATGTATAAAGAAGTTGTACAGAAATTTTGCACGCACGCACAATACTGGACAGAGAACATCGGCAATTTTTATCTTGGGAAGAAGGATTCAGAAAACCACGTAGTACAAGTTGCAAGTAAAGGCTAGTACTTCAATAAAAATAAAATCCTATCACTCTGAGAGCATTGTTCGACTTCAGCCAGCCAGTTACTCATAAACTTTTTGCGTCCCTCCCTCCGGGAACATAGATTTTACAATTTGAATTCCGATTTCAATATATTTGCAATCAGAGATAAGATTTCTTTCTAGAGTAGACAGTAACTTATTTATTCATACAGCTTAGGTGGCAGGCAAGAACACAGCCTAACAGATAGATAGTGGGTACCATCGCCTATGGACGTGTGCAACATCAGGGCAATCACACTCGTACTGCCAACTCTGTATGAATAGAGAGTTTCAGTGCCGTCAGTGTAGAAGACAAAGCAGGATAAGCCTTTGGTCTTCTCACTGAAAACACAAAAACTCTCCAGTGAGCTCTGGCTATCCTACTCACCGTCGGCAACACAACACGAGATTATTATGCCCACAGTATTCTGTAGAGCGGAGGTACATTCCTAGTCGGACTGCTTAATTAGGACGGGAATACTGTCGTGTCCTACTCTCTATAAAAAATTGTAAATAGGATTTTGGGATTCAACAGTTCATCTGCATCCGTTTGAAATACATCTCTTAAATAACACGTTTAAATTAAAACATCCACCTGTACTCAGGATACATAAAAAACCAATGATTTCTGTATTGAGACCTATGCCATCCTATACTAGCTATACCAAAAAATATACACACAATTTCCTACAAATTATTAATACTATAAGCAAAGCACTGAAACTTAACACACTTACAAGCCTTAAATTGGTTTCCCCATCATGAATTTTAAATGGGTAAATTGGGACATAATTGACGCGGTTTACCGTT
This sequence comes from Eilema griseolum, assembly GCA_963662185.1. Classification (NCBI taxonomy): domain Eukaryota; kingdom Metazoa; phylum Arthropoda; class Insecta; order Lepidoptera; family Erebidae; genus Eilema; species Eilema griseolum. The sequence continues at coordinate 3,544,551 of OY759235.1, forward strand.
CCGCCATATTAGCAACGTTTAACGCTACCGGCAACCACAACAATGTTCTGTATTTGAAATGTTACATTTTCAAATTAAATATGGAATATTGGAAGTGAAATATGATAGTGTTTGCTTTCACTTATTCACAGGAAGGAAAGATGTTTATAGTGAAGGAAAGATTACCATGTCATAACTCTTTACTGACGTTTTTAATTGCTATTTTCTTTTGATAAGTAAAAATGAAGGTTGCTAAAAGCAAAAGTCGAGAACGCCTTGATCGATTCGGCGATTCTTTTGCGTATGGACCAAATGTTTCACAGAAGGTTTAAAGTGCGAAGCAGTGCAATAGCCTCTTTAACAGTTAGATGTTTGAAAGAAAGGTTCGAAGTAGAAGGCAGTGCTCGATAAGAGTCCTATTCACCGGTAGTCTGATGCCTTTACGATAGATACCAATAGTACCTACAATTTTTGATATATTACTACGTAGTCATTGCATAAAAATCATTTCTTTAGTACTAAATAACTGACTACTAATGGAATTTACATTATCGACGAACTAATCATAAACTTTACAACTTAATATTGAATAAGGCACTGCATAAAGTACTGTGTATATGTATAAGCCTATCGCAGTCCACTAGTGGACATAGGCCTCTCCCAATGTTGGGAGGCTTTGGCCTACTGTTTCCACGTTGGCCAGACGGTTTGATATAGGGGTTTATTACGAGTTTTCTTTCTCTCGCAGTGATATCGTCTGCGTATTTTGCCGTTAGTAGCCTATTAAATAAACCTATACGGGATTAATGGGTGCTTCGATGATGAAAAAAAAAATTATTGATGCAAAATGTTACATAGGGAAACAATTTCATAATAGAACAACTATTGTCATTTTGGGTAACTCTGACCAAGTTTTGTGTAATAAGTATGTTATGATCTAATGAGAAACATTCTTAAGAAAACCCACGATGATCTAAAAACTATTGTAATATTATATAAATAAAAAAATAACCAATGTACCACATAATGTCAGTATATTACCAGTATCAAGTATTCCAAAATATCAAGTTTACAAACACATTTCATAACTTTAGCTCTGATAGCTACCAACTGTACAATTTGTAGGGGAAATTCGTGCAATATAGGGAGGCCGTCCTATTGGTCGGGTATTTGATACCTACTCGACAGCAATTAAAATCCCTTCCGCCGCCTAAGGCTACCGACAAATCAGTTTACAGCCACCCCTTGCACTGTATCTCTACCATTTAGCATAATAATATACTACTTAGGTAAAATTTTGATTATTACTAGCTGTTGAGTATCGATCCGTACGGGATAAAAAGAGTGTGTGTTATTTTAGCCTGTAATCTTTGCCTGTTTCAAATTTTAGCCATATGCGTTTAGCCGTTAGTGCGTGATTGAGTAACAAATATCCAAACATCTTCACAAGCTTTCACATTTATATATTAGTAGAAAGAAGGATTAAATAAGCATGTATGAAATACGGTATCGTAATACTAGTATGTTGATGATGTAAATGCGTGGTCAACATAAGTCTCTTGCTTGCTCGCACAAAAGAATTGTAAACTAAAGCAAGATAAAAAAAAGAAAGATAATTTAGTTCTAATATAGTTCTTTGAGTTTCTTGCTGGTATCTTCCTAGTAGAACTAACCTACCGAACCAGCGAAAGAATAATTTTCATAACATAACATTTATTTTGTACATAATTTAATATTACTACATTATTTCTTGACATAATTGGAAAATTTTGACGTTCATTTGTGCTCCTTATGTCCCTAAACTGAATAAATGAAATTGATTCTTTGATTCTTCTTTGATTATATACCGGTGACTTTTCACCCTTCTGTATGGGTAATGTCTAACATTTTAAATATTAAAGCATTTAGTATGCTCGTTCCTTCAAAGGAGCAACTAATAAAAAATAATTTAGATTTATATTACACCTCAAGACAGCTATCAGTGTATCTTATTAGACGCTGATGGATAGATAAGGGGTATCCTATAGGTATCACCTATGCTACTCAGCTGTAAATGTTTATTTAGGTTATATCCTAAATCAATATCAGAACTCATTAATAACACAATTTAGTAAAGTAAATTCTGTATGCGAGCAATTAATTTTATAAATTACGTCTGGAAAGTTAATCTTTTTAACCTTTATAGCTAATTTAACGATCAAAGTTTTAGTTAGAACCACTAATATTTAATTTCAAACTATGAGTAAATTAAACACTTCATTATCAAATTATAATTTTTGTACATTTTTATGTGCCCCGGAGAGCACGTTAAGCCATGTCGGTCCCGTTTGTCCTACAAACATGTATGGCAGCCGTTAATCTACACAGTTGGAGACCATAGAAGTCCTACTAGTGTAATTACAGAACTTTGATATTGCCAATTAGATGAGGAGCCCAGTTGATTGTTGCTTCACGAAAAATATAGAGTTTCAGCCGTATCACAGTTAGACTGGAACCCCAACTGAGGTGGAAAAAGCATTAGGTCAAAAGGCCTTTTTTTATAAACGGCAAGCACACGGCCCACCTGATGGAAAGTGGTTACCGTGACCTATGAACGTGTGTAACAGCAGTGGAGTTACACGCGTGTTGCCGACCCTGTAAGAACAGAGATTTTCTGTGCCTTCAATGCAGTACACAAAAACAAGACAAGCCATTGGTCTTGCCAATGACAGCATAAAAACTCTCTAGTGAGCTCTTGCTGCCCTACTCACCGCCGAGAACACAAAACAGGTTATTACAGCCGTAGTATTCTGTAGGGTGGAGGTACTTCCCCAGTCGGACTGCTCAATTGGGATGGAAATACCGTTGTGTCCTACCTCTTCAAGCTTCAAGGAAGAATAATTTTGTAAATTTTTAAATACGATTGCGTTGTTTTCTGAGTTAAAATAAATATCTAAATTTATACTTTTAAAGCAAAGAGATATAAAATTACTAAATCATATTATATTCAGAAGGAAAGAGAATTCTTAGAGCTATTTCTTTTTCTTATCATTAATTTTCAAAGGTTGCGAACAACAAGGTCAGTGAGATCTTTCCTTATTTCATTAGTCGGTCCCTTAACATCTGTTGCTTTGAAACTTAATGCTATTGTTTCAACTTACTCCGCAACCGATTTCATTTGTACTGACAAGAATATTGCACATCCAAATACTAAACCATATCTTAATGCTAGCGTGTAAAGTTTATTTTCCTATGAATTTAATTCCTCGAACAGCATTCTGAAGTTTGAAAATTTGACAGTTTGCGATACATTTCCCATAACTTCTCGTAATAATGGGAAAATTTTAGAACTATAAATATTATAATTGTGTTGTTGCCGACGGCATTGGTAAACAAATACTTGAAATTGATCACGATGCCGAGATTGTGAGTGATGTTATTCCTGTCGCTTTATTGAATTAACCGAAATGTTGAAAACATCGTCGGCCGTAAACGAGATTGGGTAAATATTATGATTTTGTGTTTGATATAATGCTAAAAACGGAGCTGAAAGTTTTTGTTTGGTAAGAAAAATTAAATAACAATTCATAATTAAACTTTGGAAGTTATTATTATTCTTCAGGATTTCTGTTCAAATGTTTTACTACGTTGGGCATTTCTAATTTATAGAATAGAAAATGTTTTGTAAAGGCCAGGATTCGAACTCGGAACCTCTCGCACGTAACCACTAAGCTACCGACGCTTGTCTGGTGGTTCATACTGTTACCTACTTTCGATTACTTCTATATCTTTCCACTAACATGGAGTCCAGACAAATCTAATGACGTCATAATTATAAAAGTCAACCCATCCAATTTTAGGTACTCTGAACATAATAACCTACTGCATGTCACGCTGTCGTTTACAAATGATTGAACCAGTTTTATATATCAATATCTTCCTGCCAAGTAAATTATAATAAGCATGTACTTCCATGGTTACAAATACCGCGATAGGCGAGTTCTCGGGTTCGATCCCAGGTTTTACCATGGCACACACCAATGACTTTTCGATGCCGGTGCCTGGTTAATGGCAATAGGCTCGCCACCTATTACATTGGGACCTGAACATAAAATGGCAAAATGTGAGTGCTAGCACCTCTGCCTACCCGTTCGGGGATATAGGCGTGAGTTTATGTATGTATGTATGCTTACATGGTTATTATAAATTAATTGGCAGAAAGTAATGAAATATAAATCAAAGTATTTTTATTCCAACTGCCATCCCTAATAAACACAAGCCTAATAAACACAAATAAACACAAGCCATGTGAAGCGCCACGCTTCACATGGCTTGTGTTTATTTGTTTGATATTGGGCGTTTTTTGTTTTGGCATAATATTTGAAATAATACATGCAAATATAGACAAATAAAATTTACTTCACAAAAAAGTATTCACTTCAAAGAACTGTCACATTTTGTCTACTGTTAATATGTACTGTACTGGCCGTAAATAATTAAAAAAACTAAATAACTTGTCAATTACACGTTTTGGTATTGGCCATATTTTGTCATATAGGCAATAAGGCAAACGCTTTGTCAAATAAACTGACCACACATGGTAAATGTTTGGCAAATATGTCAAATACGCATGTAAAAATAGCCATGTGAAGTACCATCCCTAAGATAATAGACATTTAATTTTAGAACGGTTAACTTCACTGCGGTGAATTATTTCATTTACGACTCAAAACTCTGAAGTTAGTTACAGACTTTATGTGAGTATCCTTGGATTTGGCAATAGCATGCAACTGCTACTGCTTGCCGCAATAAACCCTAACCTTAGCATAAAATTTACAACATTGTGGGGTTGTTATCAGTTAATACCATGCGTTTATCGCCCTTAAACAGATGGGTAAGGAAGCAAACATTGAAATTTTACAGTTACACAAGGGTCGTGCGTTTATAGTTTCAATTAAAGATAAATTTTGTTTTATTTGTTATTCGCTGTTGAATGGATAACTTTTTTTTGAGTTTTATCTTTATTCATATTGAAAGTAGTGTGAAAATTAACTTGTACAATCAATAGTTTATTCGAAAAAACTTGATTAAGTTATAACACCAATAATATTTACACCAACAAGTTTCAATAATTTATAGCTATAAACCACATAGATCACACTTGTTTCCAAATAATAAAAATCGGTGCTTTAAATACCCAAATAAATGGGTCAAACTTATCTATAACGCTTGTGTTTAAACTATTATGGACACTTACATTAGTATTAAAGTTATCGGGTTATTAACCATGTTGTATTGTTCTGAGTTTCCGACATTTCGGCGCTGTTTCGTGATCATGGCGCTTGCAACAGCGCCGAAATATCGAAAACTCAGAACAATGCAACATAGTGAATATCCCGATAACTTTAATACTAATATAACACTTGTGTTATTTTTAAACTACCACCGTGTGAATTCATAGTTAAACAACGGATTGGGACTTTACACGATTAAATCAACCGTACAAAAAATGTACGCCGCCTACCTCAGGACGCTCGCAAACTAGTCAAGTCGTGACTACACCCGAGAAGAGGGCCAGATCGTGAGAGATGGCCCTGGGTCGGCCGGAGTGCGAGGGATATGCCTGTCAACCTCACCTTCGGCAACCAAAGCGACCCACAGGCGGCGTGCGTTTTAGTCGGTTCGAGTCCGACATAACCTCCTCCACCGGCTCCGGTGGGGAATGGGGAAAGGTATCCGTGGGGATTATGCGCACGTAAAAAAAAAAAGTCAAGTCGTGACTACGGGTGTTGCAACGCATCCGAAACGTCGGCAGAAATAGTAATTTCCATAAGTTCCGAATCGTTGTATAATAACACTTGTGATTTTCCACCGTGGGTCAGTTTAGAAGACGCTTTATTTTACATCAGTGTTTAAAAAATAATAAATACCGCGGTAGCCTAGTGGTATGGGTAATGGACTGCTGAGACGAGGTCTCGGGTTCGATCCCAGGTTTTACCAGGGCACACACCAATGACTTTTCGATGCTTTTCGAAGTTATGTGTGTATTTATCACAGGTTTATAAGTGCCCGGTTAATGGCAAAAGGCTCGCCACCTATTACATTGGGACCTAAACATAAACTGGCGAAATGTGGGTGCTAGCACCTCTGTCTACCTCTTCGGGGAATATAGGCGTGAGTTTATGTTATGTAACGTAACTGTGTTATATGAAACCTGCCACCAGTACAGCTGTTCAAAAACCACTTTAGTCTGAATTTTCACGTTAGGTACATCTCTTTTCCGAACATCGCGCCAGTCTCGTAACAAGGTGGTCAACCAAACTCTCGTTAGCGGCCGACCTTGCGTCAAAGTTGTTAACAAAGACGTCTTCCCACTTGGCTTAACGGTTACTGCAGAATAACCACTAATCGATGTCTTAATACTATGTTAAGAACTATTTTTCACCTCCGACGCAAAAACGACGGGGTGCTATAAGTTTGACGTGGCATCATAGCTCCTGAACGGATGAACTGATTTGGATTTGGTTTTTTTGTTTGGAAGGTATATTAGTCGGGAGTGTTCTTAGCTATGTTTAAAATAATCCGTCCAAGATGGCCGCCGCTAAAATGACGTAGTACATATTTTTTCTCAACTCCCTCAATATGGGTATCAAATGAAAGGGCTTGACTAGTAGAATACCATACAATATGACAAATTTTAAAACCAAGATGGTCGCCACCACAAAATAGCATTTAACATTTTATTTCACAACTCCCTCAATATGGGTATCAAATCAAAGACCTTGACGAATAGATCAATTTAAAAAGTGTAAAATAAAAATTAAATCATAAATTTAAAAAACCCCCGTCACAAAAAACAGCCCCATGAAAGTCGAAAATAAGTCTTTTTTCAGTGTCTATATCTATATATAAATATTCCACGACATTCTACACAATGCTTATATACTTATATATATTTTTTGTACATTGTCGGTTAGGGCTCCCCGACGTGACAACCCTTGAATTAAAATATGTATTACTAGGTATATCAAAGTTATAGGGCCAAGTAACACAACTTATTTTCGACTTTTTCGGGGGTTGTTTTTGGTGACGAAGTTTTTTTAAATTTTTATCATACTGTTAATACTGTTGATTGATGGCACTTGGTGAAACCTGCTACACATATTGAATAAGACACTTTGCACTTTCCCTCTGTTTTTTTTTCACCTGTACGGTTTCGCCTCACAGCATTCTCAATCTCCAATGGCTAAAACAAACCTTTCAGAATGCCGTGAGGCGAAACCGGTCAGGTGCCCTATTGTCATGCATTAACATTTTGTTTTTTTAAAACCGATTTCACTAATATTTCTTCTAGCCCTTCTAGCTAAATTTAAACGCTTGTTTCAGGAGTGAGGGCATATCAGTAATGTAATGGGTAGGATTTGAACATGGAATATCTCGATCATAAGGTTGACTTTTTAATCATTTGGCAATCAGCGTTTCAAAGTTGATGGGTGAATATTCTGATCTAGAAAGATTGAGATTGATGACATTAGTTAGAGAAAGAAGGATAGCGTTATACATCCTTTAAAGTTCCATCTCTTTTTATTGAATATGAACTCTTTGACACGTCATGGGCTTTTAAGATTTTCCAAACATATCATGGTAAGCTACCCGACCGGGCAAGCTAAAATTCTCTTATACATAGGTAGGAAGAAATTTGATTGTTCAAGATGTATGTAATAGTTGTATGCTTTAAAACGACATAATTAATTACTGTGACCAGATCATTCTGGAATAATCTAAAATGTTGTTCGAAACACAGAGTTAATGTTTATGTATTACGCGGCAAACGTAAAATTAGAACTTTTTATTTTTTAATTTTTTTATACCACTTAGTTGGCAGACAAGCACACGGCCCACCTGATGGAAAGTAGTTACCGTGGCCTATGGACGTCTGTAATACCAGAGGAGTCACAGTCGCGCTGCCAACCCTGTAAGTACATAGTTTCTGTGCCGTCAGTAGAAGACAAATCAGGACAAGCCTTTAGTCTTCCCACTGACGGCACAAATTCTCCAGTGAGCTCTGGCTACCCTACTCACCGCTGGGAACACAACACGAAGTTATTATAACCGCGGTATTCTGTAGGGCGGAGGTACATCCCCAGTCGAACCGCTCAATCGGGCGGATATACCGCCGTGTCCTACCTCGTTATAGGTATAGCTTCGTAAATTTTAACCTTAGAACTTAGAATACAGTCTGTTGTGTTGGGATTAATTTGAGAAGGTAGTAATTTATAATGTTACTTCAATGTTTTTCTGTGGAATTCAAGTCAACATTTTTTAAATTATGTATCACAGGTAATATGTCAACCTGGTAGATTGTTTCTGTTTATAGTTGCGCCATACTTTCACACATCATTTCAACTACATACATATATTCTTACCTATAAATCCTCGAAGGTAGATACAGATATAATTTGGCCAATTTCGCCAATACAATTTTCGGTCCTACATGATGGGGGACGAGAGAGCCTAATATTTTTCCAAAGAGTAGATATAAAGGTTTGGATAGGCAATATTTCTAAGAATCCAATGTCTGTAACTATTTAAATATTCGCTGACTTACAAAGGAGGCACTACTCACGTTTCACATCTAAATTTATATCACGTTTTCAATATTTAACCGACATGTATTCGAAGATCAAAGAGCCACGCATGACCCTCTACACTACAAGAACTGAAGAGTATCATATGAATTTTTATTCGTAGATGTTCTTTATGTTACAAAAATTTAACTTGTAACTTTATGACGTTACGTTGTAAATTTTATTGTAAATTAAATAAAATAATTTTGCCTTCAGCTTACCATCAGGCAAGGCGAAGTCCAATTGACGTGTCCTATATAAAAAAAAAAAAAATAAAAAAAAAAAAAAAAAAATCTCAAAAATAGTCGAAATTTTAGTAACTTTTGATAATAGGTACGTTACTAATTTATCTTTATATATTTATATTAGACTAATTCAATAGTCGAATGACAGCTCTTGAAACGTCCCTTTTTTCGGCAAAATTCGTCAAAGAAGGTTACTTTGACCTTACAAGACTAATTTATACATTAAAATTAAAAAAAAACCCCTTCACATAAAACAACCCCCAAAAATTCGAAAATAAGTTGTCCTATAACTTTGATATACCTAGTAATACATATTTTGATGCAAGCGTTGACATTGTCGGGGGGGCCTTGGATCGATTCGTTATTATGACGTAGTGCCTACCAGTTAGGGTCACGCATGACCGTCTACGCTACAAGAACTGAAGAGTATCATATGAATTTTTATTCGTAGATGTTCTTTATGTTACAAAAATTTAACTTGTAACTTTATGACGTTACGTTGTAAATTTTATTGTAAATTAAATAAAATAAATTCTCAAAAATAGTCGAAATTTTAGTAACTTTTGATAATAGGTACGTTACTAATTTATCTTTATATATTTATATTAGACTAATTCAATAGTCGAATGACAGCTCTTGAAACGTCCCTTTTTTCGGCAAAATTCGTCAAAGAAGGTTACTTTGACCTTACAAGACTAATTTATACATTAAAATTAAAAAAAACCCCCTTCACATAAAACAACAAAATAAGTTGTCCTATAACTTTGATATACCTAGTAATACATATTTTGATGCAAGCGTTGACATGTCGGAGGACCCTAACTGGTAGGCACTACGTCATAATAACGAATCGATCCAAGGCCCCCCCGACAATGACAACGATTGAATCAAAATATGTATTACTAGGTATATCAAAGTTATAGGGCTAACTAACACACCTTATTTTCTACTTTTTGGGGGTTGTTTTATGTGAAGGGTTTTTTTTAATTATTAATTTAATTTTTATTTTTCAATTTTTAAATTTATCTATTCGTCAAGCTCTTTGATTTGATACCCATTTTGAGGGAGTTGTGAAATAAAATGTAATTCGCCATTTCGGTGGCGGCCATCTTGTATTTGAAATTTGTCATATTGTATTATATTTTACTAGTCAAGCCTTTTCATTTGATACCCATATTGAGGGTGTTAAGAAAAAATATGTACTCCGTTTTAAAAATCTTGGATCGATTTTTTTAATATTGCAAAGAACACTCCCGACTCCGACTATAATCAGCGCGCTAAATTGATAAACAAAGAGGACATTGTAGTCATTGGACACACATATGATTGCTTACACAAAAATAAAATTCATTGCAATTGTTAAAAAATACAATCTGTTGTAAGCTATAAATATTTAGGATTATCTGTAGACACACATTTTAACTGGAAGTTGCATGTAAATGAAGTATGTAATAAACTAAGATCTGTTTTAGGTAAAATTTATGTTTTAAGGGGAATTGTTAATACACATACGTTGACAGTAGTATACCATGCTCTCGCAGACTCTTTGCTCAGCTATGGATTCAGTGTGTATGGGCGAACCTTTATAACCTATATTAAAGAAATAAAAGGTATACAAACAAGGTTAGTAAAGTTTTTAGTTAATAAACAGGATAAATTATTATGTAACAAAGAGTATGAAAAACTATATCCTATATGTAAGATTCTTCCGATAGATAAGAAAATTGAATATTTACTAGGTTTAGAACACTATTTTAATGATAAATACAAATTAGTATTACAAAATATATATAATACAAGAAGTGTAACAGAAAATAAACTCGAAAACCTAGAATAAGAAATTACTATGGTGAAAGAATGTCTTCGTATATAGTTCCACATATTTATATAAAAATTAACTTGTTACGACAATTACCCAAATGAAGTTTATATACATTGAAAAATGAACTAAGGGCTTTTTTGTTGGACAATGGTGAGAGTGAAATGTGTGAAAGAGGGGATAACGCGTACATATAAATATTAAAATAAATACAAATATATTTTGCAAGGCAAATAAATACATATAAATTTGTAGTGTTTTTTATAGGATAGTTGTAAACAACATTTTTGAGCGCTTATCTCGCCAACAAGCGTAATAGCTTGGCGAGTACTTATATTTAAGAAACATGTAACAAACTATGGAAATAAACAAAAAAAAAACTAATATACCTTTCAAACAAAACAACTAAATCCAAATCAGTTCATCCATTCAGGAGCTACGATGCCTCAGACACATACACACACACACAGTGAACTTATAACACCACGTCGTTTTTGCGTCAGAGGTTAAAAATTGAAAGAAATATTGGTTGAAGAAATAATTATCATAATAATAGTCGGACAATATAGATACACGTTCTGGATTTTGACTTTATTGTCTAGGACGTATGTAGCTCCACAAAAGCCTTTGTATCGAAGCCAACTTTACCATGACGGTGCAATAGTTCACTAATGGATAGGTTTTGACGCACGCCTTCCTCTCAGTGTTGGTAGGACAGGTGGTTTCCGTAAAATCCATATAAACTAAACCAATAGGAGACGATGGAGAAATCGTTTAGATTTCCTTGGATGCAACTGGAAACAATGCAAATATGAAGATGTTAGTCTTGCGGCTTAAGTTCACAGTCCCGATACTGATGTTATCCGATACTCTTCACTAGGACAAAAATCACCTAAATTTTAAACTTTTTAATAATATGTAAACCTCCTACGTCTACTCCTACACGTCCTCTTGAGAGCACAGTAATACGTACATATGATACGTACAGGTACGCAAAACATGTTAGCAGTTTACTTGAGAACTGGATTAGACAGGTATAGAAAACATTTTCAATATTACGCTGCCTGCCTTCTCAAGGGAAATTCCAACTGTCTACACACTACGCTTAAGTGTTCATAATTGTTTCACGCAGTTGTTGCTTATAGTGTTGTTAGTTTGTAAGATAAGTTAGGGCTTGCGCTGCGTCGTTCGTGTACACCCATGCGGGCGCCACTTGTGCGTTTTACATTATTTATGAAACGGTTAATTAAATGCCACGGTAGCCTAGTGGTATAGGTAATGGACTGCTGAGACGACGTCTCGGGTTCGATTCCAGGTTTTACCATGGCACACAACAATGACTTTTCGATGCTTTTCGAAGTTGTGTGTGAATTTATCGCAGGTTTATAAGTGTCCAGTTAATGGTAATAGGCTCGCCACCTTGGGACCTAAACATAAACTGACGAAATGTGGGTGCCAGTACCTCTGCCTACCCCTTCGGGGATATAGGCGTGAGTTTATGTTTTGTTATGTAATTAAATGATTTTAATGATATGTCTATTTTGTCATACTACATAACGATGTAGAAATAATGAATTAAACTGTCAGTTTACTGAGATAGACGCCATGATCGATCATAGGAGGTAGGACACGACGGTATTACCGTTCAATTGAGCAGTCCGACTGGGGAAGTCTCCGCCCTACAGAATACCGCGGCCATAATAATTTCGTGTTGTGTTCCCAGCGGTAAGTAGGGTAACCAGAGCTCACTGGAGAGTTTGTGCTGTCAGTGGGAAGACTAAAGGCTTGACCTGCTTTGTTTTCTATACTGACGGCACAGAAACTCTCTCGTGCTTACAGGGTCGGCAGCGCCAGTGTGACTCCTCTGGTGTTACACACCCATATGCCACGGTAACCACTTTGATTTAGTTTAGGTCAATGTTCCGGTTAGACAAACTAAAATGTAGTTCCGAAAATATTTGTCGATGTCATATTTATTGTAAGTCCGAAAATATGACGAATACATTAGTACTCGTATATTATGGTTTGCCAAATGTTTGTTACGGGCCCAAAGCTAACAAGAGTAATCATCTCCTCTGTATAATAAAATCCTATGATTACTTTTTAACTATGGTCACAGATAACATAATACTCTATAAGGTATTTTTTATTTCGGAGTTATAAAAACTTACGAATTTCCTATAAATTGATTTGCAATTGTGGGTGCCTTCAACCTACATAATAAATTATTGCAAAAATGTTCAGAAGATTCGTTATTCCTTCTAACCGTATAACACAGAGTTACTATAAATTTTTCTTAAATGTTCTTTTTAAATCTAGATATTAGTATATCTAATTATTAAAAAAGAAATTAAGTCAACGCTCTTCAATCTGCTGTCAGAGCTTATCACTGTTTTGAATATTGCTACGTAGACATTTTACTCTGAAAAACACAAATAGATATTTTTCATAATAATTCCCGAGATGGCGAAAAAGCAGCATGAATGAGCAAAAACCTAATGATGTTTCAGATTACAGCCTTCTAGCGAAGAAAGCAAATGGCTAGCCGTGAATTGAAGACAACAAAAGAATTTTTAAACTTCTTAGCAAGTAAACAGCTTTTAAAATATCAACATCGCATCTTTACTTAATTCGATGCTAAGGAAAGGGTGTCGGAATATTCTCAAGAACGCTTACTTAGACAAAAAGCGAAATTTTCTTACTTTTGCTTGAAATCGTAATAAGTTTTCGTATGCATAAATGGACCTCATTCGGGAGTGTTGTAACAATGGGAATTTCTCTTCCGACCGGGGATCCTTTATTTTTCTCGTCTCCCGGCTTTCATTTCACTTGCAAATGTTTCATTCTTTATGAATTTACCGCGACTCTGGGTAAAAAAAAGGTTTTCCGGAATCAAACTCGTACAAATATTTGAAGTGAAAAGTTTGACGCTCGTTTCTTTCTTGTCATCTCAATTTCCTATTGGAGAGTTGTAATGACATTTTAAAATATCATGGTTTGGTACAATATGCGTCAACAGTTTCATGAAATGAATCCACTTATTCAACTCAATTGCACAATAGTGTTATTTCATGTCACGGGCAGCGTTACGAAACGTGCGCAAATGTTTATCAATTAACATATTTCAGCGATGAATCTAATTAGCGTTTAATTGAATATATTTTCGGTTAATAACCTGTTTAAATGTGTTGTTTTATTTTGCGACGTATTATATGCGGAGTTCACACGGCCGTTTTTATATTATTCGGTCCGATATCGGTGTATATCCGATACCTGACAACATGTGCTGTTTTCACATACATATATATGGTAAAATCGGTCCGATACGGCCGTTAGCTCAATAGCACAGACTATTTAGGGACGCAAGAAATGAAAAAAACTAATAAAACCTAGCAACTTATAGACATGACATACGTAGTATCGAGTTTTTTTTTGTTCAAATCAGCATCATCTATTAACGTGAAAAGATACATAACAAATATTATGGTCGAAAGTCGCTTGCAGTTGCTGTTTTAGTCCCTGTGTGAAAGTTGTAGTCGGTTCGAGTCATATTGCACAATTCGATATCGGGCCAACAAGGCGGTGTTTCTTCGTGAAAGACATCTGCCTTTCAACCGGCAGGAAGTAAAATGTATGAAATGTGTGTCTACATATTTAATTTCTTGTTTTCTTCCTTTATTTCTTCCCGTCGGTTATCGGATGTCGACTATCGGAGCCGACACTGATTTCAGATCGGATAATGTGAAAACGCCTTAAAGCCGTTAGATATTAATCACGCGGCGTAAACGACGCGACGCCTGACTAGTAATTTGACTTGCAATGCTTTATTGTTTAATGCTTTTCACTGGACAATAAAATAATTATAAGGACTAGTGCACTCTAAATAAAGTGAAGATTAGGTACTCGCATTAGTGCTGTTCTAGGGGGAATGAAAATGCAATGTAGCGAAGATACCTCACTAAAATACCTATAGGGGAAATAAAACTCGTTTTTTATAATTAAAATACTATTGTGGGACATTCTACACAACGCTATCTAGACCCAAAGTAAGCATAGCTTAACTAGTTTGTGTTATGCGATCTAGAATGAGGATATACATACTTAGATTTTTTTTTGTAAATACATATATATTTCAGCGATAGTGCTGCGGTAGCTTAGTGGTATGGGTAATGGACCGCCGAGACAAAGTCTCGGGTTCGATTCCACGTTTTAACATGGCACAAACCAATGACTTTTCGATGCTTTTCAAAGTTATGTGTGTATTTATTGCAGGTTTGTAAGTGCCTGGTTAATGGCAATAGGCTCGCCACCTATTACATTGGGACCTAAACATAAACTGGCGAAATGTGGGTGCTAGCACCTCTGCCTACCCCTTCGGGGGTATAGGCGTGAGTTTATGTTATGTTATGTTTCAGCGATGAACCATAGAACCACTTAGACCAATGCAAATATTCATATTCATGCATACAAACATCTGCACTGAGCGGGAATCGAAACTGCGCCTCCTCTGTAATAGGGTACGGATACACCTGCCACATACCATACCAGCATTTAGTTCAATTTCATATTAAGAAAAAACAATTGATGTATCATTTCCATGCCAAGCCCTCAACTGAAACAATACACAATCACATAACGAGTACAGAACCAGATGTATTTTCCCCTGCGTATGTTCCCCTGGGTATGTTAGCAATGGTCGACAATTTCCGCTATAAATCAAGAACATAATACTGCTACATGATTCGAGCAAACAGCGTTACCATTGTTCTTTTGTACAATGTACGTGTGATTTGGTAGTAAAGCGGACTGTTAGCAGCCGGACAAAGACGGGCACGGAGTTAGTTTAAGTTTTCAGGTCGCCTCGTCCGCGCAAATAGGCTACTTGTATCGCATAAGTGCAAATGTAAAGACTGTGGACTTGGGAAAATGTATGTTTAATCTATTTGTCCTTTATCAATCGCGCGCTTTTTCGTACTCTGTGTCGCTACTGAGATTTACTTAACAGGGAAACCTTGTAATACTTAAACCGGCTCAAAATCAGTTTCTCAAGTGTAGTAAATTTCCTTAAGTCAAAATTTTAAAACATCGATTCTATTATTAAACTGCACAGTATCAAGGTAATTTGTGTTCTGTGCCAGCTGATTTTATAGTCATTCTCGAGTGAAAGATTTTTTTATACTACTCAGGCGGCAGACAAGCGGCCCACCTGGTGGGAAGTAGTTACTGTGCTGCCAATTTTTTTTTATACCACTTAGGTGGCAGACAAGCGCACGGCCCACCTGATGGAAAGTGGTTACCGTGGCCTATGGACGTGTGTAACACCAGAGGAGCCACACTCGTGCTGCCGACCCTGTAAGCGCAGAGTTTCTGTGCCGTCAGTGTAAAGGACAAAGCAGGACAAGCCATTAGTCATCCCACTGACAGTACAAATTCTCCAGTGAGCTCTGGCTACCCTACTCACCGCTGGGAACACAACACGAAGTTATTATAACTGCGGTATTCTGTAGGGCGGAGGTCCTTCCCCAGTAGGACTGCTCAATTGGGCGGAAATACCGCCGTGTCCTACCTCCTATAATCATATAAGCCAATTATATGTTATGAAAAATCCTTCTAATACTCTTCTAGAAGGACCCCATATTGTACTCGCTTGGGAAAACCGCAGCAGGGAGTTCATTACACAGTTGGAGAGTACATGGGATGAAATTACTTTCATAGTGCATAGTACACACCCTTTCCGGTCGCAATGTGCAATTATGGGCATAATTTCGATGACGAAAACAGGACATAAAATTAACCCAGTAGTCAAGGAGTCAGCCTTACGATCAAGCGGTCGGTTGAACACTTTTTTTTTACGTGCGCAAAATCCACACGGATACCTACCCACTGGAGCTGGTGGAGGAGGTTATGTCGGACTCGAACCGACTAAAACACACGCCGCCTGTGGGTCGCATTGGTTGCCGAAGGTGAGGTTGACAGGCATATCCCTCGCACCCCGGCCGCCCCAGGGCCATCTCTCACGATCTGGCCCTCTTCTTGGGTGTGGGGACTACAGAGTCCCTAACTCGTCCCCGGAAACGGGGAGGCTCGGCAGGCGCGCCAACGCCGCGGCCTGCTTCTGCCAGGGTGACAGGCGGCTCCACCTGTCACTCCAAAGGTTTGAACACTAGTGACGTGACCCCACTCCTATTGGGAGTGAGTAAGAGAAAACCAATGTCGCTGGAGGAAAGTGCGATCATGCAAATAATTTCAGTTAGTAGTTACTAGTGACACAAGTGGAAGGATGAATAACAATAAATAAATAAGTAAATAAAATAAATATTATACGACATTCTACACAACACTATCTAGAACCAGAGTAGCTTAACTAACTTGTAACGTGGAAATTATCTAGAATGCGAATCATCATCATCATCATGTCAGCCACACATAGTCCACTGCTGAATATAGGCTTCTCCCACAGACTTCCAGAATGACCGATCTAAATAACACGAATAAATAAATAAATGCGAATAAACATACTTATATACATTTATTGTCAATATATAAATATTTTACATCTAAACACCCCTATTATTAGCTCTGAGCCTGGAATCAAACCTGCGCCCTATGCGTAGCAGTTGAACGATCTACCTCTGTCCGCTACGCCAAAAAGACACTCTGTTTTCCTCAATAGCAGAAAAATCGTGACGTTTTAAGAAAGTTTTATTTGTTAAGTCCCTAGTCTTCACAGCAGCACTATAACTAGTCGTCCAGCGTTGCAGCCACGTGCCCTGACTGCTACACGAATCTAATTTCCTATAGCATTGTCTATGCTATCAACTCCGGATCAACCCTACAACAACGGCCTTTAAAGTACCCTGCCAATGGATTTATACGATTGTCTTAGATATTTTCTGAAGTCGATTGAACGCTGTGCAATATATTTATTGATGGTAATCTATTTAGGGCCAGCCCATTTCTTCCCATGGTGCCATACAAGGCGACTAAGGGATAGGACTGTTTTTTTATACAACTTAAGTGGCAGACAAGAACTCGGCCCACCTGATGGAAAGTGGTTACCGTGACCTATAAACGTGTCCACCAGTGACCAGTCACATCCGTGCTGCCGACCCTGTAAAAATAAAGATTTTAACATCAGACAGATATATACAGCCCAGACTCAGCCTCAGATGCATGGCTTGAGTCAACAATAGTGCCCAGAATACGGCAATATTCTCACTCCCATTACGTGGGACCGATTACAATTATTAGTGAAATGTGGGTGTTAGTTCACCTCTGCCTAACCCTCCAGGTATAAAGGCGTGATTATATGTATGTATGTATGTATTCTATTTGTACTGTTGATTGATGGCACTTGATGGAATTTGTTGTTACACATATTGAGAACTCACTTGGACTTTTTCTACATTACTAACTACGGCGTTTTAAAAATGTAATTGTAAACCTTTGAGGATGCCGTAAGGCGAAACCGGTCAGGTGTAATCTATACTATAATATATATATTATTTATATATATTTGTATTATTGTATGTAACGAATAAACTCAAAAAGTACTGGACTGATTTTAATAATTCTTTTTTCATTAGAAAGCAACATTCTTCGTGAGTAACATAGGCTACTTTTTATCCTGATATTCCCATGGGATCAGGATTTACGCGGGTGAAACCACGGCACGGTGCTAGTAAATAAAAAAGTAATGTGGAAAAGTACAAGTGAGTTATCAATATGTGATGATATTCGTTTAAGTTTGGTCTCAATAAGAATGACAATAATTTTTATTTGTAGTTTTTAAGGTTCTGTACCTCAAAAGGAAAAAAATAACGGATTCCTTATAGGATCACTAGGTTGTCCGTCAATCCGTCTGTCTGTTTGTATATTAATATTTTATAGTAGGTACGGCAACATAGTCGATCTTTGGGTAATAGTGTACAAAAAACAAACAATAAGCTTACTGAAATTATGGTCCCATCACAATTATAAGAATATCACCAACAAAAATCCATAATTTATACTTGACAGATTTCCACAGATAATCACAGCGTTACAGTACTCACAAATCACTGTCAAATAATTTTAATTTACTCACTATAAACCGGAACGCTAAACTCTCTCCGGTCATATTTTAATAGCTCCATTTAATAAATCACGGGCTAACGTTTTCATATTCATAAAGCATAACAAAATCCTTTATGAGGGAAGTTTAAAAATCTCACTCCGGCTAAGTTGTGTGAGCTCCTTACTTCTTCGAGTTTACAGCGTCTCGACGCTTTGCACACTATTAGTTTTATACTTTCAAACTTAATACATAATCTTTGTGTATTTTATGAGGAACATCCACCTACGATTTTATTGCTGCTATTTAACTTTTGCTGCAGGATACTTGTGTCTTTAGTTCGTTAGAAATTTGAAAACATACTGAAATTGATTGTGTTTTTACATGCATTCATACATAATATCATATATGTTATAAATTGTATCGACCCCCCCAAGCAATAACCCGGTAATGTGCTATTATGGGGTTTATGCTGTTATGTCAAATTCGGAATCTATGGACTGGAATACACCTATGTAATTTTTTTCAGACATTTCTTAATAATATTTACAGAGATATCACGATCCACGCTTTTATTGTTGGGAATTAAGAAACAAAAATATTTCTGAAAAAAAACTGTAATAGATGTTTACAAAAAAACAATTTTTAATCTAATTTTGGTAAGTTGCGTTTACCGGGTTATTGCCGTAAATAATTTCTATGAAGTTTTTGGTAAGCGTCAGCACGGGATTTTTGCTGAACTAATTTATGTAAACATATTCCGTAATATAGACTAACAATGTTAGTTATGTTCAGTATTGAATCATTAAAGTACGTAATATTTCAATACGGTTACTTTTTTCTACATTTCAATACACTTATCTCTGTTATGGGTATTACTGCTTTTGTCTAGCCGCGCGATATATTGCAATACGCATGTGTCTCTTTCTTTCATTAGCTACTTATCAGTAACATAACGGAATAACGAACCACGCAATTTGTAGGACAATATGTCTGTTAAATTATATAAATAATAACTAAGTAAAAAAAAGAAAATCAGCTGGTTAGTAATCATTTATGATGACCTCGTTATCGATACATGTTGGAAAGAGGGGACTCTTTGATCAAACCATAGATTTTGTAGGACAAATATTTTTTCAAATGATTTAGATAATTATCTTGAGATTTAAGAAAAAAAATTCAGTTAGTAATAAATATTTAAGAATCATCAAATCGACATATTGTATTCTTGCTACCTCTGTTAGCTACCACAATCAAGAGTTTCGTACAGAAAATTATTGGGCGTCTCATCAAAATAAAGCTACTCACGGAAAATTAGCTTGATAGTAATCAAGTGTAAAAATGTCCCATGGATCCTGGACTAAAAGCCTACCAGACCCAAATGAAAGAAGAAACATAAATAGCCAAGAAGATACAGATGACACATTAAAACCTGATGAAACTTCAATAATCAGTCTCAATGAAACTTTGACTGGTAGATCTTCAAATGATTGCTCGTATATTAAGGAAGTTGTAAGTAATAATGTGAACAGTCCCAGTTTAATACGGGAAATAAGTAGCGAAGAAGAAAAAAATGAAACTTTAATTACAGAAATGCAGTCAGAAAGTAACAAAGACACGGATGGTAGAGCTTCAAGCGTTCGTTTGTTTATTGCAGCAGTTGAAAGCGACCATGAAGATAGAATTGAAGTTGTGCATAATTCATTAGTCGATATTGAAGAAATAGATAATAACAGTAATGAATCCAATATAGAAAATCAACCCTCTACATCGAAAGAGAAAATACTGACTAGGAAACGAAAGCAAAATGTAAGTGAGTGGCGCGTGGCGTAGTAAGAAAAACAAAATGCTCAAAAATTCCGACAAAGCTTACGAAGGGTGCAATTAAAAAAAAACGTATCCTGTAAAATCTATTGGGTCCCCATGTTCCTGCAAAAAGGGTTGTAGTCAAAAATTCAGTGCGTCAGATAGACAAGCTATATTTGACCAATTTTATAAGCTGGCTGATCGCGAACGTCAATGGTTGTATATCAGTAGATGTGTCCAATCAAAAACAATTAAACGAATGACGTTAGACCGTAAAAACAAACGCATGCAAACTTTGAATTATTTTTTTGAATACCTTACAAATCAGAGAGAATGTGGTTTATACAGCAATGGAAAAAACATTTAAAGCAGAAGAGGGACTTCAAGATAATCGGGGGAGACATGTAATAGACTTAAAAAAATGAATACTATGACAGAAACTACTATTAAAACACACATTGTATTATTTCCTAAAGTACAGTCGCATTATATTAGGTCAACTTCAACCCGAGATTATCTTTCAGAAAACTTGAATTTATCTAAGATGTATCGCTTTTATAGGGAGTGGTATACACAACAAAATTACACTGATGATAATATAATGGCAACAAAACGACAGTACGAAACAGTTTTTAATACCCAATATAACTACTCATTTTTCAAACCAAAGAAAGACCAGTGCCTATCATGCTCCGTTTACGAACAATCAGACGATACTATAAAAGCCACCATAGAGGAAAAACAAAAACTTCATTTACAGAGAAAAGAAAGAGTAAGAGCGTTAAAAAAAGAAGACATAGAAACAGCTGACAAAGATATTAAGACAGTGGCAATATTTGATTTGCAAAAAGTTTTGAGTGTCCCACAATCTGAAGTAGGCATATTTCATTATAAAAGAAAATTTCCATGTTTCAATTTTACTGTTTTTGATGCTGTTCGAAAAATAGGATATTGTTATGTATGGAATTATCAAATTGCCAAAAGAGGCAGTTCAGAAATAGGAAGTGCCTTGTTAATTTTTTTTAAATCTGAACGTGAGAAAGGTATTACACAATTTTCATTATATTCGAATGGATGTTATGGGCAGAACAAAAATCGATACATTTTCGCCCTCTATATGTATGCTGCCAAACTTCTTGGTATTTCTATAACTCACAGATTCTTCGAAACTGGGCACAGTCAAAATGAGGGGGATTCCATGCATGCATGCATAGAAAAAAACTTAAAAAATAAAGTTTAATATACCCCTGACCAAATTTATAATCTTATTTTAAATTCTGAAATTACTGGCGAAAAATATCGTGTCAAGGAATTGGAACAGTCTGAAGTTTACGACTTAAAACTACTCGTAGAAGACAAACATTGGCGGTGCGATAAAAACGGAAGTGTGATCCGCTGGGCTGACATTATGGAAGTAAGCGTGGTCGATTCAGAAGCAAATAAGTTGTATTACAAATATAATTTCGAAGATACTTATATAACAATGCTCAGTCTACCTCAGGTAGACGACCAGGACGAAAACGTACGAGTACTCAAGCTGCAGGTGTTTGCTTAGATAATATGCAGTTAAAACGTGCATACCACCAACCAATACCAATAAGCAAGGCTTTGCAAACCGACCTTTTGAGTTTATGTAACAGCGGAGCTATTCCTCGGAATTACCATCCTTTCTATCAATCTTTGTCCTGTTCTGAAGCCGGGAACGAAAATATGTCTGATGAAGACTAAAATATTTTGAAGTTTAATTTATAACACGAAGTTATTACAGAATTTGATTATTTTTTTAAAGTGATTTTATAAATTAATGTTAAAAAGTGTTAAAATCGTCTAATTTCATTGTGTTGATTAATAAATATTACTTTACTAATCGATTTTTTATTTGTTTATCCTTTCTAATTTTACATTTGAATACCTAAAAAAATAACAGTATTGAGTGATAGCATATAACAATGATATTCCAAAATTACGTGCAATAATAATGTTATTTAACAATACCATTTATAGAGTTAATTGATATTACCACAATAACTCCGTATTAACGCATTATGTATCACCTTTAAGATAAACAATAATACTGAAAAAGTTCATAATATAATGTTACGAAATATTTTATTTCATAAATTTACTGCAATAACTCCGTAAGTGCTATAACTGTAATATTTTGGAATAGAATTTTCGGTATTATTTATTTTTGTTATTTAAAAGATTTTGATTGAAAGTGATTTCATATTAATGGCATAGTCTAATTCCACAAAAAAATAGCTTTAATTTGATATATCAATGACTTCAATAGTCCCACTAGTTAAAAAGATATTTCATAAAATGAGTAAATCTTTTCTCCTGTAAAATTTAGATTTTTCGATTACTGGGTTATTGCTTGGGGGGGTCGGTATGTATAATAAATAAATGAATAAAATAAAAATTCGCACTCGCGTATTGTGGTTTCTGTACACCCATACACAACTAAGGGACTAAAATAATATTGCTGGAAAACTTGACTTCCATAGACAAGCCTTCCTCCGACTATCCTCTCCTTTCCTACACAGGAAAACACGTGCAGGGCTTAGATGTCACCCTCACACTGTACAGAATATCCGTTCAAGAACCAAGTGGTACGGTGATTCTTTCTTTTGTCGCACCATTAAGGTCTTTAATTCATTACCAGCTCACGTGTTTCCTTCTTCGTATAGTCCCGGATCTTTTAAGCGGGGCGTGAAAAAGAATATGATAGTAATAGTAATAATAGTAATAATTTATTGTTCAATAAACCTGTTTACACAATTAGAATATTGATCGTGGTCACCTTTTAAGCAAAGGATGCCTGTGTCAGGTGACCACGCTCTTCCATATCTATACAGATTAAAATCATGGTTTAACGAGCAATTAGTTTAAGAATGTATAGTTTATGCACGTGTGTGTGTGTGTGTGTGTGTGTGTGTGTGTGTGTGTGTGTGTGTGTGCGTGTGCGAGTGCGTGTGCGTGTGTGTGTGTGTGTGTGTGTGTGTGTGCGTGTGCGTGTGTGTGTGTTTGTGTGCGTGTGTGCGTTTGTGCGAATGTATTTGTGGTTTCTTATATGTGGTATTCCAATAACGCCTCCACCTGTTCATAACTCATAGGTGCTAAATAATTTGCAATTTCTTGCTTACTTTCTCTTTTCGTTTTACAATGTATATTTATTATTTTATTTATTTTATTGTATAGGTATCCCGAGCGACTACCATACTGTCTACTCGCAAAAGTGGTTCTTGAGTGAGTGCAACCAGCTGTGTGTTTTCTTCTTCTGACAATAGCATCAGGATTGAATGTTGTGGTTTTGTGTTTTTTTAATATTGTCAGTAGAAGGTACAGCTTTCTCACTGATAACACTCCACTGAGAGAGTACAATTCCGTTGTAGGAAATCTTCTTTTTTTAAAGTGCATGGTTGCGCCGATGTAGAAGCTGTATTTCTTGACGTGGAAACACACTCTTTCTATACCCGTCTCCTCTCCCGCACTAACCATAGAATAGGACTAGATAGCTTCCGTCCGCCATTTGTGATATAGACACCCA
The DNA here is from genome assembly GCA_963662185.1 of Eilema griseolum. Classification (NCBI taxonomy): domain Eukaryota; kingdom Metazoa; phylum Arthropoda; class Insecta; order Lepidoptera; family Erebidae; genus Eilema; species Eilema griseolum. Next base: position 3,568,609 of record OY759235.1, read on the forward strand.
GTCTCGCTTTGAACTAGCCAGCGTAAAGACGGACGGACCGCGCTCGCGTCTCTCAGAAATGTATAATATTTGTTACATTTTTACCGCTTCATAGACCTTTACCGATCGGATTGTGCCTCTCGTGTGTTCCTCAAGCGATCTAGTGATGCTGACGGCAGCTCCTGAGCAAGGAAGAGAAGATCCGTGTACCGGCTGCGATGAAAACACGTGTGTCGTGAAGGTTAGTGCATCCTCTCCTAATTTCTCGGGCTGCATTCACTGCCTGGATCGAATCCGCGGCAGCCCGGCCACCTGTCTTTTGTGTGTAAAGCGTCAATAGAACAGTTAGCTACTTCCCGCAATACAGTCCATTACCGCACGCTGCCAAGCGCCACCATTTTTGGTCCGGATCGAGCCGGATTCTTAGCCGTAGTTCGTATTTTGTTATTATTCTAATGGGAATGAGCGCACCGCACCTAAGTGCCTGGTTATTTTAGTAGAAAACCCCGCATCCAGACACTTAGGATTAGATTTGTTGTCCGTTCGCCGCTGGCTCGCATTGTACCTACCTAATACATAAATAGGTTAGGTATCATATCAACACTTAATCGTAGTTCGCAATTTTCGCATCGCACCTAAGTGCCTGGTTATTTTAGTAGAAAACCCCGCATCCAGACATTTAGGCTTAGATCTTAGGTATACTCAGACACCCTAGTGCATAGGCACAGTGTAATACCTAACGCATTTGGCTTTGTTTTGTTTTTTTCAATTACGTTGTTCTCGGCTCGCGTCGTATTTGCCTAGTACCTGCGTGGGTGGACACGTGGCTGTACCTACCTCGCTCGCATCTCATCCCAATTCATACGAAAGTATTTTAATTTGAATAGATATTACGCAATACTTAATCTCTGAAATAATAGTTGAACCTAGACAGCGACCATCGCGTAGGTACGACCTTGTTGCTATGCGCGTTAGTTCAAGCTTGCACTGGCAGTCATAAGTACCTACCTACCTACGGTTATCGCTCGCGCCGCCTCGCTGCTCTGTACCGCTAAGATTAAGTCATTTCATATTTGTTATTTACCGCACTTTAGTTTGAGATTTAATTGTAAACATGTCCCCAAAGGTTGATAAGACCGGTAAGGTTCAATTGAAACTTTTATACGCTAAAAAAGAAATGATTTACTCTCGCGTACAATCGATCTATGATAATGCACTTAAAACCTCTGATTTGGTCATCAGAGATTCGTTCTTGTGTTCTATAGAAAACTTAGATAGTCTACGCGCGGATTTCGAAACCTTGGTACATGACATCAATGTTTTAGAGTTGAATTTGGATCCCGATTACTCAGTGAGTTATCAAGCCTTGTCGTCGTTTGACGATTTGTATTGTCGTATCAAACGCGTCGCTAGGAGTTTGGAGAAACCGGCTGACCTACCCAACCCCACTCGCGACCGACCTAAGTTGCCACCAATTCAAATACCCGAATTTGATGGTAACATTCGCAATTGGTGTCTATTTATAGATAGTTTTGAGAATACGATAGATAAGAACGATTCGTTGACAGATCACGAAAAATTGCATTATCTCGTTGAAAAATTGACTGGTAAAGCTATAACCGCTTGCGCTGGAATTACGTTTAGTGCCGGGAATTATAATTTAATTTTAAATACTTTGAAAGCTAGGTATGAGGATAAAAGATCGGTAGCTAACGCCTATTTAGATCAGATGTTTGATTTGAAATCTATTACGGCATGTAACGATCAAAACTTAGAGAAATTTCTAGATACTTTCGCGTCAGCTGTTCGCGCCGTAAAGAACCTAAAGATCGATGACCTCTGCGACTTCGTATTTTTGTATATGGGTTTAAGGAAATTAGATTCCGAAACCATTCGTTTGTTTGAGTCGGATCATCGCGGCAATAAAATTCCTAAGTTCGAAGACTTAGAAAGTTTTGTTCGCGAGCATATAAAGGTATTGCAACGCTCTTCGTCGAAACATGAAGGCGCGAAGATAGTTGTTGATTCTGCACGCAAAGTAGATGCGTCATCGAAGTCACTGAGGTCAACTCATACTTATGTTAGTACCGCACCAGCACATGTACAATCACCTGTTTGCTCTTTGTGTAGTACTCATCATTCGCAACTGTACAGGTGTCCTGGTTTTCTAAAGTTGTCGCCTAGTGATCGTTATAAATTTGTTCGCGCTAATAATTTTTGTTTTAATTGTCTCGGTACTAAACACCGCGTTGTTTTATGTAATAGTAGAAATAGTTGTCGCAAATGTCAAGCGAGACACCACACTTTGCTTCATTTTGAGAATAGTAATGCCGCATCCAATGTGAGCACGGTTGGCTCGTCGAGCGGTGACACACGGCGGCCTGCGCCGCAGCCGCAGCCCGCGCTCGCGCGCGCTCCGGCCCGCCCGGTGACCGCCGCGGATGACGTCACCTTGTGTTCGTTCTCCGCTAGTGCTGCACTCACTACTGTGTGTCTTGCGACCGCTCGCGTTGTTATTGTTGATGCATTAGGTAAGCCGCGCATTGTTCGAGCGCTGTTAGATGGCGCTTCGCAAAGTAATTTCATTACTCAAGATTGTTGTCGGCGTCTTGGTTTCAATGTTGATAAGCGTTCAACCCGCTCAGTGGTGAAGGGTTTTGGAAGCTTACAGTCAGCTGTTCGTGGCACCGTTAAAACAAGGTTTAGATCTCGTTTTAATAATAATATTTGGTTTGACATGGATTCGCTCGTTATAGATAGAATAGCTGAACAGTTGCCTACCGTCCCGGTTGACACGTCTTTATTAACGAAATTTAAAGACTTGCCTTTAGCTGATGAGACTTACGCTGTTCCTGGAGTCGTCGATATATTGATCGGCGCTTCGATTCTCCCGCACCTCCAGTTATCACGTAAGGTTCAAGGGGGACCGACGTACCCCGCTCCGCACGCACTGGAAACAGTTCTTGGTTTTGTTATAATTGGTTCCGCACCCGCTTCTATAGATAGTTTTAGTCACTCGACTGCTTCGTTCTGTTGCACCGTCGAGCCGCCGCTGGAGTCTACCATCCGCAAGTTTTCACTCGGTGGCTCCCGTGTATCCGCTGAAAAACGCTTTCTTTGTTTGGAACGAAAGATGCAGGCGTCCCCAAAGTCGAAGCGGGCCTATGATGAGGTTGTTAACGAATATTTAGATAAAGGTTACATCTCACCTGCGCCTGCGGACACTGGCGGGACCCAGCCTTCGTACATTATCCCGCACCGCGGAGTTATTAGAGAAGATAAGCTTACTACTAAAACTCCGCGTAGTTTTGGATGGCAGTGCTAAGACTAGCACTTCCGTGTCGCTTAATGACATAATTGTAAATTTTCGCATTAATATTAGTAATTTTTAGCTTTTAGGACTCAACAGTCGCTTTGTGTTGGGCCCACTCTTCGCCCCATCGTTGGGACACATTCGTCGCTAATAGAGTGGCAAAAATTCAATCTGAATTGGCGCCACATAATCTCTTTCACGTTGCTGGCACCGACAACCCAGCCGATTGTCTCTCTCGTGGATTGCTTCCTTCGCAAATTTTAGATCACCCGTTATGGTTTAGTGGACCGTCCTGGATTCATGCCGCGTTAGATGGGTGGCCAGTTAGTCAATTCAATCCCACTACGGTTTCCGAACCACCCGAGGAGAAGAAGCACTCGCTTGTTGTATCGGTCCCGCGTGAAGAGACCCTTATTTGTTGTTGGCTAATCGCGTCTCGTCTTGGTCGAGACTGTTGCGTTGTGTTGTTTGTTCGCCTCTGCCCTCTGCCTAGCCAGCGGTAGGCACGAGCTCCAATCTAGGTTTATATTTTAGTTGTTATTTCCCAAACCTAGATTTAGATTAGACTTTAGATTTGTTTCGCATTTGTCGTTTCGAAGGTAACCCTTCAAGCCGGGGGGAATGGTTGCGCCGATGTAGAAGCTGTATTTCTTGACGTGGAAACACACTCTTTCTATACCCGTCTCCTCTCCCGCACTAACCATAGAATAGGACTAGATAGCTTCCGTCCGCCATTTGTGATATAGACACCCAGTCTCGCTTTGAACTAGCCAGCGTAAAGACGGACGGACCGCGCTCGCGTCTCTCAGAAATGTATAATATTTGTTACATTTTTACCGCTTCATAGACCTTTACCGATCGGATTGTGCCTCTCGTGTGTTCCTCAAGCGATCTAGTGATGCTGACGGCAGCTCCTGAGCAAGGAAGAGAAGATCCGTGTACCGGCTGCGATGAAAACACGTGTGTCGTGAAGGTTAGTGCATCCTCTCCTAATTTCTCGGGCTGCATTCACTGCCTGGATCGAATCCGCGGCAGCCCGGCCACCTGTCTTTTGTGTGTAAAGCGTCAATAGAACAGTTAGCTACTTCCCGCAATACAGTCCATTACCGCACGCTGCCAAGCGCCACCAGTGCATAACCTTTAGTAATGCCCGTTGAGCACGTTCTAGTTCGAGCAACTTAGTTTTACCCACTCCTCCCCAAATAGGAATACAGTAGGTGATAACTGATTGCGCTAATGCCATATATATTTCTATAAGAGTGTTCCTCGATTTTTGCTTGGCTTCCATCAAATTCCTAGGCACCACATGTCTCAGCGTTTTAAAGATCCAAATAAGTTTCCTCACTCTGGCTGTGAGTAAATTTATGTGCGGATGCCAGGATAGGTGTTGATCAACCGTCACTCCTAGGTACTTGGTTTCTTCAAGCTTACTGATTAATGGACAATCACACCCTGTGGCACTTTGCTGGTTGCAGGAATGAATCGTCAGTTTAAAATCTGGGTTAGGTTGGGTAATATTCTGGATGCTGTAACACAGAAAGTTTGTTTTAGCCGTGTTAAGTGTTAGCAGATTATCCCTTAGCCATTCAGCAATTACGCGCATGCCTTTTTCTGCGTTTTCCTTTACATTGGGCCAGTTAAGCCCAGTGAATATCACTGCAGTGTCATCGGCATAAGAGACAATGTGTGCGTTTCTAATTTCCATGTTACATAGGTCGTTGATGTATATGAGGAATAGTGTGGGGCCTAACACACTTCCTTGCGGAACTCCATATGATACTGTCACATCTTCACTGGTGTACCCATTAACCCTTACACTTTGTGTCCTCCCAGACAGGTAGCTTTTGAATAGGGAGAGGATAGTGTCTCTTATGCCGATTTTTTCAAGCTTACTTAGCAGAATGGAAACAGAGATTGTATCGAAGGCCTTTTTTAGGTCTAGAAATACCGATAGGCATTTCTGTCCCCTGTCTAACCGTTCTGTTACCATCTGTGTGAGTGCTAAAACTGCGTCTTCTGTTGATTTTCCACGTGTAAAACCGTACTGTGAGTGGGATATAATTTTATATTTACTTAGGTAGCTTATAAGCCGGGTGTTCAAGAGCTTCTCCAGTATTTTCGAGAAGGCAGGAAGAACTGCAATAGGTCGGTAGTTACCAACTTCGTCTCTAGATCCACTCTTAAAAACTGGGGTAATGATAGATTTTTTTAATAGATCTGGAAATATACCGTGCTCAAAGCAGAGGTTGACGAGATGGGTAATAATCGGAACAAGTTCATTCTTTGCGAATTTTAGGTAAGTGATTGGAATGTTATCCCAGCCGGGAGCACTACCAGACTTCAGGCTCATTAAAGTGTTTTCAACTTCAGTCATGTCAGTTTCTAGTAAGCCGAATGAGTTGATTTGCGACAATAAGTTCTTTGTTGGAGAGTCAATCGGGCTACGGGCTACTTGAGCACTGGTTTGTATATCAAGGGCAAGATTTTTCCCTATATTTGCAAAGTAGTTGTTAATAAAGTTAACAGACTCATCAGGGTTTCTTCTCAAGTTAAGTAAGTCCTTATTTTCTTCACGTGGTTTATTAGTGTCAGTGATCTGTTTAATATTTTTCCACAAAAGTTTATTATTATTTATTGAATTTGCAATCAAATCTCTTTCATATTTTCGCCTTAGTTTTTTGATAAGGTTGTTGCAAAAGTTCCTATAGCGAGTATAGGTTATCTTTAAGATCTCATTATAGCTCTCGCTTCGGAGCTTTTTTTGTAATTTGTTCCTATGTCTAATACAACGTAAAATACCAGGGGTAATCCACGGCTTTAGCGTGCGTTGACTCTTAGGAGTTAAAAAATTAGTAGTACTAGCATTAAGAGACTCAATAATATTATCTGTCAAACATTGTGTTAAAAAATTAGGATCATCAGCGAACAGAAGCTTAGAAAGGTCTCTTTGTTGGAGAAAATGTAGGGCCTTAGTGAAATCTGTTTTAGATTTCATCTTAACAATAGGACTTCCGGATTTGGACTCTGATAAAGTCAATAAGGTAGTGAAATGATCTGTGATCCCGGTTGGCAGCACTGCAATGAGTGCGGAGTGTTTATTATCATTTATCTTGAGCATAAAGTGATCTAAACAATTCATTCCCCTAGTACTTAGAGTATGGCCAGCCAAAATACCATGCCCGGAAAGAGTACCTATATAATTAGTCCTGTTATTGTATTCCAAGCTCGTTTCATACAGTTTGGGTCTAATATTAATGTTGATGTCACCTGCTATGATAATGTTGTTTTTAATTTTTATAGTGTCTAAGTGTAGTGAAAGTGAATCTATAAAGCTAGAAGCGTTAGAGACAAAAGGAGAGCGGTATATACAAATTAGAGCAATATTTAATATATCTAGTTGAAGGCAGGATACTTGGTTTAATCTAATTTCTTTAACAATAGGACTTAAAGATTTTTTGACATATAGGACTACGCCGGCATTTTGTTTGAACTGATATGTAGTCGAAAAAGAATTGTAACTATTAAGTTGAGGTATAGGTTTGTTTGGGCTGAGTCTACATTCAGTTAAAATTAAGATATCAGCCTGGAAAGGAAGACTAGCCAATGTTAACAGAAAATTGTTAAAATTTTTACTGCAGTGAATACTACATATGTTTTGAGATATTATTGTTAGGTCACTGTGTGTAAATGTTTTGTAAGACGTTAATTCGGTACTGTCACACTGTACAGCCCGAGCGACCGCAACATCGTCTATCATGTTCATGCTATAGAGAGTGTCAGCCATTAGGTAAATATAGAAAAATTAAATTGAGTGTTACAGTGTTATAGTTGAATATATGTATTTTCTTCAGTAATTTACACTTATCAGTAGATTCTATAGATTTAGACGTAGAATTATAAAATTTCTCTTTTAGTGTAATAAAGGAAAACATTATTAAAATCACTTGATATTGGAGGTATAAGAGTGTGTGCGCGAGTATGAGTTGGTTTAGTAAGTCTAAGATGTGCCAGGTTGTGAATGGTGGAGTGTAAGATTTTTGTACACATTCGTGAGAAACAGCTATCAGTAGAGACATTATTATTGAAAATATACAAAGAAACATTATTTTCTTAAAGTTAAGTATGTTATAGTAAAAAAAATCATGCAATAACAAATTCTTAAAAAATGTGTGAAAGCAACTTCGAGCCATCTTGTACGTTTTAGAATATAGTCAGAGAGTTTGTACCTTTGTACATGTAGTTAACTGGTGTACTTGACTTTCGTTTGTAATTGTTATGATCGACGAGTGTTCATTCTCCCTTACGTACACCTTTCCGTACGCAGTCCAGCAGAACTTATAGTTCTTAGACTTCACCAAGTCACGTGCTAAGAAGTACAGTCGTGCACCTTTTGGGGTGAGGTGCTCAGTTATATAAATGGGAGCATCCTGATCTGTTTTAATGCCTAAGTGCTTCGCGCAGAGTTTGCTCTTGTGTTTGACATTGAATGATTTAGTTGACTTAAGAATATCATTCTTTAGTAAAGTTGAGTTAGTTTCTACCACTATAGGTGAGTTTTTGACTACGGCAGACTTCGGCCTTACTCGGTAGATGTCTCTTATATCCGACCTTGCTATATTACAGTCAACCGTCTTGGAGAGGTTGACAACCAATTGAATGAGGTCTTCTTTGTTTTCATTCGGCATTTTCGGGGCGTTCTTAATTTCAAAGCTAGACTTACGACTTCCCATTTGTGCTTCCTCTAAGTTATTCTCCAATAAATTAATGTAATGTCTGTCTTTCTTTACTTGGGTCTCCAGCTCAACGATTCTTTGCTTAAACTCATCATTTTGCGCTGTCAGAAAGGACATCGTATTTTCGATATTATGATTAGATAACTGTATTTCTTTAAGAGCTGAATTCAACTGTTTTAGCTCGTTAGCTTGTGACGCGAAGCTAGATGTCATCAGTTTACGTATTTCATCCTTGAATTCGGACATTTGAGTGAGAAAGGAGTCATCCAACTGATCTATCCGTCTCTTCTTACCTTGTGAGGTATATTCCAGAGTTACGTTGCGGGTCAGGTCCGATTCTGAGGAAGATCTGTTTAAAACAGTATCCGCAGGTGTTAGGGTCTCTGCCTGGGTAGTGGGAGTCTCTGCGTGCTTGTTTTTAGAAAAGTTTATTTGTGTCTGCTTAGTCGTTTTTGTTGGAGATCTTTTAGGCGGCATAGCTTATTGCCGTACCGTGCAGCAAAACGTCGCAACAGGAACTTGGTTCTGTAGCTGGCGAAGATGGGTTATTAGAAGTAGGTGGTGAATGATAATTTCGCAAGAATTGCTGCACGTCTTATGACTTTGACCCTAGCAATGCTTCGCCCTTTTAATCCGCACCTTTTGTAAGGATGTGCGATTAGACGTTCCTGGTTACAAGTTAGTGTGTTATCTTAATATCAAATCGCAATTCAAAATGTTTCGCGAATTGTAAAAAAAAAAAAAAAACTTTTTCTTTTCCCAGTTATGCAACGCGAAAAGTATACAGTAATGATGGCGAAATTTCAAAAAAATAAAAAAAAAAATAAAACGTTAGATCACAATCCAAAAAGCATAGCTTGGCAGGTCGGAGTCGATCTTAGCACGTTCAAAGCGACGCTAACAATTTAACCTCCAGACCAAGCCCTCTTGTATCATTTAACTTGAAATTAGTAATCTTGTGTCAGTGGTTGTGGGAAGGTGTCAAATAATAATAATCTGAGTTTGTACTTTGTTCTTGACGGTCCCCAGGTAGTTTAGAATTATACAAATATTCACACTGAATGGCACAAAACACTGTTAAAATACCGATAACTTCTCGTCTGTTTTTCGCTTCTACATTTGAACTGTTTGTTTAAAGTTTAATTAATCACTCACTTTGTTGCATATCGTAGCTAAGAAGTGAATTAAGTAGATGCTATATGGTTTTATTAATTGTTATATCACTTTTGCTAATTAAATCCACGGATCGATCAAAAACACGTCTGCTCGCAATGGTGGCTCGGGCGGGGGGGTGGATGAGGCCGTCAAGCTGAGTGTCACCATTGTAACGTGATATATATTTGTAATGGGGACCCTCTTTTCTGAGACTAAGCCTTTAGCTTACCATCAGGCTATGCGAAGTCTAATTGACGTGTCCTATATAAAATAGTTCACAACATTATGGCAGCCAGTGTCCCTTACGACCTCCTATTTCGGACCCTATCACAAAAACAATAGATGAGGTTTAAATTTTGTAACCGAAATTACACTGGAATCAAAAATCCCAGGAACACACAATACATTCACTTTGCGTTACGATTCTATCAATTTCTATCAATTTCTAAAAGCAACTCTATAGCATTTTCTATAGCAAGCGCCATTCTTAAGCCTCATTTCTATTATAGAGATTTATCCCCGAAAATGGACATAGCACGATTATAATAAAGTCAGCCTTTAGTTGGTATTAAGTAAAAGTGGAACCGTTAGCACTCAACCCATAAATGCAGACGCTAGTACGAGCTTTAACAGGTTACAATTCCCAGTTCCCGGTCTCAGAGTCCCAATCAAAGGAGCATTAATATAATTTGAAGCCATGATCTCAAGCGCTCAGCTCGTTTGGGAGAACACAGCAATTGTTGATGTAATTTATTCAGTTAAACACTAGATTGGGGACTGCGTTCACGTTCCAACATATAGTTGAGTACCATTAGACTGGGGTACTATTTTGTGGTGTACAGATAATGACGTCAAAGTTATTTTATGTGATTTTTAAGCTATTTCAGCCTAGTGGTATGGGTAATGAACTGCTGAGACGTGGTCTCGGGTTCGATCCCAGGTTTTACCATGGCACACACCAATGACTTTTCGATGCTTTTCGAAGCTATGTGTGCATTTATCGCAGGTTTACAAGTGCCCGGTTAATGGATTGCCACCTATTACATTGGGACCTAAACATAAACTGGCGAAATGTGGGTGCCTCTGCCTACCCCTTCGGGGATATAGGCGTGAGTAAATTTTTTTTTTCAATACTATTACAGTAACAAACATGCGTTTGGATTACCAGATAGTAAGAACAGAGCACTTCTCTCCCGAAAGAGGACTGCTTAAATATGTGCCCGAGAGGGGTTGACTATGCCTCATCGGAGTTACACACTACCACCCTAGAGCATTTGGAGATACGTAGCGATGTTACGTCCTTGATAGTATTTTACAGTCCGTACCATGGTGAATATTCTAATGAGCTCTTCCAATTAGTCCCATCCTCCCCTTTCCTACACAGGACAACATGTGCAGGGCTTATATGTCACTCGCAGAGGGTGCAGAATATTCGATCAAGAACCAAGCGGTTCGGAGACTCTTTCCTTTGTCACGTGTTTCCTTCTTCCTACAGTCCCGGATCCTATAACCGGGGCGTGAAAAAGTATATGATGAGGCCGTCAAGCTGAGTGTCTCCATTGTAACATGCTATATGTATGCAATGATGACCCTCTTTTCTGAGACTTTGCCTTCAGCTTACCATCAGCGAGGCAAAGTCTGATTGACGTGTCCTATATAAAAAATGTGGGTATGTCGGATTCAAACCGACTAAAACCGCCCAGTGTTTCGTACCGTTAATACTTTCAAGGGTAAATCAGATTCCTAGAAAGGAAAAGGATAGTTCTTAAAAAATAATTTTCTCTGTATGGAACACATTGCAAGATAATTATAAAACGTGAAAGACAGAAAATAAAAAGTATCAGACTAATCTTTGTATTTCTTTCTCCTTTTCCTTTCTTTTGGAGATGTAAGCGACCGTTTAGGCAATGGTATACGCAGACCATCAGGTAATCCGTTCGAAGATATTTTGTTAATTGTATTACCTAATATTGAAAAATCCCTGAACGTTACGTTGTATTGTATTTTATTCCAAGATTAATTCACATTGAATAATGTCATAGGGTTATTTTGTTCTAAGGTGTGAAGTTTATGTATTTCTATAGCTATTTAAACTATCATGGTCACTCACATTAGCATTAAAGTTATCGGGGTGTTTACCATGTTGTATTGTTTTGAGTTTCCGATATTTCGGCGCTGTTGCAAGCACCATGATCACGGAAAAGAACTCGTGTAGTAAAAGAACTCGAAGGAGGGTAAGATCGATATATTTTATAAAACTTTTTCATTGCTTACCGCTAATACTCCAGTTCCGTGGTGCTTGGTGCTTGCAATAGCGCCGAAATATCGGAAACTCAAAACAATACAACATGGTAAATACTTCTATAACTTTAACCCCTCGTTTTCACTAAGAAACAAGTTGTAAACTTGTTTGATACAGAACTTGCTGAAGACTTGTAGAACACTAGTCAAAAGACAATACATAATACTCACGATTAATATGCTCACCATTTTCCCTTCTTATTACTATGAACTATTTACTTCGCATCTATTTATGTGCTAAAGTTGTATATTTATTTAACTTTATTTGAACTTCTCTCATATCTATCTTTCTTTTTGTATCTTTTAATATATTATAACCTTGTTTCTAGTTTATTTGCTAACTACACCAATTTTTTTTGCTTTATTACACTACTGTCCATCCCAAGGTTGCCTGGAAGAAATCGCTTCCAGTGATAAGGTCGCCCATTGTACATTAAACTGTATGCATGCTCACTACAAATTTTACTGTAATCTATTGGTGTACAATAAAGAATTATCTATCTATCTATCTATTTTTTTTTTATTGAGACTGTCTCAGGCACTTTTTTGTTCACACAGTATGTATGGCCAATAAGTTGTGAACAAGTATAAAACACAATTGCGTTCACACTGAAGCCTGTGACAGTGCAACTTGTCAAATACATGTTTTATACGTAGGTGAAAACGAGGGATAATCCTAATAGGTATTACCATTTTGCTTTAAAATTTATCTTCGCAATAAGCTACAAAAAATAATACACAAGTTTGAAGCGTTGTTCGTTAGCTCATTTCAATATTAGAAATTGAAACAGTTATTTTATTGAAAGCTGTTACAATACTCAGATTAAAATTAGTGCAACACGTTTTGTCGCAGTTTGGAATACAAAATGAAATATTTTTTTTAACTTATTGTTTATTTATTTATTCCAAACGTAAAATTTTAAAACCTAGTATTTGCCTGTGGCTTCTAAATTGTTCAGTAGTTCAGTAGTTTAGGCGTCAAAGTGAAACATACACTCCATGACAAAAGAGGGAAAGGGCATAGGATATAATTTGGTTGCGTTAACCATCTCACGAGCCTTTTTCCCATTAGGATAAAGAAAGACTGCTTGTTTTCCCACTTGTCACATTCCTAGCATACGTTTATTCGGATTTTCTGTATAAGGTATGATTTCGAGGCCGACCGCAGACAGCAGCAGCAGACACAGGGCGTAGTATGAAATAAATTTGAATACGATAATTTTGTTTATTGTTTTCATTCATTGCGGCTTCTCTATGGTGTCGTTTATCCGTATCAAAGTTCAACAAGTAATGTACGCGAAGAGACGACACGTCATCCAACCACATATAAATGGTCCATAGAAATAAAAAGAATCAGTCCCGGAATCCGCACATTTATCTAAAACTATACATTTTTCTTTTTTTCACATACATTACTCATTAAACTTGAATACGGATAACCGGCGTCATTGAGAAGCTGCAATGAATTAAAATAATAAGCAAAATTATCATATTCAATTTTATTTCATGGTATGTTTGGCGTGTGCTGCTGTGCAACACTGCTGCGTGCTGCAGAGATTGGAATCATACCTTAAGAAAGGAATAGGAGACTCCTCAAAAATTCAGAATCCATCATCTAGGTACTTAGTTCTGATTCTGTGCTGCTACTCAGAACTTTCAATTAGGTCATACAATTTAATCAAAGTTTGTACCACAATTAACCCAATATCGGTGGTACTAATTACTTAACGAATAATTTAGTTGTACTAATCAATTCTCTTTGGCGGCTCCCTGTGAATAATATACGATTGTCTGCAATATAATTTGATTGCACGGACGTGGTAGTGCTTGAAACCATCATTGTCATGCTTCCAATTTTCCAATGTGCCATATGTCATTGACCTAATCAATCTATTCGGTAATATAAAATAGTTATAAGTGGCCGTGTCTCACATTGAAGATATTTAAAAAAAAATAAGGTTATAATTCTTATCTATTTGTTTGTTCAACTATTTATTATTTGAACGGATTTTGATTCTTTTTTTGTTTAAAAGGTATCGGGTCAGACTTAAATCTTACGTAAGTGTCATCGCAATCGGTAAAGGAGAACCGGAGATATCTTCAATAAACAGAAAAACCGATATCCACGCGGGCAGATGGCTAGTTCCCTAAAAAAGCCGAGTGTCATGTACAATTCACGCTATTATAGAAGACCAAAAAAAGTAAAACAAACAGACAGACGGACAAGGAAGTTATTCTGTAAATCAAAAAGAAAATACGGAATGTATTTTCTATTTGATTTGCAGAACCCTAAAAAGAAATATAAAGCCATAGAAATTCTATAAAGAATTTCATTAAACAGCTGACGTAGATAAATCATTAAGTATCTATTTTTAAAAGAAAGTTTTTCAATCTTCGATACATTTGTTACGCTAAGTTTTTAGTTTATTAAAAATAGAATAGATATTAAAAGCTAAAGCGTGTTGCACACGTTCCGAAGTCTAGACGATCTGCATAATATTGTGAAACAATTGGTGTTGCGGTTAATTTAATTCGTTAATCCGGTTAAAAGCTTCATTCGGTTAAAATTTGGCTAAAATGACAGGGTTCATTTCTTATTTTTCATGAAGTATAGTGTTATACAATGGATATAAATATATTATAGTCCGTTATATGGAAAATGCTTCACTTTTGAACATGAAATACAATATCAAAGCTTTTCCCTTGAAATTTTACCGTAATTGGACTCTGTAGTTGGCGGTGCACGTATAATTGGATTCAAAGATTTTTTTACTAATTCAAACCGAGACCAATCACCGAATATCTTCGTATATCTTCATATCTTCGTTCCCATATAATAACGAAGGGGCTGGAGCCATACTAGTTGTTAACACGTATATTTCCGAACGACGCTGATGATCGGATTACACCGGATTTTATTCGGTCCGGTTAACAGGTCGAAACATGTGTATAATCGCCTTAAATATTTTTCTCCGTGTAACTTTCAGATTTGTCACAACATTGTTTAACAGGATTAATAATGTTCCAATTAAAAGTCAAAATGAAATTACTTGAATTTATGAAACTCAGTTTGAAACTTTTCGTCGCGAGATTTTAATAAACGAGTTTGTAAACGTTTTGGTGTATACCTGATATTTTCTATACTATATTTCAATATTTACAGTTTAGGACTTGATATTTTATTAAATGCAATCAGGTAAAATGATTTAATACTGCATTAGCAAGTTTTTTTTCATTACGGGGATTGTCATAGTCAACAAAAGTCGCGGTCTTCACAGTCCTTTCAGTACCTACTTTTAGGAGAGTCGGTTATATTGCACCATTTTTGACATAGACTCGGATATTTAGTTTATAAAAGGAATTATAAAGATAAATAGGCATGTAATCAATCAATCAATCAACTGGTCCACCGCAGTCCAGTGCTGGACATAGGCCTCTCTCAATGTGCGCCATTTTCTCCGTTCCTCAGCCTCCGCCTCCATGTAAAATAAAGTTTAATGTCTTGATTATCATATGAAGATGTTTGAACTGCTTCAAGCGAGGTTCGATGGCTCAGTATTTGGAGATTCCTCTTGTAAGGTAAAAATCAAGAGTTCGAATCCCGTTTGAACTGATTAAAATTTTTTTCAATCTTAATCGACTCGAGGATGTTGTCGTTCCCAAAACACCAATACACTACATTCATAAAAAAGTGATTTGTTTAAACTATATTTTTCTTTTCAAATATAAGCGTGAACTTTAGTTATTGTTATTCTGACTGTTTAGCTATAGCTTACGTATCGATAGACTTGTCGAGTTTACCCCTAAACTTGTTCTACTCTTCCCATTGTGTTGCAATATATGTATTTGGAGCAATCTTTATAGGGTATTTTTAGAGCTCGGCCTACGTGTGTAGAATAGGATAGTGATACGCTTGTCATAAGCTGATTTTATAAGGTGCTAAAATCTGAATACACTAGAGTAATAATCTACGTATAAAATTTACTTAAAAATCTCAAGATGTTCTGCATCGACTGAGTTCAATATGTGATCGACTAACACATATTGAACGCAAAGCTTTGAGGATGCCGTAAGGCGAAACCGGTCAGGTCTACCAAATAATAATAATGTGGAAAAGTACAAGTGAGTTCTCAATATGTGTAACAACAAATTCCAGCAAGTGCCATCAATTACCAGTATAAAAGAAAAATTGATTAAGAATAACTTCGCTTCATATGTTTTTTTTTTATACCACTTAGGTGGCAGACAAGCACACGGCCCACCTGATGGAAAGTGGTTACTGTGCCCTATGGACGTGTGTAACATTAGAAGAGTCACACTGGCGCTGCCGACCCTGTAAGCATAGACTTTCTGTGCCGTCAGTGTAGAAACATAGCAGGACAAGCCTTTGGTCTTCCCACTGACAGCACAAATTCTCCAGTGAGCTCTGGCTACCCTACTCACCGCTGGGAACACAACACGAAGTTATTATAGCCGCGGTATTCTGTAGGGCGGAGGTACTTCCCCAGTCGTACTGCTCAATTGGGCGGAAATACCGCCGTGCCTACCTCCTAAATATGATTGTTATTCTACAAAAATATAAATTTATAAAATCCATACTCATTTGATGTATATTTTTTTATAAACGTTAATATATTTGGGTTTACATGATTTTTTTATGAAGTTATTTCCGTTCAGGGCCGTTGACATGGCAATATTCTGCAGTTTTAACAACGCAGTATTAACTCTAAAATCTAATACACTCCTTTAATTATTATCTGTCATTATTCTTCTATTGTGAATATGAGAGATTTGGGCTGTAAACTTGGGTCAACAACTTCCAAATACTTCAACCAATATACATTGCCATCCAAAGGTTGCCTGAAAGAAATTATGTAAAGCGATAAAACCGCTCTTTGTACTGCTCTTGTCTTCTTAATTTTTTTATCATGAATATTGTAATTGGCGTATAATATAGTATATAATAAATATACATTCGGAATTTATTAATTGCTTGACCATCGGCTTCAAGCGCTTCTATGAACCATAGATGATTTCATATAAATAAATAAATAAATAAATAAATATTCTACAACATTCTACACAACGCTATCTAGACCCATGGTAAGCATAGTTCTGGAGCGTCAGTGAAAAGTGATACATTTCGAGTTATATTATTTATTTTATTTTTTGATATAGAAGATCTATAAAAAATTATCTATCTTTGACTCTTATCCTCGTATCTTTAGGGTTTAAAATGAGCGACTTAATTTGGAGCATAATGATATAACTGAACGTTTTTTTACCATTTCAATTGTGTAAAATAATACTTTTAAAATCATATCTAATTGAACTAAACAATATTTTTATTTCTGTACTGTATAATGATACAAATTGAATCAACGAGTTTAACACAATGTAAATGTATGGATTAGAATTAGTACATTGTAATATAAGTACACTTCCATTAATATACATTTTAAAACTTACTTTAGATTATTTCGTGAAAAGTGATACTATTATATTTATGACGTTAAAAAAACAAATAAATTTTAATAAAGTTATGTGTAAAATGATACAATTCTTAAAGAATCAATTAACACCATGATATATTACAATTGTTAAAATGTGTCGAGTGATATAACTAAATTAGTATCAATATAAACACAGTGTCGGTATAAGTGTCTAATAATACAATTATAGTTGTACCAAAAACACAAGCTTTTATTCAAATATTTGCATCATCTAAAATTAAGTGCAAAGTGATACAAATCCTCAGCGGTAATTACCTAGCGTACACCTCCCGCGACCCCTTCCCGCGTTGAACACTGTGCGAACGGGATGGTAATATTAACAGGGAATACCCAAGTGAAACAGGAATAACGTTGTTTGGTGATGCAACCGACTCGCTAGTCTCGCTTCGACGTTCTTCACGGGCGCACAATGCTTATGGTAAGTAAGTTGTATCATTTTACACAAAATACGTAATATTTTTATTGGCATTATTTTATTAATATTTGGTACAAGTTTTATGCAAATATAAATAATAATGCTATTTAAGTAAAGTTAATTAATATAGTATTCAATTATAAAGATCATAGGCTTAGAGTATTTATATTAAATTACTGTGTACTGTAATGATTAAATCGATTATGTCTTGCTTACCTATTTATTCTTTCTTTTTGGGAGTGTTATATAGTATACTAGCTGTGCCCGACGGCTTTGCCCGTCGTATACTTCATACCCCCGGGTGCTTAACCTTTCGGGGTAGGTATGAAAAATAGATAGTAGCCAATTCTTAGACCTATTGAGTAGGTACCTATACATATACAATTTGATAATAATCGATTAAGCTGTTTCGGAGGAGTATAGTACCTAACTAACACTGTGACATGAGAACTTTATATGTATATAAGAATATTGTTTGTATTCTTTAAATATAAGTTTAATATCTAAGTACAAGTCTTATTTTCATCAGGATTGATTTTTCGATTTTTTACAGTCCGCAGTAAAAGCAAGAATAAATAGGATTATGGAGGGCGTAGGAGGTGAAGAACACACTAAAGTGGATGAAAAGACAAGCATTACGAAAAAACAAATTGAAAGGCAGACGGAAGAATCAAATACTACTGAAATTCAAACATATCAAGATTTTGGGACCACAGTTAAATTTATCAGACAAAGAAAAATTGTTGAATAAATATTGAAAAATTCAAATTAAAAATTGAATTGAATAGTAAGAAAGAAATCAAGAAATTTTATAAACATAATGAGTAATATAAATAAACCATAAAGTATTAAAATACAATAGTAATCATATAAATTAAAAGCAAATCAACATTTTATAATTTACATATTCGGCCAATTGCTGGTCTTTGGAGCACTCACAGTCAAACCAGTGGCAGTTTAGTTGGGGCAATTGCCCAACCCGATCAAACAGAGTAAAACATTTCAAAAAGTCTGCAGTTTGTGGGGGTTTACTTATGGTGCTTTATGGATAGCGACGCCGCCGCCCCGGTGCTACGACAACCGTCGCTGTAGCAACAGTTTTGACGTTTTTGGTGGTTATTTTTCAGTGTTTTTATCGAATTTTTAGAAAATGTATATATTGTGTGTGTGTATGTGTAGATATTTAACTAAGATAAGTATTATTTTTAAATAGTTTATGTCCCAAGAAAACAATAACAACAGTGCTGCAATTTTGAGAGTCGGAAGTCAGCCTTCTGCGTCGCAAAATGCTTTAGTACGCTGCCTACATTGTACTCAAGCTCGTTTTTTTAAAAGTGAGCGTGGTTTGAAAATACATTTTGGGAGGGTACATAAGCCCCAAAATGTGCTTCCAAGCGCAACGCCACCACAGTTGTCCAATCCCCAAATTCCCTTCTGGCAGAACCTTGCAAAATTAAAAAATTCTATACCAATTTTAAAGAGGATTCCCCGTGGTGCAAGGCCTTTAGTGGCGCAAAATCTGGCAGACTGCATTGGCCTTGTAGTACGGGAAAATTCTACCGGAGCTTGGGAACAATTATTCACCTTCTCCTATAGGATTTTACACATTTCAAAAAATCAGGCAACCCCCAAAAGTTTAACATCACAAATTAAAGACAACTGTATTTCGAACAGTACTTTCGACCCTAAATTCACTGTTTTTCGTAAAAATACTATTTTTCATTATGTAGAATCTAAATTGAGAGAAGGTGATATCAGTGGTGCAGCTAGGTTACTATTCAGCAGCGACGTAGTGGCACCTTGCTCTCCAGAGACTCTTGCAGATCTAAAGAGCAAGCACCCAGTGCCAGGTGATGACCTTGCCTTCCCCGATGCTCCAAATTCTGACACCAACTTTCTGACTGTAACAGCCAAGGACGTGTTATCGACTGTGGGCTCCTTCCGGAATGGTTCTGCTGGCGGCCTCGATGGCCTGACTCCACAACATCTGAAAGATCTTCTGAGTCCGGGCGTTGGGGATGCTAGTGGAGCACTTTTGAGGGAGCTTACAGGTTTGATGAACTTAATGTTATCCGGCAATGTGGACGAAGCCATTATTGATATCCTATATGGCGCAAATTTATGCGCATTGCGGAAAAAAGATGGTGGCGTTCGTCCCATTGCCGTAGGTTGTACGTACAGGCGTATGGCAGCCAAAATATGCTGTAAATATTACAGTACAGATATGGCTAACAAATTCCAGCCCCTACAACTCGGGTTTGGGTCTAAAGGGGGCTGTGAGGCTGCTGTACATGCCCTGTCCACGTACCTTGACTGCGGCGAAGGAGAGGTCATTCTTAAGGTTGACTTGAAGAATGCCTTTAACTCAGTTAACAGGGATACCTTGTTGACACAGGCCAAGTTAGAAACCCCCAAAATATTCAAATTTCTTTGGCAGTGCTACAGACACCCTTCCAAATTACTATTTAAGGAAAATGTTTTAGAGTCGGCGGTCGGGTGTCAACAAGGCGACCCTCTTGGGCCACTCATTTTCAGTTTATCAATACATCCAATCATTCGGCAACTAAATTCGAAATTTAACATCTGGTATCTTGATGACGGTACTCTAGGAGGGGATATAGACACAGTGCTTCGAGATTTGGCTTTTCTTAAAGATAAATTTAAAACTATTGGTTTAGAACTAAATCCCGCAAAATGTGAAATTTTTCTTAACGGTAATATTAACAAATCCTTGGCAATTTCGAGATTTAATGTTTTGGCCCCTAATTTGAAAGTGTTAGATAAAAGTTCACTCCGTCTCCTAGGGGCCCCGATTCTTGAAGAAGCCTATGATGCCTTTATTGAGGATAAAATTCTAAATTTTAATGAAGTTTCGGACCGACTCCTCCAAATTAATATACATTCAGCTTTTACCATTATTAGATATTGTCTTTTCGTCCCAAAATTAACTCATGCTCTACGATCATCACAATTTTTTAAACATTTGGCACTTTTAGGTAAGTTGGACAAAATTATTCAAAATACCCTATGCAAAATTTTGAATGTAGATTTGAACGACCGAGCCTGGCTCCAAGCATCGCTCCCGGTGCGCTGGGGTGGGCTCGGTGTTCGTAAAATCTCCGATGTAAGTTTACCAGCTTTTTTAGCCTCGATTCATGGCACAGAGGAATTAACCAGGAAAATCTTGATACCCACACTGGTTTATTCCGAAGTGCCAGGCAAAGCCGAAGCTATAAATGCTTGGAAATTGTTTTGCCCAAACACTGTTTTGCCCACCAACCTAGGCTCCCAGAGACATTGGGATGAGCCGCTTTGCAGCATATTACGTCAACAGTTACTGAATACGTCCTCTAATGTTGCAGAGCGTGCTCGCCTTCTGGCTGTGGGAGAGTGGGAATCTGGTGTGTGGCTTCAGGCCCTTCCGTCGTCCAACATTGGCACCATGTTGGACGACACGACGTTTAGAATTGCAGCCTGTCTTCGTTTGGGTGCTCCCTGTGTTTCTCCTCATCGATGTCACTGTGGTGAGGCAGTCGACAGCCTTGGGCATCACGGCCTATCATGCGGCAGGAGCGCAGGCCGCATGTCACGTCATGCACATTTAAATGACATTATCCGCCGGGCTCTTGTCACCGCTGGTGTTCCAGCTATACTTGAACCAGTTGGCTTGGTGCGCAACGATGGCAAGAGACCGGACGGTATGTCTTTAGTGCCTTGGAAGATGGGTAGGCCTTTGGTGTGGGACGCAACATGCGTCGACACCCTTGCCCCTTCCCATCTTCCAAGTACGACGGATTGCGCCTGTGCTGCTGCGGCATCTGCTGAGACCCTCAAACGGCGAAAATATGATAACATTACAAACAATTACATATTTGAGCCGTTTGGGGTTGAAACGCTGGGTTCGTGGGGTCCAAGCGCACGGTCGCTATACAAAGAAATAGCAAAACGACTGGTCGATGCTTCGCCTGACCAAAGGGCTGGCCTCTTTTTCGCTCAACGGATTGGCATTGCCATCCAACGGGGCAATGCCGCCAGCCTTTTGGGCACATTACCAGTCGACATCGATGGGGAGGAATTCTTCGATGCTTAATTTGATCCTTTTGTATCCTATTTTATATTCTTGTAAATATTAGTTTATATCTTAAAAAAAAAAAAAAAAAAAAAAAAAAAAAAAACAAAGAAAATGAAATTATGTATATGGCGTTAGAGGTCTCCAAAGAAGAGCCATCAGGTAATACAAATATTGAACTTAAATCAGACTGTCCTGAAACTTTGTCACCTAGAATGTTTGACTTCAGTTCTGGTAGCAGCGACGACTACGTACCAAATACAGACACAGATGATTCATCTGACAATAGTGTATTTTGTCGACGACGCTGCCTCAATAAAGTACGCCAAAAAAAACCTATCAGAATTTCAGAAAGTTCGTCGGTTACGTCGGTAGGAGAATCAGAACCAAGTTGTTCTAGTTCAAATGTTAAAAAATTACGTAAATCGATCAAAGAGAGAAGAGCTGACAGACAGGAGAGACTCATGTTAAGAAATGCAGGGAAAAGCTACGTTACGAAATTGGGTAAAGTAAAACAGGGCAGATCTTTAGCACTCCTAACGGATTGTCGCATGAAATGTAACATTCGTATACCTCATGATATTAGGGAATGTGTTTTTAAAGAGTATTGGCTTTTAGGTTCATATGATGAACGAGCGATACAGAACGTTTAATAAAAATTAATAAAAAGAAAACGCACACCATAGGGGCGAAACTTAAACGGGAATACAATAATACATATAAAATTATATATTTTGGTGATGAATATAAAATATGTAAAGGTTGCTTATTAAAAACTCTCGGTGAGAGTAATCGATTCTTACAGACAGTTTGTGAAAAAATAATAAAATATGGTCGGGTACTTAAAAGTGAAAAAGGCAGAGCTGCCAGTTACAAGAAAATTTCTGAAGACCGACTTAAAGCAGTTGAAGAGCACATTAATAAATTTCCTGCCTACCAGAGTCATTATTCTCGAGCCAAGTCTTCTAGAAAGTATCTTAGTGCCGCAAAAAAACACATCATATTTTTATAGACTCTAGAAGTGTCTAATGATATGAATGTGTTTTTTCTGACAAATTTATAATTAAACGCTCAATACAACTCACATTTACTTAAATGAATAATATTTATTTCAACACTTTCTATTTTTTCATTTGTCTAGAGCACAACAATAGAATTTAAAAAAATTGTACCATTTGTCATGAAACCTATAGACTATGTGTAAAGAAGGTCAAGTTAATTTGTCAAAATTGGTTAATAAATGTTTGATGTGTTTATTGATATAACTGTATATTTTCATAAATTATAAAAAAACTATACATATTAATCCTCAAATTCAACCATAAAAACCTTCGTTATTATAGTGTTTATTAATCGCAGTAGCATGTTTTTATTTTAATTCACTGTAAAATAAGTGACAATTTTTTAAAACTTTAAACTGGATTTTCTCAAAACTATGATTTTCGAGTTATATCACTTTTCACTGACACTCCAGAGTTTAACTAGCTTGTGTTATGGAATCTAGAATACGGATAAACATACTTAAATACTTTTTTTTTTTGTAAATACATACATATTATACATAGAAACACCCAGACCAGTGCAAATACCCATATTCATGCATACAAATATTTGCACTGAGCGGGGATCGAACCCGCGCCTCCTGCGTAGCAGTCGTGTTCACTACCGCCACGCCACATAGGCTGTCATATATCGCTAAAGGGGAGAGGGAAACACAACAACTTAATAGCTAGTAAGCTAGTAACTTGGAAACAGAACCTAGGAATTTAAGAACATATAATACAAAAATAATAAAGATAACATATCGCTTGAAAGTTAATTATAAGCTACGATTACATCAACTAATTAATTCAGCAAACTTTAACTATAACATATTATAACAGAACTCAATTGAGAATCTAATAAAAAACCACACAACTAGACTCAACAACCTTAACCAATTTTACTGTATTGGAAAACAGAAGCTTGATAAACTATTCTAACTACCTATCCGAACTCGCATACAGCACCAAATGAGGTCCTAGATGAAATGGCGAACATTGGGCAAACAATCCAGTGCTATTACATATTCTGAATTACCTTTTTCGTTTCATCAATATGTAAGAGAGAGAATTTCTTTCCGAAGCCTTAAGGATACCGCACAAGCTCAATAATATTGACAATAAAAAAATAATCTAAACTATTAGAATATTGTAATTTAACCTCATGTGTCGATATTGAAAAGAAAACATGGGTTTGGTTAAATTAACGATTTTGAAACACAAAAATATTATTTGAATTTCTTGTCTGTTTGTCACAATTGACGCAAAGACTGCTGAATAGATTTCGACATGTTTACGATTTTTTTATTATCGCTAGAAAAGTATAGAAATCTTAAATTGCGTTTAATCGCCATCGGTTGAATAAAACCGGAGATAAAATAATAAAAATTGCACTCCGACCTCCGGTGTGTCATTTTTTTTTCTATCTCCAACAGAGTGTCACACGTGAATTGTCACAACCGATAAATTTTCACAACCTTCCACAAGAGATGAGGTAGCGGAGTCGCGAGTTCAATAGTTTTTTCCATCTCAGAAAAATGTGGTATACACACCCATAGAAGTTTACACTAAAAATTGCGATAATTGACCATCCACACGGGCGGAACAGCGGATATCAGCTAGTTGTCAATACACACAATATTTTTATTATTGTCAGTATTATTGAATGTGTGCAGAGAGCCTTACTCTTTGCGAGCATGCAGCGAGTGTATGTACCATTTGCATATTGGATCATTTCGATAGAGTTAACAAATCTGCTCCGCTCTTGTATGCAGAATACAAAGCAATTGGCCGTGGGTCCGTGTGTGGCTTATTTATTTGTTAAGGAATCAGTTTGGATGTATCTTGGCAGGTTTCAACTGGCGGTAACGAAATGGTTAAGGCACAGGATTTGATTGTGAAGTTCGAATTTAATTAGTGAATATTTTTCGTTAAATGACATTTTAAACCCGAATTCCAGAACGATACTTCTGAACCTCAATTTATAACTAGATCTGAGAAAATATCGTATTCTAGATAACAGTTCTAATGGCATTGTGAGAGATGATTCACTACTGAGTGTTGTATGTACCTTAAAGTAATGTATGTTCAAGTCACTAGTTTGGGATATTGAAAAATTTTAAAACTAAAATCCGGCTACTGAAAAATCACGCTCGAAAAAGTATTAAACAAGAAAATACCAAGGATAGCCGTGGGCGTATGTCACTTTTCCCTGGAATGTATTGTTTTGTTGAAGTAAGTGGCATACGACCACGGCTATCCTTGTTATTTTCTTGTTTACTACTTACTTGATTTCTCAGTACTCGGATTTTAGTTTTAAACTTAGTTTTCAATTTATATTATTTTGGGACAAGCAATAGGTATAATTTTGAAATGTGCTAATTAAGCCTTTTCAGTTGATACCAATACGACATATTTATCTCAAATTCATTTTTAGCACAGAACTTTATGGTGGATTACAGATTCTCTGATATTATATTCAGTAACACGTTATATAGCCTAGTTGGGAAGCTATGAGGGAACAGATGAACCTACATACATACATACATTGCTTGTCAAAACCATAACCCTCCTTTTGCTCGCCGGGAGGGTAGTTCTTTAACCACTTATTAGAACTGGACAAGTGAGGTATCGTTAGAAGCATCTTAGTCGTTCGCTGGTTATAGACTATATACCGTGTCACTGAATCAAATATCAGAGAATCTGTAATCTCGCCGTAGTCGGATAAAAAATTGTTTTCAGTGTCGCTACTAACTACTTAGAGACGATTTTTTTTTAAATTTCGTAATTACTAAAACAAGAAAAATACTGCTAGACTTTCTAATATTTTCTTTCTTATATATGGACTGTCACTCTTTTGCAAACAGCACTTAAATATAAAAAAACATAATAATATTTTCAATAAAACATAGACAAACAACCTCTTCTGCAAAACTCACTGAACGTTTACACATAAAAACAAAATATCCGATAAACTAACAAACAAAACTTTTGAATAACAAATAAAACAAGTATTCCTTCAAAGATCGCATCATCACCTCAAAATACGACGCAAATCCGTCAAGCGCTAGTTGTATCCAATAAAAATGTTAAGCCGCCGTTCGTTTCAATCTGTATTCGGTATCGAAGCCCGGGGCAGATTTACATGCATATATAGTGGATATGCAGCTTTATTTGCTTTATTCCAATATATCCATCGAGTGCAGTTGGTGCGCACTTTGAGTTGCAAACATCCTGAGCTGGGAGCCTATAACGTTGTAGTGTCCACTCCGGGTGGGTAGTGACATGTCAAGGTAGTAATGCACTAGGGTGTAACATTTTCACCGGCAATGATAGTGTTGCACCCTAGTGAAAGGTTACGTTTATATCGTATTAACCTGTAACGATAATAATACTTTAATGAAATTTAAAACTAAAAACCTAATAGTTTTATTATTTTTTTTTTTTTAATAGGTACCTACTAAAATACTCTAAAATAAAATAACAAGCTATTGATTGTTAAAGTTATTGAAAGTTGTCTTCAAATTTAATAATTCATTCTTTTTATATTCACTGAAGTTGTTATTAAGTAATTGGCTGGTATTGGAGGTCAGATATCAGTTAGACGGCCTATATATAGAGGTCAGATATAAGCAGAAACCTAAAATTAGTAGGTGCTTACGTACTTGGTAAAAATCTCTTTTTCGGTCATATACTCATACTTTAGAGGTGAGGCTATCTGGAAACCGAGTAAGTTTTCAGATGTATGATTACAATCGAATGGATTGCAGCTCTATTTTGCAGTTGCCATGAAAGAAACAAACGCACACGTATCTAGTAGTCTTTGTAGTATAATTTGTCATGAAGTTTCGTTGTCGGTTTACATAAATAAAATAACGGTGTGGGTGTAACCTTATTCATCAAAATCAAAAATAAAATCTACTTACAGGCTCGAAATTATATAAATGTTTCTTGTAAAACAAATATTCGACAAAGCTCGGGCGAGCAAACAGCCCGCATGCAGTCATTACGGTGTGCTCGCACACTATAAATTTCACAATCATTTTCTTTTAATTCCTTTCAAGTTCGTGGTATGTAAATAAAGCTAAGTTAAATATAAGATATCACTTAATTAACACCCGTATAAGGGAGGTGAGAGTAAATTTGACACGTTTATGGTAAATTTAACAGCTGCTTGTGTCCATTGTCGTTATAGGACCTGCCAATTGAGCAGTCCGACTGGGGAAGTAACTCCGCCCTACAGAATACCGCGGTTATAATAACTTCGTGTTGTGTTCCCAGCGGTGAGTAGGGTAGTCAGAGCTCACTGGAAAATTTGTGCTGTCAGTGGGATGACTAAAGGCTTGTCCTGCTTTGTCCTCTACACTGACGGCACAGAAACTTTGTGCTTACAGGGTCGGCAGCGCGAGTGTGGCTTCTCTGGTGTTACACACGTCCATATGCCAAGGTAACCACGTTTCATCAGGTGGGCCGTGCGCTTGTCTGCCACCTAAGTGGGATAAAAAAAAGGAGGAATTCAAGTTGAACTTTTATACCTATTTCTTTGTGTACAATCAATAGCAATTGCGGATCGAAATTTCGGGCAATCGGATCTATGGAACACTGTTATCCTGAAATCAAATTCGGAGATTGTACGTGATATTTCGGTTTGGTTAAGTCAAAAGTAAGAAAATCGAAGTAACTCTATGGATAAATGCTACGCTATTCGAGGATGTTTCAAGTAGGCTCGAATTTTCAGATATTTCATGGTAGTAGCCGCCAGATTCGCGCGCTCGTTGTATCAGACAATCGTGTTAGGTTTTACATTTAGAATATCTTGTTGCATCATTTGTATTTTCTCTTACTGGACGTTGCGAGCACAAATTGTGTATAAAAAACTGTTATTATTGTAATCTGTTTGAACATTGATGGCACTAATGCACGGAAAAACTCTAATGAGTTTATGTGGCATTTTTATGACGAATGTATATGTTTTGTATATAACAAAATAAAAAAAAATAAAAAAGATACAATACACTTTTTTTATCGTGCGGAAATCCCGCCGCTGAAAACCAAACGGCCGCCCAGTCCATCATTTGCCGGGGGTGAGGCAGCCTTTAGCAAAGGCCCCATCAGGAGTGGAACTATGGCTACCCATCTTTCACCAGGAAGGGGGGGGGGGAGCACATCGCGCCGCCGTCAGGGCCTGCTTCTGCTAGGGTGACAGGCAGCTTCACCTGACATCCCCAGGCCAGTGATCAAGGAGATTCGGAGGTCAGATACAATACAATTATAACATACATTGTATTGTAAAAACAGGACATTAGAAGGCACTTGTGAATTTTCTACTACCTGAACGGTTTCTGAAGGATAAAAGGGTAAATACATTTTGCAATAAACAATCCACAATTTTGAGTATTAGATTATCCAGTAATTGATTTATACTACGAGTACTGAGAGAAACTATTCGGGACACAATCTGTGCAATATTTTGGTCAAAGTTAAAACTAAAGTTTGGTACATTACAACGCTGAAATAAGTTGGTCCTCTAATTCAAAGAGCATACGGCACTAGAACGAGTAGTTTTCTCACGACCAATGTAGTTATACCTACCTATAATAAATAAAAGTCTATTAATTTCCAGTTTCACAACAACCGTAATTTATCAAATTCGCTAGACGTTCTAGAAATATTTCTAATTTTTTACTTCAAGTAATCTGGTAATTTTTGATGAAATCACTTAACGAACAACTCTCCCTCAGAATTTCTAAGAACCAATACAATTTAATATAGAGGCTTCCTTGTACACAAAAACTTCACCTTTAATACCAATAATTTTGTTGAATAACATCGCAAAATACTCCATTACGTGAAGTTGCCAACAAATTACTTTACTCGGATGGGGTATCGAGTGTTTTAGGGTTAATTCTCATAGAAAGAGTAGAGGCTGGCAGCGGCCAGAATTTGTTAGAATAGTAGATTGACTGTAACCGCTGTACCGCTCCAGGGGTATGTGCGCGGCGAGACGGAGGAGTATCGACCAATAGACCGTCAGATTATGTCAGTTCACAGCCAGCACTCATGGCGGTATCTCGCTCGCTCTCGACTCATGATCTTTCTTTCTCTTTCTTTACCATGTCCCCCACCACGACGCTCTTCCCTGTGGCGCGATCATGGTCATACTACAGAAAGTAGTTGCGAGAAGGTCTATGCAACCTGGTGGCGTCGCGTGATGTCGAGCTGCCCCTCCTTTGCTTACAAATAATTATGAACTTTTTCTTCAGTAGATTTGGTTCTAAATCATTTGTAATATTTTACCTGAAAAGCTACAGCCAGCCGCTACTCTTTCAATGAGAATAGAGCCTTAGAAAATGCTTAACCGCTCAACGAAGTATGGCTTATGATTTATGAAGTTTACTACAATATTCTAATTGAAAAGCATTAATTACTTGTTCGTTCTATTAACAACAGGTATTTATTATCGTTTCTGTATATGATAAATATTTTTCGCAGGATCTTTATTAGAAATATAATCGGAATTATATTTACTTATATTTTATGGGCATTCAGTGATGATAAATTCTTCTACTTCTTCGTCTTACGGTTTAACCCCAGTCGCATCTGAAGCTTTCTTTGCGGAGCCTGGGGTTCGTTTTACGAAACCACCAAAACAAAATCGCGAGTGGATACAGTAAGCATCGTGTATCGCGAACGTGATCTAGACATATTTACACCTAAAAGCTTTTTCACTGTTTACCGTCAGCACTCCAGTTCCTCCGTGATCGTGGTGCTTACAACAGCGCCGAAATATCGAGAACTCATGACAATGCAACATGATAAACATTCCTATAGCTTTACTACTACTGTGCTAGTAATATTTTACTACTATCCTGTGTTACCGTAAACCAGGTGAGTTCGAGCTATTTGCAGGCATTTATCTTATCTTTACTAAGACCACATAAGACTGTCTCCGGAAACGATACTGGGCTAAGTCTGTAACCCATCTAACAGATTTAAAGTGTTACGTTAGCTGAACATTTCCGGTAAGTGCTTTATTTATAGCACTGAGTTCACGCCTAGGGAACTTAAAATTGTAGAGATTAAATATTAAATTTTTTGGATGCGGAGTGTGAATTTTAAAGAATTAAATGAGCGGTGTGACCAGTGCAAATTATCTTTTGACGGATTAAAATATTAGTTTGAGTGAATGTTTTAAAATATTATGATATTTGGTGATAAAGGTACGAGTTTGTAGCCGACCTCAACAGCATACAGCATGCAACAGATACAGCATAACGTGAAATAGACTTAATGCTTTCCTTTCTGGGATGCTAGGTGGTAGTTTTTTCAATACAAACTAAAATAAACCTGTAATTAGAGTAGGGTAGTGAAAGCTCACTGGAGAGTTTTTGTGCTGTCAGTGGGAAGACCAAAAGTTTGTCCTGCTTTGTCTTTTACACTGACGGAACAGAAACTCTCTGCTAACAGGCTTGGCAGCGCGAGTTTGACTCCCTTGGTGTTGCACACCTAAGTGGTATAAAAAAACGCCTGATAATTTTTATGTAGGGTAGCATTTCTCTTCTTCATCTCTTATATTAAATTCGCCATTGTCATGCAGGAGTACATTTTCATTGATAAATTCACAAACGAAATTAGAACTCGTGTGAATTAACATGGTACCTGGCTCGAAAACAATCCTCTCCCCACGTCCTTCGAGACCAGCAGCATCCGTAACACTTTAACCGTAACACGTTTGCCTAACTTTGAGTTCCGTAGTTATTTGTTATACTTATTTTGGGAAACTAGGTGCCATTTTAATGCGCATGAGTAATATATACTTTCAATGCAAATGTCAATGACAAGATTGACAAGTACCTCTGAAGTAAGAAACATATGTGGTAGGTGTTTAAAAACTATCATGGTCACTCACACCAGTATCAAAATTATCAAAACAATGCAACATGGCAATATCCCGATTATTTTGATACTGTTATGTGATATAATTATAGACTCTGATAAGCATCAGCGAAGGTGACATCATCTGAGATTAGTTTAGTGTCTCCCTATTGCCATTTGTCCAGTGTGGCAGGTCTTTCACCACACAAACCAGCACATTCATACTAGAAGCACAGAATTGCGGTTATAGAGTCATATGTTAGGATCTACCAGCCTTTTAGGTTATCCTACGTAAACATACTCAAATACTACACTTGACGGGTCATTAAGAAATTGCTAGACCGTTTCGAAGAATATATTCCCGGGCCAGTATTAATTTCGCTCGCTCAGCTCCAGAACGTATTATGCTTGCACGCTGGTTTGTTATTTTTGTCAAATTGACGTGTTTCCATCGAGGGCTGGCTACAGAGGTTAATGAATATGAAGCTTTGTTATGCGGTAATGTACGTGCATGTGAGCATACTTGTGTAGTCACCGCGTTTAATTTACATACAGCCTGTGTACTAGATCTACGGACATGATAATTTTGATGCAAAGTGCGCCAGTTCAAAGTAATTTTACTAAACGTAATTAAAACAAATGCTTATGCTTTTTTAATCTCCTGTACTTTTAAAGAGTTACTAATTTATTTACATAATGTACCTGGGGATACAGAATATACCTATACCAACCTGCAGGTTCAGTCATCAAAGAATTAATAGTTCAGTAGTTGGATTAGGTTATCAGTAGTTCGGTCTTTTTGGAGTGGATAAGTTATAAAAGTTAGGGTATTATCCATACACGTCTGCTTACCTAAGTGTTAAACTATAACCTACACAAATAAATAAAACTGAAGTGTCTCAATGTCGGGTATTTGTAGTATCAAAACAACAGGTTTTTTGTAAATGCACACTATTTGTTTATCGTATACGGTGCTTAAGCAAAACACTAACAAAAAAAGAAGCGTTGGTGGCTTCTAATCCTGGCCATTAAACAACTTACGTGAATCCACTCCTAACACAAGCTAGTTAGCTTAGCTGGAGGAGTTAGAGGGAATATTAGTAATTTAGGTTACTAATATTCTTTATTTAAGAAATAAAGTATTAATGCTGTTAGTCTCCAAAAGGTTGTGTCAAATTAATGGGTACCACGAGTTAGGTTGAGACGAGCGGTGAGGATGTTTTTAAAAAGTAAGACACTGGGACGTCAGCCCCTTACGAGTGGTGGAACAGAACTGGTTTTATTTTAAGAGCTTAAAACTAACATACATTGGGTCTTATTACTAATTACTTATTTAAGTACGGGATCCTGTGTGGTTATGCCAACGTAACTCCTCCCTCCTTAAGTGTGAAGCGCGCGGAAGGCTGCTGTTGCAGTTGCACGGATTCTTGCGACTGAATCTGCTTGGCTTCTGGCGTCGCTGATCTCCTCTTGCGGAACCGCCGATAACGATATATGCAGAACCATGTGGTCGCTATGACGATAGCCATGTATAAGCATAACGTAGGCCAGCTAGGCTTGATTGTAACTGATGATTCTTCTTCTGTTGATTGCTGTACCTTTGTCTTCTTGAGAAGGTCATTAAGGTCATCAAGTGGGACTTCTTCAATGTTAAGCATGACTGGCATTTTCTTCTTTGTTGTAGCGTAACGTGTTTGTGGAAGGGGTACACTTTCTTTGATGTCCATGTATTTCTTGTGGGTGCTCAGCGTCCTTCCAGCTATCTCGATGGTACATTTGTTGTCAATAGTAATGAGTATTACGCCTTTGCTTCTCTTGTAGGATACTTCGTTGCCACAGGTTGTCTTTATTACTTCTTCTTGTTTTAGGATGGCTATCCAGCAGTTTTCCTTTATTTGGTTGAGTATATTGTTCTCGTAGTCGGCCGTTGCGTACGTGCAATTGTTTGGCTCATTATGTTGCAGAAGTTGTGCTATGCAGACTTCGGAGTGCTGTAATTGATGCCATTCGATGTGTCGGCAGATGGCGTCGCTCTCCGTGATGTGTATGCATGGCTCGTGCGGGTACGCGAACTCGTTGCTGCCCAAGATTAGGTATGGGGTTTTGGGTATGAGGATGGTGTTGTTATTGTTCGGGATTGAGTATAAATGGAGTAAGTTATATGGATGGTTAGTTACTAAAGGAATCTCTAATACAAAATTTAAAGTTTCATTCGTACTATACGCTTTAACTACAATAGATTTCTCTAATAAGTGTATATTTCTTAGCGTTGGTGAGTATGGCAATTGCATGCTGTTACTGGTAACATCCTTTTGAATACCTATTAACTCGGCAACGAGGTAACTGGGGTCAACTATGCTTGGGGATAACTGTCCTATATGAGAGAATGTTATGGCCGTCTCTAGGGTAAGTAATTGTTCACAAAGTTGTTGTAGGCAGATTTCAATCTGATTATATATTTGTAGTGTGTACACTTGACTTTCTAATGCCAGATTCTGTTGGTTTAACTCAGTAATAGCTCTAGATATTTCTTTCTGATTTTTAACTATCTTCTCTAATTTGTTATGATATTCTGTAATAAAATCTGTCATTATTCCTAACGTTTCGCCTTGTTTCCTCAGGGTTAATCTCCGAACTTCTTGTACTTGATTTTCTATCTTAACGGCGTCTTCCTGGTCTAAATTTCCCGTTATTGCTTTTATAATCGAGCCTAATCCATTAATTAAACCTCTCTTAATTCTAGGTATATAAGTTCTTCCTACACTACTAGCATTAGAGCCTAAATAAACTAACTTACTTTCTACTTTTCCTATGAGGTACTCTATCTGATCTCTGACAACTGAGTTATCTTCGTAATTTGATGTATTTTTCTGAATAAGTTTAAATGTATAGTAATCTCTGCTAATCTCGATATATATGTCTCTTATTTTACTTATGTTATAGATTATAACCAGGTGAAAGGTATCTACTTGCTGGTGAACGGTCGCTTCTTTAAGCACCAGTACACCGTTGTGGCTGTCTATAGGTTCAATCATTGCGGTGACTCCGACGAACCAGAGGGCTGCGCCGAGGGCGAAGGCGTACCTGCAACATTGCCAGGA
The DNA here is from genome assembly GCA_963662185.1 of Eilema griseolum. NCBI lineage: Eukaryota > Metazoa > Arthropoda > Insecta > Lepidoptera > Erebidae > Eilema > Eilema griseolum. The sequence continues at coordinate 3,602,103 of OY759235.1, forward strand.
CGTCTTAGCATTCTAAGGTGGACCCTGATTGTTTTGGCATTTACGTGTTTGCCTACGATTTCCGCAATTTGTTCTGGATGTAGTCGTACTATGGTATATGGTCCTATATATCTAGGTTCTAGTTTATTACTACGTGCGCTTTTCGCTACCTGTTTGTAAACTTTATCTCCTACTTTGAAGTTGGGGGTTTCCGCGTTCCTATTACTTTTCTCTATTACCAATTGTTTGTGTTCCGTCATCTTGGTAGTCACTAGCTTTTGTACGTTTTCCATGATTTGTTTGTGTTTATTTATGTATTCCTGGTAGAATTCCTTTGGATAATGCAATTCAAGGGGGTTCCTACTGTTGGTATGTCCAAATAATAATACGAAAGGTGTGAAGCCGGTCGCCGAATGTATGGTGTTGTTATACGCTATTATTGCATATTTCATTAAATTGGTAGGCTCACTTTTATCGGTTATTCTTTGAATGCGTATCATTTCTGCTAACGTGGAATGTAACCGTTCTATTGGGGAATTAGAGTTTGGGTTGTACGGGGTAGTAAAATGAATATGTATGTTATGCATGGCGCATATTTCTGTTATAACCTCATTGTCAAATTTGGGATCGGAATCAGTAGTGATTTTAGTTGGAACGCCTATAATTGAAAATAGACTGAGTAGAGCTTCTGCTATATGTATGCTGGTTGCGGCGGACAGTGGTATCGCCTGCGCGTATTTTGAAAAGTTGTCTATTATTGTTAGGAATGTCACGCCACCACTACTGTATAAATCCATGAACAAATGCTCCATGGGTTTGTGGGGCGTATCAGTAAGTGATAGAGGTAGTTTTAACGGGTTGCGTTCATATTTAGACTTGAGACATTTTTCGCATTGATTGATATATTTCTGAACAGATAACAACATGTTTGGCCAGTGGTAGTTCTTATGCACTTGTTTGTATGTCTCTTGTATGCTTCTGTGTAAGGTTTTACCTTCATGATATTTTTTTATTAATTCTACTTGTTCTGTTTGGTTTTCTACTAAAGTGACTCTCGTTGTGCAACGTACTAACTTCGGTCCTCTATTGCTAAATACAGTTTTTACTATTTTGCAGAATAGGGGATATAGTTCTTCGTGATGGAAATAACAATAGAATATTCTATCTGCTACGGTATGTTCCTTAAGAAACTTTGTAATTTGTTGTTCTGTATCGTTAATTGGAATGAACACATCCTTTATTACGACTTTTCCTTTCGTTCTATCATCTACACGGTATTCTAAGCCGGGGCATTTTCTGATATGAAACTGTTTTAGTTGCCTGTCTATTGCATCTGACACTTCGGGGATCTTATAGTCTGTCAGTTGGTTCGAGTCTAATTGGATCGTTTCTGGTGTATCTATTTGTCGATCTATAGATGGGGGTGCTACGAAAATCGTTGAAGTGTCTATGAGTGTCTCTATGTCTATTCCGTCTAGATCGTTGTCATTTGAAGCACTTGGTGGTTCCACGTGAACGTTTGGTTGAATTTCGCTGTCTAAAATCATGTCTATGATTTGGTCATCGCGTAAAGGTACAGATTCGACGTCGTTATTGTAAACTATTTGAATACGCGATAAGGCGTCTGCGTTAGTGTTTATTTTACCCTTTTTATATTCTATTTTGTAGTCGTACTCGGCTAACTTTAGGCGCCATCTGGTTAATTTGGAATTTGGGTCCTTAAGCGTCATTATCCACGTAAGTGGGCGGTGGTCGGTGTATATTGTGAATTTCTTGCCGTATAAATAGGGGCGGAAATATTTGATAGCCCAAACTATTCCTAAGAGTTCCTTTTCTATGGTTGCATATTTCTGTTCTGTTGCCGATAGTGTCCGAGAAGCGTACGCTACCGGTTTATCCGAACCTACCTTACCTTGCGACAATACCGCACCTAACGCTACGTCCGATGCGTCTGTTGTTAGGATGAATGGTCGTTCGAAATCTGGGTACTGTAATATGGGGGCGTTCGTAAGAACCTCTTTGCATTTATCAAACGCCTGTTTGAACTCGGGCGTTGCTATTACCTTTGCATTCTTTTTTAAACATGCTGTCAAGGGTTTAGTCAATTTCGCAAAATCCTGTATAAACTTGCGATAATAGCCTACGAGGCCCAAAAAGGATTTAATTTCCTTTTGGGTTGTTGGTAGGGGAAAGCGCTGTACGGCTGCTATTTTGTCGGCATTAGGCTTAAGGCCTTCGTCGGTAAGGGTGTGGCCAAGAAATTTTACTTGTGTTTGAAGGAATTCTGATTTGTTCAGTTGAACCTTGAGATTGTGTGCACGGAACCTGTCAAAAACCTGTTTACATTTATCCATGTGTTCTTGCAACGAGGTGGAAAAAATGATTGCGTCGTCGAGGTATGTTAGAACATGGTCTAGGCCACGTAAAACTGCGTCCATTAACCTCTGGAACGTGCTAGGTGCTGATTTAAGGCCAAATGGCATCCTCAGGAACTCATAATGACCCCTCTCTGTGCTAAAGGCTGTCTTCTCTATATCGTTCGGGTCCATCTCTACCTGATGATAACACGAAGCTAGATCTAATGTCGTAAAGTATTGTGCACGTCCGAGTCTGTCTAGTATGTCATTGATATTAGGTAAGGGATACTTGTCCTCGATGGTTTTTTCGTTAAGTCGTCTATAGTCTATCACTAACCTCCACCTTTGTTGACCTGACGCATCAATTTTTTTCGGCACGATGTGTACGGGACAAGACCACGGTGAGCTACTTTCCCTAATAATCTTTTGACGTAATAATTCGTCAATTTGTTTCTGTATTTCCTGTTTTTGTTTCGGTGCCTGCCTATAATTCCGAACGTATATGGGGGTGTCGTCGGTGAGTCTAAGTTTATGTTTGACCTGATGGGTAAAAGTAAGTGGAATATTTTCACAATAGAAAATGTCACGGTAATTGTAACATAATTTTTCAATTTCGCGTTTTTCTTCTAAATTCATGTGTTCGGTTCTGAGTCTACTAAGATTATTTTTAAGCAACCTGTCTAAATCCCTATTGGTATGAGACATATTTATATAAGAAACAGAAGGGTCATTTTCCGAAAACGGGGTTAACTGTATCTTATAGTTGTTGACTAAGCTAATCTTATTTTCCGACTTATTAATAACCGTTGTTGTTATCGTTCCACACTTCACAGATACTAGGGCGGACGGGAACACGAGTCCGTCACTCGTTATGTGTTCCGATAATTCATAATCACCATCGCGATAGTTGCACAGGAGATTAATCATCTGTTCACACTGCGGATGTATGACTGCGTACGATCGCATGTCACCTCGTATGGGTATGGTTGCGACATCCGTTCTCAGTATCATATTTTTCATGTCGATCTCGCAGCCTAATTGCGACAGTAAGTCGACACCTATGAGTCCGATAAAGTCAGGGTCAAAGTTGAATAATAGGAACTTATGGGTGAGCCTAACGTTAAACAAAGGCGGTAGTTGTATGTAAGCTACGGTTTCATGTTTGGAAATGTTGTGTGCGGTCTTGATGTAATGAATCTCACGCTCGAGTCTGGAATTGTTTAATATTGCGTCCGGCGAGATAAGCGATTGCGAAGCTCCGGTGTCGAGCAAGAAACGACCACCTAGTTCTTTAATGTAAATGTATGGTAATCGACTTTGGTAATGTAAGTTTATGTATACTAAGTTTCGGCGTCTAATTCCGGACACTGGTAAAAATTTTCTGGGTTATCCTCAATTTTCAAATTTTCTACGTCTTCCGATACTATCTCTTCAGAATAGGAGGCATCTGGCACCTCGTCAGACTGAAAATTAATCGGCGCGTATGGCGCGGGTTTGTATGGGTATGCAACGTTGGGATTACCTGATGTACCCGGTTGGTGAGCCGGTTTTGGGTGACCTACTGAAGGACGATTTAACACTGTTCTTTGTGCTTGTTGGGGTGGCCTATTATTGTTGTTAGGTGGTTGAAACCTGTAATTAGTATTTGGCGACTGGAACCTCTGATTATTATTACTGCCACCCGGAGCTGGCGGGTTCGGCCTATTTAAGCTCGCGTTTAGCCTACTCCTTCTATTTTTCTGTTTAACGTCTTCCTGTTTTGCTAGGACAATTGTTTGTTCTAGTGAACCTGCACTTTGTATTCGCACGTTGAGGGCAATAATGGGGTCCAATTGATCCAGAAAAACGTTAACAGCCATTTTCTCATAGTATCCCCTCTTAGTTTGATCTATATTGATTAGAGTATAAGTTAGCTCCCTAACCTTATCTGCAAACGATTCTATGTCAGCTGATCTTTTCGTAACCTGCATCAGCTCTTGTACGATTTGTACCTCGTCCCTGAACTCGCCGAACCTACGGGTCAGCGTACGTTTAATGTCCTCCCAACTATTGAAGTCGGGGCACTCCGATAATGCCTCTACGGCTTTGCCAGATAGTTTGTTTCTTATTATACACGCCACGCTAGGGCTATTGCTGCCCTCTATCAACTCAAGCGCATTATCAACGCTCTTAATATAAAAATTTAATGTTTTTTTATTCCCATCATAGCTGGGTAGTAAAAAAGCTAAATTACGATAATCGATTGTTACCTTGCCTACTTCGTTTTTAACATCTTCTTCTGCCATTTTACTCACAACACACGAAATAGGTACACACAAATAATATAAAATACACAAAAATTGTTGTAGATACGAATAAAACAATAAATCTTGTACAGAATCACAATGTTAGTGATTTTGCACAGGAATCTCGAGAGCAAACAGAGTTATATGCTTACCCCACGAGCATGCCGATTCTGAGGCGATGAGTTCTGCTGCTGCCACTGCACCGCACGAGCTCGATTGTTGTTCTTGCAGATCGCGTCACAGATGTCACGTTCCGGGATTTTACCGATTCGCGATTCCGTATAGTTTCGACGCGATCCTACCGACTGCGCCAGTTAGGTTGAGACGAGCGGTGAGGATGTTTTTAAAAAGTAAGACACTGGGATGTCAGCCCCTTACGAGTGGTGGAACAGAACTGGTTTTATTTTAAGAGCTTAAAACTAACATACATTGGATCTTATTACTAATTACTTATTTAAGTACGGGATCCTGTGTGGTTATGCCAACGTAACTCACGCAAAAAATTAAAACCAACTTCTAAATCTAGAAGAAAGAAAGAAAGAAAAATATTTTATTCAGGCCCCCACACAGCGGGCACCCCACCAAATACAAACAGGTAGGCATTACTACAGTTAACAGGTAGGTACATCAAATCAAAAAAACAAAAATAAAAAAAAATAAAAAAAAAACAGTACATTAAAATTAAACTACGGGTGCAACACTATGCGAGCCCAAATAGGGCCCCATCTCAGCATTGAATGCTGCGCACACCCTTCGTTGGGTATGCACAGCGCTGGTTTTCTACGCAAACGATGTTACAAGTACAGCTCCTAAATAAAAACATTGACATTGTACTTACAAAAACATCAACTAATTTGTTAGAAGTTGCTTTTGTGTTTAAAATTAACAAACTCGTAAGTAAGTTACAATAGAAGAGGTCCGTTGCCGCCTGTCTAAACTCTGATTCATCCTTTAATAACAGCTTTGATTGAATCATGAAGTGGCATAGAATTAAAACGTATTTTGTAGAGTCGTATTGCGAACGATTGAATAAGGAGACACAATACTTATTTATCCCGATAGGTGGTGCATTGTCGCTGGTATTGTACCAGCGACAATGCACCACGCATTGTCGCTGGTATTGTATTGCTGTCAAATTTCTTACAAATTGTTAGTAAATAAAGGAAATAGTCTCCTGAGGCATAAACAATGACGCTATTTAGTGCATTTCAGTGTAAGAAGAAAGATCCTCATAGTTTCTGTACTGATAAGAAAAGACGGATACTGTAAATTAAAGCCCTGCACATCAAAACTGAATACCAAATTCGGCTGCAAGAATTTGAAAGGACCATTACACATATAATTATTTTTATGTAAGGCAGCATGTTCTTTTTCAATTCTTCTTTTAAATTCGCCACTGTCATACACATTTTTATTGATAAATTCCCAAACAAAATTAAATACTCTCAATACAAATGTCATCGACAAGATTGACAAGCAGCTCTGACATAAGAAATAGAATTATAGATTCTAAGACAAGCACCAGTGAGGGTGCCGCTATCTGAGATTAATTTTGCTCACCATTCAATTCCCTAGATGTTATCTGTATACCATAGTACATATTTATACAATGGATCGTGTTATTGAATTGACAGCCTCGCAAGCGTAGATTCGATTCCCTTTCAGTGCAAATATTTTTATGAGTGAATATCTATTGAGGTATCTCCGAGACACAGAAGTATCTCTGGGTACTTCTGTGTCTCAGCGAGCACGTTATGCCGTCGGTCCCGGATGTTCTCAATAGATATTGTGTATTCACCGCTAAGAAAACCCCATTCATTGTAGCGCCGCAATTCCTGGGCACACCGCTTACCATCTCCTCGAGTATCGGGATCCTTGGTGTCGATATCGCCAGTGACGTCCAATACCGAAGTCATTTGCAGGACAAGTTGGCATCAAGAAAACTCGGAGTGCTCAACAGGGCGAAGCAGTACTTCACTGCGGGGCAGCAACTCCTTCTTTATAAAGCACAGGTCCGGCCTCACATGGAGTACTGCTGTCACCTTTTTGCTGGAGCTCCTGCATACCAGCTTGACCCCTTCGACTCGTTGCAAAGACGGGCATTGAGGCTGGTTGACAATCCCATACTCACAGGTAGAGTGGAACCTCTTAGCCTTAGGAGGGATTTTGCCTCACTGTGTGTGTTCTACCGCCTATACAATGGTTTGTGCTCAGATGAATTGTTTGACATGATGCCCGTAGCTACATTCTATCATCGCACCTCTCGCCATAGGCAGGGAATTCATCCCCACACATTGCGACCTGAGACGGTGCGCACTGTGCGGTATGAAAGAAACTTCATCCCACGCACACTCAAGCTGTGGAATGACCTCCCTGCTGCGGTTTTCCCAAGCGCCTACAATATGGGGTTCTTCAAGAGGGGAATCAGAAGGTTTCTTCATGGTCGGCAGCACGAGTGTGACACCCCTGGTGTTGCATACATCCATAGGCCACGGTAACCGCTTCCCATCAGGTGGGCCGTGTGCTTGTCTGCCAACTTAGTGGTATCAAAAAAAATGTTACACAACTTCGATATCGTCAATTTTGACAACTCTTTCTGGCCTACATTACAGTGGGCGGCCTAGTCCAGGTTGAAGGGGTAGGTCCAAAAAGTCCTGACTTGAGGTCGTGGAGGGTGACATTCGTGCAAATGGTCTCACTACCATAGACGTCCAAGAATGTGCAAAGTGGAGGAAGAAGACCTGGAAGTTAGACCCTGAGCTTCAAGGTCGCCCTAGCCTCGGATGCATTCAGGAAAATACGTTTAGAAATTCCCAGATCTATTTTAATATAGGACACGGCAATTAGACTTCGCCTTGCCTGATGGTAAGCTGAAGGTAAAGTCTCAGAAAAGAGGGTCACCATTACTTACATATACTATGTGACAATGGTGACACTCAGCTTGAAGACCTCATCATATGCTATTTCACGCCCCGCTTAAAGGACCCGGGTCTGTATGAAGAAGGAAACACGTGAGCTGGTAATGTGTGACTTAATGGTGCGACAAAGGGAAGAGTCATCGAACCGTTTGGTTCTTGATCGGATACTCTGCACCGTGTGCGGGTGACATCGGAGCCCTGCACATGTTGTCCTGTAGGAAAGGTCCCATAGTCCTGTGCAGCTATTGTAAATTTTCTACCATACTCCATTAGGCTAGGTACTTAACTAAACGTAAACAATCCTAACCTCTCAGTATCAAAATAAACGGGATATTTACCATGTTTCTTTGTTTTGAGTTTCCGATATTTCGGCGCTGTTGTTGTTGTCTTTGCAAAAACAACCGGGAACAAGCCAAAACAAAATCGCGAGTGGATACAGTAAGCATCGTGTGTCGTGAACGTGATCGAGATCGGGTTCGAGTTTGTAGTGAGAGTGAAACCAATAGTAGTGCAGATACGCGTAGTAATAGAACTCAAAAGAGGGTAGATCGATATAATTACTCCTAGGAAAAAAACTATTTCTCTGTTCACCGCCACTACTCCAGTTCCTCCGTGATCATGGTGCTTGCAACAGCGCCGAAATATCGGAAACTCAAAACAAAGAAACATGGTAAATATCCCGTTTATTTTGATACTGATGTGAGTGACCATGATAGTTTAAAAATCATAACCTGTCTATTTAATACGTTTTATTTAGAAAATCAGTACTTTTATAAATATTTTTCTCGTTAGAATCTCATTTTAAACCACTCAATAGTCAGTATTTTTTACGTGCGAAAAACCCCCGGATACTCTCCTGCTGGAGGTGGCGGAACAGGTTATGTCGGACTCAAGCCGACTAAAACGCACGGCGCCTGTGGGTCGTTGTTGGTTGCCGAAGGTGAGGTTGACAGGCATATCCCTCGCACCCCGGCCGACCTATAGCCATCTCTCTCGATCTGATCTGATCCCTCCTCGAGTGTGGAGACCACATAGTCCCCAAAGTTAGCCTATTTTGGTGTTTAATTTTATAAAAAATCCGCTTCAAGATTGTTTACCTTAGTTAAGTATCAAACTTGTTAATGCTTTACCATGCCTGAAAACACTTATTACACTTTCATTATAGTAAAAAATAAGTTCTTCAACTATCTCTCTCTTCACATGTTCAAATCAAATCAAATTACAATCAATTCGCTAGCTACACACCCAAATTTATACCAACACCATGCAATTTTCTGCCTACCCTCTGCCGCCGACGGCAAACGGCTAAACTATTCTATGCATTTGTGATTGATCCGATAACCGGGACCCTTCGTGTGTTATTTAACGGCAATTTCGAATGATTGGCGCGATCCCACGGGAAACCGTATGATTGATAGCCTCCAGGTTTGTACCTGTATCTCTAACAAAACTATGATTAGGTTTCGAGCTTTTTTCTGGCATGATGGAGTTTGAATATTTAGTGGATTGATGTTTTTCATATGGCGGTGTGTAATTAATTTATAGCTGTCACAATTGGGATATCATAATTTTGTTAAGGGACTAGTAAGAGTTGTATGTGAAGGAGGAGGCGGGGCGGGAGCGGCAGCCAAGTTGCCCGCGTACGAAGCCAACTCGGGTGTGGGAGGTCGATGAGCACTTCGTGCGCCTCCCCATTCCCGGGGACGAGTCGGGGTCACTGTGGTCCCCTCACCCGAGGAGAAGGCCAGATCGAAAGAGATGCCTGTTAACCTCATCTTCGACAACCAAAAACGACCCACAGGCGGCGTGCGTTTTGGTCGGTTCGAATCCGACATAACCCCTTCCACCGGCTCCCGTGGGGGGGGGGAGGGGGAGGTTAGTTGAATGAAATTTTAAAGCATGTAGTATGCTAACTATTCAAAGATATTTTTTTGTATATCTTAATCGAACATTGTTAGTGCCTGTAATGGTGAGCCTCCTTCCTGAGATTTTGCCTTCAGCTTACCATCAGGCGAGATAAAATAATATTGACGTGTCCTAAATAAAAAAGTCAAGAAGTAAGTCAGTGTCTACGCTTAGTTCGTTAGTTACCAGCTCCCTAGAAAAAAAAAATGTATTTTAATGTGTCAGACACCATTATGATGTCTGACACATTAAAATACAATTTTTTCAGTCAAATCATTAAAACGATAATGAACATCTCCACAAAAGGTTTCAAACATTTAACACCCACTCCACTAAATCTAAAATACAAAGTGTTAAAGAAAAACAAGTATTAGCAGTAGGCCCAACAAACTCTCCGATTATCCGTCAGACACGATGTCAAAGAAAGCATCAAGTACACGCCATGAAATCCTTGCGAAACATAACAAAATTGACTCTTTAATAACGCTACTACTCCCGTAAGTAATTACCAACGCTGCTAAATGAAATTTCGTATGCTAATTGACTAAATACAATTATGGGAGCGAACCTAAGACTGTGAGTACCTCCGCGCGACAAAGATGTTGAAAATTTCGGTGAACTAGAATTGCCTTATTTAAAGTGTGCTTACGTTTGTATGGATATATTAATTTTTGCACTGATTTTTTTTATGTGGGACACGTCAATTAGACTTCGCATTGCCTGATGGTAAGCGGAAGGCAAAGTCTCAGAAAAGAGGGTCACCATTGCTTACACATACAATGTGACACTCAGCTTGACGGCCTCATCATATGCTTTTTCACGCCCCGCTAAATGGACCCAGGACTGATCTATCCAAATATGTATAAATGGCTCCAGCTTATTCGTGTGTCATAATTATAGTTATTAAGATTCTAAACCTTTTGTTTTTCTTTTTGTTATACTGTTATTTAAACGGTTCCTCGCGATTCTATTTCTTTTCTGTAAATAATCAACTTCAATGGTTCAATTTAGCGATTAATTTAGTTAGTGACGAATGAAATTAAATAGATTCAATATATGTACAACTAGCCTTTTGCCCGCGGTGCCGCCCGCGTTGATCTTTTATCTCCGGTTCTACTCAACCGATTACAATCAAACAAACGTTAGATTTAAAGTTTGAATAAAACCTTCCAAATAAAAGAAACCGCAATAAAATCTGCTCAATAGTTTTTGCGACCAACTCGAACAAACATTTTCAATTTCCATTATCTATCAATTTTTCTATCTCACTCTATTCCATGGTTGCCTGGTAGAGATTGCCTTGTGTAATAAGGCCACCACTTGTAATACCACAAAAATTATATTATAGTAAAAAAATAGATAAATATTATATTCGACGGGTTTACACAAGCTATCTCAGTTATTTTTGTTTAGACTATTTATACTGTTGATTGATGGCACTTGGTGGAATTTGTTGTTACACATATTGAGAACTCATTTGTACTTTTCCACATTACTTTTAAAATTTGTTACACTTGACCGATTTCGCCTTACGGCATCTTCAAAGGTTTACAACGACAGGTCGTCAGTAAAGTGCGAGTGAGTTCTCAATATCTGTATTTTTGTTTACTTTACAATAAACCGCTTTTTTATTTACTAAATGTTTATTTTTTTATCATAATAAATAGTATATAGGTGTGTTCATGGCAACATAGACAACCCATTCAATGCAATTCCTTTCAATTCGAACGATTAATTGAAGGTGTCTGGACGGTGCCTCTGGTAGTGATTGCTTACGGCGAGCTAAGACCATCTATTGTACTTCTTTAAGTCTATAATAGTATTAAGTTCACTGTTAGTACGATTTTTCTTTATAAGCTACTGATGTTTATTTATAACCGCGTTAGCCTAGTGGTATGGGTAATGGACTGCTGAGACGAGGTCTCGGGTTCGATCCCAGGTTTTACCATGGCACACACCAATGACTTTTCAATGCTTTTCGAAGTTATGTGTGTATTTATCGCAGGTTTATAAGTGACCGGTTAATGGCAATAGGCTCGCCACCTATTACATTGGGACCTAAGAATAAACTGGAATGTGGGTGCTAGCACCTCTCTCTACCCCTTCGGGGATATAGGCGTGAGTTTATGTATGTATGTATGTTTATTTATAGTCCGGTCAATATATACCAAATTCTATTAGTGAGTTTAAAATAATTCACACCCAGCTGAAAATTGGTAGGATTGTTCAAAATACTATCATAGCTACCTGTACCCGTACTGTACTGCTGTGTAATTCTCTAAGCACGCAGCGTTGAGCGCAGCTTCTCATTGGTCGATCTTCAGTGACGTCACCCAGATTGACCAATGAGAAGCTGCGCTGGCAATCTCTATTAAGAATGTCGTAGCGCTGCGCTCGACGCTTCGTGCCTAGAGAATTGCACAGCTACCGTAGATAGGTGGATTACGGTTATAGCTACATATTTACGGTTTTTAATCTTTTATCTTTATTTGTGCAAAGTTTTTTACAAATTTCATGATTCTACCTCAACGGAAAGTACCTTAAAAATAAAGTTATAATTCAATGCAATCTAAGTATGCCGCTTTGTAGCATAAATATATGCTTCAATTCAGTTTCGTGTGTAGTAAGTAGTGTAAGTGTGAGTACGACTTGCACTTTACTGATTTTAGTAAATAATTGTCTGATAGACTACACTCGCGATTTTCATGACCTTAAATCCAGGTGAGTTGAGTGAGAACCGCGTTAGCCTAGTGGTATGGGTAATGGACAGCTGAGACGAGGTCTCGGGTTCGATCCCAGGTTTAACCATGGCACACACCAATGACTTTTCGATGCTTTTCGCAGTTATGTGTGTATTTATCGCAGGTTTAGTGTGCGAGTACGCCGTCAATAAATAATTGCATGATCTTTAACTTACCATTTTGCTGTAAATCGCGAAAACCCCATTTTATGACCTTTGATCACGAATAAAAAAATCCAGATCGATGAGGACTTATTATATTTCTTTCAAGGTGGTGTTTTGAATTATCCTACCAAATTTCAGCTTTGACAACAATGCCTATATACCAAAACAGTTTAGTAATTTCTGCCTCAAACAAACAGCTTATACGCAAAAATTACTGAACAGATATTGATATTATAGAGATTGATACAGGAAGATAAATTTTGTGAGTTAAATTTGTTTAAAAAAAGTTTATTTTTATGGTTTATAGCCTATCAGCGTTTGTAAGTGATGATGTGGTCTATGGTGGAGCACGTTTGCCCAGAAGTAATCTATTCACTCTAGTCTTGGGGACCCCCAAGTTGCAGCTACCTGAAAACACCGATAACGATTGGTTGAGGAGGTATGACCAAAACTCGTCAAAACAGACACTCACACGTGCATGCATGCTCGCGGGCATATTTTTTATCTAGGACATGCCAACTTGACTTCACCTCGCCTGATGGTAAGCTGAAGGCGAAGTCTCAAGAAAGAGGGTCACCATTACAGACACTAAGTAATGTTACCATAGTGGCACTTAGCTTGGCGGCAATTGGGTATATTAATAAAGCCACATCTAGTAACGAAGGGCGATGTTCGCTGTTAATTAAATATCAAGTTTAAGGCACGGAGCAGGTGCCGGGAGCGAGTCGCGATAACGTGTGGGTCGCTCCATTCGAGACACGGTTTTTGAGGTAAGCCCTATTTACGGAGCGACTTCAGTTTTTAGTACCTACCCTCAGCTGGATCACTTTAATTTATTGCGACTAAAGTTGAGGATTTAAGTTCTAAAGTGATTTTAGTTGTTTGTGTATATGCGGCTTAATAATATACCTTGCTTGTATTTACATAATATACTTTTGTATTATGGGTTTTTTGTTGGGGGTTGAGTGAAGTAACGTAACATAAACTCACGCCTATATCTCTGAAGGGGTAGGCAAAGGTGCTAGCACCCACATTACGCCAGTTTATGTTTAGGTCCCAATGTAATACGTGGCGAGACTATTGCCATTAACCGGGCACTTATAAACCTGCGATAAATACACACATAACTGCGAAAAACATCGAAAAGTCATTGGTGTGTGCCATGGTATAACCCGGGATCGAACCCGAGACCTCGTCTTAGCAGTCCATTACCCATACCACTAGGCTACCGCGGTTGTTGAGTGAAGTCTTCTTATGTTTTCTTTTTTCTATAACGTTGAAGTAAAGTACAGTAGTAAACATTTACCCACAAATAGGTTTTGTAGAAAATTTAAATTATGGCTTTTAGAAAAATCGTTTTACTCATTACACGACTACTTTAAAATTGAAATTAATTGATTGACATAATAATGTAAATACCTATTGTCATGACATATATTGACACTGAATTATCTTGGACATTATGACTATATTATTATTATTCTGACTATTATTATTCTATGTTATTATATGATAATCTAATTCTCATAATCTTAGTTCTGATTGTATTCCAATTCTGTTTTGAATACCCAAGCATGCAAATGTAATTTAATGAAAGAAGAATTAAATAGAGCCTAAGCGAATATTCGCATGCCATTGAATGGTAGATGTGCTGAACTATATCTAATCTTACTTAACACCATGTATGACCACATTTCTGCAAATAAATGAATTTTTAAGTTTTGAATTTTGAATTTATCGTTATTTCAATTTATTTGCATGGAATAAGGTTATTGAATGCGTGAATTTGGTTATTTGCATTGGTCTGGTTGTGCCTCGGAGAGCATGTTAGGCCGTCAGCACCGGTTGCCATACGAACATCTATGTCAGTCATTCTGGATCTAATTACAGATTTCGATCTCGCTAATTGGTTGTGGATGTCAGATGGCAGTCACTTCATGGAAAATATAGAAATGAAATGAAATGATTGATAATGATGTATGTTATAAAGATGGTGGTGTTTCGGTACCATTTATTGAACAGCGCCATCCAGTGCAGTGAAACTGGACTAGAGATCCTGCATCGCGAAATAGAAATATATGTGCTGTTAACATTTGATAAAATATTTATCAACTACAACTACTAATATTCCCCTCCAACTACGCTAAATTACTTGTGCTAAGTTTTTTTTATACACAGGCACACGGTCCACCTGAAGGAAAGTGGTTTCCGTGGCCTATGGACGTGTGCAACTCCAAGGAAGTCACAATCGCGCTGCCAACCCTGTAAGCACTAGTTTTATTTTTATTTTTGTAGAACACGTCAATTAGACTTCGCCTTGCCTGATGGTAAGCTGAAGGCAAAGTCTCAGAAAAGAGGGTCACCATTGCTTACACATACCGTGTGACAATGGTGACACTCAGCTTGACGGCCGTTTTCTGTGCCGTCAGTGTAAAATACAAAGCAGGACTAGCTTTTGGTCTTCCCACCGACAGTACAAAATCTCTCCAATGAGCTCTAGCTACCCTGCTCACGGCCGGAAACACAACACAAGGTCATTATGGCGCGTGTGCTAAGTGTAATGGCCAAGATTCTAACCAGGGACCTTTTGATCGGAAGGACGACTCCTTAACCACTAAGCTACCGCTACGCTTGAATTGAAACATCTGTCGATGCCGTCAAGGTAGGCCGCGATTTTAGGGTAACATCTGAAATGGCATCTAGCCTGGTCGAAGGATCTCTTTGTGTTGAAGAAAAACCTCATTTACCATTTTCAATATGGGTTTTTTTTATACCACTTAGGTGGCAGACAAGCACACGGCCCACCTGATGGGAAGTGGTTACCGTGGCCTATGGACTCGTGCAACACCAGAGGCGTCACACTCGCGCTGCCAACCCTGTCGCGATTACCTACACTAAACCTACTCCTGATTACCTGTTCCATCAACAAACTTAAATCCAATTTATTTATATTCAATTTACTAATAACTATTACCAATATTCCCACTAACACTCCAATCCATTATACATCTGAGCCTCTTATCTTTGCTGTTGTAGTTATACGAACCGTATCATTGGCGGATATAATACAAATTAATCTAACATAATGTGTACATGAACTGACAGCTGGCTGGGAAGGCGGGAAGGCGGGAAAGCGACATAGCAAGTAACCGAGACATTGATTACCTTCCTACATCTAATTATACACTGTACAAACTTCTAACCGTAACTTTGCCCACCTGAAATTTGTGCCTCCATTACGTAACTAATTTTTCAATCCGGAGTTACTTTGGATAATCGTGTGGGTATTTTTGGTTTTTTTAACTTTTCATATACATAGACATGAAGAATAAGTGTTTTTTTAAACTACGTTATTCTCTATTTTGTGTTCTGGTGATTGAATTACAGAATAGATAGATGGGCAATCCGATAAGGGTTAGATTAGGTTATGCTACCTAATCTAACCCTTATCGGATTGCCCATCCATCTATTCTGTATCTCTATTCTGTATTCTATGCTAATCAGATCGAGATTATTTATTGAAAGGCTAGGTCAAAAGTCGTGTGGTTCCCGGCAGAGTAGAATTTGGGCCACCCCATATTCATATTCATTTATTTATTTGCAGAATGCAGGTACAAAAAGTGAGGTCTTAAGATGAAATTAATAAAAAAATAAATAAAGAAAATATAAATAATTTATTTCCAGAAGAAGATTTTCACATTCACATAGATTTTCCCGTTGGTCCCACACTAGGCAAGCCTGTCCTGTGGGTACCGTGACGTTTTCCTTATTTAATTTCAGTGCTCGGTCATAAGTTTAATTTAATCACACTTACAAAAGCTAGAAGAAGAGACAGGTAATGGATGTGTAATAATGTTTCCTTGTACATTCTACCACTTTTGTGTGGTATGTTAATATTCAAACAGTCAATAATTAATTTGTGAAATAGTAGATATAAATATAATAGAAGAATCAAGCATGCAATCATAAAAAAAATCAATTAACAATGTGATTATATGTCAAATCTTAAAATTAATAATTGTCAACAACTAACTAGGTCCATATTATCATGTCAAAAAGAGTTTAAATTATTCCAATGTAAAATTTTAGATATTACTATAATCAAAATGTCAGTTGATTCAGAGTTGTATCCTCTAGAAATTCACATAATCTCTTCCCATGTGGTGTCGAACAAGGCGACTAAGGGATACGGCTGTTTAACACCAGACAGATATACACAGCTCAGACTCAGGCACAGATACAAGCCTCGAGTCAACAATAGTGCCCGGAAGACGGCAATAGGCTCACTCCCTATTACCTGAAGCCAAAAACAATGATTGGTGAAATGTGCCTCTGCCTAACCCTTTGGGGATAAAGGCTTTAGCTACTGAAATAATAATGCGAGCCCCGGCTCCAACAACGGTTACTGAAAAACAAAACCCTCCAGTTGCTTCCCTAGCCTTGTTAAATATAGATGAAGCCCAAGTGGAATCTTTTATTCTGCAACTGCTGAGTGACAGCGCAACAGGATGGGATGGTATCTCTTCCCAAGTGCTGAAACACTGTAGGTCCGTCTTGACCACTCCACTTACCTTTCTAATCAATCGCTGTATAAAAGATCAAATTTTTCCGGAGGCTCTTAAAAAAGCAATTGTCCATCCAATTTACAAGGCTGGGGACCGGAACTGTGTCAAGAACTACAGGCCGATATCTGTATTACCCGCTCTCTCCAAGATTTTTGAGAGGTACCTGAACAATTGCTTGACTAACTTCTTGGACAAACATCTCATCATCGCTAAAAATCAATATGGTTTCCGTGCTGGCGTGTCGACTGAAGATGCAGTAATTGACCTTACGCGCGAAATCTCAACAAATTTAGATAAAAGGTCTAAATGTTTAGGTATATTTCTTGACCTCTCCAGAGCATTTGACAAAGTTTCGGTTCCCAGGCTAATTTCAAAGATGGAACTAGTTGGAGTGCGTGGGGAGCCTCTGGAATTATTTAAATCTTACCTTTCCAATCGGACACAATGTGTCAAAATTGACACACATCTTAGTGAAGAGACAAACGTGACCTACGGTGTACCCCAAGGCAGCATTATAGGCCCTACACTATTCCAGATATATGTCAATGAGCTATGTAAGATGGACCTACCAAACTGTAAAATCTACGCTTACGCAGACGACACAGCTATCTTGGTGTATGGCGCCACTTGGGATATTGTCAAAAGCAAGGCAGAAGTCGCTCTATCAGAAGTAATGAAATGGCTCAATGTTAATTTACTCACGCTCAACTTAAACAAAACTACTTTTGTCCCCTTTGCCATCCGACACAATCTCGCACCTTCCCAAAATTTCTCCATAACAGCACACTCTTGTCCCAATCCTGAGGTCTCCTGTAACTGCCCTGCACTGACTAGATACAATTGTGTTAAATATTTAGGTGTTCAGATAGATGCTTGCTTAAAATGGGACAATCACATAAAAGCACTCACCACAAGGACAGTGCGTCTCATACACATCTTTAGGTCTCTTAGAGAATCAGCAAATGCTGACACCTTGAGGATGGTATATCATGCACTGTGCCAATCTTTACTGGGTTATTGCATCCCAGTATGGGGTGGTGCAACAAAGATCTGCTTCCTCGGATTGGAGAGAGCACAGAGAGCTATATTGAAAGTAATGACAAAAAAGCCTCGCAGGCACCCAACAACGCGACTGTACTCAGAGTGCAAGGTACTAACGGTTCGTCAACTCTTTGTGCTCCGTACTGTACTGAGGAAGCACTCAAGTGTTCCATTATCTGACCCAAAAAAAAGAACCTTGCGTCTTATACGTACACAACACAACACCACATTTGCAGCACACCAATATTACACATTAAGTACTCGCATTTATCAAAAAATCCACAAAATGATACCCATCCAGAACCTAAACACCTTCAAACTTAAAACTAAAGTCACAGAGTGGTTACTGCAACAAGACTATGCTCAGACAGAGTCCCTTCTAAACTAAGCACGTCGCTCAAGTCTCACACATACAGATACAGATATACACACACACATACCACACATAGACACCACATAGACACCACACACACACATACACATCACACACACATACCTTATTTTCTGTTTTTAGATTATTTTCTTCATGTTTTTTTCCTTTTTTTTTCATCATAGTTAAAATTATATAAAAATCGATTTTTGAATTATAAACCGACGCAGTCTACTAAATTTGTATAATATTATGTTACATATTTACCTTCACGACCGAACACTGTCTCTCAAGATACAGGATATCCTAGTTTGAGAGGCAGGGTTAATATTATTGTACACCTTAAACCACAAACAATGTTACAAGTAGGTAGCAAATCAATGTTGTTATAGATACTGTACTTCTTTTTGGTTAATAAATTATTATTACTATTATTAAAAAAAAAAAAAAAAAAAAGGAGTGATTATATTTATGTATGTAGGTCAATAGTGCTTGCAACTGACGAGCAAGTATAAAAATAATTAAGAAAGTAGAATTGTTTGTTGTGATTAATGGTATTTTTATGTGTAGTGTGTGTGTGTGTGTGTAATAAATAGTTCCTTTCATTCAAAAGGGGTAGAACGTTGAAATACTTGGTCTCTGTCATCGCAATTGGAAAATTAACCGTATATTATATTTGAATTACAGAAATTATAAAACAAATTGAAATACTTCTTTATAGTGAAGGTAGAATTTACTCCAAAACTTTTAACATTTTTTTTCGAAAGACCCATCATTTCTCTTTCGGTTTAGTCCTTCAGTACATACTTACGAGGGAACGCAATGACGGACATACACGTAAGTCAAAACATAACTGTTAATAACTTCGCCACAGGGTCAATAAACTCAATACATACATCAGTATTTCAAGCAGATATTAGAATCACAAACCTT
Source organism: Eilema griseolum (assembly GCA_963662185.1). Taxonomy (NCBI): domain Eukaryota; kingdom Metazoa; phylum Arthropoda; class Insecta; order Lepidoptera; family Erebidae; genus Eilema; species Eilema griseolum. The sequence goes on from OY759235.1 coordinate 3,621,361, forward strand.
GTTAGTATAAATATTTGATGGACTTAAATAAAATTAAGAAGAACGTATCGTTGAGAATTCTATCAGACGATTGCTATTCGGGCCGGGTTGCGTTCAGTATGTACTAATCGTAAATAAATCTTGAGAGAGTGGCGAGGCAGTAAATTGAACACGTGACTCGGACGGATAAGGGAACTCACGCATTGTCAGACGATTACAACTGCAACAGGCACGAGAATCTGGATTCCCTCCACGGATAGGTAAAGCGCAGTTCTTAATACCTAAAATTTTTTTTCGCCGCGAGAATGCTAGTAGACCTTAGCAAGACTTCTTACCGGAGTGTATTACCAAAGAATTACAATTTTAATCAGACATTAACAGTACCTACTATGATTTTCCATATTCATTAATGTCAGACACATGGAATCAACGGATCTAAAAGTTTTCTAATATAATAGAGAAATACAGGTGTATTTTAGTGACAGAGTATACCAATACAAGAATCTGTGATGTGACGTGAACCCACTTCTAACACAAGCAATTTAGCTTAGCTGCTTAGGTAAATATTCTCTATATTAGTAATTTCTGTTCTAAGTTTTTTAACATAAAGTTCAAGTGACCAAATAAATTTTAGAATCTTGCTGTACTCTACTCAAGTGGAAATCAGCTGATGATTCAGTAGTATCATATTTAATTTAATGATGATATCATAACTACAACGGTTTTGCTACAAAAGCATCGTCAACAATTTCGGCGGTATTACAATAACCACATCAAAACATCACAGTGCTTAAGGCTATTGAGAATCCTGGAACTCTAAAATTCAAATTACTTTATAAGCTCACTTGTAAACAAGTCATACTATGTTATACAATAATTTCTCATAAAGTAAATGTTCTATCTAAACTAAATCAGTCTCAAGAAACTATAATGTGTACTTGGCTTAACTTAAGACAAAGCGCGAATACACCATTGTCTTTATCTTAAGCGTAAATAATCAGGTGTATAGTTAAGGGTTTTATGCCTTCACAGAAAGGCATAAATGAACCTTTATCTAAGTGGGCCTTAAAAACTTTTTGTAGGAGGCATTTTGTTAGAAACATAATAAAAAATACGTAAAACGCAAGTTTCGATAACACTGTACGCTTATATTGTGTTATAAATATCAAAAATTGTGTGACTTTTTTTTCATACCACTTAGGTGGCAGACAAGCACACGGCCCACCTAATGGAAAGTGGCTACCGTGGCCTATAAATAAATAATAATATATATCCACGACATTCTACACAACGCTATCTAGACCCATGGTAATAATATTATATGCTGTTTCTATGTATAATATTATACATAGAAACACCCAGACCAATGCAAACATACATATTCATGCATACAAATATATGCACTGAGCGGAAATCGAACTCGCGCCCCCTGCATAGCAGTCGAATGCTCTACCGCTACGCCATGGAGGTCGTAGTATGGACGTGTATAACACCAGAGGAACTACACTCGTGCTGCCGACCCTGTAAGTACAGACTTTCTGTGCCGTCAGTGTAGAAGACAAAGCAGGACAAGCCTTTAGTCTTCCCACTGACAGCACAATTTCTCCAGTGAGCTCTAGTTACCCTACTCACCGCTGGAAACACAACACGAAGTTATTATGGCCTCGGTATTCTGTAGGGTGGAGGTACTTCTCTCCAGTTGGACTGCTGAATTGGGCGGAAATACCTCCGTGTCCTACCTCCTAGATGACTTATACGTTAGAAAGAGTATGATTTTAGGAGTTTTGAACAAGGACTAACGAAGGTTATTGGATTAGGTTGAAGGTGGAATAGGTTGCAGGGTGCCAAGTCGTACTTTTGAAAGGGCTTATGAGAAGCCAATAGTGAACTGCAGCGTGACTTATAAGTTAAAGTGTACATAATTTTATAGCGGTTCGGGAATTTTGGTGATTAAGTCATGGAACTTACTATTTTTGCCGACGTTTCGGATGCGTCAGCGAAGCCTCCTGGAATAGGTTAAATGCAGGATGCCAAGACGCACTTTAGTAAGAGCATATGTGAAGCCAATAGTGAACTGTAACGTTGTCACTGATAAAAGGGGATTCGATCAACTCTCAATTTTCGGAAAGTACGAAAAAGTTTTAATTAAAAAGCACTTGTTGATTACTCTATTTGTAGCAATCGCGTAATGGTTAACCACTCTAAAGCTGTGTCATACCAGAAGTAGATGAGACCTATACAGACAGACATAGTATGTAAATATTAAAACGTTATATGCTAGTAGTTCTGTGAACAATAGAACTTACGAGCATCATTTGAAACTTTCCTTCTTCCTACAGTCCCGGGTCCTTTAAGCGGGGCGTGAAAAGCATATGATGAGGCCGTCAAGTTGAGTGTCACCATTGTCACATAGTATATGTAAGGAATGGTAATGCTAATTGACGTGTCCTATATTAAAAAAAAATCTAGTTATCCAACTTCTTATTTTAAACTGCTCTCAATGTTTCACCAAAAAATAATGACGTTTGATCGGTGTACGTAACAAAGTAACGAAGTACACCTTTACGAAGTATGTTTTTTTTTCACAACAAACTGTATGGACATGATTACATGTCATTGATTTTTTAGCCAAAAATCATCAAGATCCATCACGCGACAGCAAACTTATACCCTTTTTCCCCCCATAGTTCTATCCTATCAAAAAAAAGCTCACGACATAAGTTACTTTTTCCATACCACTTAGGTGGCAGACAAGCCCATGGCCCACCTAATGGAAAGTGGTTACCGTGGCCTATGGACGCGTGTAACACCCGAGGAGTCACACTCGCGCTGCCGACCTTGTAAGCACAGAGTTACTGTGCCGTTAGAGTTGAAGATAAAGCAGGGCAAGCCTGTAGTCTTCCCACTGACAGATCAAAAACTGCTCTGACTCACTAGAGAGTTTACCCTACTCACCGGTGGAAATTAAGTAATATGTGTGCCAACTTTGGTGTAAATCAGTTAAGAGAGGTGCGCTCCATACCGGAATTGACTAACAAACAGACATAAGGACGAAAGTAAAATTGGCTATTTTGTCGAAATGGAGACTTTCGCTCATTTCGCTCGCTCGATCAATTAGTTATTATTCTAGCACATCCTACGAAAGAAACAAAACACAAATATCAATTTCTCACAAAGGCAATAGACATCAAATTACCTTTCTTATATCACTCTCATCCGCAGTAATATCGCTTCTTCCTTTCCGTTCCTCTTGTATGGCAGTCACGTCCTAACGGCCAGGAGCCTGATGACTTCATGTGGCTCTAATCGACGGACAAAACAATCGAAATAAATTAGTTTGAAGCGAGTTGTTTTGTTGTGGAATATGGGAGTAGAATTATGAGCCAATATTAAATGGAAAATATATTTTTTATCAGCAAATGTTGATACTCGAAAAGGTCGATCCTGTCGGCAAATATATCGGTTATTGTCAGTTGTGAAAACGCATGAAAAAATTGTTAACGTCTCGCGTTCCATGATATACAATAATGAAATACAAAAATCAAAAGAAATTTTTATTTATTTTACCAATATTAATATTTACATAATGTACACGGAAGTTATCTAAATTAAAGTATATAAAGAAAGAAAAAACTAAATATACCTAAACAATCCTGCAGGTTCAGGCGTCAAAGAATCCCTCCCCATCGACGTCAACCGGGAGGGTGGCCAGGAAACTGGCGGCATTGCCACGTTGAATGGCAATACCAATCCTTTGCGCAAGGAATAAACCAGCCCTCTGGTCATGGGTAGCGTCAATTAAACGTTTAGAAATTTATTTTTTTACACATATCGAGAACTCGTACTTTTCAACAGAATTTTTATTTGTTTTAGACCTGACCGGTTTCACCTTACGGCATTCTCAAAGGTTTACACTGACATTTAAAAACATTCTTTTCAATCTATCTATGTACGTACCTACATCATGACCAAGTTCATTCCCGTTAACATTATTGATAGATCTACTAATTAGCTTACAGACTTCGCCCTACAGAATAACGAGGCCATCATAACCTCGTCATTGTGTTCCCGACGGTGAGTAGGGTCTCATAGGTGGCAGACATATACACCGCCCACCTGATGGGAAGTGGTTACCGTGGCCTATGGACGTTTGTAACACCAGAGGAGCCATAGTCACGCTGTCGACCCTGTAAGCACAGAGTTTCTGTGCCATCAGTGTAGAAGACAAAGCAGGACAAGCTTTTAGTCTTTACTCTTTTTGTGTTTATTAGACTTATTTGAAGTTGCTCTGCCGACTATGGTAAACCTTCTAATGCCTCTTTTGAAAATGGAAAATGGGAAAACCGCAGCAGGGAGTTCATTCCACAGCTTGATTGTGCGTGGAGTGAAGATTCTTTCATACCACACAGTGCACACCGTCTCAGGTTGCCATGTGTGAGGATGAATTCCCTGCCTATGGCGAGCGGTGCGATGATAGAATGTTTCTGTGGGCATCATGTAAAACAACTCAACTGAGCACAAACCACTGTATAGGCGGTAGAACACACACAGCTAGGCAAAGTCACTCCTAAGTCACCTGATCGTAAGCAGAAGGCATAGTCACAAAGAAGAAGGATACCATTACATGCCTATACCGTGTTGCAATGGTGACACTCAGCTTAAAGGCCTCATCACATCATATGCTTTTTCACGCCCCAATAAAAAGGATTTTAAAAAACCTTATAAATTGAATAGTTCGTTTATCGTCGAAAGGTTTTAAGCTATATATCATCACGCTGCGACTTAAAGGAGCGGAACAGTGATCATAAATGTCAATAAATCCAGCAGATTTATATATGTGTACATTATTTGAAGACTAAAAACGTAACGTGGGCTTATACTTAGTCTGGCCATAAATACTGTTACAATTAAAATAAGAAAGATATTACATTTGAATTTGGAATCTGTCATTTTTATACGATTGTTCATTTTGTTTTCTAATTTTGGCGCCAATACATTGTACAATATTTTGCTATATTAAAATGGAGTGGGGTGATAAAGGAAACCGAATCGCTGTGATTGCATTACATAAAGTTGGTATGGAGCCGAATGTAATTTTTAAAAATCTCCATACGCTTGGTATTAGTCAAATGTTTGTGTACCGGGCTATTAATAGGTACAATGAGACCTCCTCTGTTTGTGACAGAAAAAGATCTGGCCGTCCACGTAGTGTTCGTACGAAAAAGGTGGTCAAAGCAGTAAGGGAAAGAGTTCGAAGAAATCCTGTCCGAAAGCAAAAGATTTTATCTCGGGAGATGAAGATAGCACCCAGAACCATGTCGCGCATTTTAAAAGATGACTTAGGACTTGCAGCCTATAAGAGACGCACTGGTCATTTTTTAACTGATAATTTAAAAAAGAATAGGGTGGTAAAATCGAAGCAACTACTGAAGCGGTACGCAAAGGGAGGTCACAGAAAAATTTTGTTTACGGATGAGAAAATCTTCACAATTGAGCAACTTTTTAACAAACAAAATGACCGTATTTATGCTCAAAGCTCTAAGGAAGCTTCCCAATTAGTCGACAGAGTGCAACGTGGGCATTGTCCGACTTCAGTGATGGTTTGGTGGGGTGTTAGCTATGAAGGAGTGACTGAGCCATATTTTTGTGAAAAAGGTATCAAAACATCGGCACAAGTGTATCAAGATACCATTCTTGAGAAGGTAGTTAAACCCCTTAACAACACCATGTTCAATAACCAAGTATGGTCCTTCCAACAAGACTCAGCGCCGGGTCATAAAGCTCGGTCCACGCAGTCTTGGTTGGAAGTGAACGTTTCGGACTTCATCAGAGCTGAAGACTGGCCGTCGTCTAGTCCCGATCTTAATCCGCTGGATTATGATTTATGGTCAGTTTTAGAGAGTATGGCTTGCTCTAAACGCCATGATAATTTGGAGTCCCTAAAAAATCCATACGATAGGCAGTGAAGAATTTTTCCATGGAAAGAGTGCGTGCTTCTATTGATAACTGGCCTCAACGTTTAAAGGACTGTGTTGCAGCGAATGGAGACCACTTCGAATAAGCTTTTTATATTTTAAATTGTTTTATATTTATGTATTAAACTAACACACTGTAAAAGTAATAAATATTATTTGCAATAAAAAAAAAAATTTATGGCTAGACTAGGTATATATGCCACGTGAAGCTGGGGCGGGTCAGCCAGTAATATCATATATTACTTTTATATCTTTTTATTACAGTCCATTCTATTCGATGGTTTAACGTCCGGCAAAACAGTCCAGCTTCATGTATAACAAATACCTTGCAAAGGCGTACGCGCCAGGGAGTACTGGTTCGCTCAAGAAGTACTGAGACTCGACACCCAAAACCGTGCGAAGTGGGGGAAAAATATCTGGAAAGCGGACATTTTTTTTACGTGTGGAAAATCCCCACGGATTAGCCCCACCCCCTCCCCACCGTCCACCGTAGCCGGTGTCGAACTCGAACCGCCTAAAACGCACGTCGCCTGTGGGTCGTTTTGGTTGCCAAAAGTGAAGCTGACTCTGGCCTCCAAGTTCACCATCAAAATACGGATAACATGATGATGATGATAATGATGATTACTTATCCATTTCTTCTCTCCATTCTCAAATAAAAGTTACAAAAGTGTATGTACAGGAAGTTGAAACATTAATCATTGTTCACGAACTTTGTGAAGAAGCTGATGTTTCATAAGGCAATAAATCCATAGCGCAGTGCCTTTTAGCTAAAACCCTTGTTTGTATACACAGAACAACAGGTTTTATGGGCGTCTTAATAGGTTGAGTGCTTTCCTGTTAGTTAAGGGTAGGTTTGATTGAAAATTGCGATGATATAATTATGTATCAGTTTGATAAAATAGCGGTATTCGGAAGTTTTTTGAATGGTCTAACTATTGACATAGCTGACCAAGCTGAGGTTGGAAACTTTTACAGTTCTTTTCTGACTATCTCATACCTTTTAAGGCTGAGGTGTCACTTTCTTATGGTATGCACCATTCGACACACCATTCCAGGACACAGCGGTGCTGTTTGAAGGAAGTTATCCTGCTGGTCAGTGCATCTGGCAATTGAGTTGAAAGATCAGCTGTCAGTCAACTCACAAAAAAAAACTGTTAAGTCAAATCAAAAGGATGTCATTATTACTTACCTTTTCTAGGCAATAATGACTCTCAGTAAGCAGTAATTCACCTTGGGGCCCGATGTCCGGCTCCGAGGTGAAATACTCAAATGTAACCAATAATGATTCTTCTTCGTCATCGTAGTGTTTATTCCAGTCGTATTCGAAGACTTTACCCGGAGTCTGGGGTCTGTTTTACCAGTCTTGTACGGATTTGGCTGAAGCATCTGACCTCCACAACCCAAATGCGATATCGAAGCATTGCAGTTGTATTACTTTTAATTTCCAACATTTTTAGGTTCCAACTACCCGTAACGACTGCTATAGATGTTCGTATGGCGAGCGGCTTAAGGTGCTCTCCGAGTCACGACCAGACCAATGCAAGCACCACTTATTTATGCATATAAATATTTGCACTGACTGGGAATCGAACCCACATCTTCTGTATAGCGGCTGCGTTCACTACTCGTACCGCCACACCACAGATGTTGTCAAAGCAACTAATACCGACGCTATGATAATGATAAAACTAAATGCTATCATTAACGCCTAAAGTGATAATTTTATCCCGGCTCTCGCGATTCATTTTTTATGCAAGCCCTAAACGAGTTGTGTGAACGAACCCTTAAGTCATCAGTTTCTTTTCTTGCTAACGTAATAAAAACGTTAAGAATGAAAGATATTTTACAATAACAATATTTAAAGCTGATTTTGAAATTGCTTTTCCTAACATTTCTCGTACTTTTGGTAGTATTTTATTATGATTTATTTGTCTTTAATGAAATTTTCAGATTTTACTTCAGGGTTGTCTTATTACAGAGCAGATTTCTCCTATTTTTTAAGGTACCGTACCTCAAAATGCTAATAAAACGGAACCTTTGTTGTTGAAGTGATTGAAGTTGAACTTCTTTGTCTTCGTTATCTGTCTATAAATACCATTTTGTAAACAAAACAAGGAGTTGATGCCTTCACGTGTTCTTTAGGAAATTAATATCACATACTCAGGTCTGCAACCACCAACAGCTGAGAAAAAAAAACAGACTTCTAGGCAGTTTAAAGATTGATCACCGTTACTGATATAAATAACGTTACAATGTTAGTCCTCAATTTAAAGGTCTCATCAGATGGGTTTTCACGTCACGCTTAACGAACCTGAGACTGCAGGCACATGGTGTATGAAGGTTTCGAAAAGTCGAATGAACTCGCTGAAATAGCTGACCAAGCTGAGGTTGGAAACTGTGACAGTTCTTTTTATGACTATCTCATAATTTTTAAAGCTGAGGTGTCACTTTCTTATAGTACATACCATTCGATCCAAAACACAGCGGTGCTGCTTGAAGGAAGTTATCCTGCTGGTCAGTGCATCTGGTAATTTGGAAGATTAAATCCAGGTGAATCCTGGGTGAGATTTCAATTTCGCATGCTCTAAATTTGGTGAGGTCACGTTGTCGAACACATGAACATAATATCACTATCGACTTGTGCTCGACAACGTAACTTCACCAAAAGAGCATGCGAAATTGATCTCACCGCAGATTCAGCCGTCGAGTTAGTTTGATAGTTTAAAACGTTCATACAGCCTGCAGTCTCGGGTACGTTAAGCGGGGCGTGAAAAACATCTGATGAGACCTTTAAGTTGAGGGCTAACATTAATAACAGTAATTGTGATCAATCTTTACACTAGTTCGCAAGAATATTGGTAGATGGCTCCCACAGTCGCCGTAAGACGGATATATGTTTAGAATAATTTGGAAGGTTTCAGGCGAAGGTTTGATGGCTTAGTGGTCAGAGCCTGTAAGGAAAAGATCGCGGGTACGAATCTCGCCTGGACCGTATCAATTTTTTCTATCTTTATCGATTTTGAATAGTTAGCGTACTAAAAGCATTCAATAATCTTTACACTTCCTTTTCAGCTTAAGTCATATACGTATTTTCAGTCGAAGTATGATTTTTATTGGCAGAAGAAATACAGCAGATTCTTAAACATTGTTTGAAAATTAATAAGTTACGTTATATTAACGAGGATTCGAGGCAAGTCGCAAGCGAAGCCGGGGAGGGCCGCTTGTTCCAATTATTTTAATTTGCTTTATTACGTAGATTCCTTTTGTATTACTATTATAATTAACTTTGACATGATTATAGTAATTAATTATGCCTAATATAACAGAATATCTACGTTGTAATTTCATTAATTAATTGTATTATGGTGACTCGTGTGATTACCGAAGGAGCGTTGGATGCTACGTCAGAGTTTTAAGTTTGATTTCAGCTTAGTGCAAATTATAAAAAAAGTCTCTGAATTTGAATCCTTAAGAAAAAATGTTTGTAATATAAGTTATCACAGTTTCACTTACCATCAGGTGTGATTATCAGAATCACACCTGATGGTAAGTGATGATGTGGTCTAAAACAATGCATGTTTGCCTAAATGAAGAATACTGCTATATTGCTAAACCTAATTGAAGGCTGCCAGGATGTAGTCTTAAAGTCTGGTCTTATAAAATATTAATGTACGACACTCCTGGACGTTGACAGTAATAAAATCGCAGTAACTGAACTAAAAAAATCCGTGTAAAATGCTTCTCTACCTTATAAAATATTAATGTACGACACTCCTGGACGTTGACAGTAATAAAATCGCAGTAACTGAACTAAAAAAATCCGTGTAAAATGCTTCTCTACCTACCCTATCGTTGATATAACACTGCGCATATATAAAACATAGTATGTACATTGTACTACACACTTAAAATGTCACTAGTCGATAATTCCTCGTAAACCATACATAACTGTCAGTTAACCCTGCCATTGCTGGTACATATTAAACCCGTACATCTAACTTGGTGACGTAATAAATGATAGTATGTCGCGCGTATGACGGTAACAGAGCTGACATAGCAGCACCGCCAGCGCGCACAGGGTTAGAATAAAATTTGTACATTTATTTGAATGAGATTTTAAAGGTAACATGAAAAACTTGGAAAAAGGAACTTATAGATGAATTAACAAATCCGTGAAATGGCTGAAACCGGTTCTACAGTTGTCATTATACTGTTTAATTTTGTATAGGATACACTAATTGTTCTTCACCTCGCCTGATAGTAAGTTAAAGGTTGTTGTTGAAGTCTTAGGAAAGAGGTTCACAATCACAGACATTGCGTGCGAATGCAGAGAATGCAACAAAGAATAGTTCGATTTACTAATACATAAGGAACGGTGGTAGAACCATCAGTACAAGAAAGCATCCAGGAGCATCAAAATTGTTTTTTTATACCACTTAGGTGGCAGACAAGCATACGGCCCACCTGACGGAGAGTGGTAACCATGGCTTATGGACGTTTGTAACACCAGAGGAGCCATAGTCACGCTGCCGACCCTGTAAGCACATAGTTTTTGTGCCGTCAGTGTGGAAGATAAAGCAAGACAAGCCTTTAGTCTTTTTTGTGTTTACTAAACTTATTTGAAGAAAATCATTTATTTTACTATCCCGAACCCAACTATTTTGTGCTGTCAGTGCGCAGACTAAAAGCTTGTCTTGCTTTGTCTTCTACACTGACGGCACAGAAACTCTGTGCTTACAGGGTCGGCAGCACGAGTGTGGCTCCTCTGATGTAACACTCGTCCATAGGCCACGGTAACCACTTTCCATAACATGGGCCGTGTGCTTGTCTGCCACCTAAGTGGTATATAAAAAAAAAACTCGTTCAAATCAGATATCGAATATGGAACTGCATTTACAGCAAGTGCATTAGCTTACGTGATGTATTATATCAAATAGACTATAGACTATTTGGTATACCAAGTCAAAACCTCCATGCAGTTCCGTTAACTTCCGTTCGTGAACTACGAGAAGATACATTCATTATCATCATCAATTTCTGAGCCTTTTCCCAACTCAGTTCGGGTCGGCTTTCTAGTCCAACTAAGATGCGGGTGAATTTCGATATTTTCCGTGAAGCGACTTTCATCACAACCCAAAGGCGACATCGATGTTCTTTAATTAGATTAATCGGACTTTTGAGGACTGCAACTATCTATAACGACTCCTATAGATGTTCATTTATTTAGGTTAAGTAAGGATGGCACTGAAGCCCTACAGAATACCGCGGTTATAATAACTTCGTGGTGTGTTCTCAGCGGTGAGTAGGGTAGCCAGAGCTCACTGGAGAAGTTAGTGCTGTCAGTGCGCAGACTAAAAGCTTGTCCTGCTTTGTTTTCTACACTGACGGCACAGAACTCTGTACTTCCAAGGTCGGCAGCGCGAGTGTGGCTCCTCTGGTGTTACACACGTCCATAGGCCACGGTAACCACTTTCCAACAAGTGAGCCGTGTGCTTGTCTGCAACCTAAGTAGTATAAAAAAAAACCAGTGCTGTGATGGCAGATAGCCATCGCAGTGTATGCTGAGTGCTCGTCCTTTAGGGACACAGCGTACTCGTATGTGGATTGGGTTAATTACCTCCTGTGTTTTTAATAAGTAAATAAAGTAATGTAAAAAGTAGAATCTGCCATGTAGCGGTGTGCCGTGTGACACGTCACATCCCGCTACTGACAGGCATGACATTGACATGTCAAATGTCATATTTGTCAGTGTCATCAAAAAGACGTGGCACCTCACCTGCCACAGTATATAAAATTATATTGTGTCTTTTTTTTCTCTTTTTGCGTTCTGTGTTTTTTTTTTGTACTGTAATGCTATCACAATAAGCATTATTTCTTTCTTTCTTTTGTAAGGCTACTGGGACCGACGGCTTACTGCTCTCTGATGCACGACCAGACCAATGCAAATACCAATATTCATGAATGCAAATATTTGTACTGAGCAGGGATCGAACCCACGCCGCCTGCGTAGCGGCCGCGTTCATTACCACCACTCGACAAAGGCTGTTAAAGCAGCTAATAACGACGCTGTGATGATTATAAGACTAAATGCTATAATTATCGCCTAAAGCGATAATTTTATCCCGACTCTCGCGATTCATTTTTTATGCAAGCCGTAAATGATTTGTGTGAACGAGCCCTTAAGTCATTAGTTTCTTTTCTTGCACACGTAATAAAAATGTTAAGAATGAAAGATTATGTACAACAACAATATTTAAAGCTGATTTTGAAATAGTATTTCCTAACATTTCTCGTACCTTTGGTAGTATTTTATTAACACGCTTTTATTAGCTTCACTTGTAACTAACTATGTATGTAAGAACATTTTGGAATCTTATTATGATTTCAATGAATCTTCAATGAAATTTTCAAATTATTACTACCTACTATCGCCACGCCACAGAGGTAGTTTTCATGAGAAGAAACACTCTTTCCATTAAAATTCCATACAAAATACTACACATTCCATTGAATTTTGAATCTTAAAATATTCAGCAAAATACCAACGTGCCCGCAAAAAAACGAGCGTATTTTTCCGATAAAATCGAGCCTTGAATCGCGCAAGCCGGAATAATCCGTTTATTGATTCCAAGCACTTCCCTCCTCTCAATAGATTTTTTATTTTCACTAAAATGTTTTCACCATAAACAACTGGATTATAGGCTTCCAATAATGAAATTCTATTTTCTTGTATATAATTTAAAAGTTTTGTATGGTCTTGAGTGTTTTCTTTGCATTTTATTAAATATAGTCTGTACATATTGAGTTTTATATTGCAATGCGAACTCCCTACTGTAGTTTTTCGACTACAAATATGATTTTTTTAAATTTAGGGCACGATAATTTGACTTCACCTCGCCTGATAGTAAGCTAAAGGCAAAGTCTCACGAAATAGGGTCACTATTTAGACACATAGTATGTTACAATGGTGGCACTCAGCTTGACGACCACATCAGGTGCTTTTTTACGCCCCGCTTAAAGGATCCGGGACTGTAGGAAGAAGGAAACATGTGAGCTAGTAATGAATACCAGGTCTTAATGGTGCGACAAAGGCAAGATGCTCGTATATCCTGCACTATGCGTGGGTGATATCTAAGCCCCGCACGCGTTGTCGTATTTAGGAAAGGAGAGGATGGGATTAGTTGGAAAAGGTCATAAGAATGCTCACTATGGTAGAGATGGTAAAAGGGTATTAGAAGGTTTCTTCAGGGCTAGCAGCACGAGCGTGTTGCCCCTGGTTTGCAAATGTCCATAGATCATGGTAACTACCTACTTTCCTTCAGAAGGGCCGTATGCTTGTCTGCTGCCTATGTGGCATAAAAAAACTGAAGTATTTATATATGAATACTGATAGTCTACCATTACGTGTTAAGGCGTCCGTGTTTCAGGCAAGAAAGAGAGAAGTCAAAGTCAATGTCAAAAAACATTTATTCTGCATAGTCCATTAAATCGGCACTTACAAAACGTCAATAAAAAAGGAGACATGAAAACAAGTTTAGTAAATGGATCACCGGTTCGAAATGCGGCCCCGACCTGAGAAGACTCCAGCAAGAAACTCGGCGGGCATTTTTTTTTTGGTTTTATGACTCTTTGGAAATATACACTCTATACAGCGCAATGCCTCTCTCAGACTCTTTCATATCTCCTGAACCATAAATTTACTTTCTAGGTTATCATAAAGAACCTCATTGGCTTCAAGATTTCTTTTGTCAGATATTCCTCTTTAAAAATCCAACCTAAAATTGACACAAAATTTGTCGAAAACAGGGCACGTACACGCTACTCCTCAACAAAACTAGACAATAGTTAATCTAAACTCTGAATAAACAAATTAAAATAGAGCAACGTCGAAACTTTGCATGTTTGAATGTGCCCCCCGGTGAATAGGGGTTGATTGTGAGTCCCATTTTTGTAAGGCACAGCATTTGCGCGATTCAGGCTCCCCATATACACCTGTACCGTAATTCTAACGTTCGGATGCAAGATAGAGTAAGGGGTTATTCACAAAGCAATGATTTCTATATAAAGCGTCAGTAGGTTTCTTCGTGGTCGGCAGCGCGAGTGTAACACCCCTGGTGTTGCATACGTCCATAGGCCACGGTAACCACTTCCGGTGGGCCGTGTGTTTGTCTGTCACCTAAGCGGCATAAAAAAAAAACCTTTAAGAATGCCGCGATGCGAAACCGGTCGAGTTAAAAAATAATGTGGAAAAGAACAAGTAAGACATTTTATACCTATGATTGATGGTACTTGGTGGAATTTGTTGTTACACATATTTTTTACTGATACACTTGTACTTTTTCCATAGTATTTTTTATTACACCTGACCGGTTCCGCCTTACGGTATCCTCGAAGGTTTACATGTACAGTACAAATGTATTTCAATATGTGAATAAGTAAGCCACGTGTATCGAGAAAAATTTAATTCATTGCTTCCGAGTTCGTACAGATTTGGGTAGATGGCTCCTACCGTGGCCCGCAGACGGATATATACGAATATTTGGATGACTTTAATCGTGGTTCGATGGCTCAGTGGTCAGAGCATTCCCCTTGTAAGGGAAAGTTTGCGGATTCGAATCCCACCTGAACCGACAGATTTTTTCCCATACTAATCGATTTGAATAGTTAGCAAATACTAAATGTTTTAAAATTTCAATTCATAAGACACTCCCACAGTATTTTATTTTATAACCTGACCGGTTTCACCTCACAGCCTTCAATATTCTTTGCAGTTTTTTTACTATCCAGCAATGATAGTGGCAATGATATGGATATACGACGTTCGAGGTTTGAATCCAGGTTTACGCAAAGTGCCAATGACTTTTTGACAAAGTTGTAATGAACACTGGGATCATTATTATTATCTTTTCGTTGTTTAGGAAAACAAACTAAACTTTATGTTAACACTGAGTTGAGGATAAAAATAATATGCTATTCAAGATTATAAGTGTCAATACGAGTATGTGATGTTCTAACGTGATTGAACAATTGGTTAAACATCTCTTTTTTTTTGACGGTTTGTAAGTAAGTTGTAAATTATCATTATCTATTCAGAATCAATTATTTTTACTTTGCCGTTGAGTAAGAAGCATCTATCCATACATTCATCGCATTTATAAATAGCAATAATCTGACAGAGCAAATGTATTTTTGAAGTCAAATGTAAAATAAAATCGATAAACGACAGCCCTCTCTGCAGAGCTTGCATGAGAAAGGGAAAAACAGAGGAACATTTGCTCCTACATTGTCCTGCAACCGACACACACATGGCGAAGTACTTCAATAAAACAGATACGCTCCGGGAGATCACCAGCAGCATGAATAACCTGACGTTCTTCAATGTGTTGGGGTGGATCAAGTAAAATGCCATCCTCACGTAAAAACCGCGCCATGACGTGGAGTTGTGGATACCAGCCCGTGATACCATACCATAACATATCAAAACCAGATAACAATTTCAACGAGTTAGCCATAATAATTGTATATTGGAAAGAATTTAAGTTTACGTATTGCTTTTGACATTTTATTTTATAATTATTCAACGTATCGGGATTTTTCGCGATTAAATCATGGAACTTACTATTTCTGCTTACTATTTCTTTCTTTTTAATTGCTTTTGGATTATTCAATTTGGAATCGTTTATTTTCTGTTGAAATATTAAGGTTGTGAAATCTAATAGCGGTAATAAAATGACTTAGCATCACGCCGAGCTAAAGTCTATGTATTATCTCATGCTGAAGTATTTCTCTATAATTTGTAAATTCCTTTGTCGCACCATTAAGGTCTGGAATTCATTACCAGCTCACGTGTCTCCTTCTTCCTACAGTCCCGGGTCCTTTAAGCGGGGCGTGAAAAAGCATTTGACGAGGCCGTCAAGCTCTGTGTCACCATTGTCACATAGTATATGTAAGTAATGGTGCCCCTTTTCTGAGACTTTACCTTCAGCTTACCATCAGGCAAGGCGAAGTCTAATTGCCGTGTCCTATATAAAAAATAAATACATTTATAAATGTTGTGAAATTGGGGGTAGGTAGCTGTGATGACTTGGTTTGTGGGTAGATCGATCGCGGGGATTGGTTGTGCCGCGCGCGCCTCTCATATCGACCAGTCTTGCTCTGATCTTTATAATCGTTAGACGTCTTATGTAATTACTGCTAGTGAATACATAAGCATCCTGACACCTGAAGTAGTTGGTGGAAGCAGCACACGGTAAGTGATCTTAGTGTACCCGTGTACCTGTTGTTCCTTGACCCCGATTGTTCCTACAGGATTGTCCAGTTTAAACGAATTGCATTGATACGCCCTCCACATTATAAATAGTAATAGTTAAATGAGATAGGACACGATGGTATATCCGTCAAATTTAGCAGTCCGACTGAGGAAGTACCTCCGCCCAACGAAATACCGTGGCCATAATAACATCGTGTATTCCCGGTGGTGACTAGGGTAGCCAGAGCTCACTGGAGAGATTTTGTGCTATCAGAGGGAAGACCAAAAACTTGTCCTGCTTTGTCTGTTACACTGGACCTCGGTAACCACTATCCATCAGGAGGGCCGTGTGCTTATCTGCCACCTAAGTGGTATAAAAAAAATTTAACATGAACCTCTTCAGGTGTTTGCCGAGGCTTTTATTATTATTATTGTATATAATACACGTGGCATGAGAATGCACCTTTACTAAGATGGAGTCACGTACCAAAACGTGCAGACGCGGTTTAAAATGTTTCACCCAGAAGATACCGCATTCTAAATTTAAAAATTCAATGTTTTGGCTGCCTCAGCCGTCACTCACTTTGTAATAAGAACATAAACATTTTTAGTACCAAATACGGGTGTAAAACTTTTTTTGTGTTATTGCCTACAACCTCCTTCAACAGACAACACATTCAATCTTTTCTGAGAGTAAAAAAAATATAAAGTACACTTTTTGTTTATGTCTTGAAACGTATTATTCAGTTGGATACTATATTGTGAAATATATTTTATTTATTTATTTCATATTAGGAAAACTTACAGCTAATAATAAGTGTTACCATGATATTTAAAATAGGAAACGGCCAATAAAAATGTTGAATAGTTGGTAGAGAATTTTAATAAACTCGAATATGAGGTTCTTCAAGAGGGGCATCTGAAGGTTTCTTCATGGTCGGCAGCGCGAGTGTGACACCCCTGGTGTTGCATACGTCCATAGGCCACGGTAACCGCTTCCCATCAGGTGGGCCGTGTGCTTGTCTGCCAACTAAGTGGTATAAAAAAAAAAAGAAAAAAAATGGAAGGTGAAAAAGTAAAAAGTAGTAGGTATAAGTAAATATTAAACAGGAACAATACCAAGATACAACATGTTTACTTGCTGTCAAAGAAATAAGAACTAAGATCATTTTACATTTTGGGGATACTCGTTGCAAACAAGTCAAGAACGAACTTACGACACTCTGAATTAAATGAGCGACAAGATCAATTGAGACACGAGTTCTGTCTATGCGTAGTTTTAACAGCAGGCACATTTAAAAGGTTTGTTCTTCATCGGAACGCCTAAGACACACGTAAATCAATTTTGCTTACCAATTCATCTCATCAAATAATTGTGTTATATCTACCAATCTCCTTCTCTCATGAGTAAGAGTATTTGAAATCTTCTACATCGTGCTTTATAGCTCGGTAAGTATAAATATTAGTACCTTTAGTTTCCTCTATTGCAATTTCTGTTAAATGAATATATTAAAAATTCGGGTATATAAAATATTAAAACAATAATTTTGGTTTTATCTGCTCTATAAACATATCAAGCTACAGACACACAAAACATGCGCTAGAAAGAACGCTTTACAAGTCCGAAGCAAGCCGATTTGTTATCTGGCATCTCACTCGTCTTACCTAATATGCCGAGTAAAAATCCATGTTCTAAAATAAATTACTTATACGAGTATATATAAATTAAAAATAAAAACCGCGGTAGCCTAGTGGTATGGGTAATGGACTGCTGAGACGAGGTCTCGGGTTCGATCCCAGGTTTTACCATGGCACACACCAATGACTTTAGATGCTTTTCGAAGTTATGTGTGCATTGGGACCTAGACATAAACTGGCGAAATGTGGGTGCTAGCACCTCTGTCTACCCCTTCGAGGATATAGGCGTGAGTTTATAATATATTATATAAAATAAATTACAACTGCATCCTCAAAATAGAAAATTTAAAAGTTTGAATTCAGAACTGGAAGTCACATTTCGCAACCACCATTAGTGACGTCATCACGCGGCAAAAGTGTGATTTCGACAGCCTCTTTGTAAGTCAAGCCTCGATTCTTGACCCTCGTTAGAGCACAAAGGAACCCTTTCTTTTTCTTTCTTTTAAAGACATCACTAATTTTAACCTTTGTTCCTTTGATTACTGCTTCATAGGTGATGTGTCGGTAGACAATTTGATGTGATGGCGAACTTTTGCTACATATTTAATCAAATTATATTCTAAACTAAATTATATAAAATCATATTCTACGAAATGTAGAATCAGGAAGAGATAATCTTGGAAAAAGGAAACAAAGGTCTTTAGAATCCATATAAATACTTCCATAATAATATTATAAATGTGAAATTAACTCTGTCTGTATGTCATGCTTTCACACCTAAACCGCTGAACCGATTTTCATGAAATTTGGTATGGTTCCCTATATATTTGCATAAAAAATAACCATCAAATATTTGGGCATATAGTAATTTAGACTTATGATATTTATGCATAACTTTTTAGGTATAATTACATATAAACTATAAATAAATTATGTGCAAAAAAATTATGCCAAATAATATATAAATTAAATATAAATTATGCCAAAAAATGTATGTATAAATATCATTAGTCTAAATTACCATATGCCAAAATATTTTATGGATATTTTTTTATGAAAATGGATAGGGAACCATTTGGTATAGGGATCGAGTAGACCTTGAGAACGGGTATTGGCTATTTTTCGTGGAGAAAAATGACATTCACGGGAGTGGAGCCGCGGGCAAAAGCTAGTCTTATATATAGTAGAACCCGTTTATTATAACTTCTAACTTTATTATAAACTGTGTAATGTTTTTTTTTTTTAATTTTGTAAGACATTCCACACTGCACTATCTAGACCCAAAGTAAGCATAGTTTAACTAGCTTGTTTTATGGGTTCTAGAATGCGGTTATACATACTTATATACTTCTTTTCTGTGAAGACATACATATAATACATCTAGATTGTCGGTGTGGTGAGGGAGAAAGAATACAAGTTTCACCAACCTATCTCATCCTAAGGGTGTAGTAAGAGGCGAATAACGGAAAAATACGCAGACGATATATTTCTTTTTTAAATAAATATTCTACAACATTCTACACAACGCTCATCTAGACCCCATGGTAAGCATAGTTTAACTAGCTTGTGTTAGGAATCTAGAATACGGATAAACATACTTAAATACTTATTTTTTTTTGTAAATACATACATATTATATATAGAAACAGCCAGACCAATGCAAATACCCATATTCATGCCTACAAATATTTGCACTGAGCGGGGATCGAACCCGCGCCTCCTGCGTAGCAGTCGTGTTCACTACTGCCACGCCACAGAGGCTGTCTTCACTTTCGAGAGAAGGAAAACTCGAAATAAAACCCTGTATCAACCCGTCTGGCCAGCGTGGAAACAGTAGACTAGACTAAGCCTTCTAACATTGGTAGAGGCCTGTGTCCAGCAGTTGCAACCACCAGACTAATGCAAATATTCATATTCAAGCATACAAATATTGTACTGAGCGGGAATCGAACACGCGCCCCCTGCGTAGCAGTCGAACGTTCTACCGCTACGCCACGTATACGCAACAAATAAAATTCTTTGTAGCAAAATCCTTTTTTTATATACCACTTAGGTGACAGACAATCACACGGCCCACCTGATGGAAAGTGGTCACCATCGCCAATGGATGCGTGCAAAAACAAAAGATTCATACTCGCGCTGCTAACCCTGCAAGCATTGAGAGTTTCTGTGCCGTCAGTGTAAAAGACAAAGCAGGGCAAGCTTTTGGTCTTCCCACTGACAGCACAATATAATAACTGAATAACTTGCCCCATATACGCCACTATAGTGACTGAACAATGATGATGATTCTTTATGATAATGAAGCATATCACCAGTAGAGTGAAACAAATAAAGTGATTTGATTTATGTTGATTATTTGACTTTTATTTTATTACTAGCTGACCCACCCCAGCTTCGCCCGGGGTATATTTTGAAGCTTCATATACCTTTGAGCCCGTATGTTTTAGTCTTCAAAATATGTATGAAAAGTTGCCGGATTTGTTAACATTTATTAACAATGCTCCGCTCCCTTAAGTAGTAGCGTGATGGTATATAGCCTAAAGCCTTCCTCGATAAATGGACTACCCAACACTGAAAGAATCATTCAAATCGGACCAGTAGTTCCAGACAACAAAAACAAACAGGCAAACAAAAACAAACTAACTCTGCAGCTTTATAATATTAGTATAGATGAATTGACATTTTATTGACTATTGCATTTAGTATTAACTTGTGATACGTAATTTATTAATAATTGAAATATTTTTAAATATTGTGAATTATAATTTTTAACGGACATCAAATCTAATGCAATAATACAATATCAGTTGATAATAATTACCTGATTTCATTTTATACTGTTGACATTTTGTATGCCAACCATTTTTTTTACGTGCGCAAAATCCTCACGGATACCTCCCCACCGGAGCCGGTGGAGGAGGTTATGTCGGACTCGAACCGACTAATACGCACGCCGCCTGTGGGTCGCTTTGGTTGCCGAAGGTGAGGTTGACAAGCATATCCCTCGCACCCCAGCCGACCCAGGGCCATCTCTCACGATCTGGCCCTCTTCTCGGGTGTGGGGACTACAGAGTCCCCAACTCGTCCCTGGAAACGGGGAGGCGCGCCAGGCGCGCCACCGCCGCGGCCTGCTTCTGACAGGGTGACAGGCGGCTCCACCTGTCACCCTCAGGCCGGCGCTCATGGGGGGCGGAGGTCGTTCATCGACCTCCGACGCCCGAGTTGCCTTCGTACGCGGGCAGCTTGTCTGTATGCTAACATGATGTAAGACAAATATTGTTACTAAAAAATTGGGCCCTGTTGCCATTAATAAAATGATATTATTATTTTTAAACCTGAGACTAAGTGATATCAATTAATTTAATCGGTTCAGGCAGAATTCGAACCCGCGATATTTCCTTTACAGTGGGAACGCTGTGACCACTAAGCCACAGAACCTTCACCCGTAACTATTCAAATTCTTCTTCATAGTATCGTCTTACGGCGACGACGCGACGGTTAGGATGGTTTCGGGTAAAGGTTATGTGTGGTCAGAGCGTTCCCCCTGTAAGGGAAACATCACAGATTCGAATCCCGCTTGAACCTATTCAATTTTTTCTATACATACATACACATATATACAATCACGCCTCCATTCCCAAAGGGTTGGGCACAGGTGAATTAACACCCACATTTCACCTATCATGTATTCGGTCCTATGTAATAGGGGGTGAGCCTATTGCCGTTTTCCAGGCACTATCGACTTAAATAGTTAGCATACAAAATGCTATAAAACATTCGATATCAATCATATCTACAATTTGTTAAATAAAATTGATCATCTCAATAATGTGTCGGCTTGTATTTATCTTATTCGTATCTGTTAACGTCTCCTGAAACAATGTTAGTTCGCAAGTCTTTTAAACGAGATTCAACCTTATTACCCTGGTGTTATAGGTTACGCTGGCGGCAGAAGATAGATTGGTAGTTGCTACCATTGATTGATTTGTAGCGAATCATCTATCACTTCGATATATGGGACTATTTCGTATACAGGAGGTTGACTTTATGACATACACTTAGGCTTAGATTATTTCTGAACTGTTAATATTTTCAACTTAGGTGGCAGACAAGCATACGGCCCACCTGACAGAAAGTGAGTTCCGTGACATTGTGAGAATAGATAGTTTCTGAGCCGTCAGTGCAGAAGAAAGTATTAGGATATGCCTTTAGTCTTCCTACTGACGGCACAATAACTCGCCAGTGAACTCACTGCCGGGAACACAACGCGAGGTTATTATAGACGTGGTATTCTGTAAGGTGGAGGTACTTCCCCAGTCGGACTGCCCAATTGGGATTCCCATCCCATATACTGTCAGCCCTGCTTCCTGATTAATAAATGTGCAATACTATTATACAGCAAACCTCGGACTCCGAAGTGAAAGTCTTACCCCCTATTACGTCGGACCGAATTCAATGATTGGGGAAATGTGGGTGTTAATTCACCTCTGCCTAACCTTCCAGGGATACAGGCGTGATTATATGTATGTATGTATAAAATTACGGGATTAAAATTGTGATATGAGGTTTCAAAATATGCCAGGGGCGAAGCTAATATTTTAACAAATGCACAAATAATCAAATACTAACTCGTCGCTAGTGCCAATCGAATTTATTGGAATTCATTACCAGCTCACGTGTTTCCTTCTTCTTACAGTCCCGGGACCTCTAAGCGGGGCCTGAAAAAGCATATGACTTTACTTGCACATGGTATGTTTAAGTAATGGTGACCCTCTTTTCTGAGACTTTGCCTTCAGCTTACCATCAGGCGAGACGAAGTCTTATTGACGTGTCCTATTTAAAAAAATGTGATAACCGAAGTCAAACTTTCTAACTCACTATTGGGAGTTCTTGTTAATCTGCTCCGTAACGAGAATAAGATAAGATAAGATGATTTTAGAAAATTTCGCTGCGGTTTACTGTAGGTTGTAACAACTTATCCAGTTAGGTGAATATTCTGATTCACCTAACTGGATAAGTTGTCCCGAAGAAAATCCAAACACGCATATAAGTCTTATAGGTACAGTTGCCAGCGGTATTCGCTTAACACATTTTAAGTAATCGACCATTTTAGTTCTATACTTTCCATAAAATGATAAGCATACATACATACATACATACATATAATCACGCCTTTACCCCTGGAGGGTTAGGCAGAGGTGAATTAACACCCACATTTCACCAATAATTGTATTTGGTCCGATGTAATAGGGGGTGAGGCTATTGCCGTATTCAGGGCACTATTGTTGACTCGAGCCATGAATCTGAGGCTGAGTCTGGGCTGTAGATATCTGTCTGATGTTAAACAGCCTTAGTCGCCTTGTACGACACCGGATGGGAAGAGATGGGGTGGCCCTAATTCTACTCTGCCGGAAACCACGCAAGCAAATTTGGAAAAATACACACATCAACAAAGTCTAGGGAACAAGGACATTTCTAGTTTTTATTTAAAAACCCTTTCTTTTAATAGTGAGTGTTTTATATCAATAGAAGGGTATTTTTAAACCGTTTTTAATTTTAATTTTAATAAAAACCTTTTCATACCAATTTTTTTTTTTTTTAAGAAAGAATTGAATAGTGCCAATATTGAGTATTACAACCTTCTATGATTAGGCACAAAAATAACGAGGTAGTAAGAAATACAGTAATTAACCGTACTTTAAACGTTTTTAATAATCTGTAGGACCTCCTAAAGCATTAGCAACAGCTCGACAATGGCGTGGCATACTTAGTATGAGATTGTCAATCATCGTCTGTGGAATATGGCTCCACACACTGCGAAGGTGTAAAAAAAGTTGTTCTTCAGTGTTCAGATTTTCCAAAGAATCACTGAAAGCTCTTCTCCCAAGCAAATCCCAGGCATGCTCTATGGGATTGAGGTCGGCAGACTGAGCAGGCCATTCCAACGTCGTCATATTGTGCTCGCTTAACGCATTGACCACTATTCTCGCGGTGTGTGACCGTACATTATCTTGCATGAACATAAAATCTTGACCGAACTGCTGTCGATGAGGGATTACCATGGCGTGTATAACCTCCTGAATGTATTGGTTTGCATTCAAATTGCCCCGTATCCAAACGAGGTCGGTCCTTCCACCAAGGCGAATTCCAGCCCATACCATGATTGTTCCACCTTGGTAAGGATGAACTTCTTGCGGATTCTGGAGACGACTCCGACGTCCAGGAACTCGCCATATACGCACTCTTCTCGAATCAGGATGAAAACCGAAGCAAGATTCGTCGGAAAACAGAACCCGTGCCCATTGATGGTCGGTCCACTGTAAATGTGCGTTAGCCCACAATAAGCGACGACCTCGATTTCCACGTCGAAGAGCTGGAACCCTAAACGGTCTGCGAGCATAAAGATTGGCTTCGTGTAGTCTTGTTCTGACAGTTTGATCGCTAATAACCACTTGATGCTGAGACTGGAGGCCTGCGACCAACTGACGAGCAGTAATCGTGGGTTGCCGCCTTGCGGAATTTTGCAAGAAACGATCTTGTCGCGGGGTAGTAACCCTATTTCGTCCCCTGTGACGTTCGGCAACATCCCCTGTAGACCTGTAGCGTGCCCATAATCTGCAAATTGCGCTTGGTTGGGTGTTGACAGCATCCGCTACGTCGCGTTGAGTTCGTCCAGCTTGCAGCATACCAACAGCCCTTAACATCTCTTCGCGACTTAAATGACGACGTGACATGATGACTACAGTCACAAAAATGCACAAACCATACGTAAAAGACGTATTATTGATAATAAACGTTATTTACAATCAAAAATATAATTTTTATTTTGCCTCAGAGAAACTGCACAATCAAACACTTTTAAAAGTTTTCCCTCCAAATTCGAAAATCATTACTTATTTAAATTTATTTTTAAATTTCGAACAACTCTGTAATCTACTTTATTCTATTTTTATTTATTTGCTGCCAGTTATTTGCAAAACAAGACTAACACGAAAAAAAAAAATTGGGGTCATCTTGTTCCCTAGACTTTGTTGAGGTGTTTATTAAGTTTGTCCTTTGAAGATTATAAAAATACATCAAAATATTTTATTTATTTATTAATCATCCTAGCGTTAATCCAGGTCGTAACTAAAGCTTACACCTCTGATTCCGGGGTCCGCTTTTTCCAGATTAACCGCTGGTTTAGCTAAACTACGGTATTTTCCATGAAGCAAATGCCATCTGACCTCCATAACCTATCTCGGTAATGAGTTATGGAGGTCATATGGCAGTAGCTTTATTTATTCATTTCAATGTAAAGATCGTTTGTAAATTTGTAATCGTTTCAACTTCTGAGGGCGACTGTACCTTAGCAACAAAATAAACACAAACATTGTAACTTTTGCAATTGGAAAAGATTGGCTCCGAGTTTTTATTGCTGCATTCTTTTCTTGCAGACCTATGGAATTGCAAACACGTTGTCAAATGTTAATATCGTTTTTGAATTCGCGATCGCAGGTAGCAGGCAATGGAAAACTCAGTACATTAGCTTGCTGCTTTCTTTGTAGCTCCAACCGAGTCGGGCGCGGCGCAACGTCCCGATTGGGGAATGCAGAGGTATGAAACTATTTAGCTTTCATTGCATTTCACTGTGTTCATAATAAGAAACCGCGGTAACCTAGTGGTATGGGTAATGGACTGCTGAGACGAGGTCTCAGGTACGATCCCAGGTTTTACCATAGCACACAACAATGACATTTCGATGCTTTTCCAAGTTATGTGTGTATTTATCGCCGGTTTATAAGTGCCCCGTTAATGACAATAGGCTCGCCACCTATTACATTGGAACCTAAACATAAACTGGCGAAATGTGGGTGCTAGCACCTCTGCCTACCCCTTCGGGGATATAGGCGTGAGTTTATGTTATGTTATGTCATAATTTAAGTTTATGTTGATTTGCCTGAGGATTTAAGCTTCAGCTACCTGAAATGTTGGACGAAGAATTCCAGATCAATAACTCCATGGCTTTACACTTACTTAGAACAATCATCAGGAAAATGAGATAATCATCATTCTAAAAATGTAGGTTGTGATAATTTGCACTGTCTTTTAGAAAACCATTAAAGTAAATAAACAGCAATATAGCAGGTTTCAATAACAGTTAATAAGGTAAACAAGCGAAATATAATAGTAGAAAGAGTGAAGAAAGAAAAAATGAATACAGAAGACAGGACAGAAGGAAGGAAAGAAGGAAGGAAAAAAGAAGGAAGTAAGAAAAATAAACGAAAACTTATTTACTGTGTACCACAATGCATATATATACATATAGTTTCCTAAAACATGATACTAGTTAATAGTAAACTACCCAGAGTTTTTTAGTGGAGCAATGTCTTTCCGAGCATACTTTATAACATCCATCATTTGCCACCTTAGTATTATAAAAAAAAAACTCACAAAAGACCTCACTTCAGAGCCTTCTTCATTGTTGAAACCTGTTAAAAATAAATTCAAACACGCAGAACAAACGAATAGAAATAATTTATGAGCAGCCCAATCCCCATGTCCCTCTTCAAAACAAAAGTTCCAAGCTATCATATTTAGGACCTAAATCCGCCTCATGAAGTGGGAAATTAAGCAGACGTACCCGTGCCTTGAGGCAGATAAAATAAGTTAAAATGGGAAAAGTTCCATTAGGTTATGAAATGAAAAGATCACGGTTATCTCGCGAGAGCATACTACATTTGAATTATGTCCAACTTCCTGTGATTGTCTTGGATACTTATTCAGACTAAAGTTGGGATATTTTCTGTGTGTATTAAATGTGTTTTAACGCCTTAAGCTTGGTTCTTGCGCTAACTGAATGTGATAGTTGCTGAATGTTTTGTGCTGGCAATTATATTTGAAAACTTTACTAATGTTACTACTAGATTTTGTACAATATCAGTAGGTATATAAATGTTTCATGGTAGGAGGTCATTTTATAAATTGCTGGGATTGCCTCGGCAGTATGTGTGCTGAGCAGTATCCGGGTATGCTTCCTAATATAGAGCTATGGGGGCCCACAAAGTATTTTTGGAACAAAACTAACCAAACCTGTATTTCAATACACCTGCTGATTGAGAGAGAGAATCTCATCCCTACTAGCTGCGGCGTAGGCACTCTTCTCAAGGTTGGGAGGTTCAATGACAGAAAAATTCACAATAACTATTTATTTTTTTATTTAGGACGTCAAGACACACCAATGACTTTTCTATGCTTTTCGATGTTATGTGTGTATTTATCGCAGGTTTATAAGTGCCCGGTTAATGGCAATAGGCTCGCCACCTATTACATTGGCACCTAAACATAAACTGGCGAAATATGGGTGCTAGCACCTTTGCCGACCCTTTCGGGGATATAAGCGTGAGTTTATGTTATGTTACGTCAAGTTTGCATGTCCTAGATAATAAAAAATAACATTAAAAATTAAACAAGTAAGGAGACATCAAACTCCAAAGTAGAAGTATTGGATGGATTCAGAATTGGAGCTCCAATAACGATGATATAAACCGTAACTTCACCTCCAGCAACCTACAACCCAGAGACGGCGTGCGTTTTAGTCTGTTCAAGTCAAGATCCCTGGAGGTATCCCTGGAGATTTTGCACACGATAAAAAAAGATATAGATCGCAATATACCGCACAAATGTTTTTTAGTATTTGTATTAAGATGATCATGTTGACGAATTTTAAACATAACTGTGCAACCAATGGATTCACGTAACAGATAGTAAAAAACTTGACAATCGTTTTAACAAAGTTTCCAAACTCCAGAATAGGTCTTTATTTAAAATTATAACGGTCTTTTTCTGCATTATCAAATTAAAATTCGCTGAGCAAACCTCCAAGCATTGCGTATAAATAAAAGATTTCGCTTGCAATTTGCGAACTCTGGAATCCTTTGCTTAATTATATTATCTCTTGAGTACTTTGGGTGGCGTTAACTGGGAACTATGTTTTAATTAGCCATTTCAAGATGTTTTCGTGTTCAGGCCAATGACTTTATGCAAATATATTAGTAAGATTATAGATACTGTACAAACTTGTACAAATTATTTAAGAACATGTTATTCTTCATTGGATTTCAGGGTGATTTTCTTTTGTCGTGTTCTTTGTCTATTTTTATATTGTAATTTTATGAACTGGTAACTACATCATCATCATTATCATAGCAATTTCTCAGTTGTACTTTGCTTTGCTTGCTAGTTTTGGTTTATATGTTGTTTTCCGGGAGTAACTGCTGCTAGTCTTCTAAAATGCCCATAAGATTGGCTGACCAATGATAATGATGAGTCTTATTTATTTTTCGTTATTTATATGCATCAGAGGTCCCGGGTACGAATTCTGGCCATTACACTACCGACTTGAACCTACTCATACCACATGCAATTTAGCTTAGTTGGAAGGGTTAGAGGGAATATTAGTAATTGCGGTTGCTAATATTCTTTAAAACAATCTGTTTTAATTATCACTTTCATTAATTATTACATTTTAAATCATATTTGCATATAAAACATCGTTGCTTAATTATTTGAGTGCATAATAATCTCAGCAAAGTGATGCATTGCAGTCGAGACGGTTACGAATACAGAACGATTCAAATATAAATGTCTCTTAGTAATTTGAGTGCATTATAATAGTAGCGTGGTACGTTTTTAGATTTATGAATTCCATTTTCTACTTCAACTTTAACTTTGTTAGTTGCTTACGAGTACTCACTAATTCAACTTTATTTGGTGTTCTTATTGTTCAGTGTAAACTAGCATTAAAATTCATCATCCGTGTCTAGAACTTTATTCACATTGTTCAAAATTGTTATACTACATTTAGTTTTGTTAATTTAAATTTCTGTTTGTTTTTATTTTTGGAACTACTGAGTAACCAAATTAATTACGAAGGAAAGTCTTTGCCAGAGTCTCGTCCGTCAGTTAGCGGGTGTAGGTACACTAAAGTCAAAGTCAAAGTCAATTTTTTTTTATTCTGCATAGACCATTAAATCGGCATTAACAAAACGTCAATATAAAAAGAAATACGAAAGACCAGTTCAGAAACGCGGCACGACCTGAGAAGTTTTTAAGTCTACTATCACAGACTAGACAGACACTAGGTACTGGACTAGACACTAGGTACTGGATAGCCGGTGAGAATGGCTTAGGCTCTTATGATCCTGATGGGACCCCGAAAACTCAGGATGTATTTTCCATCCGTTACCGTACCATCTTTAAAAATAACTAGCCGCTGGAACATCAGCGTGGAATACTGCTTCAATTTTATAAAATTTTCTTTTATTTATAAAGAGAATACCAATACAAGTGGGTGCAGTGGGCCAATAGTTATACGCGTAAATATGTTACGTTTCGTTGTTCCGTATTCATCCACTTAATAAAACACATCCCGTTCTTAAATCATCCTATCAAAAAATCCTATCAATTCCTAACTCAGCACATTGTCAACTCATAAAAATATCCGTTCTTAAATTGTATTTATCGCAAAAAGTAGAAAAATGTACAGATAGCACAGGAAATCAAACGAATCATAAAGTTTTATCCAGTGACAACATATAAAAGTGTCATTCATAAAACCGTATTATATACTTTCCACGTTATCCCAATTTAGTAAAGGTTCATCTACAAAAACACTATTTGCTATGTCCAACGAAATGATGCGACCGAATTCTTCCCTTACATCCCGCAGTGGGCATTAGCTACCCAATATCTTATTACATGGGTCAATCTTTTAAGGGCGGCCCTGCATTAGCCTTCTGACCGAACTCAAAGGAAATGGTTGGAGATGCTCGCTAATGGACCCATTGATTTTTGGGAATCAAACGCTTGCTTTGGTGGAGCATCGTGTGTAAAAACATTGAGGTATGTTTGGGCGTGGTGTGTTTACGAGCGTGAGTGGTGACCGCGTCCATGGGGGACAGTAATTTTGTTTCGTTTTCCAGATAAGGTTTTTAGTTGTGTGTATTTAAAGTTTAAATTAAACTACCGTGGCAGATTTTTGTTCACAAGGGTCAATCACAGTTGTGTTCTATAAATATCATAATAATAATGCCTTAAAATGAAAATAATACTTTTTTTATAGGGTGAATATTTCATTTCGTGCATATTTGAGGTTTTGAAGAAAAATGAAAAATATGCGCCAAAACATATTCTTTATATATTTTTTGTAAAGTATTTAATAGTTACTTCTGAATTATATTGAAGGGACAGCAATAACTCTTTTATCCTTTGAGATTTTGACGTTTCTATTTTTTCCGAAAACGGTAACGAGATTTTACAATTACGGTAATTAGATCTCAGGATACGGTAATGATGTAACTTAAAATGGTAATTTGAAATAAAACAAATGTTTGACAAATCAGCCTTTTATTGAGAACTTTGTATTCAGTCTTTCATAGGAACTAAATTTACTGATTATACTCGAACAACTTCGCTTAGGATCAAAAAACATTATTAAAAATTAAAAGAAAATAACATGATTAGAACAGCTTCTACTGTCTAAGGCTAGCTTGCCTAAATCAACATATTTTTTAATCAAAATGACTTCAGAATTCGAGTACTAATTTGGAGATATTAAAATAATAATACTTATCTAATATACAAAATATTATCAAATTGTTAAATCAACATAATATATAAAGCTATAAAACGAAATTGCAATAAAGCATCTTAACATCTCTATATCATCATTAATCATCAACTTAAAATAAACAAAAAAAAATCTTCGTAATCTGATTATTCATCTAAGATGGCACATTGAGGACAAATGAAATTCAACAAATATAGTAATTGCTTCAAAAGGCAAATTATGTCCATTAAAATCTTTCACATTCAAACAATATTACTAGAGAAAATGGAATAATTTCCAATTATTAATACTATTTAAAATACTTCTTCTTTGGAAAGATATCTAAATCACAATCACTATCTGTATCATTGTTACTGAAAAACCGATTACCATCTGTTAAATTAATTGAAACTTCAGATGGTTTATAATGAACAAAACTATCGTTATCATTTTTAAACTCGATACTATCATCAGAACTGTCTAAGATTAAATGTCGCTTTCTCTTGACGGATTCTTTAAGTCTATGATTGGTCGGTAACGCATCAGGTGTATAATTAACTTCAGGAGCTTTTTCAATAACAACTTGAGTCGTAAATGAATCACCACCAGCTCTCACTGGGGACGTTGGTGGTGAACGATCACTCTCAAAAATATTTGATTTGAGTTCTTGGAACACATTTTGGTCAATATTTGAAGAACTGTGGTTAACTAGACCATCTTTAAAGTAGCCGGAAAAATTTACTGTAGCATTAGAAATGTTATATTCTTTAACCATTGTGGTTATATCCACTTCAGGATGTAAGTGTAGTTTACTATCCGGTATTATATCACACAGCCTAGTAACTTGAATGTCGCCTTTACAACTTGGGTTCAGCAAAATGTTGGAATGGATAATTACATTTGGATGTTCGATAAAAGCACTATCATTTTCTTTATTATCATCAGCATTCTGTGTTACGTATTTTAACTTCCCAACCAATTTTGTATGCAAGCAGTTTTCATCAATACAAATAAAGCAACTTGCTTCCCTGAATATAACTTCATCTTTATGTTTGTGCCATATAACTTGACGTACTTTTAAAGCCCCTTTCAATGGCAGTATCTCTGTTTTAGGAATTAACAAATCTTTTTCGTATATTCGATATTCGTCAATCACTATCACTTTAATATTTTGCGTATTGTTTGTAATGATCCTAATAAAAGAATCTAATGTGGCAATATCTTTACCTTGAGCAACAGCAGCGTCGGCTGTGCGTTTTAAAGTACCTCCAACTCCATCAGCTGCACCCTTACCATGGCCAGACTCGGAATAATTCCATGTGATCAGTTTCAGACCAGATATATACCAGTATAATTTTGTAATTATATAAAACATTGTCTTGTTTCTATATTGAGAGCTGGGTGAATCAGACAAGAAATGAATAGTAGTGATCTTTTCACTTAAAGTTGCAACATACTCTAGCAGTGGTACTATATGCGCCCACACTGCAGCGGCATCATGGCGAAGATTTTCGCTAACTGTACAAAGTGACTTAGCCGTACACTTTCCTGCCTCAACATGATAGATGACTGCTGTGTGAAGGGCCAATTCATTTCTGCTTCCACCAAAATGGAATGATTGCACTTCAGAGGCGTGCTTTAAGGCGTAGTTTTCGCTAAAGTCAATGTGAATAATTGCTTCATCTTCCCTTAAATTGTTTTTAAGATCATTAATTGCTGAAAATTGCCATCTTCTGGTACCTTCATGTTTTAGAAATGTGGACACATTTTTTTCAAACTCTGCAATAGCATCTTTCGGAGACACAGTCATATTTATTTTTTCTACAATTCTTTTTTCTTTATTTATGCCTTTGGATATATATGTAGATTTTTTAGTTTCCCATTTTTTATACGTTATTGGTTCTTCATTATTAAATTGCAAGTAATTCACAACTTTATTACGGCACAATTCACATCGCTTTAGTAAGCATTCCGTTTTTGAACAACAAAGAGTTTTAATTACTTCATTAGGAGTTTTCTGCGATAGAATTCTTCTTTTGTTTAATCCATGTATCAAAAACTCCATATTTGCATGTATTTTGCAAACACAAGTATCCCTTTCATTGACATCGGGAATAAGAACCCAGAATGGCCTTTGTTTACAGAAAAAAGAATAACTTACTTTACTATATTGTTCTTGAAAGATCTTGTGGAGATTTTTTAGAGAGTCTAATAGATATCTTTTTTGTTTTTGAATCTTGTCTCGTGTAATTACTTCTTTTCTTCCAGCAGTTATTCTCGACACATCATCGCGTTCATAAAATGTCTGTATGTTGTGTATAATAATTTGGTAATGCTGATCTGTTTCGACATTTAATTTGATTGTATCTCGGACACTAAATTTCTTTACTTCTGTTAAAATTTTATGTTTTCTTATGATCGTTTTATCTCCAATAACAGCATCGCTAAACTCTTTTTTGCATTTTTTTCTTTGTTGTTTGTAATTACACTCCAACGTCTTTTTTATTGCTTCACCAAATAAAATCTTTTTCTTTACTTCTGACCGTTTTGATTTATCATTTAGTAAATCATTTATTTTTGAATTAGGGCTCTGTAGTCGTTTTTTTAATCTCGTTATTTGTTTCTTGTAACTTTCATTTTTTCTCTCCAAATCATCTATCTTTCTTTTAAACGCCTTGCTCTTTTGTAACATAATATATCTTAATCTTCGTACCTTCTTCTTTAATTCAACTACAGTACCTTGAGTAGATATCTCTTCAACTTGAGAAGTCGACGGTTGCGGATCTTGAATTTCACCTTGATTGTGTGGCGAATTGTGGTCCTCTTCAAAGTATATCACAGCACCGTCTACCATAAGTGGATCTTCATTATTACTGCAACTTGGGGTATTGTCTCTCATCATATCAATGCCCCGTTTAACTAACAGTTTTCTTTGATAAAAATTATTAAAATTATCTCTCCACTTTTTTCTTTGTTGCCTTTTGCCTCTTTTTTTGTTCTGTTCTTTTCTCTTTAGATATCTTTGGTGTTCTTTTACTTTCTGCAAAGCATAAAGAGCGGGATCTGATTTGATATTTGCATATCTTTTTCTGCAAGCTAATTTGGCTTTTTCTAATATTTCTTCTCTAGTTTTCTTTTTTCGTGGCATTGTGATCTAAAAAAATGATAATAATTTTGTAAGAACCTATACGGAAAACAAAAACACAATGCCTATATAGGTTTTTACTCCAATGAACTAGGAAAAATCATTACCGTTCGTTATTTCTAATTACCATTCAAATTTAAAAGAATGGTAAATAATGGGAATTAGAAGAACAGTAATTAGATTTACAAGCATTTTTATTTAAATAGTCCAGTTTTTAATAGATAAAGTCCAGTTGACGTTTACAGCATATTAAAGATCTATATTGGATATACCTGACAAATAATTATATAGAAGTAATAATTTAATTACCTTTGAAAATATGAATGGTATATAGAAATATTCTGAGTCACTTCACTTTCCGAACAGGAGAACTTTAAATTACGTAGCCACACTCGCTCTTTGACGCATGCGTTCGACTTGGTAGTATAGCGGTGACTGCCGCCGAGTAATTTATTTTCAGTCTAGTGCACAGTGACGCGTAAATACGAAAATATCGGATCTAGAATATCATCGAATGGTAATTATGGGTGAGTTTAGGGACATTTTTCAAAGTCGTATTAAACTAGTTAAATTTGTTCTTTCGTAAACAATATCTACTAAACAATAAATATTAGTTAATCTATTAACTGAAAACGTATTTAATAAATCGTTCTTCCAACAGATTTTTTACCACGTTGTACCAATTTACTAAAATCTGGAGAAAGGGACACCGACGGTAATTAGATTTTCGATTTGGTTTTTTTAAATTTGAAGTATTTCTAATAAAATACTAGATGTATTCGGAGTTGCGCCTAATACAATGCTATGTTAACTAAATGAAAACAATATCAGGTAAAGATTTCTTTAACGTTTAATGTGTTCTTTATCGTCCGCCGTGTAATGTGCACGAAATGAAATATTCGCCCTATACCACTTAGATGGCAGACGAGCACACGGCCCACCTGATGGAAAGTGGTTACCGTGGCATATGGACGTGTGCAATACCAGAGCAGTCACACTCACGCCGCCGACCCTCTAAGCACAGAGAGTTTTTGTGTCGTCAGTACAGAAGACAAAGCAGGACAAGCCTTTGCTCTTCCCACTGACAGCTCAAAAACTCAAGTGAGCTCTGGCTACCTTACTCACCGCCGGAAGTAATGTACAGTATTCTGTACTGTACATTATTTCCCAAGACTGACTGCTCAATTGGACGTATCTATACCGATGGCTTGATCAATTTCTTTTTTATTTTTATGTCGTGAAATAGTTATTTTATCCATGTTGCCATATTCTACTTCTACATACATAGTAATTATGGTTTTCATTTCATTAAGCACACGGTATTGTGTGTATAGGTGATCGTGTTTCGAGCTTAATTAGAAGTAGCTAAACCACACTAAAGAAATGAATAAATTAATTACCTACTTAAATATACAAAATAAAAGGTAGGTAATAAATTTTTGATCGATATGTTACAAAATATCTCTCAATAAAATATACATTACGATCAGTATCGCATGCGCACTGTTTGATAGCTGAAGCTGGTTACAATAGTTATTTTTCGTTCAATATACTCAAAATAAAATTTTATTTCAAAAGTAAGTTGTAGAAAAAATAGATAAAGCTAATTGTGACTTTATTGAGGAACTTATTCTTGGAAGCGCATGAAGTGAAGTCGAGAACAACAATGTTCCTAACAATGTTTATTGTTGCTTACAAAAAGTAGACTCCGCAATAAACTTACCAAATTGGGTACTAAAAGCTATACTGGATTAAAGCCAGATTTTTTGTCGAATTTTCGCAAAGTTTTTTGTTTTATTATGGACGCTGTAACACATTTCAGTTCACTGGAAGATTTTAAATAAAATTCGTAAACTAGCCAACATTCTGCAGCCTAGAAACAAATAAAAAAGTTTCTTCTATTCTCCAACTTCTGGGAAATTGGTTCAGAGAATTACTGCAAATAATTTCACTACGTCAACAAAACTAATTCTAACATCTGTAACCGTCTGCAAATCCGTCTATCCGTCATCTGTTACAACTTTTAAACAGAACAGTGTAGAACGTCTTTCCTGTTCTTGCTATGCCTCAAAACTCACAGAACCAATCCATCTCTGTTAGCTGCAGCATCGCAATCACAATCAGAGCTTAAATAATTACCGTAGCTTAGTAAACTGTGTCCGGACAGGTGGCTTCCCTGTGGTGAATTAATCACGGGACCCGCTGAGTCAACTGGTGTCTAATTGGTGTTCCTCTCCTGACAATCGACTCATCAAAGTGGTCAAATACCGAGTGTTTGTGTTGTTGCTGCTACTGACGTAATGACGTGATATTTAATTTAGAGTACAAGCTTTGTTTACTGTTTGTTGTTTATTGGAAGTTAGAGAATGTTACATTGAGGACTGAAAAGGGCGCAAAGAAGGAATGAGTACGGAGTGAATGACACAACAAAGTATGTAAAATACAGGTGAATGGGGTCGACCTCACCGTACATATACTGACCAAATTGGTAAAGTATTGAATATAGATTGGTCAGAAGTATTTGAAACTGGAGAACTTGCATGAAAGGTTAAATAACAGTGGCGTGTATCTGGTAGTTTAATTTCTCAGAAGTAACAAAATATATACACATAAGGTGACATTTCATTGAACCAAATCCGACATAAAGAAAACAACAAAAACACTATTTATTTTAGACCATTATAACATGAGATTATTGTAAAAAGAAAAAAGTTCCTGCAAAATTTAGGAGCTTTATACAATCTTTTTTAGACGTGTCATCTTTAAATATAAATAGATATTGAAAAGGCCATTAGCCAGAACCCATAGCACATTCTGTATTTAGTCTGAATCTAGATAGCTCAGTGTAATATGCTCAAGAATAACATTTGTATTTTCTTTGTATTTTCCAATCGGAAGTAGAATCTA
Organism: Eilema griseolum; assembly: GCA_963662185.1. NCBI lineage: Eukaryota > Metazoa > Arthropoda > Insecta > Lepidoptera > Erebidae > Eilema > Eilema griseolum. Next base: position 3,657,849 of record OY759235.1, read on the forward strand.
GTTCGTATTCAGAAGTAAGAGGATGAAAATTGAATTGAAAGACTGTAACAGTTAGATAGTGGATAAACACGAGCAAAGATAATAAAAAGATATAAAAAGAGTACATTCATTTACGTAAACTGAATAAGATTCCTGCTTTGTAACCTTCTAAGCCAGAATGTAACAAAACATCTAAATTAATAAATCCACATTTCATTATTTTGTATCAATCACGGCGCAGTAATGATGCTCTTTCATAGCTTCGAAAAGGAAGTTCCATTTAAGTCCAAAGCCTTTTATCAGAGCGCCGTGGGTTAAAAATAAAATTATATAATGGTTAGACATTCGTTATAATGGACATTTCATGTTACAGCTACGAATTTAATCGGGCCGCAACAGGATTTTTTGCCGATATTCACGGTTATTGTGGAGTGCGGTAATTGGGAAACTTTGTTCGGGCAATTGACGACTGATGCTGTTTCGAGAATGAGCGGCCTTTTTGAGGTTGTAAAATTTAATATTCATTATGAAAGCCGCAAATATTTGGACTCGTTCGCCTAAATTGGGTTGAGTATGGGGAGCTGTTTGTCCTGAAAATTAAAATGTTTAGATATTTGTTCAAAGTTAGACAAAGAAGAGGAAGCATTATTATAAATACAATCAAAGGCATATCCAGGTTTCTTACTCTTCTTCGACCAGTACCCTTCTAGTGGGAAGTTTCTTTTAGTCTTTGTCTAATGTAAACTTTTTTAAACTATCATTATTATTAATGACTCTTTGGTGAGTTTATCCCGCATTCAATACTTGATGAAAATACGACACACACTGACACACTTCTGCCTAAATCCTTTTGATATAATAAATGCGTGAAAATGTAAGACTATAGTTTTTATATCCAAGATTGGCTACCTGCCAAAAAAATATAAAAGCTAAACCACAAAATTTTCTACGAACTTTCTCAATATTGATCGTATCTGATACCCCTTACCTTATGCCTATAGAGAGTGAAAATATCGGAGAGGAATTTTCGATAGAATTAGAAGTGTTACCGTCAATCCTTCTTATCGTTTGCGCCGATCCTTACCTGAGAAAAAATGGACTTACGAAGGAAACTTCAGTAAGTGATTTGTACTACAACATAAATATCAGTGAGTAGGCCTACCGTTGAGATTAAGTAGACACAAATAATATAGCTTTCAGGTTGAAATAGAATAGAATTATTTTAACGTTCTTTTTTTTTCGTTCTTTTTAGGCTTCATTAGGCATTAGGCAGACTAGAATTTCGACCACCCCATCTCTTCTTATGCGGTGTCCTACAAGGCAACTAAGAGATAAGGCTACTTAATATCAGACAGATAAATATATACAAGATTCAGCCTCAGATGCATGGCTTGAGTCAACAATAGTGCCCGGAAGACGGTTAATTCACCTCTGCCTAATCTTCCGGGGATAGATGCGTGATTATATGTATATATGTAATATGTTTACAGTTGTTTTAATGGTCAGTGGTCACCGTGATTTATTCACATTATCAATCATCTTCAATTAATTAGCTTATTACAGTCCACTGCTGTACATAGGCCTCTTCTAATGTGCGCCACTGATGTCGATCCTCTGTCTACCGCATCTAGTCTATACCAACCATTTTCGTTAGGTTGTCAGTTCATTGGATAGGGGGCGTCCTACCTTTCGTTTTCCTTCTCGCAATCTTCACTCCAGAACTCTTATGCTCCAGCGGAAATAGGTACTTCAACAGATATGGCCAGGCGACTGAATATTCACGGCTCTCTACAAACGGAAAGGGAAAGAAAGGTATGGAGCGTATTTAATTGACTTTACCTTTAGAATGACATACATACAAACACATACATACAGTCACACCTCTTTCCCAGTGGGATAGACAGAGACACACGACGATATTGGCACACAGCTTTCGCTTCTTCTACTTTCATAATTCTTTTCATGTTATTGTATATAATACAATGTAACATATACCGGTCTATGTAGGCGCCACGGAACTGAAGACAAGTCTTAAAATCCTTAATTTTTATTTATTATCTAAGCGAAGTAATATCGAAGTAAGTACAGCCGCGACTCGGTTGGACTGGAAGAGGCAGATTTCGAACTTCATGATATGACTGGATACGATTGGGATTATCGTAAGGGTGATGATACAGCAGTATTTCAGCCCAATTGAGCAGTCCGACTGGGGAAGTACCACCGCCCTACAGAATACCGCGGTTACAATAACTTCATGTTGTGTTCCCAGCGGTGAGTAGGGTAGCCAGAGCTCACTGGAGAGCTTTTGTGCTGTCAGTGGGATGACTAAAAGCTTGTCCTGCTTTGTCCTCTACACTGACGGCACAGAAACTCTGTGCTTACAGGGTAGGCAGCGCGAGTGTGGCTTCTCTGGTGTTACACACATCCATAGGCCACGGTAACCACTTTCCATCAAGTGGGCCGTGCGCTTGTCTGCCAATCAAGGGGTATGAAAAAAAAATTGGAAAATGATGCTGCTTCGGTAGGTTACTTCTACTGAGAAGAATGTTCAAGAAACTTAAAGAACTATATTAGAAATAGTTTATTATCTTTTTTGTGTAAAGTATGAACACAAATTGCAATCTTAAATGCACGGCCATTTTAAGTACCTACTCAGAAATTAATTAAGTACTTAGAGAGTCATATTCTTTGAGTACTTAATGGGCGTGTGTTGCACACACCAAGGGCGTCACACTCGCGCTGCTGAGAAGAACCCCATATTGTAGGCGCATAGAAAAACCATTACTTAATTATTGAACATTTTAATATTATTTCTATACATAATTGTAAAATTTTGACGTTCATATGTGCACTTTATGTGCCTAAACTGAATAAATGAAATTGATTCTTTTACACACTGTTTCATTGTATAATGCAAGGAACATAAACTTTCCAGCGTCAATACACTTAATAGAATGCAGGGTAATTGCGTTATTCAAAACAATTCTACTATTGCATCAAGTTTCATACAAAACAGTGATAATTTATTTACGAGAGGTAGCTTTAAATTGCTTGGTTATATTAAACACTGGCCTATATCATTAATTACTAACTTTGTTTGCGAATATCTGCAAACAAAACTTCGTAATTAATAGGTACAGTGTGCACCTATTTAGTTTACTGTGTAAATTTTAATTTGAACTAGCTTCTATGGCGTAGCGGTGAAGCGTTCTGCTCAGACAGAGTGAGAGAGTTCGATTCTCTTTCTTACCAATATGTATGTGTGAATATGAAAAATTGTACTATTTTGGGTATTTGTATTTATAATGTGTATAATGTGCAAAAAAATCCTGAGGACACATGACGGTATTTCCGTCCAATTAAGCAGTCCGACTGGCCCTACAGAATACCGTGGCCATAATAACCTCGTGTTGTGTTCCCAGCGGTGAGTAGGATTTTTGTGCTGCCAGAGAAAGACCAAAAACTTGTCCTGCTTTGTCTTTTACACTGACGGCACAGAAACTCTCAATGCTTGCAGGGTTGGCAACGCGAGTGTGACTCTCTTGATTTTGCACGCGCCCATAGGCCGTGATGACCACTTTCCACCAGGTGGGCCGTGTGCTTGTCTGCCACCTAAGTGGTATAAAAAAACACAGACAAGCAGACAGCAGAAATACTTCCGTATCCTATTCTATTAAGTATGATGTTCACTTAATAGACATAAGTTTGATATGTTGGCGTAAATTTTCGACAATATATATTGTTTTAAGGCAATAGAATATTCATTCGACGTATGCTTCGTAACGAGGCCAAGCTAAATAAATGCTAATAACTGAAGCAATCATGCTAATACGAAATGGTTATTCGGTGTGGTGCAAGTTGCTAACTTTTAGGCTGGTATCCTAAAACGAACGAACTGAATCTCTATTTATTTAGCCTCTACACTCGGGGCAATTTGTTGGCAGTATTGTAGAATAGAATGACAAATATATAGGATTTGACGTATTTGACAGTCGTCAACGCATGTCATTAACGTCAAATGTTCCATATATGGGATTATGAATTTGTGCCGTTTGGAGTCAAAAAGTTCGCCGTTTGGCAGTGGGGTTCGAGCGCCCGCAATCTCTTTAGAGATGGCGAAGCGTATGGTCAACGCTTCTCGTGAGCAGAAGGCTGCCCAGAGAATAAACATTGCCATACAATTGCTGGTAGTCTTCTGGGAAAGCTACCACAAGAGGCATGCGATGCGGAGGAATTCCACGATGCATTTTAACTTTTGTTTTATTTAATTATTATTTATTATTAATGTATTTATAAACACGATATATCTAAAGTAGTTAGTCACATAGTATATTAGATCTTAATATAACTGAACTATATTTAATACGAAACATAAATAATAATAAAAATAATCGTCGATTAAATTTGATCAATTTTGACTTAGACTCGAATATTTAGTTAATAAAAGGATTTATAAAGATAAATAACATAACATAAACTCACGCCTATATCACCGAAGGGGTAGGCTGAGGTGCTAACACCCACATTTCGGCAGTTTATGTTTAGATCCCAATGTAATACTTAGGTGGCGAGCCTATTGCCATTAACTGGGTACTTACAAACCTGCGATAAATACACACATAACTTCGAAAAGGTAAATAGGCATGTAAAATAAATTTTAATGTCTCGATTACATATTACAAAATATCAATGTTTTGCTTCTACATTAGGTTAGATAAAATATAGTTTTTGCTAAGGTTTATTACCGATACAATTTAGCAGACTAGCTGTACGCGATAGTTTTAAAATTAGCATTCTTAATGGATACTTTTTTAACGCATACCTAATGTGGATGTATAAATCTCTCGCACCCCAGCTTACCCAATTCTCCAGGCTCCTTAGAACTGACCCTCTTCGAGTGTGTGGACTACAGAGTCCCCATCTAGTCTACTCTTAATACTTACTGAAGATTCGTTAACGCTTATGTCTTAATCCTATAGTGAATATTAAGTGTCGGAATATACGCTGTTAAGCTCAACAGTTATTAGTATGCGGCAACGGACAACATGATTCTGATACCCGAACGAGCCACTATTACAAACTTGTAATGAAACGTTATAATAAAGATGTTCGTTTACGTTTTCAGCTGAGATTGTATTACATAAAGGTTTGGTCGAGAGTACCAGTAATTGGTGTGTACCCTTAAGTGTCTGTATGGAAAGATCGCTGAATGTTAAGTGGTATTTCATCTGAACGCTTCTGCGCTTTAGAGGGCACTAACCACAACTCAAGCGGCAATCACTCCCAATATAAGGGAGAAATGCAAGCCATATTATATTTTAAGCGAACTCTGCACTTCAAGGAACGCAATTATGCTGATCACTGGTTGTATAGTACAAATGTTTGGTTTAAGTTTAATAAATTCTTTTCGGGCCGTAAGTCGTTATTATGTATGAGATGCATGCATTTAATGCTAATGTGTATGGGCTAGAATATATGTTTTTCTTTCTTTCTTTCTTCTTACTTTCTACTTGACAAGCAACAGTACGCCGGGGGGTGACAGAAGGAGCCACCTGTCACCCTGGCAGAAGCAGGCTGCGGCGGGAGCGCGGGTTGTACGCCTCCCCGTTTCCGGGGACGAGTTGGGGACTCCACGATCCCAACATCCTAGGAAGGCCACATCGAGAGAGATGGCCCTGAGTCAACCAACAACGATCCACAGGCGCCTTGCGTCTTAGTCAGTTGTATGTATATACTATTTATTTTTTATACCTATTTATATGTATGTGCATATATGTATATAATACTTTATGTAGAACCGTATATTTTACTTATATTTCAATCTCTCTCTTTCTTTTTTTTAATACACCTTGTATCCTGCTTATCTGATATTTTTTGTATTTATCGCATTACCGTACATTCCAAGGTTGCCTGGAAGAAATCGTATCCATAGATAAGACCCATTGTACATTCAACTGTACACATACTACCTACGTGTCCTATTAATCTGTTGGTGCACAGTAAAGAATTATCTATCTATCTATCTACAGTCCATCAAATCTAAGAGGTACCGTTTGACGTTTCATATTTTTCAAACCGAAACAACTTTGTTCATACGTACATTATTCAGTTTCGATAACCTTTTTCATAAAACCATGAATTTAGAAAGATTTCATTATTGTATCTAAAAATGTACAATTCTTAATATCTAAATGTAATTGAAAACTTTCAAACAAAGCAAAATAACACATATTTACACAGTAAATAATTTCTAATAGTTATATTCTTGACCGCATTACAAAGTTACGTAGTTAGGTCACTGCACGTAGTGTTGCGACTCTTCGGATACACTTGTATGCAAAAAAATCGTTTACATATAACTAAATAGTTATGTAATCGTAAAATATGAGATAAAACCCATTCACCAAAAATACGTATTTATAAATCAAATATATTTGCTTCTTTAAAAAGTTGTCGAAAGCGATTTGTCGATTTTTGATTTTCGCGCCCAAATAAGTCGGGGTTTCTCGCGCTAACGCTGTCGAAATAGTAAATGGAGTCAGGGATAGTGTTTTTTACATTTATTTTTGTGTATGATAGTATGGGTTTGCATATTACAGAGAAATAAACAAATTTTTAACAAGCACATCCATTGATTTTACAATTACAATTTTTTCTTCTAAGTCTTATTTCTACGTCTAAAACTAATAAAAATAAGGTATGTAGAACCCATTCACAAAAATGTTGTTGCCTGATGTTATAAATTAACGACGTTACTGCGCGACCGCATAATGCACTGAATACACAGATACCCTAAAATAAATTAATTTAATTATTTTTAGGTCAATAGGCAAAATCGCAGGTGTCCAAGTCTCTACAATTTTTTTTTTCTGGCAACACTGCCAACTACAAGCGCACGCGGTCCGCTCGGTCGGTTCGGCGTCAGCAGTCTCTCGCCATCTTGGAAGCTGACTGTGCGCGTACTTGCTTTCTCGTTTGTGTTTTACAATTTGTGACTTGGCTATTACTTTTCTGGACTGATCATTCTTTATCCGTTTACCTTGTCAATATTTATACTGGACTCCGAACTAAGCAAGTGTTTATTAATAATGTCGAAAAGAGGACGTACTTTGAACAGCCAGGCTCGTGAATTGGTGGTGAAATTACACGAGTATTTTGAGCGTGAATCTCAAAATGGTGGACTTCTACTGCCAGTTACACAAGTTCGGGATCGCGTCGGTGAAGCTCTCGGTATTGGTAGCCGCACCGTTGGCAAAATATTAAGTGAAAAATATGGGCCTTCGGGGAGTGACAGTAACGTACTTCACACACCGAAAAAACGAAAAAGAAATAAACCTGTGACAGGCATCGATGAATTCGATAGTCATGCTATTAGAAACCATATATACGGGTATTTTACAAGAGGCGAATTTCCAACATTGGCAAAGTTATGTGCAACTTTAAAAGATGCCGGGCTGTATAAGGGAAGCATAGAGTCGTTGAGAACGGTAATAACAGGAATTGGCTTCAGATACAAAAAAGTTGACAAACGAAAAATTGTTATGGAGCGACATGACATAATTATGCAGCGACTAACATTCCTGCGCGAAGTTAAACAAATTATAAACTGGGATAATGTAATATTTTTGGACGAAACTTGGCTAAATTCCAACCATTCTGTGCCGAAAACATGGACTGATGATTCTGAAGCTTCGTGCTCGAAGGTGCCGATAGGAAAAGGTGGACGCCTCATAATATGCCATGCTGGGTCAGCGTCTACAGGCTTCGTGGAAAACTCTTTATTAGCTTTCCAATCCAAAAGCACTAAAGAGTATCATGAAGAAATGGACGCAGTAAGGTTCCGAGAGTGGTTCTTAAATTTATTACAGAATATCCCTCCTAACAGCACAATTATAATGGATAATGCCCCATACCACTCTGTGCAAATTGATAAAGCACCTACGTCAGCCAATAAGAAAGCAGATTTGGTGGCATGGCTGCAAAGAAAAGGAGTGGATGCCGACATGTCACTATTAAAAGCTGAATTATTACAGTTAGTGAAATTGCATAAACCACCAAAACCGACATATGTAATTGACCAATTGGCCGAAGAGCACGGGCACAAAGTCATACGACTTCCTCCGTACCATTGCCAATATAATGCCATTGAACTGATTTGGGCCCAAGTTAAAGGTAATATTTTATAATATTATAATAATAACACGAGTACTTCTAACATTTATAATTTAAACAATGGTTTTCGTCTGCTATCAAATAGTTACATTATTGTTTTACAGGTTATGCAGCAAGACACAACACAAAACCACCCTTCAGTGTCAAGAAAATGGAAGGTTTATTAAAGGAAGCATGTGCCCAAGTTACACAGGAAGATTGGAGTAAAGTAGTACAAAAAACAAAGAAAATAATAATGGACGACTTCGAAAGAGACGTACACTTTGATAATGTAATGGACAATCAACTGGTCATTAATTTAAATGACGATGATGACGAAGACGACGATACTAGTACTAGTAGTGAATAAAAAAATATCCTAAACATTTCTTTTATTTAATTATAACAATTGATTTCTTAAAATTCGGATATTATAGTAATCGATCTCTTAAAGTTCGGATATTATAGTAATCGATTTTTTCATCCCATCCCTATCATTCAATTGTCAGAACTGTCAAACGGTACTTCTTAGATTTGACGGACTGTAAGCATGATTTTAATAATGATTATAGAAATATACATAATTATAGTATAGTCATGGTTGCATTCAAAATGGAATGAATTTTGGAGATCTCTCACTCTTTTTTGATTTGAATTGCATTGGACTTTATGGCAGCGATTATCACCAGACTCACAAACTCAGAGAAAACAGCCTGAGCTAAAGCTGCGTTCGTTATTAAAAAAAAATAACTAGCATTTCAAGACTTAATTATCAAATCCAGTAAAAAGGCAACGTCTAGGGAAAAGTTTGAGTTCATCGGCAGAATACTGGGTAGCACACCGCTTACCATCTCCTCGAGTATCGGGATCCTTGGTGTCGATATCTCCAGCGACGTCCAGTACTGGAGTCATATGGAGGACAAGGTTAAGTTAGCATCAAGGAAACTAGGAGTACTTAACAGGGCGAAGAAGTGCTTCACTGCGGGGCAACAACTCCTTCTTTGTAAGGCACAGGTCCGGCCCCCATGGAGTACTGCTATCACCTTTTTGCTGGAACGCCGGCTTACCAGCTTGACCCCTTTGACTCAGTGCAAAGACGGGCGTTGAGGCTGGTTGACAATCCTATACTCGCAGGTAGTGTGGAACCTCTTAGCCTTAGGAGGGACTTTGTCTCGCTGTGTATGTTTTACCGCCTATACAATGGTTTGTGCTCAGATCAATTGATATGATGCCCACAGCTACATTTAATCAGCGCACCTCTCGCCATAGACAGGGAATTCATCCTCACATATTGCGAACTGAGACGGTGCGCACTGTGCGGTATGAAAGAAACTTCATCCCACGCACACCCAAGCTGTGGAATGTCGTCCTTGCTGCGGTTTTCCCAAGCACCTACAATATGAGGTTCTTCAAAAGGGGCATCAGAAGGTTTCTTCATGGTCGGCAGCGCGAGTGTGACACCCCTGGTGTTGCATACGTCCATAGGCCACGGTAACCACTTCTCATCAGATGGGCCGTAGGCCGTCTGCCACCTAAGTGGTATAAAAAATTTTTTTGCAATCAATGATTAGGATATATTAATTTATGCTTACACTGAAAACAAGCTGAACAGTCTCGTATAATATATTACTTTAACCCAGTAATTACGTGAACACACTACAACAGCTGCGAGCAACGAACAATGTACATTATGACGGTATGAATTCTAATGAAAGATTTGCATGGTGCCCGCGGGAATATCTTGACACGACTTTGAAGCACTGCAAGTAAAGCCGGGGGAATAAGCTGATGTCGGCTCGTTAAGGCTCTAATTTTGACATGTATGTATGTTCGTGTTCGTGATTGAGTGGGATATATAGTAGACGGCACTGTAATATAGACGGTAAGGTAATCTCACTTGAATGAGATTATTATGAAAGATAATTTTCTTGAGGTACGATAAATTCGTTAATGCATACCCCAGAAACTATATCAGTCAGTACTATGATCTATTTTGTAAGTATTTTAATTTTTTGAAAGCGTGGTCTGGCTTTTTCGAGCAACGGTAGTAGCTATGACTGATTTGTATGAACTACTGAAGTTGTTTATCGGGGTTGAGTAAACTGTTTAGCATTTGTGTTTTACGTTTCTTCGAAGTGTCAGTGTTGATACGCCTCTGCTCACACCCATACTGGACCGGACCGCTAATGTTCACCATCCTGAGAAGTTTTTGAGGATGTGGTTCCCTCTTCTTAAAGGGAGAAACATATCCTGGGCATGCTTCAGTGATCGCAACATGACGCGACGGTTAACAGAAGCTCACAGGTTTTTAACTTGTAAACCTGACTTTAAATGGAAATAAAGAAAAATCTTGACATTCATAAAGGTTAATTTGTAAATAAATAATTAAAAGAGCGTAAACTTCTTTATGCGTATAGTTGTCATAGAAAATTTTGGGTGAGCTAAAATGGGATACCAATACCAAGTTACTTACTTAATTCTACACGGCCAGTAATACCCATTTGATGAATTGTGAAAATTCACATGTGCATTTTTACTGTGACGTTTTTTTATACTACTTAGGGGGCAGACAAGCACACGGCCCACCTGATGGGAAGTGTTTACCGTGGCCTATGGACGTATGCAACACCAGGGGTGTCACACTCGTGCTGCCGACCATGAAGAAACCTTCTGATGCCCCTCTTGAAGAACCCCATATTGTAGGCACTTGGGAAAACCGCCTACAATATGTAGTTTATTTTTTATTTATTTCTCTATTTTTTATCTAGGACCCGCCTACTTTTTTTTTTTATACCCCTTAGTTGGCAGACAAGCACACGGCCCACCTGATGGGAAGCGGTTACCGTGGCCTATGGACGTATGCAACACCAGGGGTGTCACACTCGCGCTGCCGACCATGAAGAAACCTTCTGATGCCCCTCTTGAAGAACCCCATATTGTAGGCGCTTGGGAAAACCGCAGCAGGGAGGTCATTCCACAGCTTGAGTGTGCGTGGGATGAAGTTTCTTTCATACCGCACAGTGCGCACCGTCTCAGGTCGCAATGTGTGGGGATGAATTCCCTGCCTATGGTGAGAGGTGCGATGATAGAATGTAGCTACGGGCATCATGTCAAACAATTCATCTGAGCACAAACCATTGTATAGGCGGTAGAACACACACAGTGAGGCAAAATCCCTCCTAAGGCTAAGAGGTTCCACTCTACCTGTGAGTATGGGATTGTCAACCAGCCTCAATGCCCGTCTTTGCAACGAGTCAAAGGGGTCAAGCTGGTATGCAGGTGCTCCTGCAAAAAGGTAACAGCAGTACTCCATGTGAGGCCGGACTTGTGCTTTATAGAGAAGGAGTTGCTGCCCCGCAGTAAAATACTGCTTCGCCCTGTTGAGCACTCCGAGCTTTCTTGATGCCAACTTAACCTTGTCCTGCAAATGACTTCGGTATTGGACGTCACTGGAGATATCGACACCAAGGATCCCGATACTCGGGGAGATGGTAAGCGGTGTGCCCAGGAATTGCGGCGCTACAATGAATGGGGTTTTCTTAGCGGTGAACATACTTGTGTCTTAGTGGGGTTGAATTGGACTAGGTTTAGTCGTCCTCAATTGGACACTCCAGAGAGAGTAGTCTCGATTTCAGACACATGTTCATGCGGTCCGAGCAGCTGCTGTCGACGACGGCTTGGATGCTTCTGTTGGACAAAAAGCTGGAGATCCATTCGCACAATCCCTCTGTGACAATTCGGACCACAGCCTCGTCCGGGCGCAAGTGACACTCGCGCAGCCTGAACCACCGCGGCCACCTCAGTGGCGGCATGTGTGGCACTACAAGTCGGCAGACTGGGACGGACTGCGAGAATTCTTCGCGTCGTACCCGTGGAGGCAGCTTTGCTTCTCTTCTCATGATCCAAGCTCCTGTGCAACAGCAGTCGCTGACGCGATTCTAGTGGGTGTGGAATGTTACATCCCCAACCGCTGGGTCGCGACAGGAGCGAGCAAACGCCCGTGGTTTAATAGGCCTTGCAGGGAAGCTAGAGACCGCAAGCAATCTGCATACAAGGCTTGGACCACGGCTCTTGCCAATAAGGATCCGAACATCGCTGAAGTGAAGCGGAAGTTGAATGCTGCTTCAAGGTCCAGTAAAAAGGCAACGACTGGAGCAAAGTTTGAGTTCATCGGCAGAATTGGCGAGCGGCTTGCGCGCTACCCATCTGGCAGTCGTGCATTTTGGTCGCTCGCTAAAGCTGCTGAGGGAAACTTCTGCCAGTCTTGCCTTCCGCCGCTGCAAAAATCCGACGGTAGTCTGGCCCATGGCGCTAAGGAGAAGGCCGATCTTTTTGGTAATCTCTTTGCGTCAAACTCGACTATGAACGACGGGAACGCCGAACCACCCATCATCCCCAGCTGTGGTGCTTCGATGACCGAAATTAAAATCACACAACGGGTGGTCCGGCGCGAGCTTAAGTCCCTAGATGTTCGGAAGTCGAGTGGGCCATACGGTATACCAGCGATGGTGCTTAAGTACTGTGCCCCCGAGCTGTGCCCTGTACTTACACGCCTTTTCGCACTCTCATACTCCGCGAGGCAGGTCCCGGCCTCGTGGAAGACTGCATTCGTGCATCCTGTACCTAAGAAAGGTGACAGCATAGATCCGACCAACTACAGGCCTATCGCTATAACCTCCCTTCTCTCGAAGGTTATGGAGCGTGTTATTAATACACAGCTCCTGAGGTACCTTGAAGGAAACGACCTACTGAGCGACCGACAGTACGGTTTTCGCCACCGTCGCTCTACCGGTGACCTTCTTGTGTATCTCACAAACCGGTGGGCGCAAGCCATCGAGAGTCGCGGTGAGGCACTAGCGGTCAGCCTCGATATAGCGAAGGCCTTCGATCTGGTCTGGCACAAAGGTCTTCTTACGAAGTTGCCACATTATGGACGCCATATTACTTGATTTCACCTAGCCTGATAGTAAGCTAAAGGCAAATTCTCATGAAAGAGGTTCACTATTACAGACACTAAGTAATGTTACAATGGTGGTACTCAGCTTGGCAGCCTCATCAAATGCTTTTTCACGCCCCGATTAAAGGACCCGGGACTGTTGGAAGAAGGAAACTTTTGACTTTTTATGCTGACTGTGTTTACAATTGCGGGACTCGCAGTAATCCGCGGTAGCCTAGTGGTATGGGTAATGGACTGCTGAAACGAGGTCTCGGGTTCGAACCCAGATTTTACCATGGCACACCCCAGTGACTCTTCGATGCTTTTCGAAGTTATGTGTGTATTTATCGCTGGTTTATAAATGCCCGGTTAATGGCAATAGGCTCGCCACCTATTACATTGGGACCTAAGCATAAACTGGCGAAATGTCGGTACTAGCACCTCTGCCTACCCCTTCGGGGATATAGGCGTGAGTTTATATTATGTTTATGTTTGGTACTCCCAGTTTTAAATTAGACTTGAGTGTAAAATACAAATTTCTGAAACACAAACAAATTATTTTCCTGTTCGAGGCGTAGCTGCAAATATTTGAGACGGTGCAAAGTAAAGCCGACACTGCATGTCTGTTTAAACTAAATACGCGCGGTGCGAAGCGAATTTCATGCATAAAATTATTGAAGCCGCCTGCGCCAGACACACGACTACCTGTCGAAGTTGGGACACCTTAACTTACAGGAGAACGCGATATTTTGGCTCCAGACGCCAAAGGCGCAAAGATGTAGCGTGTCCATGTTTTTTTAGTAATGACTAGTTACCAAAAGAGACCTTACCTCTGTAGAGCAACGGAGAGCGTTGTTGCTGGGGCCAAGTTTTGTGCCAATATAATTTAAATATCAGATCATTATATGCTAGAGCTGGCCATTGACCCGAAGAAGAAAATGAAGAACAAAAGAGTACTATTGAATGAAATTTTGAAGTATTTAGTATGCTAACAATTGAAATCGATTAAGTTATAGAAAAAATTGAATTAGTTTAAGCGAGATTCGAACCCTGTCAAAGCCTTCCCCCTGTAAGGGAAAGATCGCGGGTTTGAATTCCGCCTGAACCGTTTAAATTTTTTCTATATATTAATCGAAAAGAGTTTGGCTGTTTTGACTTAAAAACAGGCCCAGAGTGGCAGTGCATAACATAAACATAAACTCACGCCTATATCCCCGAAGGGGTAGGCAGAGGTACTAGCACCCACATTTCGCCAGTTTATGTTTAGGTCCCAATGTAATAGGTGGGCGAGCCTATTGCCATTAACCTGGCACTTATAAACCTGCGATAAATACACACGTAACTTCGAAAAGAATCGAAAAGTCATTGGTGTGTGCCGTGGTAAAACCTGGGACCGAACCCGAGACCTCGTCTCAGCAGTCCATTGCCCATACTACTAGGCTACCGTTGTAATATATTTCGGTAATATTGTTTACGGAGGTAGTGTAATGGCCAGAACGCGATCCCGGGACCTTTCGATCGTAAAGCCGACTTCTTATCCACTAACTAATAGACTTCATTATTATTTATTTGCTGTTAAAATGGCCTCCTACTTTTTTCTATCGTTGTAATTCGAATTGACCTGTTCCTGAAAGAGAATAGGTTATATCACAAAAATAACTAAAACAAAACATACGGGGTAGGGTGGTCTTTGGGAATTTTCGATAGAAGTGAACAGTCAGTATAGAAAGTAAAAAGTATCTCTCTCTCTCTCTCTCTCTAAACTTAAGAGGCGTGCTCTTGTCAGTGGAGTAATCGCCACTCTTCTCTTCAAAAAGTATTTACTTAACAAAAAAAAGTGCTCAACCCGCCTCGAGAAGTTGTCACATCAAAGAGGTGTCACATGTGTCAATTGTCACATTCCACGAATTGTCACAGTTGTCCAATAAGTCCTACTGGCCGTATGAAATTTAAAAGATAGATTTCTTAAATGCGTTTCGCGTTTTGTCGTGTGCTTCTTTCCACAACCCGTGACGATACAGATGCCTGCGCGAATTCGCTGGCTGCACACCGTGGAAAGAGGCTCGCCTGTGGTACTGTGATATTGCAGACACGTTTGTGACAGGAAGTGCATTCGTGTCTGCATCCGTGTTCGAGAAATCAGACCTGACGTTGACGATGTCATGAGTTCTAATAATTTTCTACGAAAACTGCCTGTCGGTAACTAAGTATTCACTCCAATAAAATGTTTATTTAATTATCCCAATCAAGATCTCCTCACTTGAGCTATAAACATAAAGTCACAGCCTCGCTCGTGAGCACCCATTCAACTGTTCACAGCTTGTTTATATTGAAACGGAGCCTGAAAATTAATATGTATGGCAGGTCACGATACACTCGTGCCAATATTTGTGCTAAGTTTCAATAACTGTATTACCTGTGAAGGATAGGCGGGGAAACCCGGGATATAGATATAAAGGGGTATGATAACAGCATTTGTATTGGGTGTTATTTGGAAATAATTGAGTTTGGTGGATTTAAGGAGGGCTTTGATTCACTTGAGTCTTATACATATAATATATATGTACCTCCTATGACAGTTATGGTTACACTTAAATGAATTTCTAGGGCCTGGAATACTAAAAACTAACTTAAGTAAAGAGTTATTATTTATTATTACTATTATTTTATTATTTATTTATTTCTGAACAATGTTTACATTGTGTTGAAATGTTTGAGTGTAGTCATCACTAATTCAAATTCTAATCATTCATGCTCAAATAAAATGTCGTGCAAAAGGTAATTCAATACAAGTACAAAAACAAAAAACCATTAATAGAATAACATGTCAAAATTAAATGTCAATAAGCACAATTAAATGTCAGTAAGCCGAATAAAAGTGAAAAATTATAAACCCATGAATCAAAATCGTCAATAAAATACTAATAGCATACTTGTCACATTAGTTGACTTGTACATCAGTTTGTTTGATAGGAGTAGCAGGAACAGTTGCCATCTGTATTAACTTAACATAGATATTTAAAGTTACTGACCACCTTAGCTTATATAACATTAAACTCAAAAATATTTATGGATCAGGTATTTATTTCAATGTAAAGGTTGTTTATAATACGTTAGTGGTCAGAACCCCTAGACAAGTGGCAAATGTATGAGATTTGACGTATATGACAGTTTGAAGACTGTCGTATACCTACGTTAAGTCCCATACATTTGTCATTTTATTCTACAATACGTCTAGGGGGGCTGGCATAGACACAGTAGTTTTAACAAACATATATACATCACAAAAAAGGGCATGAAATAACGTTATGTTTGAGTAAGCTAATGCCAATGTTGCTCCTTAAACTGTCGATGTGTGCATGTTATGTGATGTATGTATGTACTCAAGTACTAGTAACAAAGTTACTGTTTGTGGCACCTTATAGTGGCACTAACTGTGTCTATAAATTTGTGTATAATCAAAGTCAAATATTTATTAACAGCATATGACGTTAGTTATATTAACCCACACACCATGGATAATACTTAAAAAAACATGTCCTTTCAAAATAAAGGCAATTAAGGTAAGTAAAACGTATTATATAAGTATTACTTGTACTCCTATTATCCAGCTTGGTGCGATAACACCCGCCATTATGGTCCCAAACGTCGAGAAAATAAGCAATAAACGAGAAATAACCTATAAAATTAGTCTTAGTACTATAATAAATACTGCCTGTACATTTCAGACCTTTTCGGAATATCGGAATTCGGAAAACTGAATGTACACACACTGAATTAAATTATTCTGTAAATATAATTATAAACAAAGCAACGCTTATGTTCAGTAGGGGCAGAAAAGGTTCATCACTTTAAAGTCGAAATTTGCTTGCTAATGCAATTATTAGTCCTTACATTTAATTTTATATTATTAAGGTTGCACTTAGATAGATATTACTTAAATGAACACCAATACATTTACAGCTGAGACAAGTAGGTAGCATGTATATACAGTTTATTTACAATAGGTGGCCTAATCGCTAAAAGCGATTTCTTCCAGGCAACCTACCTAGATATTAATCTTCGTGGACTGTGTCGTCGGCTAGTCTATATGTGTACAGAAGTCACCAGTGTAATTAAAGTAAGTAGCAGGCAAGGCGAAGTCTAATTGACGTGTTTTATATTAAAAAAATGAGTAGCACCATTTCAGAATTGATAGCATCTAAAATGATTTCCTTTGCCTACAGGACTTCATCCGGCAAGGACAAATAAAAAAAAACGATTGAAAATAAACAAAAACACCGACTTCGTCCCATCAATTTCACACTAATTCAAGCACCTTTCCCCAATAAAAGATAATTCTGATCGCCTCAAAAGCACGTTACCCATGTCATTTCCCAATGTCTGATCAGTTATTACATGTATCAACTAACTTAGCGGCACAATTTGATTTCCATTCCTTCAAAATTCTGTCACACCTCCATATCCGGGTATGAATCGAATCCCCTATCGATTTTGACGGATAACGCTGGACTGTGCAGACGAGCTTTTTAAAGTTTTTTTTTAACGGTGAGTTTTTTTTTCAGTAATAGGTCTAATGACGTATTATTATTGATAGATACGTCATAAAAAAACCTACATGGTGACTATCAAAATGGCGCAGATACTAAGCACAAAAAAATATAGTTACTTACTAATAAACTCCCAACTATTCAATTTTATTGGTTTTTTTTCGTATTTTGTGTTTGTGTGTGTATCTAATAAAAGCATTGTCTTTCTTTCTTTCTTTCTTTCTTTCTTTCTTTCTTTCTTTCAACATTATGAGAGACCTATGTCCAGCAGTGGACTGCGATAGGCTTGCTTGATTGATTGACTAATAAACTAACTTTTAAACTTTCGCGTTCCATGATATACAATAATGTTTGCGGGAATTAATGCGATCATGGTATAATATTACTGACGTTTTATTAGTAAATATACAATAATGTTTACAGGAATTAACATGGTATTTTTCTGTACCAATTGAGCAGTCCAACTGGGGAAGTACCTCCACCCTACTGAATACCGTCTCTATAATAACCTTGTTGTGTTCTCGGTGGTGAGTGGGGTAGCCAGAGCTCACTAGAGAGTTTTCGTGCTGTCAGTGGGAAGACCAAAGGCTTGTCCTGATTTTGTGTTCGGCACTGAGGGCACATAAAATCTCTATTCCAACAGGGTTGGCAACACGGATGTGACTAAACTGGTATTACACACGTTCATAGGTCACGGTAACCACCTTTCATCAGGTGGGCCGTGTGCTTGTCTGCTACCTAAGTTGTATAAAAAAAATTATTACTTTTTAGATTCGTCGGTACAAATTACTTTTATTACGTACTATAAATGTGTAAATGCAACGTAGACCGAGATAAATGCGAAATGCTCTTGCACGGCATACATTTGTTTTACTCGCGACTGGCGTGTGACGTCACTTGCAAGTAAAATTTTGTATGAAGCGATTTCGGGCGGTGCGAAAAATTGAATTTTCAAAATCAAATATCTTTAAAACTATTTGTCGTAAGAATATTTCACTTTAGCAGTTCATTATATTATTATAGAGTGGTAATTTTTTGATAATAAAAAATAATAATCAAACAGCTTATTGATATTAGTCGGAGCAATATACAATTAAACACCAGGGAAATGTTAAAAGACTCCAATGATTTATTGAAGAAAAAAGTACAAGCAATCGCAAGTATGCTATAGTTCTCCACATGCCGTCGCTCATACGTCACGCAGCGTCAGAGTCGATCGCACATGACAGCCCAATCACAAGCCTAACCGGCGGTAAAAACGTGAGGGGTGTTAAACCCCCTAATCTAATCCCGGACCGGGAGGGAACTTCAAACTGATGGTTAATTTTCGGTTAAGGTTAAGTAAGTGAAAACACAATAAAACTGTGGGCCTAAAAGTAGAAGTGTGGCTTATTTATTTATTTATATATTTATTATATTATTTTTTTACAGAAATTGAGAAGACAGAAGGAGGTAGGACACGACGGTATTTCCGCCCAATTGAGCAGTTCGACTGAGGAAGTACCTTCTTCCTACAGAATACCGCGGCCATAATTACTTCGTGTTGTGATCCCGGCGGTGAGTAGGGTAGCCAGAGCTCACTGGAGGGTTTTTGTGCTGTCAGTGGAAAGACCAAAAGCTTGTCCTACTTTGTCTTTTACACTGACGGCACAGAAACTCTCAATGCTGCAAGCAAGGTTGGCGAGTGCGACTTTCTTGATTTTTCACGCGTCCATAGGCCATGGTGACAACTTTCCATCAGGTGGGTCGTGTGCTTGTCTGCCACCTAAGTGTAATAAAAAAAGAACAGTACAAAGGGTCACCCTTTTTTCGCGTTTCCCGTTTTTTGCGTTACACAATTTCTTCCAGGCAGCCTTTTGATGGAAATGTCTTTTATCAAGTGTCTTTTGATATATGAAGTTTTTTTACCACTTAGGTGGCAGACAAGCACACGGCCCACCTGATGGAAAGTTGTCACCGTGGCCTATGGACGTGTGCAACACCAAGTCACACACGCGCTGCCAACTCTGTAAGCACAGAGGGTTTCTGTGCCGTCAGAGTAAAAGACATAGCAGGACAAGCTTTTGAAGTAAGCTAATGGCAAAGTCTTAGGAAAGAGGTTCACCATTACAGACTCGTAACTTGTTACAATGGTGGCGCTCAGCTTGGCGGCCTCATTAGATGCTTTTTTACACCCCGCTTACAGGACCCGGGACTGTAGGACGAACTATAATATACTCTTATAATAATTATAATATATAGATGCGACAGTTATGTGAATAAATTGAGACTAGATTAAAAACACAAAATCAGAAATGCGATTATAATTTTATTGTTTTTATCAGCAGAATATATTCTTTCTGTGAATTCACAATTCAATCTCAATACAATCACTTTTCGATCTGTGACCAATATATTGATAGGACCAAACACACCAAATAAATGAATTACGTTATTTAAATTACTGAGTTTACTCATAAAATTGCAAAACTCCTTTATTTGTCTCCACATAATTCTAATAATACTGGTATATCTTGGTATTTTTAATGGTTACTTTCAATAAAATAAAACCTGTTGTGTGTTTTGGGATCCGTAAGTGCGAAAACGGAACCGTATTTATAAAAAACTCTCTGTCCGTCTGTGCCCGGAAGACGGCAATAGACTCACCCCCTATTACGTGGGACCAATGATTGGTGAAGTGTGGGTGTTCCTCTGCCTGACCCTCAGGGGATAGAGGCGTGATTTTATGTATTATGTATGTCCGTCTGTCTATCACCAGACTGAATCTCAAGAACCGTGATATCGAAATTGTTGAAATTTTTAACAGATGATTTCTATTACAGCTATAACAGCAACTACTGCAATTATTATGCTCAATATTATTGCCGCGTGCCGCGTGGTTCCCGGCAGAGTAGAATTTGGACCACCCCATCTCTTCCCATGTGGTGTCGTACAAGGCGACTAAGGGATAGGGCTGTTTAACATCGGACAGATATATACAGCCCAAACTCAGCCTCAGATACATGGCTCGAGTCAATAATAGTGCCCGAAATACGGCAATAGACTCACCCCCTATTACGTGGACCGAATACAACTATTGGTGAAATGTGGGTGATAAGTCACCTCTGCCTAACCCTCCGGGGATAAAAGCGTGATTATATGTATGTCTATAATATTATTGCAGGATAGGTGTAAGTAAAAAGAAGAATTTATATAATGTTGAAATCAAATCAAATCAAAATCAGGTAAAATTTCCTGTGAAAGAATTGCGTTAAAATATATATTATAAATATATATATTATTTATTTAAACAAACACCGCCTTTTGTTAGTAATTTCGGTGCTATAGGGAAGTGCTCTGTGCTATTTTAGTATTATGCCTAGTATAAATAGCTGGCGCACTGTTAGTACTTCCCAGGATTTGCATAGGTGGTCGGTAGGCGATAGGAAAGAGCTAAACTTTGCTACCTTAAGGATTGCTATCTGAGCTCGCTCGACGGGGAGTACCAATGTTTTACCCACTCCACACTGAGATGATATGCATAATGTTAATATTGAGTTCTTCTTCGTGTCAATAGCACCAATTAAAAATAAAATAGAAGGCAAATGCACCTCCCGTCGCTTCATTCAGGTCAGCAATTGTGCCGGTGTAGGGGCACAGTGGGCACGACAGGAGGTGGTCCAACGACTGCAGAAGTGCACCACAATCACAACCACCACCCCCGAGTCCAAGTAACTCCATTTTAAGCGGTTGGCCCCACAGCAGCCGACCTGAGTCCTTAACTTATTTAGGGACCTCAAGATCCTGCCCGAGTGGTAGGCTCTCAGCAGGCTGGCTTATTTTCTATGCGCCACTTCTGGTATCGAACGCTTTCGGGGTGACTATTGGCTGACAGATCCCTTTATCAGTCTACTATGCCCTTCTATGTCCATCTACTATGCAATTTTGTTTCATTGTTATAACTTTTTTTAAACACAAATATTAACTTCCTTTGTCGATTTCGATTGTTTTGTGTTTCCCTATGCTCTTCAAACGAAAGGGCTTCATCTATTATAATAGCTAGATATTTTATTTTATCTGCTATAGCTATAACCGGGCAAGTACACTTGTTACTCTTATTGATAGGTCGTCCACAAAGATGCGCGTACAATAAGTGGTTGGGCAGCTGTTGTAGACGGTCTTTTTCGCATCGCAAATGTAAAATATATTTGGATTTATCAGCATTCAGTGTTAGTAGGTTATACTGAAGCCATTTTAAATTCCCGTTGCACACGCTCGTACACTTCTGTTTCTGTATCAGCAGAAAAAAGCTGGACAGTGTCGTCCGCATATGATATAATCATGCCGTGTTCTAGATTTATATTACATAGTTCGATTATATAAATTACGAACTATGTGCGCTTTATACGTTCCTTGGGGAATACCAAATGATTTTCTCCATGTCTTCCCTGTTTTCTTAAATAGCTAATGAGTTGTTCCAGCTTCCTAAATAGTATGATTTTAGATTGACATGGTCATTCACATTAATAGTGTTAAACTCGCCGGGATATTTACCATGTATATTTTTTCACCGCGTGGTTCCCGGCAGTGTAGAATTTGGACCACCCGAACTCTTTCCATGCGGTGTCGTGCAAGACGACTAAGGGATAGGGCTGTTTAACATCAGACAGATATATACAGCCCATACTTGCACATGGCTCGAGTCAACAATCGTGCCGAAACGGGACCGAATACAATGATTGGTGAAATGTGGGTGTTAATGCACCTCTGCCTAGCCCTCTGGGGATAAAGGCGTGATTATATGTGTGTGATATGATATTTTTTTCGCTAAGTAACCGTTATTTCGACGCTGTTACAAGCCCCATGATCACGGTGTACTGACGACCGACTCAGAGAAAATAATAAACATGGTAGATATATATCCCGGCACATTTTACACCATTAATTGCTCAAAAGTATCTAATGCTGAATACGTAATGTTAGGAATCCTTTGTGCATGAATTCAATTCGCAATTGACCGGTTTTTTATTACGAATACCTGTATTCACATCTAACAAGATCGAACTATTTTTATAGAAAATTGACATGAGGTGTTGCTTAACGTGTGCTAAGTTTTCGTCCAACCGTCGAACTGACAGGACATCGTTAAAATGCTTGAAGTCGTGGACTACGTTACAATATGTGGAGCTACATTTTCAACAATATGTTTGATGATACAAACTATACTGTTCATACTCCGGCCGCAAGCAAGGAAACTGGATCAGAAAATTCTTATGCAACTAGCATTAGCGCGGTGGATGTACACAATTGGCAATATTGTGGTGCCCCTGTCGGTGCCCCGACCAATATTATACCGATTTATAAATCTCAACCTAAGATGCTGGATGTGTGTCTATACCAAAAGTTTATACGAGAAAATTGTGAAAGTGTTTGAACCTGAAAAGACGTGGAGTTTTCTAAAACTATCAATATTTGTCTGGTTTCTATCAATAATTGCTGTTGTTATTTTTGAAATAGTATATTTCTGGTGTCAAAGTGATGATGATATGGAGATCACTAAAATCATTATGTTGTGTTATCAATGGGTGTACTTGTTCGCGAAATTTGGTGCCCCATGGATTAATTTATTGATGTTCTCCAGAATATTCTACGTTATTATTAGCAGGAGGCTCAGGCGAAAGGGAGGCGATACTCTCACGAACTTTGGTATTAGTATTAAGATTTGTGTGATCTCGTTTATTTTGGTGAGCCTCACCAGTTTGCAACATATAGCCGATGATATAGTGAAAATATTGACATTTATAGTGTTTGAGAATATGGATCAGCAACTATATGTTTTTCAATACTTACGTTGGTTAGCAGCTATAGGTTCATTCCAAGGTGCAGAAATAATTGCAATTTTTATTATTTTGATGCTAAATTCCACATAACTAGTTCTTTGAATTCAATTTAATTATTCAAAATGCCAGTTGTTATACTTTTGCTATTAATTTTTTTAGGTTCATGTACAGTCTGCATTAGATCTATCTATTCAAGGTATTAAGACAAAGTATTGTATTGATTTAAATTGTATTATGGTCTGAACTAAAGGTATGTACCAGATATCAGAACAATCAGTTAACAGGAAGGAGGGAAATACAACGGTATTAAGATATTTTGAATAATTTAATCGTGAAGATCGGTCTGTTGCTCACTGTACACAAAACTTTGCTTCTAATTGTGCAATATTTTTAATTGCAATTCCTCAGTGCACTCTCAGCTTTGCGGGAAGAGAACTAAATCTTTAGTTAAGCTCGCTTTTAATGTAGCATATTATTGTATTAATGCCATATATGTGTAAAATAAAGAATAAAATAAAAAAATAGATGTTTACACATAAATAAGCACTATAATATGTACAACATGATATAGATAATAAAACATTAGAATTCGATTTCTTTCCAATGTGAGTGTAAAATGACGTAGGTACGAAATAAATTGTAAAATATTTATTATATTTATTGTTAATAAATATAATAAATATTTTATGTTAATAAATTTAATAAATATTTTACAATTTATTTATTTTCTAATACTTGTGGGCCGCCGCGTGGTTCCCGGCAGAGTAGAATTTGGGCCACCCCATCTCTTCCCATGTGGTGTCGTACTAGGCGACTAAGGGATAGGGCTCTTTAACATCAGAAAGATATATACAGCCCAGACTCAGCCTCAGATGCATGGCTCGAGTCAATACGGCAATAAGCCTACCTCCTAATACGTGGGACCGAACACACTTATTGGTGAAATTTGGGAGTTTATTCTCCTCTGCCTAACCCTCCGGGTATAAAGGCCTGATTATATGTATCATATGTATGTAGGAAATACTTCAGTGTTTCATTATGCATGCAAGTGTAATGTCAGTTAAGCGCCAAATCTTGCGCTTTGGAGCCCGGGGCTCTTCTCCCCACACTTCCTTTTATAATTTGGTTAGTTTCGAGCGAGAGGAAAGCCTGCACCAGAGCCTTGTTGGTAGTGAACGCGGCTGCTACACAGGATGCGCGAGTTCGATCCTCGCTCAGTGCAAATATTTGTATGTATGAATATGGATATTTGCATTGGTCTGGTCGTGCCTCAGAGAGCACGTTAAGCCGTCAATCCCCAATTGAACTGTCAAAGCGGACCCCAGACTCCGAGACGAAAGCTTTGGATTCGACTGGGACTAACGCTAAGATGATGAAGTAGAGCCGCGTCTGTCAGTCAGCAGGTCCACCGTTCATATATTCCTGAACTTCCACAGAAGTTCATGAATTGTTTTACATGATGCCCGTAGCTACATTCTATCATCGCACCTCTCGCCATAGGCAGGGAATTCATTCTCACACATTGCGACCTGAGACGGCGCGCTCTTTGCGGTATGAAAGAAACTTCATCCCACGCACACTCAAGCTGTGGAATGACCTCCCTGCTGCGGTTTTCCCAAGCGCCTACAATATGGGGTTTTTCAAGAGGGGCATCAGAAGGTTTCTTCATGGTCGGCAGCGCAAGTGTGACTGCTCTGGTATTACACACGTCCATAGGCCACGGTAACCGCTTGCCATCAGGTGGGCCGTGTGCTTGTCTGCCAACTAAGTGGTATAAAAAAAAGAATAACCTAATTCTATATCACACAGACTAAGCCCTCGATTTCCCTGTAGAGGTCACTGAAGTAAATTCACGGACGTTTACAGGTCTACGCGAGGCGAGCGAGAAGACTGAAAGAAGTGTCGGTGCAATTCTTTACCCTTCCACACACGGACTCACTCTCAGAGGGGTAACGGGGTCAGTCAATTGAGTTTTTGTGCTGTCAGTGGGAAGACCAAAGGCTTGTCCTGATTTTGTGTTCTGCACTGAAAGCACATAAAATCTCTGTTCTTGCAGGGTCGGCAGCACGGATGTGACTCCATTGGTGTTACACACGTTCATAGGTTACGGTAACCACTTTCCATCAGGTGCGCCGTGTGCTTGCCACCTAAGTTGTTTAAAAAATATATATATATGCTCCATGCATCTGACACCTCGCTGTTGTGCATAGCTATGGAATTGAGTACGCCTCCGTTATTTACGGTGATTGACTACTATCGATATGACTATTGTATGATATTTTATGACTATTATGGAAGTGACTATTATTATCATCTCAGCAAAGATCCCACGAAATCTCTAGGATATCGAACGGCTTTGGCCAGCGCTGGTTAATCTAACTGAATCTAACGTATTGTTATTAGTTTTATTATTATGAATTATGTCACTTGTATATGTGTGTATGTGTTTATTTAAATGACTCCTAAAGATCGATTGGGTCACAGATAATATAAACACCCTTGAATACAATTTTTTGTACAAAACTCATGTACTTTTGACATTTTAAACAAGCCATGTGTATTGCAATTGCGATTTCTACATTAGTTACGTTTGTTCAAAAATAAACAAATTACAAATAGAAAAATTGCTCTGGGAGAGCTGACTACCATTTTTGAAGTAGCATAGGTTCTCCTCCTGTCTTCGGATTTTAGACAACCCCAATATATGCTAGACACGACCCGGGTACTACGCCTCGAGATCGCTGAGCGTAGGTGGTGCTGTAGAGTGATGTAGTTAAATGTTGCTAGCTGTAGTCGTCCATGATAGCCTACTGTAGATCGGAAATTTACCTACTGCCCCGGCTGTTACCATAGCTGAATAAAGGTACCATTGGGAACTGGGAGCTTTTTTTCATGACTTATATCCCTACATTGTGAGGATTTTGGCCTACTGTTAGGTACTGATGGTAAAGGGTTATATTTCGATTGTTTTGTTTCTCCGGCCTCGGCATAATATTAGTTCAAAGCAGCAACCTCTGCTAAAATTGATGTTCGTGTTTAATTCTCTGAGAATTTTAATTCAAATTCAAATTCATTTATTTGCTAGAACATGATATATAGAGGTGTTATAATAACATAGTGTAGTTCGCTCATATTCTGCCATGTGATGGCGTGCAAATTTAGTTCATTGTCTATTTCTTACATCTACATTAAATCTATAATCATTACCATTATGTATTTATTATTATTAATAATTAACATCATTATTTATTTATGTTCAAGTGTCATTCTATAAATTTGTCTCATGATATTATAAATGCTGCAGAAGAAAAATATCTTGACTTATTACAAATCTAGCACGAACGGAGTCGTGGGCAGCTGCTAGTTGCATATTGTCGATATGTAATTTCTTTAAATTATGCTTTGGTTCTTTTAATTATTGTGGCGTCCAACAAGTTTATTTGGGCAAAAAAATCAGCTACTAAGAAGTGTCAGTGGTACCAGGCGAAAAGGTGCTTATCGATTATGTTAAATGTTAGAAATGTCATTGCATCCTAATATAGCTATTGTGCCTAATTTACAATTGATTCATTGTATCTGTTTATTATATCAATATTTACGGGGGAAAGAAGAACATAAAAGTTTCAATGTTACCCCATGACAAAAGTCATACTAAAGTTATACTAATGTTATAGTCATACTAATGTTCTCAAGAAATGGGTAACTACGTACTTCATTATGATATTTTCAGGATATGTGTAAAAACATAAGTCGTAAAAATGTTTGAGAATCTATAAAATTTATAAATAAAACATATTATTATGGTTTTAAATTCGATAGTTGATGGAATTTTGACATTGCAGACGGTTATGTCTATCTTACCCTGTTATTTTTTGATCTTCCCCTGTTTTTTTTCATGTCATACCAACATCTTAGCATGTATTTTTTATATTGGGTCTTAGCAGGATTTTGTTAATACCATAGAAATATATAATTTTTGCTCTTTATTTCTAATATTTAAATTTTTAGTTTGAGTCAAAATTTTTTGTTCTAATTCAAGACTACTCTTCTCATCAAAAAGACATTCACTCTTACCCCCACTCATCTCACAATATTTTTGAAACTAGTTGCCAATGTGCAGAAATAATCAATATTTATTTTACCTTTATGCGAAACTGTTTTATTTCTCTTATATTTAAAAGAAACATACATTTCAAATAGGTGTCTACACTATTTTATTGGCATATATGTATTACATTAAATTTAATTTCTATGTTAGAAGCAATTGGCATATTATGCTAATTGGATTCAAGGAACTGGTTATATGGAATTTTGTATTAAAATAAAAATAGAAATTATTTATGCATTTTGAATATATATACAGACATAGATTCTGTCAACAGACACAAATATTCTAAAATACCAACGCAATTTACATCCATGTTGGGAGAGAATACTAGATACTAAGTATTTTATACAATTATGATAACAGGAATTAACGGGATCCTAGTATAGGTACATACGTACCTTAGGTATGCCTGACAGTCAGCCTGTGACCACGGCCGTTGTAACCTGGTCGAAAACCAAGGTATGTATGTACCTATACCATTAACACATTAATTCCCATTAACATTATTGTATATCATGGAAAGCGATTGTTTAAAAGTTTCTCCGTCTGCCGCGGCGGAAGACGCCAGTTCCAAAAAGTCCATTAAATATATCGATTTCCATCCACAATACCACCTGGAGACCTTGGGACGCTGGAGTAAGGAGGCCAAAAGCCTTGTTAAAGAAATTGGGAATAGAATCATAGAGACAACTGGACTCCCGTTCTGGAGCGTTCCTGGTGCAAAGGCTGGCCATTGCAATCCAGCGTGGAAATGATGCGTGATGGGCACTTACGTCGGGATCGGTCAAGGGTGGGTTATTTGATTAGTTTATTGAATAATTTGTATGGACTTAAATTTTATTGACAAAATGTTC
Organism: Eilema griseolum; assembly: GCA_963662185.1. Taxonomy (NCBI): domain Eukaryota; kingdom Metazoa; phylum Arthropoda; class Insecta; order Lepidoptera; family Erebidae; genus Eilema; species Eilema griseolum. Next base: position 3,686,246 of record OY759235.1, read on the forward strand.
GCAATATGTGAGGATGAATTCCCTGTCTATGGCGAGTGGTGCGATGATAGAATGTTGCTGTAGGCATACATACATACATAAAATCACGCCTTTATCCTCGGAGGGTTAGGCAGAGGTGTATTAACACCCACATTTCACCCATAACTGTATTCGGTCCCACGTAATAGGTGGTGAGCCTACTGCCGTATATTGGACACTATAGTTGACTCAAGCCCCGCATCTGAGGCTGAGTCTGGGCTGTATATATCTGTCTGATGTTAAACAGCCCAAATTTTACACTGCCGGGAACCACCGCGACTGTAGGCATCATATCAAATGATTCATCTGAGCACAAACCATTGTATAGGCAAAGTACACATACTCTTAGTCTTTAACTATATAAGAGACGGCCATACTGAACCAGTAGAGTTCTATTTCGCTCGCACACCTTAGACAAAATAGGAAATAAACAATATCGTGATTGTACTAAAATATCGATTATTTTAAGAAATATATTTAAAATTTTAAGGTTTCAAGTCCGAGGAAGCGTAGAAGAACGAACCCGAGGGTTAAAAATATTAACTTTGAGTAATGTATTTCAATTTGAATTAAAACCAGGATGATTAACTCTGCACTGTCCTGTCTACTTTCTACCTGTCTGTAAGCTTGCGCACCTAAACCACTGAACCGATTTTAATGAAATGTGGGCACAGATATAGACTGTTTAATCGCGAAAACCGACATAGACACGAGCGGAGCCGCGTTCTACAGCTACTTAGTTAATAATAAAGCCTACAAAATATTACATTGATAATTCACTTAATAAAATTTAATTTTTGCTCGGGGCGTCTATTAAATTCCAAAAGTAATTCAACAGGTATTTTCCATTATACCGGGATTAAATATAAGAAAGGGATACCATATAAACGAGGCGGTGTCTGTTCTTTAAAGAGTGGCATAATTTAATGGGTTGGGTATACCTTTGTTGTGAAAATTAATTTATGAGAAGGATCCAATAGGACCAGGCAATTTTTTGCGTGATTTAAAAAATATTTTGAAGTTTGAATTGCTACATTGTTTAAGGTTTTTTGGGTGTGCTTAGTGAGCTATTATTATATACGAAAGGCTATGAGAGTACTACATAATAATATTGCAATTAAACTGCCTTTGCCGCGTGGCAGTAGTGAACGCGAATGTAACGCAGGAAACGCGCATTCGATTCCCGCTCAGTGTAAATATTTGTATGCATGAATATGGGTGTTTAAATTCGTGCCTCGGAGAGCATGTTAAGCCGCCGGTCCCGATTATCTAACGGATGTTTTTTTTTATACCACTTAGATGGCATACAAGCACACGGACGACCTAATGAAAAGTGGTTACCGTAGCCTATGGACGTTTGTAACACCAGAGGAGTCACAGTTGCGCTGCCAACCCTGTAAGTGCAGAGTTTCTCTGCCATCAGTGTAGAAGACAAAGCAGGACAAGCCTTTAGTCTTCCCACTGACAGTACGAATTCTCCAGTGAGCTCCGACTACCGTACTCAACGCTGGGAACACAACAGGGCTGTAGGGCGAAGGGTGGAGGTACTTCCCCTGTCAGACTGCACAATTGGGCACAAATACGGCTGTCTCCTACCTCCTGGAGAAAATCCGCCGCATCCTAGTTAGACTAGCCCAACTAGCTTAGGAAAAGAATCAGAGAATGAGAATGATGAAACTGTGTGCACAGGAACTAGTGAATCAACAGATTTGCGAGCAAAGCCATCTGGGTCTGGATTCTGCTAAAGCAAAACCACTGTCATAGTACGAACTTTGCTAAAAAGCTATTAAATTTTAGTCTTTAAAGCAATGCTGTTAAAGTCCAAAAGTTTAAAAGGCTTTGCAGAGTGAATATAAAATAGTAATGAAACTCTTTTTATTTAATTTTCAACTTTAAACGTATCGAAATAAAGTTTAAAATATAATGCCATTTTTGCACTGTCTGCGGCATGACTGTAGTTTTGCTTTAGTAGAAACGAGATCCTGTTAGTCAGTGAATCTGCTAAGTAACGAAGGCTTTCTGTAGGAGGTTGAAAGGTCAGGTGCAGGTCACTTCAAGAGAAGTCGACATTACCAATCAAAAGCAATAAGCGAGCCCCGGACTTCCTATTGCTAGTTTTGGATGTAAATGAGGAATCGCGATGGGGATCATTACATTACATAAACTCACGCCTATATCCCCGAAGGGGTAGACAGAGGCGCTAGCACCCACATTTCGCCAGTTTATGTTTAGGTCCCAACGTAATAAGTGGCGAGCCTATTGTCATTAGCCGGGCACTTATAAACCTGCGATAAATACACACATAACTTCGAAAAGCATCGAAAAGTCATTGGTGTGTGCCATGGTAAAACCTGGGACCGAACCCGAGACCTCGTCTCAGCAGTCCATTAACCATACCACTAGGCGGACACGATGGGGATGATGACGAATATTGTACTGAAACTACTTTTATCGTACTATATTGCGATACCACATGTCCATATTTCTTAAAAATCGTTTAATAATGCCTAGAAACTATAAATCTGTATAATCTTATAACAACACAAAATTAAAAGCAAACAAAACAGAGAAAAATATAATGAAATTGCACTGCTGTCATGCTGTGAACCATATCGTCTCAGTGACAAACTTATTATACTCCCAAGTTACGCCAAACTCAATCTTATTTCGTAGTAAATAAGACTTTTTGAACTTTCGGTAAGTTTGCAATAGTATTTACTGAAGCGCCTTGTTTTCGACTTGTAAATTGATTGAAACGCTCGGCAACTGATAATTGCTAATAGTTTTCTTGTTAACGCCAAAGTACAAAGTTGGCAGACTACTTGATTTCTTTCAAAGTTCCCTTTCTTGTATCTGTTGGAAGTGTTTGATTGCTATTCGCTTTAAATATACCTACTTAGGTTGTTTATTGTTTTGTAAGTAGCTTTTTAATTGGATTTTGTACCTGGGTTATTGAACTTTTTTTATTTTCTTTATTTACTTACTTTTTTACTGACTTTATTTACTGACGGCACAGAAACTCTATATTTACGTATGTATTATGTATTTAAATACGAATTTGCACAAAATGAGTGAACATGATCTTTTTTCAATTGAATCTTTTTATGAACAAACTTGACACGTGGTTTCCGGCAGAGTAGAATTAGGGCCACCTCATATCTTCCGATGCGGTGTCGTACAAGGCGACTAAGGGATAGGGCTGTTTAACATCAGGCAGATATATACAGCCCAGACTCAGCCTCAAATGCATGGCTCAAGTCAACAATAGTGCCCCAAATACGGCAATAGGCTCACCCCCTATTACGTGGGACCGAATACAATTATTGGTGAAATGTGGGTGTTAATTCACCTCTGCCTAATCCTCCAGGGATAAAGGCGTGATTATGTGTATGTATGTTAAGAACAAAGCAACTCAACATATAAAATTAAAAAAAAGTTAACTCCTTTGTGAATCATAGCCAGGAAAAAGACACGATTTGATTATATTATAGGTGTCATTATGTGCCTAATATAGTCTATTTATGAGCACCCTGGCAGAAGCAGGCCGCGGCGGCGACGTGCCTCACGCGCCTCCCCGTTTCCGGGGACGGGTTGGAGACGGGGACTCTGTAGTCCCCACATACTAGGAGAGGGCCAGATCGTGAGAGATGGCCCTTAGTCGGCCGGAGTGCGAGGGATATGCCTGTCAACCTCACCTTCGGCAATCAAAGAGACCCACAGGCACCGTGCGTTTTGGTCGGTTCGAGTCCGACATAACCTCTTCTACCGGCTCCGGTGGGAGGGTATCCGTGGGGAATTTGCGCACGTAAAAAAAAGTCTATTTATGAGCGAGTATGTTGAAAGTATATAAACATTATATCACTATATAAAAGTTCCATATATTACTGAACTTTGTACCTGCACTTAAAAGATAAGAGCGCATCAATCCAATTAACGAAAAATACTTCATTCGTTCATTTGAATGGAACCAATCATTACGGAAATCCTCACTTTGCCATTCTCAGTAATTAAAATGCGATTTTAATTCGAAGTATGCCATAATTTTCTTAATTAAAATTGGTATAATTATATAAATTGAAACGTTGGACGAATGAACAGAATAATTAAGGAATTTGTATTAAATTGTGATTTTTCGAAAAAAAAATATTAATTTCTAAAATTTTTAAAGTTGACAATGAAAAACTAGCGGTTGCACTACACTCGCGATTTTGAACCCAAGAATTCGAGGAATAAAAATTAGTCTATTTTTTATACCACTTAAGTGACAGACAAGCACACGACCCGCATGATGGATGATGGATTGGTTACTGGTTACCGCGGCCTAAGGACGTGTGCAACACCAGAGGCATCATACTCGTACTGCCAACCCTGTAAGAACAGTCGCCTTAGCACGGATATATGTATAGAAAAATTTGGATGGTTTCGATCGAAGGTTCTGTCGCTTAGTGGTCAGAGCCTTCCCCCTGTAAAAGAAAGTTCGAATCTTGCCTGAACCGATTCCATTTTTTCTACATCTTAATCAACTTATAATGTTCTTCAAGGTTGTCTGGAAGAAATCTCTTTCAGCGATAAGGCCACCCATTGTACATTAAACTGTATATGCATGCTACCTACTTGTCTCAGCTATAAATGTATTGGTGTACAATAAAGTATATTATCTATCTATCTATCTGTCTATCTTCATAAAGTGTATTATTTCCGATTATAATCTATCCCTGCACCAAATTACAGCCAGATCCTTGATCGAGTAACAGACACTATCACAAACTATCACACTTATTTTCGTTGTAGGATAACCTTGCCTAAAACGTTTCCTTCGTCATTCAAGTCACATATGTGTCTACAGTGACAATTCATTGTATTCAGCGACCCACGTCTCACAACAATACAAAATCTACCGCCACACGTAGTGTACGGTAACCACATCTCACAGTTACGGTTTGTGACACCAAGTCTGTTCTCAATGTGCAGCTCTAATTACCGCAGATCATCCTCTTAGCGGCATTCAGCTAAATTAATACGCTTTACTTCTGTAGACTTGTGGTTCAAGGTAGAGGAGTCAACGTTTACAATGGCTAGTATTGGTAGCGAACGATGTCCGCTGCCTCACGTTTATTGCTCGCATCGTACCTGTGTATGTTTCGTGTTAAATTGTTATGTATCTTTTCACTTCGGAGGGGTTTGCCTTTTTCCAGTCTAACTGCGTCACCGCTGAAATTCAATTTTTTTTGAAAATACTGACCAGCCAATGGTGATATCAAAGTCTGCAATACTTTGACTATTTGTTAAACTTTTTAGGCCTTCTTCATCCCTCTCACACTTAAGCTGTGAAGTAATCTCCCAGTTGTGCTTTTTCCAAGCAGTTCCACCCCATTTCTTCAGGAAGGGCACTTAAATGTTTCAGTAGGGTTTCAGCACAAGTGTGTCGCCCCTAGTATTGCACGCGTCTATGGGCCTCTGTAACCACTTTCCAATAGGTAGACCGTGTGCTTGTCTGCTACTTAAGTGGCATAAAAAATAACTACTCGTTACGACTGTCATTGATATTCGCATGACAACCGGGGCTCATAACTTATCGTGTTCTCCGAGGTACGGAAATATCCACTGTGTAACAGTCGCATTCATTATCGCTACAGCACAAAGGCAGTCTCACTATTACAATATGTGTAGCAAATAACGCGCATCCCTCGTACATTAAGCTATGCCGAATGAAGCAGGATTAAGCGTGTCTATTAATATACGTATTGTACAGAATGAAGCCTCTTCAATTCACCATCGTATATGGTGCTTAATTTGAAATATTCGCTTGATTTTGTCTAATCTCATATTTAGTTTAATATAATCTTGTGTGTATCTGATAAAATGTGCGAGAAGCGTGGAATTGAATTTTTATAATAAGTTTGAAATCATTTTCATAGCGTAGGTACGTAGATTAGTCAAAGAATCAAAGAATCAATTTCATTTATTCAGTTTAGGCACACAAAGAGCACATATGAACGTCAAAATTTTACAATTAGGTATGTCTAGAAATAATATAAAAATATTAAATAATGTAAAAATAAACCATTGGAAAATGATTCTTTCGCTGGTTCGGTAGATTAGTTCTACTGAGAAGATACCAGCAAGAAACCCAGCGAACTATATTAGAACTAGATTATTTCCTTTTTAAAATTTGCTTTAGTTTACAATTTATTTTGTGCGAGCAAGCAAAAGACTTATGTTGACCACGCATTAACATCATTAAGATACTCATCCACTTTATAGTAACCTTTACTTAATAAAGTTTTTTTCACTTCTATTTTAAATTAATTTATTGGCATATTAATCAAATCCCGAGGAATTTTATTAAATATTTTTATGCAGTTGCCTACAAAATGAATCACCAATCATCAGGGAACCAAGTGCCGCTCTATGAGAGCTATTGAGTTCTAATAATATTTATTCTGGCTTCATTAAAATTATAAAAACCAAGTCCACCCTATAGAATACCTCGTGTTGTGTTCCCGGCGGTGAGTAGGGTAGCCAGAGCTCACTGGAGAGTATTTGTGCTGTCAGTGGGATGACCAAAGGCTTGTCCTGCTTTGTCCTCTACACTAACGGCACAAAATTTCTGTTCTTACAGGGTCGGCATCACGGATGTGACTCCACTGGTGTTACACACGTTCATAGGCCATGGTAACCACTTTCCATCAGGTGGGCCGTGTGCTTGTCTGCCACCTAAGTTGTATAAAAAAAAAGTTCAAGTTAAGTTTCTCTCCATGTACTTGCTGGATTCTCTTATACGCAGCTAACAGTGATATTTGTTAATACACTGTCTAATAACGAGTCAGACAAAGATTTATAGTTCAGCCAATATTACTCTCTCTAAGACATAGATGGATAGCAATACTAATGACATATCTAAAGCTTATATGACTTGGATTATGAGGTTATCAAAAGATTTGACTTTGATCTAGATATATTTGCTGAAACCTTAGTCTCTTTGAAGATTAAGGGATGTCCTCCAGCCATTTGGATTGACGACCTGAAAAAGGTGGCTGGGATGGACTGGATGCCGAAAACAGAGGATAGGGAATAATTGTGCGTTGGGAGAGGCCTATATCCAGCTGTGTATTTCAAAGAATCAATTTCATTTATTCAGTTTAGGCACATATATGAACAAATATTTCTGGTCAAAATTTTATAATTATGACAAGAAGGATTATAAAAATATTAAATAAGTTAGTTGAACCAATGGAAAACTATTGTTTTGCTGGTTTGGTAGGTTGGTTCAATTGAGAAGATATCAGTAAGAAACTCAGTGAACTATGTCTATTAGAATTAGTTTATCTTTTTTTAAATATGGTTTGGTTTATAATTTTTATTTTGCGAGCAAGCAAGAGATTAGGATGACCATGCATTTTTATGTTTTTTTTTTCATATAGAACACGTCAATTAGACTTTGCCTTGCCTGATGGTAAACTGAAGGCAAAGTCTCAGAAAAGAGGGTCACCATTACTTACACATACCCATACCATGTGACAATGGTCACTAGCTTGACGGCCTTATCATATGCTTTTTCATGCCCCGCTTAAAGGACCTGGGACTTCGTCTACTTTATAATAACCTTTTTTTGTCTAGTAGTTACGATGAAACATAAGGACGGACATACACAATATAGACAAATCAAAATACATAACCTTAATTTTTTCGTTTCACCTCCTTTTCACCGTACTCGGCTAATCTTTAGCAAAAAACAACTAACTTTTAAAACCAACGAACAAAATGTTATGAATCAAATCGTCCAGTATTGAATTTGTATAAGGCATTTATACCTATCTAATCCCTTGTTAAAGATATTAAATTCAACACAATCAAACTGCAAACTAAGCGAGGTACTCACAGGTGTACAATAAATCGTACCTATAAGGGCTCGGTCTATACCTCAACACGACTAAGTGCTATATAAGCTCAATAGATCCCCGTTTATCTGCTGCTAGTGTACCGCTACCTTTATTTATGACTCTCCCCAGACTATTCATTTAGTAAGACGTTATGGAGTTGTTTGGTTCATCCCCCATTTTTATGGGTCTCGCCAAGATAAACTGTGTGGTGTCTGAACTCCCGACAATGGTTCAATCCCTAGGGTATTGAAATGAAAAACGAAGTCATCAATCGCTCGAGAGTTAAGATACGAAGATATATGTTTTCTGATACTTTAAACTTTTTATAAATAACTTTATTCTTTTTTTCCATTACTTACCTATTCTAATCAATTAGTATAGGAAAAAAAATTAAACAGTTTAGGCGAGATTTGAACCGCGGCCTGCTTCTGCGAAGGAAACAAGCGGCTCCACCCGTCACCCCCAGGGCCGAAATCATTGGGAACGGAGGTCAATCTGCGACTTCCGATGCCCGAGAAGTCTTCGCTCATCGCGGTAACTGATAAATTGTACCTATATGTTATGAAAACTACGTAGGTATGTGTGTTTTAAGTTAGGAAAACAGTACATCACATCTCCATGTAATATTTAATGCCAAAGTAATAAAAATCCGCAAGCAATATGTATTCCAAACATCATGAATAAGTATATCGTCTAAATTCAGAACGCTGTGCAAATAAATGCACATCCATGCCAAGTCCATATTTAGAAAATAAGTTAGGGAAAACGCGGCCATTTTTCAGAGAGTGCACGCAAAAGTTTTTTAGTTAAAAACCATATTTTTAAAGTGGTGTTATTTATGGTCACCTCGGGAAATTTGTGTCCTTTGTTTGGTAAATATTTTTAAAATTAATAATAAAATTACAGGTTAAAATAATTAAGTCTAACTTATGGTGTAGCTTATAGTGGCACTTCATAAGGCTGTTTGTATTTGCGTATTTGACAAACAATTACCATGTGTGGACCATAAACTTAATGAATACTGTGTGGACAGTGTATTTGAAGTTTCTTGTTTGCTCGCACATCATAATAAATTATTATAAACAAAACCATATTAAACAAAATCTAGTTCTAATATAGTTCTCTGAGTTTCTTGCAATCTCAATAAAATCTTCTCAACAGAACTAACCTACCGAACCAGCGAAAGAATCATTTTCCAATGGTTCATTTATGTTACTTATAATATTTCTTGACATAATTATGCATTTTTGACGTTCATATGTGCTCTTTATGTGCCTAAACTGAATAATTGAAACGGATTATTTGATTAACAAAGTATTTGCCTTATTGCCTATTTGACAAATATGATCAATACCAAATACGTACACAATTGACAGTTAATTAGTATTTTTAAATTCTTTACGGCCTGTAAAGTACCTTTAACAGTAGACAAAATGTGACAATTCACATGTGATACCTCTTTGAGGTGAATTCTTTTTTGTGAAGTAAATTATGATTGTCTATATTTGCATGTTTGCAAATACGTCAAATATTTTGCCAAATCCTCAAATGCCCAATGGCAAACACAAATAACCAAGAGAAATGCCACCATTGGATATACACAGACTTGGACAGACGGACATGCATGGGAATTAAGTACTTAATAAACATCGCAGTTAAATGTAGTGATCTGGTGTCAATATAGATATAAATTGCGAATGCGCAACCATAGCATCAATATATATTGAAATAAAATTACTTTTTAACATTAACCTAGGAGGTAGGACACGGCGGTATTTCCGCCCAATTGAGCAGTCCGACTGGGGAAGTACGTCCGCCCTACAGAATACCGCGGTTGTTCCCAGCGGTGAGTAGGGTAGCCAGAGCTCACTGGAGAATTTGTGCTGTCAGTGGGAAGACTAAAGGCTTGTCCTGCTTTGTCTTCTACACCGATTGCACAGAAACTCTGTACTTACAGGGTTGGCAGAGCGACTGTGACTTCTCTTTTGTTACAAACGTTCATAGGCCACGGTAACCACTTTCCATCAGGTAGACCGTGTGCTTTTCTGCCACCTAAGTGATATAAAAAGAAAATATGTTTTTTTTAAGTGATTTATTTATGTTCCTTATGTAACTACCATATTTTTGTTATTGCTTGATCAAATTGATAGAATTGTGGTATACTTGTATATCGTTTAATCTCTGTCATACAGGTTGACAACGACATACGTACACACATCAACAAAGTCTAGGGAACAAGGACATTTCTAGTTTTTATTTAAAAACCCTTTTTTGTAATAGTGAGTGTTTTATATCAATAGAAGGGTATTTTTATACCGTTTTTAATTTTAATTTTAATAAAAACATTTTCATACCAAATTTTTTTTTTTTTTAAGAAAGAATTGAATAGTGCCAATATTGAGTATTACAACCTTCTATGATTAGGCACAAAAATAACGAGGTAGTAAGAAATACAGTAATGAACCGTACTTTAAACGTTTTTAATAATCTGTAGGTCCTCCTAAAGCATTAGCAACAGCTCGACAACGGCGTGGCATACTTAGTATGAGATTGTCAATCATCGTCTGTGGAATATGGCTCCATACACTGCGAAGGTGTAAAAAAAGTTGTTCTTCAGTGTTCAGATTTTCCAAAGAATCACTGAAAGCTCTTCTCCCAAGCAAATCCCAGGCATGCTCTATGGGATTGAGGTCGGCAGACTGAGCAGGCCATTCCAACGTCGTCATATTGTGCTCGCTTAACGCATTGACCACTACCCTCGCGGTGTGTGACCGTGCATTATCTTGCATGAACATAAAATCTTGACCGAACTGCTGTCGATGAGGGATTACCATGGGGTGTATAACCTCCTGAATGTATTGGTTTGCATTCAAATTGCCCCGTATCCAAACGAGGTCGGTCCTTCCACCAAGGCGAATTCCAGCCCATACCATGATTGTTCCACCTTGGTAAGGATGAACTTCTTGCGGATTCTGGAGACGACTCCGACGTCCAGGAACTCGCCATATACGCACTCTTCTCGAATCAGGATGAAAACCGAAGCAAGATTCGTCGGAAAACAGAACCCGTGCCCATTGATGGTCGGTCCACTGTAAATGTGCGTTAGCCCACAATAAGCGACGACCTCGATTTCCACGTCGAAGAGCTGGAACCCTAAGCGGTCTGCGAGCATAAAGATTGGCTTCGTGTAGTCTTGTTCTGACAGTTTGATCGCTAATAACCACTTGATGCTGCGACTGGAGGCCTGCGACCAACTGACGAGCAGTAATCGTGGGTTGCCGCCTTGCGGAATTTTGCAAGAAACGATCTTGTCGCGGGGTAGTAACCCTATTTCGTCCCCTGTGACGTTCGGCAACATCCCCTGTAGACCTGTAGTGTGCCCATAATCTGCAAATTACGCTTGGTTGGGTGTTGACAGCATCCGCTACGTCGCGTTGAGTTCGTCCAGCTTGCAGCATACCAACAGCCCTTAACATCTCTTCGCGACTTAAATGACGACGTGACATGATGACTACAGTCACAAAAATGCACAAACCATACGTAAAAGACGTATTATTGATAATAAACGTTATTTACAATCAAAAAAAATAATTTTTATTTTGCCTCAGAGAAACTGCACAATCAAACATTTTTAAAAGTTTTCCCTCCATATTCGAAAATCATTACTTATTTAAATTTATTTTTAAATTTCGAACAACTCTGTAATCTACTTTATTCTATTTTTATTTATTTGCTGCCAGTTATTTGCAAAACAAGATTTACACGAAAAAAAATAATTGGGGTCATCTTGTTCCCTAGACTTTGTTGAGGTGTTTATATTACTGTTCTTTTTTAGGGTTCCGTACCTCAAAAGGAAACAAACGGAACTCTTATAGGATCATATAGGTTGAAAAAATTAAAAATCTTTATTGGAACCATAAAATACAGGAATTGTAAAAATCAATAGTGTCATAGTGTCTGCATTAGTTTAGAACTGTGTCGCAGACACTAACACCACCTCCAGACCGAACTGAGTACCAGAGCTCCATCATAGACATGAGTGCAGCAAGTGTAGGTAAAAAGAGAGATTTAAAAATGCATTATTGACAGCTCTGAACATTAAAATTAAACTGAAAATTCAAACTCAGAATTGTATATTAAATTAGTGAGTATGTAAATGTAAATGAGGGTGTGTTCTGTGTGTAGATGTGACGTCACATGTTAGTGTAAGTTTGAGTGTGTGTAAGAATGTGTAACTTTAATAAAGTAGTGAACATTTAAGGAGAAGTGGAAATGCTATTTAAATAAAAATGGTTGGGCCACATCCTCCATCTCATCATAGCCAAAAATTTGCCATTTTTCAGTGACGTGTTTGCAAGCCCTCAATGTATGTGTAGATATTTAAATTATCATGGTCACTCACATTAGTATTAAAGTTATCAGGATAATTATCATGTTGTATTGTAATATCTGAAACTCAGAACAATACAACATTGTAAATATCCCGATAACGCATCTGATGAGGCCGCCAAGCTGAGTGCCACCATTGTAACACTTAGTGTCTGTAATAGTGACCCTCTTTCCTGAGACTTTGCCTTTAGCTTACCATCAGGCGAGGTGAAGTCAAGTTGGCGCGTCCGTTAATAAAAAAACTTTAATACTTATAGGATCACTTCGTTATCTGTCTGTGTGTGTCCATCTGTCTATCTGTCTGTCTGTAAAGATATTTTTCTCTGGAATGGGTAAAGGCATCAAATTGATATTCATACCACATGTTAATGTCTATGACGTCTTAAAACTGTGCAAATCTCAAACTTCTAAGTCAATGCAATCAATATATATTGCGGTTTATGTAGCTCAAGTTCGTCCCTGAAACCAATTTTGTACGGAACCCTCGGTGCGCGAATCCGACTCGCACTTGGACGGTTTTTTCTTTTTACGGTACGGAAGTCTGAAGAACAAAATCTCATTTCAATATCATAATACTTTTTACCCGACTACGCCGAAGCAAAAGGAGGCATGGAGGCATGGTTACGCATTTAGGCTATGTGTGTATGAGTATCAAAATATAAGTAAACGGGATATTTACCATGTTTCATTATTTTGAGTTTCCGATATTTCAGTGCTGTTGCAAGCACCAAGATCGTGGAGAAACTGGAGTTGTGGCTGTGAACAGGGAAAAATATTTTTCTAAGAGTAATTATATCGATCGAAAGAGGGTAGATTGATATAATTACTCTTAGAAAAAACTTTATTCTGACGATGTGAGTGACCATGATAGTTTAAATACTTATAGTATGTATGTATGTAGGTTCATCTGTATACTCATAGCTCCTCAACCACCTATTAGAACTGGACAAATGAGGTATCATTAGAAGCATCTTAGTCATTCGCTTTCTATATAATGTGTCGCCGAATCTTATGTGGCGCCCTCTAGCGGTCATAAAGTACTGCGTAAAATATCGATTTAAGATAAATATGTCGTGTTTGGTATCACATGAAAGGGCTTAATTAGCACATTCCAAATATGTATAAATGATACATATAGCTTGTCCAAAACTAAAATAAATAAAAAATAAGTTTAAAACTAAAACCCGATTAGGTACTGAAAAAGTATTAAACAAGAAAATATCAAGGATAGCTGTGGTCGTATACCTCTTAGCCTAACAAAATAATACATTTTAGGGAAAAGTGGCATTTGACCACGGCTATCCGGGGGATGGGGGAGTGCCCCCCCCCCCTCCCCGAGCCGGTGGAAGAGGCTGTGTCGGACTCGAACTGACCAAAACGTACGCCGCCTGTGGGTCGTTTTTGGTTGCCGAAGCTGAGGTTGACAGGCATATCTCTCGCACCCCGGCCGTCCCGGGTTTTAGTTTTAAGTTTATCTAATATAAAGCGGTCTTGGGCATGACACAACATGATGTCATTTAATTTACGGTTATGGCATACCATATTTATTATTACAGCTAAGGAGCATCCATGAACAATATCCATTCAAAAAATATCTTTAAGGTATTTTTTTATACCACAACGAGTACCCGATGGAAAGTGGTTACCGTGGCCTATATATATGTGCAAAACCAAGGGAGTCATACTCACGCTGCCAACCCTGTAAGCATATAGAGTTTCTCTGCGTATAAGACAATCCAAGACAAGTTTTTGGTCTACCCACTGACAGCACAAAAACTCTTCAGTGAGCTCTGACTAGTCTAGTTACCGCCGGGAACACAACACGAGGTTATTATAGCCGTGGTATTCTGTAGGGCGTTATATATAACCTGTTAATCCATTCTAAAAACGAAATAAAAATATATAAACAAGGACTGTAATTACGTTTCTTTTCTCATCACCTTACACCTAATACTTTATATCCGTAAAAACGCTGTAAATCCGTCTCCTTTATTATGAGCAGATGTTGCCCAACCTAATACCTGGTTTCATATTTAATTTACCAGGGTATTATGAATTCGTAGCAGGATTTGTTGAGGGCACATAACTGGTGTTTTACAACACCCTGTAGAGTCGTTCGGCCTCGACTACAGGTAATACAACGTTTCATTTATGTCTAATTTGTTCAACGCATTAAGTATTGATATGCTAAAAAAATATCGAAACAGGAGATGAGAAATGTGTCTGTTTTTAGGTAAAATGAATAAATAATATTTTTCCTGTTCGAGTGAAACCCAACTCAAATGAAATGTAAATATGACATGTATTGGAATGTATGTATTTTGTTGGTTTGTATTTTTTATGAGTAAAAAATGACGAGTTTGTAAATGAAAATTAATAGATAAAATTATTAATTTTATTGGTACTTTTGGTAGCTTAGCGTAACCTAAAAATAACTTAACCAATAAGGATAACTTGCATTTACTTTTAGATTATGAAAATGTCTGAGTGAATATAAAAAATATTTAGGTATAAAAAGTATCATCAAAACAGCCTCACGGAAATTCGGAGTCCTGAACAAAGTGAGAGTGTTTTTCACGCCGGAGCAGCGGTATCTTCTCTATAGGACACAAATTCGCTCCTGCGTGGAATACTGCTCGCACCTCTGGGATGGTTCCGCCAAATACCTACTGCCCTCGATAGGTTGCAGCGACGCGCGGTTTGCATTATTGTGAATCCTGAGGTCACGAACACCATCCAGGCTTTTCAGATGCGCAGAGATGTTACTTTCTTGTCTGTATTTTACCGTCTCTACTATGGTGAGTATTGTGATGCTACGGGAACGTGCTTAGAATTCCAAGCGGGCAGAACCACGGGTAAAATAGCTATTCGATCTCTTTCCGTGAGTGTCGTACAAGGTGTCCGAGGATAAGATTATTCTTCATCTGACTATCTATGAAAAAGTGCACAATGATCCACTACTTTTTTATCCCGATAGGTGGCGCATTATCGCTGATATTGTATAACTGTCAAATTTGAGCCGCGTGGTTCCCGGCATAGTAGAATTTGGACCACCCTATCTCTTCCCATGCGGTGTCGTACAAGGCGACTAAGGGATAGGGCTGTTTCACACCAGACAAATATATACTTAGTCTGGCCATAAATACTGTTACAATTAAAATAAGAAAGATATTACATTTGAATTTGGAATCTGTCATTTTTATACGATTGTTCATTGTGTTTTCTAATTTTGGCGCCAATACATTGTACAATATTTTGATATATTAAAATGGAGTGGGGTGATAAAGAAAACCGAATCGCTGTGATTGCATTACACAAAGTTGGTATGGAGCCGAATGTAATTTTTAAAACTCTCCATACGCTTGGTATTAGTCAAATATTTGTGTACCGGGCTATTAATAGGTACAATGAGACCTCCTCTGTTTGTGACAGAAAAAGATCTGGCCGTCCACGTAGTGTTCGTACGAAAAAGGTGGTCAAAGCAGTAAGGGAAAGAATTCGAAGAAATCCTGTCCGAAAGCAAAAGATTTTATCTCGGTAGATGAAGAAGCACCCAGAACTATGTCGCGCATTTTAAAAGATGACTTAGGACTTGCAGCCTATAAGAGACGCACTGGTCATTTTTTAACTGATAATTTAAAAAAGAATAGGATGGTAAAATCGAAGCAACTACTGAAGCGGTACGCAAAGGGAGGTCACAGAAAAATTTTGTTTACGAATGAGAAAATCTTTACAATTGAGCAACATTTTAACAAACAAAATGACCGTATTTATGCTCAAAGCTCTAAGGAAGCTTCCCAATTAGTCGACAGAGTGCAACGTGGGCATTATCCGACTTCAGTGATGGTTTGGTGGGGTGTTAGCTATGAAGGAGTGACTGAGCCATATTTTTGTGAAAAAGGTATCAAAACATCGGCACAAGTGTATCAAGATACCATTCTTGAGAAGGTAGTTAAACCCCTTAACAACACCATATTCAATAACCAAGTATGGTCCTTCCAAAAAGACTCAGCGCCGGGTCATAAAGCTCGGTCCACGCAGTCTTGGTTGGAAGTGAACGTTTCGGACTTCATCAGAGCTGAAGACTGGCCGTCGTCTAGTCCCGATCTTAATCCGCTGGATTATGATTTATGGTCAGTTTTAGAGAGTATGGCTTGCTCTAACCGCCATGATAATTTGAAGTCCCTAAAACAATCTATACGATTGGCAGTGAAGAATTTTCCCATGGAAAGAGTGCGTGCTTCTATTGATAACTGGCCTCAACGTTTAAAGGACTGTGTTGCAGCCAATGGAGACCACTTCGAATAAGCTTTTTATATTTTAAATTGTTTTATATTTATGTATTACACTAACACACTGTAAAAGTGTTTAATATTATTTGCAATAAAAAAAATGTTTTTTCTTCGTAACAATATTTATGGCTAGACTAGGTATAGCCCAGACTCAGCCTCAGATGCATGGCTCGAGTCAACAATAGTGCCCGGAATACGGCAATAGGCTCACCCCCTTATTACGCGGGACCGAATGCAATGATTGGTGAAATGTGGGTGTTAATTCACCTCTACCTAAGCCTCTGGGGATAAAGGCGTGATATATATATATGTCAAATTGTTAGAAAATAAAGAAAAAAGATTTTTGTAGAATAAACAATGACGCTGTGTAGTGTAAAAAGAAAGGTCCTCGTCGTTTCTCTACTGATAAGAAAATATAGATGCTGTAGATTAAAACCCTGCGCATCATGAACTGGTTTTTTTATATGGAACACGTCAATTAGACTTCGCCTTGTCTGATGGTAAGCTGAATGCAAAGTCTCAGAAAGGGGGGTCACCATTACTTACACATACCATGTGACAATGGTGACACTCAGCTTGACGGTCCCATCATATGCTTTTTCACGTCCCGCTTAATGGACCCGGGACTGTAGGAAGAAGGAAACACGTGAGCTGGTAATGAATTCCAGGCCTTAATGGTGCGATAGAGGAAAGAGTCACCGAACCGCTTGGTTTTTGATCGGATGTTCTGCACCGTGTGCGGGTGACATTTAAGAACTGCACGTGTTGTCCTGTGTAGGAAAGGGGAGGGTGGTACTAATTGGAAGAGCTCATCAGAACACTCACCATATACCAAATACCAAATTCATCTGCTAGAATATTATGTAGCTACAATTTCAAACATGATGATTTTATGTAGGGAAACATTTCTCTTCTTTATCTCTTCTTTTAAATTCGTCACTGACATGCAGGAGCACATTTCTATTGATCAATTCACAAATAAAATTGTATACTTTCAATGCAAATGTCACCGTCAAGATTGATAAGCACCTCTGACGCAAGAAACATGATTATAAACTGTAAGACAAGCACCAGCAGAGGTGACGCTATCTAAAATTAGTTATGCCTATACCTCCCCATTGACGACAACAGGTTCGTTTTCCAAAACGACCTAGGATCGAAAAACAGTTCGTGGAGTGTGAGTGACAACTTACCGTTTCGGGAATGAATGTACAGGTGTGAGGTTATAAAAAATAACAAATAAAAACATGGCGGACGATGCGTGACAAATATTAATTAAATTTATTGAGAACCATCTCTGTGGAATTCTCTCCAACTGTATAAGGGTTAATACAATTTTTCCAATATACATTTTACGCTGTTAACGCTCAAACACTTCAATTCCACGAGTTTTTTTAATTAAAATATTTGTACTGGGTGGCGCAAAAGTACTGGCACTAAAGAAAATACCTTTATTTTTTTTATATGACATTTTCTGTACTTCTGTTGTTGAAAATTGTGTAGTGAACAAATGTAAAATACACTGAAAATAAACATGGACCGTTTTACTCCCCAAGAACGTGGAATAATTGTGTCAATGTTCTTAGTGGACGCTTTTCCAGGCCGAGTTATCTCTCGTTTTGGCGATTTGCCTTGGCCTGCAAGATCACCCGATCTGACCAGTCCAGACTTCTTTCTTTGGGGTTTTTTGAAATCTCGGGTGTATGTGAACAAGCCACAGACTCTCGCAGCTCTAAAAGAAAACATTCGTCAAGAAATAACGAACATATCGCAGGAAGTGTCACGGCAAGTTATGCAAAATGTCATAAATAGGGCTCAAATGTGTATCAACTCTGGAGGTCACCATTTAAAAGACATCATCTTTAAATCCTAATGGTACGAAATTTAATGGTACAAATATACATTTAAAAAAACCTAAATCTAGTTTTCTAATTTAGAAAAAATGTTATAGCCGAACCAAATAGGGTCTTTACTTTTGCGCCACCCAGTACACTCACACCTGCTAGATATTATTTCTGAAGGTATCGGTGAATATTATTATGATGTATTGCGTGAATTATACTTACGGCCTCACGTATTTGTGGACGATCGGATTCTTATTTCCGTTTTCTGTGTACAAATATATTACTAAACTTGGCCTGACTTGAGAATCGATTCCGTGAACATATCCAGCAGCGGTAGTACTCGTTATTTGTACCTTATTAATTGATCAGTCAGCCTTTTTATCAACAAATTAAGGTGGGATTTCATCTAAGTAATATATAAGATAAGGAAAAGAACAAAGGTAAAAGATGTATTACAAACTATTAAAAAACTCAAGTGCCCGGGTAATGGCTATTACATTGGGACCTAAACAAAAACTGGTGAAATGTGGGGGCTAGCACTTTTGCCTACCTCTTCGGAGATATAGGCGTGAGTTTATGTTATGTTCAAAAACCCAAATGGAACTGGACTGGACAAATAATGAAGACAAAGGAAAATGGACGAAGGATATAATAGACCGGTATCCTCGAAAAGGAAACAGACAACAAGGATGTCAAATCAAAAGTTAGGAGAATGACTTACCTAGAGGATGGAGAAGGTTCGGTTGAGATAAAGATGAGTGGAAGAACCTGGGGGTAGCCTATGTCGAAGGACAACCTGACCAATAAAATGGTTGCTAATTTTTTGTAATGGAGTGTCATAAATTGGAAAAAATAAACACTTAGACACATATTAAAACACACTTGTACTTTTTCCACGGTAATTTTTAATAATAAAAATACTGTGGAAAAATTGTGTGTAAAGTGTATTTCAATATGTGTAACAACAAATTCAACCAAGTGCCATCAATCATATCAATAATCCAAATAAACATAGTATACATATTTATATTTACATAGTGTATATCATGCGATTTATCTAAATTAAAATATAAAAACAATACAGAATATACCTATACAAACTTGCAGGTATAGGCATCAAAGAAGTCCTTCCCATCGATGTCAACCGGAAGGATGGCCAGAAGGCTGGCGGCATTGCTATGTTGAATGACAATACTAATCCTTTGCGCAAGAAATATTGATATTCCTATATAAGTAGTATTAGCAAGTATTTATATAAATAAATAATAATAATAAAATAAATAAATATTCCACAACATTCCACACAACGCTATCTAGACCCATGGTAAGCATAGCTTAACTAGCTTATGTTATGGAATCTAGAATGCGGACATACATACACATAACATACTTAGGTACATGTTTTAACGTAAATACATACATATAGAAACACCCAGACCAATGCAAATATACATATTCATGCATACAAATATTTGCACTGAGCGGGAATCGAACCCGCGCCTCCTGCGTAGCAGTCAAACGTTCTACTGTTACGCCACGGAGGCTGTCCTAATGCAGCATGATCATTATTCTTATTATTATATATAGCTTTTATTATTATTCTTATTCTTATTTTATACTACGTTGTACAATAAATGAAAAATCAGACATCGCCAATACGGTTTCCTTATTTCCTTTTGGCTACGAACAAGACCTGTCTAGTCCAAGCCACAACGATACTCTTATAGTTTCGCAATAAAGCCTCCGAACGGAGCGCAAGCGACATATGTTTGGCGCGTGCTACCGTCACCAGTCTACCAAGACATCCCCCTCTCCCCTCTAGTTGAAGTATATTGGATTATTTCGGAGATATGCCTGGGACTTTACGTGTCAAACAAAATTGGATGCTCGAGCTCTCCTGCTGTGTTTCTGAGAGGTGTGTTACGAGACGTCTTAATATATGATAGGAAATTGACAGAATATCTAGTGAACGGTTCATCACTGAGTATGGCACCTTAATGTTTTGTCTTTAGATCTGTAATGACGAGGAAAACATTATATTTGTTTGTGTTTACAAATTAATTTGAAGCTTATACTGTGGAGGTAGTTAACAAGTATACAACTGATGTTTTGGTCGTAAGCAAAGCCGAAATCCGCTAGTCGTGTACAAAAAAGAAACTTTAATTTTGGTAAACTTTTCATTGTGACTGTATCGCTCCAGAAATAAAAAAATAGAAAACAAGGGTCAACTCACAACACTGCTGGTGTGTGTCTCAAACGACGACGATGAAAAGACGAGACGATGTTTCAGTAACTATACTCTGTCCATTCGTTTATTTTCTTTTGACAGCTTACGCATATGAATTACTGTTTTTATTTTCGGAATAATGTACTAGTGTAATGTCATACTTTATTGACGGGTAACGCCCACTTAGTGAAGTGCCCTGTGCATAACAAACAGACACAGACTATAAAACAGCGTCTTGAAATAAGATAAATCGATCAATTGTCTTCAAATCGATTATTTGTAAATTGATTTATTTTCTTTTCGACAGCTGCCTTAGATTGTAAGTATGCACGTGTTAGTGAAATTTAATTTTAAAACGCATAGTTAATAACGTCTACGTCAAGTTTAAATCAAGAGTTATGAACAAATATACTTGGAAAATCACATAAATTTATTTAACAAACTAGCTAGGTTATTCGGTATACAAATTAAACAAGTAAATTTATAAATATTATTTATTACACTGATTCATCAGACTCTTCTTCATAAGTTACACTAGACTCGTCAGTTGAGTCCTCTGTTACACGAATAATCAATTCTTGTTCTATTATATTGTCAATTGCAACATCTCGATCCCAATCAGATATTATTATTTTTCTTGTTCTCTCCATGACACTGGCCCAGTTTTCAGGAGTCACATCACCACACGCACTATTTAATAATTGCATCATTTTATTCGCTGTAAACGGCGGCGTTGTGTTGTTTCTTGCTGCCTTCCCTTTGATTTGTGCCCATATTAATTCGATGGCATTGTACTGACAGTGATACGGTGGGATTCTAATAACAGTATGTCCATATTCAGCTGCCATTTCATCGACGACGTACCTTTTAGGTTGACGTTTCGAATTTAAAATTCTTATTAGTTCTGCTTTCAATAATGAATTAGTCACATCCTCGCCATTATCACGAAGCCAGTTAATAATCTCGTCTTTGGTATTAGATTGCGTTGGCTTTTTATTTATTTGCCGTGAATGATAGGGCGCGTTATCCATAGATATAATTGAAGGTTCTTCTAGTAATGTCAACATTTCCCTGAACCAATTTTCATATACTTCTGAATTCATCTCTTCATGATAGTCGCCAGATTTTTTGGATTTGAAAGTGAGTAGAGCATCTGATACAAATCCTTTTGCACTGCCTGCGTGGCAAATTATCAGGCGTTCGCCCTTGCCTATAGGTATAGTATGATTAGCATTGAGCCAAGTCTCGTCGGTGAAAACCACATTCGACCAGTCTTCGATTTGTTTAGCTTTTCTTAGGAAGTCACATCGAGCCAGCGCTATGTCGTGGCGTTCCAATAAGATTTTTCTCTTATCAGACTTTTTGAAATAAAATCCAATTTGTCTCAGCACTTTAGCTAGCGACGATTTTTGGCCACGGAACAAACTACTATTCCTCAGTGAAATTACCATTCTTCTTAGAGTCGGAATTTCTTTACGTCGGTAGTACTCGTATATATGACGACGAATAGCATCGGCGTCGAAATCGTCAATGTTTGTAACTTTACAGGGCTGGCGTTTTTTCTTGGGTGTAGAGAGCGTATTATGCTGCATACCACTGCTGCCGTAGGCTTATTTGGCAATTTTTGTAACTGTTGGAACACTGATTCCTAAGGCGGCAGCTACACGGTTTCGAACCTGCGATATTGGTGTAGCGGTGCACCATTACGACATTTCTTCTCAAAGTATTCTTGAAGGCGTCTCACAAACTCCCTCGATTGTCCTTTTAACACAGTTCCTTTCGGCATATTGAGAACTTAAGTATGCTCAACTGAAGAATTTACGTATCGATAAGGAGGAATATAAATACTCAACTTAACTTATGATATTGTAAAAGAATACACAGTGAACCGAAAAACAGTGACTGTGACACAAGCGTCGCATGGCAAGTAACAACAATATGGCGTCGCCGGGTCAGTGACGCAATGTGTTATGATATTGCTAGTGATAACCTGTTTATAATGCGCTTATAGCTTATATTTTTTATATGTATAAATAGTATAATTTTATTGATTTATTATTTATTTATTTCTTATATAATTTTTAAAAACCTGATAAATGCTAGTTAATATTTATATTAAATTATGTCGATGTATTAAATCGATTGAAAGTTGTTCTTAAATAAAATCGATAATTATTTTGAATGGAATCGGTAACGTGCGAGGGCGTCACTAATTTCGAACTGTCTCAAACTGTCAAAAAGACAGTAAACGAATGGACAGAGTATAAGAAGCCTTTTACAATAAATATAGACATTCACACGACTTTACATTTTATAAGCTTTTTTATGCGCCCTAAAATCCCCATGGATCTCCTCCCCGCCGAAAGCCGGAGGGGGAGGCTATGTCGGACTTGAACCGACGAAAACGCATGCGTTCTACATTCAACATTCTAAAAAGTGATAATAAGCACATGATTGTCGGAAAAGTATCGTATGGTGTTACTTAATGGTGACAGTTCACATGGCTATTCGTATTTGTGTATTTAACATATTTGACAAATAATTACCATGTTTGAATAGTGCATTTGACAAAGCATTTGCCTTATTGCCTATTTGACAAGTATGACAAATACCAAATACGTACAATTGATAAGTTTTCTAGTTTTTTTTTATACTTTACGGCCAGTTACGGCGGAGTTCCTTTAACTGTAGACAAAATGTAACAATACAAATGTGACACCTCTTTGAAGTGAAATCTTCTTTGTGAAGTGTTCATCTATATTTGCATGTTTGTATATTCGTCAAACATTTTGACATATCAACAAACGTCCAATAGCAAACACAAATAGCACAGTGAAGTGCTACCATATGATATAAACGTTCATCCATACACAAGTATAGTCACGCCTCTTTTCCAATGGGGTAGGCAGAGTTTGCATTTGCTACGATTCTGGGATACAGCTATCGCTTCTTCTAATTTAAAAATTGATTTCACACATGTTCGCCGGTTGCATGTCCTAGTGACCTAACCTTTAATTGACATATCCCCGATTTGCTAGGTTAATTGAAATTCATGTTTCATACTTTTTTCACTTTAAAGGTGCGGGAAATTTCACCATAATGTGAAGTAAATTATTTTTCTTCATTTGCATATTTGCATATACGTCAATTATTTTTGCCAAATCAACAAACGTCAAATAGCAAACACAAATAGCCAAGTGAAGAGCCACCATAAGACCGCAAAACAAAATTGACCAAATTGGGTGGTATATAATCTCTGAATATAAATATGAGAACTCCAGCAACTATGAACAATTTTACGTTTAAACAAATAAAAGTAAATGAATGTAGTACATAGTAATATAATGTGTATTTAATGTTATTGTTTGGAAGCCTGTAATGGTAATATTTTAATAAGTTTTAATTATAGTATTAAAGCAGTGAAGAATAACTGTGAACGTTTTGCCGGCGGGCGACAAGCTACTGGTAATGAGGGCATTGTTTTAAACAATATATTCGAGCTTGTTTATAATGAGCACTTATAAAGAATGAGCTATTTTATGAAAAGTTTTCGCTTGTAGGCCAACATAAAATATGAAGCTTTAAAAAGTCGCAGATTTTCATTTGAGAGTAATTTTTTCAATTATTAAGAATATAAAACAGTTATGCGTTAAAATGAAATTTTAAAAACTAGGTAGGTATACAAAATAAAGCCGCACAACCCACACTATTGTCCACGAACTTATAAAAATGGTTTAAAATACGAATGCATAGTTCTACTAACTTATATATAAGTAAGTTTTACATTAAAAACTCAGCCCTTATAGAATAATACTCAATTAGGATTCATTAGGGAGCGTGGTTCCCGGCAGAGTAGAATTTGGTCCACCCCATCTCTTCCCACAAGGCGACTAAGTGATAGGGCTGTTTAACATCAGACTGATATATACAGCCCAGACTCAGCCTCTGATGCGTGACTTGAGTTAACCATAGTACCCGGAATACGGCAATGGCTCACCCCCTCCGGGGATAATAGCGTGATTATATGTATTCGTGTTGTGTTCCCAGCGGTGAGTAGGGTAGCCAGAGTTCACTGGAGAATTTGTGCTGTCAGTAGGAAGACTAAAGACTTGTCCTGCTTTGTCTTCTACACTGACGGCACAGAAACTCTGTAGTTACAGGGTTGGCAGCGCGACAGTGACTCCTCTGGTGTTACAAACGTCCATAGGCCACGGTAACCACTTTCCATCAGGTGGGCCGAGTGCTTGTCTGCCACCTAAAATTAATGTATGTATGTAGCGAGAGTTTCAGAAAGTAACAGAAATTTTATTGATATTGATAGCTGACGCCCGCGTGGAATTTTGATCCCGTTCCCGCAACTCATGGGAACATATTCCCAGGATAAAAAGCATATGTGTTATTTCTGACTGTAATCTATACCTATACCAAATTTTGGCCATATCCGTTCAGCCATTAGAGCGTGATTGAGTAATAAAAATTTAAACATCTTCACAAACTTTCACTTTTATGTATATAGATAAGTAGGGTACCTTTCTTTTTCGAACAAAAAGTAATCATTACAATCGAGGCTCGTACAAAAATATATTACTCAACATAAATGAAATAAAACGATGTGATGAATTGCGAACCTTATCTTTATTCGTAATCGGTTGTAAATGGGCTGTACATTCAAGTTTAAATAGAAATGTACTACAGAAAGGTACCGGTGTAATAGTCTCATTTAGAAAATGTGTTAAATGACTTCAATCACGTTTAACGGTTTAAATCAGTAGCCTGGTAATAAGCATTTTAGTAACAAGCCCTTCAAACGTAATTCGACCTCAATTTTCCATTTTATGGTAGCGCCCAAAAATGAGTTTGGTGCTCGAAAAACTTTGATGGACGTTATATTTCATTTAGAAGCTGTATGTTTGGTTTATTCCAAACCAGATTGTTACATTATAGTTACATTAATGTAACTAGTTGGATATTTTTATACCAAATAGTTACATTGTAGTTACATTAATGTAACTGGTTGGACATTTTTATTCCAAATAGTTACATTGTAATTACATTAATGTAACTAGTTGGACATTTTTATTCCAAATAGTTACATTGTAATTACTCTTATGTAACTAGTTGGAAATTTTTATTCCAAGTAGTTATAATTATTTTTATGTTAGTATAACTAATTGGTGGGGTATATGGGGCCCTATCTAGACTATTAGGGCCAAGCCAACTTCATTTGTATGCCGGTATACCTCCTAATTCACGGGCGCGATTTTAGCGTGGATTTCCTTCTCGTAATTAGGGGTAGACCAAGAAAGCCGTATAACTACAATCGCGATTTATTTACCATTTTATCCTACACCTAATGCCATATGGTATACTTACTGTAATATCCTCTATCATTTAAGGCAATTCTCAGTAAAATTTGTTTTGTTGGTTCCCGCCAAGTTACACTAGGTTTGAAAATTCAGTTTGATTTTCAATATAGGTAATTTTTTTTTTACCTTATATATTCAATTTTGTTTAGTTTACAATTTGAATGTAATTTTAAGCATTTAGTATGCTAACTATTCAAAATCGATTAAGATAGTAAAAATTGAAAAGATTCAGGCGGGATTCGAACCCGCGATCATTCCCTAACAGCGGGAACGCTATGACCACTAAGCCATCAAACCTTCGCCTGAAGTCATCCAAACTCTTCTACACATATATCCGTCTTACGGTGACAGTGGGAGCCATAATTTTCTAGCTTAATTGTATCAATTTATTCATTATCGTTATATAAGTTAGTTAGTATAGTTTAATAAAGTTTTATGAAGTTAAGTCCAGATAAAAAAATAATATTGTAGCAAAATTTTATTTTCAGTTTCACGTTGACGTCAATGTTAATGGTAACAGGCGGCCATTGTTTCGCTGTCAATTATTATTGAACAGAGGTTTAGACGTCACAGGAAATTGAATTAAAATTTCAAAAAAAGAAGTCTATTGTTACTACAGACGATCTCTGTGGCGTAGCGGTTTAATATACAACTACTAAGTGCGGATTCGGTACCCGCTCAGCACAAATATTTATTATTTTGTATGCATTACATACATACATATAATCACACCTTTATCCCCGGAGTGTTAGGCAGAGCAGAATTAACACCCACATATCGCCAATCATTGAATTCGGTCCTACGTTATGGGGGGTGAGTCTATTGCCGTATTCCGGGCACTATTGTTGACTCAAGCCATGCATCTGAGACTGAGTCTGGGCTGTATTTATCTGTCTGATGTTAAACAGCCCTATCCCTTAGTTAAATTGTACAACATCGCATGCATTATGTAATTTATATGCTTTCACGCCTATACCACTAAACCAATTTTGATAAAATTTGGTACAGATACTAGAAAGGAGATGTCTGGTTGCGTTAACTGAAGTCCACGCCACTTGTCACAGCTAGTTTCATATAATGTGATATTACCAGGATAATAATTAAGCAGCTTTGTCTTCTACACTGACGGCACAGAAACTCTCTGTGCTTAAAGGGTTGGCAGCGCGAGTGTGAAGCCCTTGGTTTTGCACATGTCCATAGGCCGCGGTAACCACCTTGACGTGGGCCGTGTGCTTGTCTGCCACCTTAGTTATTCTGTAGGTACTTCCCCAGTTGGACTGCTCAAATGGATGGAAATATTGTCGTGTTCCAGCTCCTGTTAATATATGTATATATTCGTATAATCAACTAGTTATTTAAGGTTATATTTCTGTCTAGATACTCTCTAAATTGTTCTGTATATGGTGTAATATGTACGAGAACATCATTTTTATTATAGGTATTTAAACTATCATGGTCACTGACATCAGTATCAGAATAAACGGGAACATGGTAAATATCCCGTTTATTCTGATACTGATCATTTTTATTACTATTATTAAAACCTTACCGGTGTGAAAGGTTTAATGACGGTAGATAAAGCTCGTTAGGACAGAAGTAAATAGTAGGTTTTATGTTAACGTCCTAGAATGTGCGTATTTTATATGACATTTAATGATAAGACTATTCCTACACAAGATATTGTCTTCCTCAGTAGAAAAGTAGAGCACGCCGAAAGAACAGCAGTCTCACTTTACAACAAGACTTGTTTTCCTGTAAACTTTCGTTGTCATTTACATTTTTTTAATTTTCAATAGCACAAACGCGATGTGTAAAATGCCGATATTATGGTAAATTAAAAAATAACTTTAAAACTAAAACCCGACTTCTGAAAAAGTATTAAACAAGAAAATATCTAGGATAGCCGTGGTAGTAAGCCACATTTTTATTTTTCAGTTATATTATTTTGTGGCAAGAAATAGGGATAATTTAAACATATTAGGAATGTGCTAGTTAAGCCCTTTCAGTTGATACCAAACACGATATATTTATCTCAAATTTATTTTTTATGACAGTACTTTATGACCGCTAGAGGGCGCCACATTAGATTCAGTGACACAATATATAGCCTATAACCAGCGGACGACTAATATGCTTCAAACGACACCTCATTTCTCCAGTTCTAATCAGTGATTGAGGAGCGATGAGGGAACAGATGAACCTACATACATACACAGCCTGTCAAAATCATAACCCTCCTTTTGCTTCGACGTAGTCGTGTAAAAATAAAACACAAATCACAACAACTATAAGTAAATTTATTGAAATATGAATATGGACAAAGTGATTTATTATCTTAATGAATTGATTAAATTCGCATATGACAGTAGGTACATATACTGCGACAAAAGTCCAGTCCGTACGATATTATATTTTTCAACGTATATAATTTTGACATTTAAATAATATAAAGTAAGGTTTTTAAACTATCATGGTCACTGACATCAGTATCAGAATAAACGGGATATTTACCATGTTTCATTATTTTGAGCTTCCGATCCAACCATGATCACGGAGGAACTGGAGTAGTGGCGGTGAACTAAGAAAAAGTTTTTTCTTCTAGGAGTAATTATATCGATCACGTTCATGTCGTGAACGTGATCGAGATGGGGTTCGAGTTTGTAGTGAGAGTGAAACCAATAGTAGTGCAGATACGCGTAGTAAAAGAACTCGAAAGAGGGTAGATCGATATAATTACTCCTAAAAGAAAAAACTTTTTCTTAGTTCACCGCCACTACTCCAGTTCCTCCGTGATCATGGTGCTTGCAACAGCGCCGAAATATCGGAAGCTCAAAATAATGAAACATGGTAAATATCCCGTTTATTCTGATACCTACTGATAAAGTAAGGTTATCAAAATAGAAATAAAACATGTGAGAACATTGGACAAGATAGTTTTACAATGGTCTTATATTACAGAGCATGCGACTGAAAAGAACTGGATAGAAGTCTTACATTTATATTGCTCGCTGTTCTTAAGTAAAGTTTGTTTATCACGTCGCCTAGAGTTGACTGTTAAAGTCTTTTGACATTTTTAAATATTTAAGAAATATTAAGGTGTTTTCTAAAATGGGACAAAAAAATGGGATAGCAATTAAACACCTAGGTACTACTAATCGCTTGCGAGCAGCGATAGAGCAGCTTCTTAAAAAAAATGCAATTGATTTGTTTTGTCATGTTACAAGTTACATCAAAAATAATATTTAAATACATAAAGTTTATTCAAATTAAAACTCAACTTGTTATAATGTCATAAGAAAAAAGATGTGTAGTCTGCAGTGCCTTGTCAAGGTTAAAATACAACATTACTTATTAAAACGAAATTAATTACATAAAACTTAACTAATAAACTACAAAATTACTTTCTTTAACGAACCTTTGTGTTTTTGAGTGTTGTGAAACATTGTGAATGAAGTTAAATAATTTAACACCCAAATCTTCTTCAAATATTTATGATATTATATATTATGCTCTGAGCCTTTGTTCAACAAAATAGTAAATAATATATAAGTACAATAGATATGAATTTATGATGTAGGTACTATTGGTACAAATTTCCAAGTATCTGAAATATCCCCTGATTCCCAGAAACTTGACGAGTTCATATAAAAATAAAAGAAACAAGGATCATATTATCGTAATATTTTTTATATGAACTGTGTTCTCGATAACTGTAGCCGTTTCATAGTCTTAAATTACGTACTGTGAGTACAGAGGGTGCAATTTTAATGAATTTGGTGAAACTTTTTAAATAAAACTTAATGGAACAATGACAATAATTTATGAAACGATAATGATATTTAATGAAATGAATTATGAATTAAATGTGTATTATTTACTTTTTGCTATTGTTTATTTCAAAGGACTATCCAGTGATAAGGACTTTGATGAAACCAATGTACCTTTTGTGTATCATACAAAGAATTGTTGCTTGTAAGATTTAAATCCATTACTCAATCACCGGGGTCCAATCTTTTTACTTCCCTATTTTTACTATAAATAAACGCAATCCCAATTTATTGTAATTTCAAAGTTAAATACATTATGCTAACAGATATAAAATTTCTTTTTTAAGACATGAAGATATTCTTTCTTCTTTGAAAGGCTGGCAATGTTACTCATTCAATCGTACTCAACTAAGTTGAGCTTGCATGAATGAACGAACATTTTTAATGAATGATAGAATGATTGAAAGAATGAGCATTTATTTACATAAACATATTTTGTAAATAGATTTATTTTCTTACTCCTAATAAAGATAATTAAAGATGATTAGTATAATCTCTTTCCCGTAAAGTTTTATTAATTTTATTTATTTATGTATGTAACAAAATGTCATGGGAACTGTAAGTGATTTAATTATTTACATGACAGATGTTTAAATAATGATGAATAACTATTTACTTGTGAATATGCTTGTAACAGTTTTAAATACTAGTGCCAATGATGTTTTATGATTGTTACGAGCTCAATTTTCATGAATGAAATGATTTGATGAAAGAATGAATGAATGATAATGGCAACATTTGGCGGTAATATTTAATGATTAGTTTCTGTAATAAACGCGGTGGCGTTGGTTTTGAGGAGCTTCTTCTTCTTCTTCTGGTTTCAGCTTCGGTAAGAATGGGTTATGATTAGCGTCTGCATTCAACCTGTTATGAGAATTTTTCATTATTTTATTTAACATAACGAATTATTTGGAGAGGTTACATAAATCTGTGGGCCCACCATGACGTGGAAGGTGGCAGTGATCCAGTGGAACAGAGAGAGAGCTATACAAAATATCTACATTCTTCTTTCTCTTTTTTGTTAGTGCTAAAATATCCCTACGGATACATCCCCGCCGGAGCTGATGGGAGAGGTTATGTCAGACTCGAACCGACTATAATGCACGGCACCTGTGGGTCATTGTTGGTTGCCGAAGGTGAGATTGACAGGCATATCTCCCGCAGCCCGGCTGACCCTTGGCCATCTTTCTCGGTCTGGCCGTCCTCGAAATGTGGGTGCTAATACCTCTGCCTACCCCTTTGGGGATATAGGTGTGAGTTTATATTACATGTTATTTTTTTATTAGTAAGGTTATAAAAGTTTATTTATTGCATATCTACAGGTAGGAGATATACTAACTTGTATAGATTAATAGCCTTGGAGCAATCCACGTTGTACCACCAGTCGCAAGCGAACTTGGCTTGGTCGAACAGGGTCCCGTTCGTGCAGAGGAATGACGCGCCTTGCTCTCCTTCGCGCCCATCGTGGCATATGTGGTAAGCCTAGAAATAAAGAAAGTTGTATCATAAATAAGCAATAAAAAAAAACTGAGGGGATGACTCATGAACAGAAATTTTCTGAAACGTTAGGTGTATAATTGTAGTGAAAAAAAAAGTGTTATAAAAAAACTCAAACCTAGAGTTTTTTTTACAACACGTTTTTTTTTTATACCACTTAGTTGGCAGACAAGCACACGGCCCACCTGATGGGAAGCGGTTACTGTGGCCTATGAACGTATGCAACACCAGGGGTGTCACACTCGCGCTGCCGACCATGAAGAAACCTTCTGATGCCCCTCTTGAAGAACCCCATATTGTACACTTAGGTAATAAGCAAGCACACGGTCCAGCTGTAGGGAAGTGGTTATCGTAGCCTATGAACGTGTGCAACACCAGGGAAGTCACACTCGCGCTGCTAACGCTGTATGCATAGAGAGTTTCTGTGCCGTCAGTGTAGAAGAGAAAGCAGGACAAGTCTTTGGTCTTCCCGCTGAAAGTACAAAAACTCTCCAGTGAGCTCTGGCCACCCTACTCACCGCCGGGAACACAACACGAGGTTATTATGGCCGCGGTATTATGTAGGTTGGAGGTACTTCCTTGGGGGCGTTACACTTGCGCTGCTGACCCTGAAGAAACCTTCTTATGCCCCTCTTAAAGTTTAATGAATGGGAAAGTTTAGTTAGGTTAGGTTTATATTAACAGATATAAGGTTTTTTTATACATCAATTAGACTTCGCCTTGCCTGATGGTAAGCTGAAGGCAAAGTCTCAGAAAAGAGGGTCACCATTATTTACACATACCATGTGACAATGGTGACACTCAGCTTGACGGCCTCATCATATGCTTTTCACGCCCCGCTTAAAGGACCCGGTACTGTAGGAAGAAGGAAACACGTGAGCTGGTAATGAATTCCAGGCCTTAATGGTGCGACAGAGGAAAGAGTCACCGAACCGCTTGGTTTTTGATCTGATGTTCTGCACGGTGTGCGGGTGACATTTAAGACCTACACGTGTTATCCTGTACAGGAAAGGGGAGGGTGGGGCTAATTGGAAGAGCTCATCAGAACACTTACCATGATACATACGGTAAAATCAGTATATGACATATAGTATTCCATACCTAGACTGATCTCACCGATGACAGCAGTACCTAGCACAATCCGATGGGTTCTTACCTTCAAAGCAGCGCTCAACCCACGGAATGGACGCAAAATAGTCACGAAGTCCATCTCAGTCCGCTGACGAGTAGTGCCAGAGACGCCGCTTCTCCTGCATGGGTCGTGGGGGCGCTATAATAGGCACCGTGGGACATACCAGGCAGTGGTCGGAGTTGCCTAAAGCGGCTCGCACCGGCACACTGTACTGGTCCGGGTTACTCGTTAGCAGAGAGGGTGCTAGGCCCGACCTTCTTGGTATTCTAGTGACCTCGTGCATCAATTAGGTTAGGCCGTGCGCCAGAGAAAATGCGTGGGCAGCTCTTCCCGCATGGTCTGTTTTGGCGGAGCCCAACCAGATCTAGTGGTGGGCGATAAAATCCCCCAAGAATACCATTTTGGCGTTCGGAAATCGCTCCTGCGCATCATCTGCCGCCTGACTCAGATATTCAAAGAGTCGAGTTGTTTCGGCATATTAATTAAATCATGCTAAAAATACTCGAGTAGCTTTTATGGCAATTAAATATCAACCTTATTCCTTTAAGACATAACTCAACGCACTATTGTATTATTATCGAATGTGATTTAACGTTGCATACCTACTATTTTCATATTTGTCTGAAAAATTTAAAAGTGCTCAAGCATTTCTCACTTTGATATGAATTGACCCTTAGGTAAATAGTGTAAATTAATATTTAAGCTTTCGCGTTCTATGATATACAATAATATTTAAGGGAATTAATGCGATCATGGTACAGGTACATCCGGGACATGCATACGTTTGATTTGCCTGACGTTTCTACCAGGTCACACCGGCCGTGGTCACAGGCTGACTAGATATACCTATACCATGATCGCGTAAATTCCCGTAAATATTATTGAGTGTATTTGAAGTTTTATATATTTTTTTGGTTTATGAAAATGTAAAGAGAATGTACCAGTACACTTTACTCACTAACTAATCTTTTTCCGAAGGACATACCTATAAATAATGCTTTTAAACTTTACCAGTTAAGTGAAATTGGCCGGTCTTAATAAATTATTTAGCACCGTAAATAATTAAACTAATTTCTAACAGATATCAAAGGAATTGCCTTAAGAAACTAAGCTATGTGGCTAAGTTTCTTATATACTAACAACCTATACCAATTTGGCGCGAAAAAGAATTGTATTTTGCCGTGTGATTAGTAGCCCTTGTAGTTTAATCCCTGTGTTGATAAATCAGTCAATCAGGACAAGAAATCATACTTAAAGTACTGTAATAGTAATGGTGACAATCTTTCCTGAGACTTTGTCTTTAGCTTACCATCAGGCGAGGTGAAGTCAAGTTGGCGTATGCTAAATAAAATAAAAAAATCTAGGACACCCTAATTTAACTTCACCTCGCCTGATGGTAAGCTAAAGGTAAAGTCTCAGGAAAGAGGATCACCATTACAGACACTAAGTAATATTACAATGGTGGTACTCAGTTTGGCAGCCTCATTAGATTATTTTTTACGCTCCGATTAAAAGAACCAGGACTGTAGGAAGAAGGAATCACGTGAGCTGGTAATGAATTCCAGTCTTGGTGGTGCAGCAAAGAAAAAACAAATAAAACTACATCTACTAAACAAATAAACAAAATCTCAATCTAATCAAACTTCCAATCACATTGTCTGCTACTGTATTGACAAACGTAACACGTCAACCGATATTTTGTAGTTATGTACAGAGCGAGCACAGATTGCAGAAGCAATTGCTATTGTATCTTGCATCATAAATCGACAGGACACGCTCTAGATGAGAAAAGTTCGCTCAATATTGGACCGTATCTATTCGTGATAACGTCCAAAAAAATTGCTTATTCACTAAAGTTAAGCATTCTTGTAGCGACTTTTTATAAAAAAAACATAAATTGAACAAATAAACTAGTCTAACAAACCGACTAACTAATGGTCGATTTTTAGTATTCAATATAAGTTTGTAAACAGACAGATAAGCTGAATTGTTAAATATTTCATTTTTAAAATATATATCATGATAGTTTACGTTTAGTTAAGTAGGTACCTAATCGAATTAAATCCATACTCTTGAGCTTACCCGATTTTAAGTGAATTGTTGAATTCAGCAGTATAAAAAACATAGTTTTTTTTCTGTTTAATTACTTCAATTAATAATTATAGTAATATAGTGTAGTGTGAGGACAACTTACTGTTATCCTCACACTATAAATAATTGTAACATTATTATTTTTAGTATTTTTTAATGTATTTGGTGTAAGTTGTTATGTTAACAATTGTTGGTAGACCTAAAATAAATAAATAAATAAATGGAGTATGGTTTTGGACCCTGATAATATCTTGGAATATTTGTTACTACTTCCATTCCAATTCAGGAACATTATAAATATGTATTGGACTGCTTAAATATTAACTATAATGTGACTAAATATTTAAAGTGTATTTTTTGTATCTATCAATCGATTTTCAACCGATTTTTGAACCGAACGATTTTTGAAATATAACTTGTTTTGCAGAATTTAATAATGCTTTAATTTGTTTTATTTTCACAAAGTTAGTGTTTTGATACTAATTGAAAAAATAATACACTACCGGTGGAAAATTTAATAATTAAACTTGCCGTTAGAATGAGGAATGAAAACCGGTTGAAACTAAGCGGAAAAAATATTCATCGAAAGCGGAATGACCCGTCAATTGGTTTGTGTGTTTGTGCAACGGAAAATCGCATCCTCGGTAGAAGGTTAACAATAGTACCTATGATTTTAAAGATATGAAAATAAACAAAATAACAAAATAAAAACAAAACTTATACAAGAATAGAAAAAAAGCCCCGTGGTTACCGGCAGAGTAGAATTTGAACTACCCCATCTCTTCCCATGCGGTGTCCTGCACGCGACTAAGGGATACGGCTGTTTTACATCAGACAGATATATACATCCCAGACTCAGCCTCAGATGCATGGCTTGAGTCAACAATAGTGCCCGGAAGACGGCAATAGGCTCACCCTCTATTACGTGGGACCGAATTCGATGCTTGGTGAAATGTGGGTGTTAAATTCACCTTTGTCTAACCCTCCGGGGATAAAGGCGTGATTATATGTTTGTATAAATGTTTCAGAAAATAACATAAGTGAGTTTTACTGAGCAAACTTACTTACCTATGTAAGTAATAACATAAGGTATGTATGTATTTACGTTGAGTTGTTTGCATAAAAATCTTGTATTCAGTCCTTTGTAAGGTTGTGTAGACAGTTTGTTTAAATTTAAACCTTTACGTTTTGAGGGTAAAACTCATGTTTGTGTTACAAATTTTCTAAAAACGGTACACACGGCAAAATAATTAAGTATACACCTTTTTACATGAAGTTGTATGAAAAAAATGTGTATTTATCTCCTTTACTAACTGTATCTTGCTACGTACATTCGTATATACGCCCAAGTAATAAATATGTAGCTTTACATGCGAAGATTTATATGAGGGATTATTTACTTGGCCGTATGTTAATGTACCTGTATATATTCACCCCTACTACCCCTACTACGACAAAGGGATAAGGCTATTTAACATCAGACAGATATATACAGCCCAGACTCAGCCACAGATGCATGGCTCGAGTCAACAATAGTGTTCGGAATATGGCAATAGACTCACCCCCTATTAGGTACAATAGAATGATTGGTGCAATGTGGGTGTTAATTCACCTCTGCTTAACCCTCCAGAGATAAAGGCGTGATTAAATGTATATATGTATATTCACCCCTATCTAAGCTGTATTTATTGTGTTGGACATTGCGATCCTAAATTCTACTTCAACTAAGTTACCGACAACCCACTTGTTCTATCTACATTTATTCTAAATATATGAATGTATAAAAATAATTCAATTCAACTCAATTCAATTTACTATTTCTAAATAAACATAGTTTGTATTGAAATGTCAATTTTAACTAATAAATACATGCAATCAATGAAAATACACTATAACGTCAAAATAAAATAAAATAAATTTTTAGGTACAATTAACTACAACCTTACATTTAGTCAGAAAAACATTTTTCACAAATTCTTCCACTGTGTAGTAACACTTTTCCAACAGCAAGAACTTTAACTTTTTCTTAAATGAATTGGTTTTATAGACATCAAGCTTTAAGTCATTAGGCAGACTATTATATAATTTTATTGCTTGATGTCGCACTATGTATCACGACGTTAATTCTCGGATTCAATGTAGCTTTGTATTTCAAAGTTACTTCGAGTGCTTACACGTGTTGCTCTTTCATCTTCCGTTTCGTAATTCCTATGTGTTTTGCAAAATCACTTAAAATATAGAGGCAAGGGACGGTTAGTATGGAATAGATTTAGAAATGTAATACTTGTTTTTTGTAAAACAGTAGTTCCAGATATGAATCTAGCAAAAGAATAATCACCATAATAAATAGAGACATAACCATTAATATACTGAGACAGTAAGATTCTTTACATAATAATTCTCGCACAAACTTATTTCATTCTATACCATGCCATGGGGAAGTAAAGGGGAAAATTTCTACTTATTTTAGTACCGAGGCATAAAGAATAGTGTACGACACGAGGAAAAAAGATAGGTTGCTATCTAATTTATAGAATTGTATACTTACTTTAATATCTAATATTATTATTATTATTTCGCCGCGTGGTACCCGGCAGAGTAGAATTTGGGCCACCCCATCTCTTCCCATGCGGTGTCGTACAAGGCGACTAAGCGATAGGGCTGTTTAACATCAGACAGATAAATACAGCCCAGACTCAGCCTCAGATGCGGGGCTCGAGTCAACTATAGTGTCCGATATACGGCAATAGGCTAACCATCAATTACGTGGGACCGAATACAGTTATTGGTGAAATGTGGGTGTTAATTCACCTCTGTCTAATCCTCCGGGGATAAAGGCGTGATTTTATGTATGTATGTATTATCTTTAACGTTTTTTCACATTATTTATTTTTATATATTAACAAGCTATTAGCTGCGGCTCCGACCGCGTGTGACTCAAGGTTTAATCAACCGTTTAACCAAATTTCATTAAAATCGGTTCAGTGTTTTTAGGCCTGAAAGCGTAATATACAGACCAAAGCTGTGGAATGACCTCCCTGCTGCGGTTTTACCAAGCACCTACAATATAGGATCTTCAAGAGGGGCATATGAAAATTTCTTCATGGTAGGCAGCGTGGCCACGTGGTGTTGCAATACGTCCATAGGTCATGGTAACCAAATCTCATCAGGTGGGCCGTGTGCTTATCTGCCACCTAAGTGGTATAAAAAAGAAGAAAAAAAACAGATAGACAGAGTTACTTTCGTATATAAATCTAATATTCTAATAATTAAAGCCTTTATTAACAAACCATTACATTTTATCAATGTTTTGGACACCGGTCATTTAAAAGATCGTCTTGCTCTTCAGCATAGGCCTTCCCAAGGACTTTCTGTCTAGAAAATCTACGCTATGGTAGATGAGAACACGATATAAGGATTTATTTCCATACATATATGTATAGGTATGCAATATTAGTATGAATATACTTATTTTATTATATCTACAAATTCAATTTCAAATTATTTTATTTGCATAAGACAGGTACAAAGGGTTAGTCAGTAGTTTAGTATTTACATAATATGTGCTAGTCCTCTGCTTATTACCTTTAATAGGCGTGGAAATTTTAAAAAGTTAAATTACCTAAAAAAATAGATTGTCAAAAAAAATATTACAGTAAAACAATAATAGGTATCGCATTATTAATAATATCAAATATAATACATAATGTTAAAATGTATAATTAATATGTCAACAATTAATACCTACGAATAAATATTTATTCGTAGGTATAATAATTTACAATATTATAAATTTGACTAAAAACTAATACATTTCGCAACATTTATCCTCTAAATATTCATGCAATGAATAAT
Organism: Eilema griseolum; assembly: GCA_963662185.1. Classification (NCBI taxonomy): domain Eukaryota; kingdom Metazoa; phylum Arthropoda; class Insecta; order Lepidoptera; family Erebidae; genus Eilema; species Eilema griseolum. The sequence goes on from OY759235.1 coordinate 3,724,667, forward strand.
AGCATTTATGGACCAGGAACTACTGCAAACTTCTTTTAAAGATATCTATATCTATCTTTTTGTTTTACTGTACGTATGAAAGGGGGCTCTTATACATATACATATCACAAGTATCAAGTTCTACTCAAGGTCACTCTTTCACACAGTGAACCCAACACCCGTACAGTGAATCCATGCAATGCTAAGAAGTTCGTCCCGTCTCAGTTTAAGCTATCAATAATTGAGACACCCAATTTAGTTCGGTTAGATTTTACGGAGGATTTAATGATAGATGGCACATTGTAGGGATTGAGGCTCTGAAGCCCGCCGGATGATAGTTTGGCTGATTTATGAGTTGTCCTATATTATTAGGATTACCTAGTTGTGAAGTTAGCAGAATTCACTAATCTGTACAACTATTAGTAATGAAAGTGATTTGTTAAGAGTACTTAATTTTTGTATTGATTGAAACGCGGCATAATAGTTTTATTATAAAACTTACATATAATCACGCCTTTATTCCTGGAGGGTTAGGCAGAGGTGAATTAACATCCACATTTCTCCAATCAATGAATTAGGTCTACATAATAGGGGGTGAGCCTATTGCCGTCTTTCGGGCATTATTGTTGACTAAAGCCATGCATCTGAGGCTGAGTATGGATTGTATATATCTCTTTGATGTTAAATAGCCCTATCCCTTAGTCGCCTTGTACAGTATGCATGGGAAGAGATGGGCTGGTCCAAATTCTATTTAGCCGGGAACAACGCGACGGTCATGTTACATCATCGTGAGTGATATGTTACCGCGGTAGCCTAGTGGTGTGGGTAATGGACTGCTGAGACGAGGTTTCGGGTTTGATCCCAGGTTTTACCATGGCACACACCAATGACTTTTTGAAGTTATGTGTGTATTTATCGCAAGTTTATAAGTGCCCGGTTAATGGCAATAGGCTCGCCACCTACTACATTGGGACATAAACATAAACTGACGAAATGTGGGTGCTAGCACCTCTGCCTACACCTTCGGGGATATAGGTGTAAGTTTATGTTATGTTCTGTTTATGTAATATTAGTATCATTCAAAACCGATTTTTTGGAGAGAATGCAAGTGATGGAATTTTGGCTACTGAACGTTCAAGGTCAATTATGTAGAATGACATTATGAATAGAAATGGATGGTAAACAGCTTTACTATCGATGGGTACCGGGCTCTTGAAACACTCCCAACACAAGTATTTCAGATTAGCTGAAGGGGTTAACGGAAATACTTATAATTTTGTCTGATTCCCAATTCCCTCTTTAACCGATTACCCCCGAAATTTATTTAGTACCGATACCCCTCGAAATTGGTTACTAGTTTTTTTTATACACGTTAAGCACACGGCCCACGATGGAAAGTGGTTACCGTGACCTATGAACGTATGTAACACCAGGGGAGTCACACCCGTGCTGCCAACCCTGTAAGAACAGAGAGTTTCTGTGCTGTCAATGTAGATCATAAAATCAGGACCAGCGTTAGTTCTTCCCATTGACAGCACAAAAAGTCTTCATCGAGCTCTGGCTACCCTACTCATCGCCGGGAACATAACACGAGGTTATTACTGCCGTGGTATTCTGTGGGGTAGAGGTACTTCACCAGTCGAACTGCTCAATTGGGACGGATATACCGTCGTGTCCTACCTCCTATTCTTTAAATAAGAGTTGATAGTTATGAAAATGTGGTAGTTTATATTTACATATTCATACATTAATATATTTTGCGTGCCACTTTAATGGCAAAAGTAAAGAGGTCACCCTGTATTCAACAACACCCTATATAAATCACTGTTATAATAATTGCAACACATTTTTGTATAAATATGAAGTTGAAAATGTGTTTCGAATAATAAAATTTCCTCCATTATGCTAAAGTTAAATGGCGACATTTTACGCGGTATATTAATACGTAAATTAAAATAACGCTGTGTTTGTATTTTATGTGTGAGACATGAATACAAGTGGCCCTATTACCGATCAGGGGAGCAGGCTCCTATGTTAGTAAATTTAAAAAAATATTTTGCTGTGACACTTAAAGCTTGAAATGAAAATAAAATAATAATAACAGGTTCTTTGAAGGAGTAGGTTAATAGGTAGGTTAAGCATCACTAGTTAGGTCAGTCTTATGATGGGTGATATTTTTTTTTGTTTTTATGACATCACTGTCCATCCCAAGGTTGCCTGGAAGAAATCGCTTCAGCGATAAGGCCGCCCATTGTACATTGAACTGTATACATGCTACCTACTTGTCCTACTGTGAATCTGTTGGTGTACAATAAAGAATTATCTATTTATCATTCTTAGACCAGCCATTGTAATCCATATTGCAGGTATTGCAACCAATGTAATGTTAGAAATTGACGAGAAGTACCAATCTCTTCATCAGATTTTTTTATACCACTTAGGTGGCAGACAAGCACACGGCCCACGTGATGGAAAGTGGTTATCGTGGCCTATGGACGTGTGCAACTCCGAGGAGCCACACTCGTGCTGTTGACCCTGTAAGCACAGACTTTCTGTGCCATCAGTGTAGAGGACAAAGCAGGACAAGTCTTTAGTCTTCCCACTGACAGCACAAATTCTCCAGTGAGCTCTGGCTACCCTACTCACCGCTGGGAACACAACACGAAGTTGTTTGGCCGTGGTATTCTGTAGAGCGGAGGTACTTCCCCAGTCGGACTGCTCAATTGGGCGGAAATACCGCCGTGTCCTACCTCCTAATAAAAGATGATGAAGAGTTTGAAAATGAAGACTAATATTATTAAATCAGTCATTTACCTGACATCCAGTCTCAACATTGGCGTACATGCCAGGTGTCACAGGCACGTGGTGGCAAGAGAATCTTGTTTCTGGCACTTTGTGGTATATCGGGAAGTCGATTCCTGGTGAGCCTGGCACGTTGCGCAGGTCTTGAGGCTTTTCGTGTTCACGTAAGGGCTTCGGACGGACGATGGCCTGCTCATAATGGGCAGGGAAGTATGAATCGTATTGCTGGAACAGAAATTAAGTTTAAGGTAATATAATATTATAAACATGGTTTTAATAATTAATTGAGGCCGTGAGGCGAAACCCGTCAGGTGAAAAATAAAATACAGTGAAAAGTACAACGTGTTTTATTCAATATAAAAAAAAAAATTGTTAGAAAAAATCTCGATGACAAATTCACTATAAAGTGTACTTGTTTTTGGCGGCATAATTAGTTATTAGTTTTAAAATTGTTGTGAAAGAAGAAAGTTAGGTACACATATTGACAACACACTTGTACTGTTGCCACAGTATTTTTTATTTTTTTATTATTAGAATTTTATGTCAGGTCAAAGCCACTGTCTAGCCACACAATGACATTTAAATTTAGAATTTGAACTGTTTTTTATTTAATTTTTTACTTCAAACGAATATCGAAATATTCAAAAATTTAATAGAATTTTCTGCAATGTCAATGGTATGACGTCAATGTTTATGATGTTATGATGTCATTTGTTATGGCCATAAACTTAGTAGAATCGTGGCCCTGATCGGTTTCGCCTTATCCCATTCTCAAAGGTTTACAAGAAAGGTAGCTAATTTTTTTTTACTGAGTAAATACAAAAAACATTATGAAACTTATTTTTTATAATGTGGATTTTTATTACATCATCAATATATATTATCAGCATTAGCGTAACATTAGCAAGTATAGTGGTTGTATGATATTTTTATTTCTGCCTACCTCATCAGTAACAGGGTAAAATCTAGGTATATTATGTATCCTGCTAGCAAAAACGACGAGTAAAACCTTTGCAAAAAAATACAAAACTTTTTTTTTATTGAGACAGCGTGTATAATATATCTTACCTCATACTATAATGAGTGATATTAAGAGCGACATTCAATGGCCGGCCATGACACTGTTGTGTACGCTTACGACACGTAATTGTATCGCTGATTTTCTTATGTAATACAAGTGTTACAATTAACCAGTTACCGGTGTTATTGAGGCCGCAGTGAAAGTTTTACTTAGTGTCGTTATTGTCAGATAAATTAGACTGTGTCATCTAGACCTCAGAGATTGAGAATTCGATTGCTACTTTATACAAATTGTTGTATCCATTTACATATTATCATACCTTTATCCCCGGAGGGTTAGGCAGAGGTGAATTAACACCCACATTTCCCCAATAATTGTATTAGGTCCCACGTAAAAGGGGCTTTTTTATATACAATTTAGGTGGCAGACAACCACACGGCCTACTTCATGGAAAGTGGTTACCATGGCCTATGAACGTGTGTAACACCAGTGGAGTCACATCCGTGCTGCCGACCCTGTAATAACAGAGATTTTGTGCCGTCAGTGTAGAGGACAAAGCAGGACAAGCCTTTGGTCATCCCACTGATAGCACAAAAACTCTCCAGTGAGCTCTGGCTACCCTACTCACCGCCGGGAACACTACACGAAGTTATTATAACCGCGGTATTCTGTAGGGCGGAGGTACTTCCCCAGTCGGACTGCTCAATTGGGCGGAAATACCGCCGTGTCCTACCTCCTCACACCGCCGTGTCCTACCTCCTCATACCGCGTGAGCCTATTACCGTATTCCGGGCACTATTATTGACTCGACCCATGCATCTGAGGCAAAGAAAGAGATGGGATGGCCATGTGTATGCATTTACATATGTATGTGAGAATATTTTGTTGGTTGTATTTAGAAATCTAAATGTAAAATAAATATGTTTAATCGCATTTTAGAATCCATTTCATCGTTATGCATATTTTTGTATGCCATATTCATATTTTATAGTTATGCCAGAATATTGAAAAACCCAAAAACGAAGAACATACATACGTACATACTTATAATCACGCCTTTATCCCTGGAGGCAGAGGTGAATTAACACCCACATTTCAGCAATAATTGTATTCGGTCCCACGTAATAGTGGGTGAGCCTGTGGTCCTTTGTATAAAAATGTATTCAATATTTTTTGGTTTAGTTTCCGCGTGGTTTCCGGCAGAGTAGAATTAGGGCCACCCCATCTCTTCCCATGCGGTGTCGTACAAGGCGACTAAGGGATAGCGCTGTTTAATATCAGACAGATATATACAGTCTAGACTCAGCCTCAGATGCATGGACCGAGTCAACAATAGTACCCGGAATACGATATATATCTGTCTGATATTAAACAGCGCTATCCCTTAGTCGCCTTGTACGACCCCGCATGGGAAGAGATGTGGTGGCCCTAATTCTACTCTGCCGGAAACCACGAGGCAAACGAAGAACAAAAAGATGCAATTCATTGTATAAAACATTAAGATCATCATACAATTTTATACTTAGATTATTTTTAACAGATAAAATCAATTATACTTCAAAGACAATATTATTAGTCCTTAAATCAAATATCAGTACCAAAATAATCGGTATATTTACAATGTAGTACTGTTTTGATTATCCGATATTTCGACGTTGTTGCAAGCACCATGATCACGGAGGAACTCAGATCACGAATGTAGGAAATTCGAAACAATGCAACAGGGTTAATATCCTGATTATTTTGATACTGATGTTTAGTGACCATGATAGTTTTAATACCTTAAATTAAATAGTTCACATATGACGTAGCACCTCTCCCGCCACAGTATATAAAATTATATTGTTTTTTTTTTAGTTTCTCTTTTTGCGTTCTGTGTTTTTTTTGTACTGTAATGCTGTGTATCACAATAAACATTTTTCTTTCTTTCTTTTTTTCATTTAAGATAGTAGATTTTATTTTTAAAACACTTGAAGGACCCTATTTTGTAGTTGCTTAAGAAAAACAGCAAGGAAATCATTTCACAGCTTGAGTATTTGAGGATTCAAATGCCTCACTGTGTACATCGTTTCCGGTTGCAACATGCAGTGCAACCGGGGCGATGATGGAATGTGGCTGTGGGCATTATGACACACAATTATCTTCAATGTATGCCATTATAAGCGGTACATACGCACAGACTAGGCCTCGATTCTGACCACTGTCATACCAAAGGCAATGCTAAAAAAATCTTTTAATTCTGGACTGTACGTAGGCAGGGAGTTCATCCCCACACATTGCAACCTGAGACGGTACGCACCGTGCGGTATGAAAGAAACTTCATCCCACGCACACTCAAGTTGTGGAATGAACTCCCTGCTGCGGTCTTCCCATGCGCCTACAATATATTCTTCAATAGGGGCATTAGGAGGTTTCTTCAGGGTCGGCAGCGCAAGTGTGACGTCCCTGGTGTTGCACGAGTCCATGGGCCACGGTAACCACTTCCCATCAGGTGGGCCGTGTGCTTGTCTGCCACCTAAGTGGTATAAAAAAAAATACGTTTAACTTAATAGGCTTTTTGCAGAATTAATGGTAAAGTGTAAGGAAACTCTTTTCATTTAATTTTGCACTTTACATACATACATACAATGACGCCCTTATCCCCGGAGGGTTAGGCAGAGATGAATTAACACCCACATTTCACCAATCACCAAATTCAGACCCGCGTAATAGGGGGTGAGCCTATTGCCGCCTTCCGGGCACTATTTTTGACTCAAGCCATGCATCAGAGGCTAAGTCTGGGCTGTAATTATCAGTCTGATGTTAAACAGTTTGACACCGCATGGGAAGAGATGGGGTGCTTCAAATTCTACTCTGCCGGGAACCACGCGGCATTTTGCCTTTTATTTTATTTATATTGCACTCTAAGCAAATAGAAATAAAGTCTTAAATTTAATGCCATTTGTTCCAGTGTCTGTGGTATGAAATCCCCACGGACAAAGCCGGTTAGTGGAGATAGGTATGTCATAGTTGAACCGACTGAATCAGCACGTCTCGGGTCTCATATGCCTGGGTATAAAGTGGCTCTCTCGCAACTCAGCGGTGTCCCCATCTTGCACCGGAAAGAACGGCGCGGGTTGCTGCTGAGGGGTGACAGGCAGCCTCACCTGTCACCACCAGCTTAAGCTCATGTCAAAGATATATCTAATCGATACCTAAAAGATAATAGTTTAATGTGTTCTATATTATGCAAATAAAATGCTGTTCGTGGTTTCCAGCAGAGTAAAATTAGGGCCCCCCATCTTTTCCCCTGCGGCGTCGTACAAGGCGATAAGGCTGTTTAACATCAGACATAAACTTATAGCCCAGACTCAGTCTTAGATGCATGTCTCGAGTAATGTATAATAGTGTTATATATATATATATATATATAATAGTGTATATAGTAATGTATAATGTTGAATAGTGCCCGGAATATGGCAATAGGCTCACCCCCTATTACGTGGGACCGAATACAATTATTGGTGAAATGTGGGTGTTAATTCACTTCTGCCTAACCCTCCAGGGATAAAGGCGTGATTATATATGTGTGTGTAAAATGCTGTTCGTTTGTCTCGCAATAACTCATAAACGGCTAGGCCGATTTAGGTGATTTTAGTATTAAAATGTTTCTCGTAAACCAAGATATGTGTGAACGATGAGAAAATTTTAAAAAAAATACAAGGAAAAACGTCAGGGGTAACGAAATTCCACACGGGTGAAACCGCGGTAATCATCTAGTATTTGTACTAAATTATTTAGTATCAGCTAGCAACATAGCTTAATCTGAGGTGCACTTTCGGTGCTACTGCGCAACGCCGGGCGTCCGTGACAGCGCATGCGTACGTTGATCCCCTCTCACTAACAGCCTTTGGACCTTACGAAACATGCCTCGAATTTATCTTAACTTATATTACTTAGTTTTAATTAAAGATACCATAATTTGATCTCGTGTTTAGTTTTAATTTGTAAATTTATAAAAAGATATAAAGAGAATTACAGGAGGTAGAACACAACGGTATTTCCGTCCCAATTGAGCAGTCCGACTGGGGAAGTACCTCCACCCTACAGAATACCACGGCTATAACAACCTTGTGTTCTGTTTGTTCCCGGCGGTTAGTAGGGTAGTCAGAGCTCAACAACAACAACTAGGCCATCGCAGTCCACTGCTGCAATAGACCTCTCCCAATATTGGGAGGCTTTATCCTATTGTTCCCACACTGGCCAGACGGGTTGGCACAGGGTTTTATTTCAAGTTTTTGTTCTTTTGCAGTGATATCGTCTGCGTATTTTTCCGTTGGTCTCCTCTTACGACACCCTTCGGACGAGATGGGGTGGTGATACTTGTATTCTTACTCCGTTACGACACGGATAACCAGCCAGAGCTAGAGCCCACTGGAGAGTTTTTGTGCTGTCAGTGGGAAGGTTAAAGATTTGTCCTGATCGTTTCTTCTGCACTGATGGCACATATGCGCAATATCTCACTGTTGAATGGGACATTGCGGGTTCGATTACCGCTCAGTATAAATATGTGTATGCATGAATACGTGAGTTTGTACTGTTTGCATTAGAGTGATCTTTTCTTGAGCACCAGTGTCGTTAGTACCTACTAATCCTAGGATAAAAGTATGATCCTATGCCCGTGATACTATTCCCAGGATAAAAACTCACACATGTTTTATCCCATGTCATAATCCATAACTGTGTCACATTTTATACAGGTCTGCTGAGCCGTTTTCGAGTGAAAGAGTAACATACATACACACACATACACACACACATCCACTCATATATATTTGTAGGATTACCTATTATTATGTAGGTATCGAAAAATACAGTTGGTAAAAATAAAACAACTTTGCCTCAATTACGAATACAAGCACTCACTTCAAACAACTTTTCCGCATAAATTAACTAAATGACAATGATAATTATTATTACTATTGAGTAAAGAGAAAGGGTTTTCGTGTTAATAGCTTCTAAAACTTCACGTTGTAGGTACAGTCAACGAGAAAAGTTGATCAACCGTAAAATACTCATCAAACTGTCTTAAATTGGAATAATTACATACATAGATTCACGCCTATTTGCCTTCAGGGTAAGCAGAGACAACCTGCCATTTGACTATATCATATTTTTTACTCGCGGATATTCCCCACGGATACCCCCACCACGGGAGCTGATAGAGAGGTTATGTCGGACTTAAACCGACTAAAAAGCACGACGCCTGTAGGTCGTTTGATAGGTGAGGTTAACAGGCATATCCCTCGCATCTCGGCCGACCCAGAGCCACCTCTCTAGATCGGGCCCTCTCCTCGGGTGTGGGGACTACAAAGTCCTCGACCCTATCTTTATATTCTTCACAAGCTTCCTTTTTTTTTCATTTTTTTATACCACTTAGTTGGCAGACAAGCACACGGCCCACCTGATGGAAAGTAGTTACCGTGACCTATGGACGTCTGTAACACCAGAGGAGTCACAGTCGCGCTGCCAACCCTGTAAGTACAGAGTTTCTGTGCTGTCAGTAGAAGACAAATCAGGACAAGCCTTTAGTCTTCCCACTGACGGCACCAGTGAGCTCTGGCTACCCTACTCACCGCTGGGAACACAACACGAAGTTATTATAACCGCGGTATTCTGTAGGGCGGAGGTACTTCCCCAGTCGGACTGCTCAATCGGGCGGATATACAGCCGTGTCCTACCTCCAAGAAAAAAACTTCCTCTACTGTCATTAATTCTTTTAGGCAAGTCCGCCACTTTTAAGTACTTTTGAACGTCCTTTTTTCAAAATTTTATCAATTCGGTCAGTATGTGTATCACAAGATTGACCCCGACGTACATACTATAAATATGTACTATGTACTACCTATCATTTTATTTATAATGTCTTTAGTAGGTTCATGAGTGTAATATGTGACGGTACGTGTCAAAAATAAAATATAAAAAATATTGAGAATTTGCGGGTAGATCACGAATCTTCTACATAACGAACTCGAAGACAGTGGCTGTGCACCGCTGAGTCAGTCAGCATGTGACCACGGCTGGTACAACCCGGTCAAAATGTCAGGCAAATCAATGCTATGTAATTAATGTATTATTTGAAATTTACATGGTCATTCAAATTATTAGTCTAAAACTACAAACTCGCCGGGATAATTATCATGTTTATTATTTTTGTTGAACAACCGATATTTCGGCGCTGTTACAAGCGCCATGATCACAGTGTACCTATATATATATATATATAAATAAAATATAATAATATATTATATAAATAAAATGATAGGTAGTACATAGTACATATTTATAGTATGTACGTCGGGGTCAATATATATATATATATATATATGTAACTATACTATGATCGCGTTAAGTCCCGTTAACATTATTGTATGTTTCAGGGCTTTGGTTTATTTGTAAACCTACTTTTATCTTTATCTGTACCTTTCGTAATATAAACTAGACGTTCACTTCAGCTTACAAAATCCCGGTAGTAAAGGAAATCCAGTTTGTTTCGTTAGTTAGTACAGTTAATAGCTATAGTTAAACACAGTTAGAATTGGATCAGACATGAGTTTTGTGAACAAGCGCTGATGGTAAACGCTTTACTTAGCTTAAATAGTGGCCATGTTGATCGCTTATGGATAGCTTGACTATGTTCTACTATTTTAAAGTTTACTATGACCAACCCCGGAGTCAAACTCATATCATACACAAATATAAACGTAACGCTACTAGAAAAAATACTCGATTATTTTTGTAATCTATTAATACAGTATTGATGATTTGATTTATTTTAACATACATATAATTACACCTTTATCACTGGAGGGTTAGGCAGAGGTGAATTAACACCCACATTTCACCAATCATTGTATTCGGTCCCACGTAATAGGGGGTGAGCCTATTGCCGTATTCCGGGTAGGTACTATTATTGACTCGAGTCGTGCATCTGAGGCTTAGTCTGGGCTGTATATATCTGTCTGTTGTTAAATAGCCCTATCCCTTAGTTGGCTTGGGCGACACCACATGGGAAGAGATGGGGTTGCCGAAATTTATTTTTATAAACTGAAATACGCTAATTGATTGATTGATAATTTACCTATAATGCATAGTGCTACAGTGTTCCTGTTCAATTCCCATTTGATGTACATTGTTTATATTTTAACAAAAAAAAAGTATATAGGTAAGCACGTTTATTCTTTTTCCCAGAACCCAGAATACAAACTATACTTAGGTCTGGAATATCCTATATAATATAGTCTGGAATATTTATTATATTAGTTACCCTTACTACATTATAAGGTGAGTACAAAAGTTTCATCGAAATCGGAGCAGTATTTTACCAAATGCACAGAGGACAAACAAAAAAGTATTTACTCTAAATATGAATCTCTCAAAATGAACTCCATATTTAAAACACCAAAGCTCAGCAAAATAAAGATAAAAGTAATAAACCCAAAGAAAAAGTAAAATATAACAACAACACTAGAAGGTGCGAATTTGCAAAATTACTCCTGAATACCAATTCTTGGACCAAACCAAGTTTCAAACAATTTCCACTTTGAGAAGCTTGATCAAAGAAATAAAACTAAAAAACAGGCCTTCCTCAGACTTGCCGACGAAAATGAGAGTAAATTTAACCAACAGTAATTCGCCTTTGAAGGCCTCGAGGGAGCAGGCTGAAAGGAAAATTGCAAAAGTTAACGTACTCTTATGAGGGGCCGGGTTATACCAACTAGATATTTAAGGTCGCTAGCCCACCCTTTATTGTACTAACTCCACTTGGAACACTTCGCCAAGTCCGCCTTTGAACTATGCAATTATTTGAAAAGTTTCAAAAATTATTACTCTCTTATTTGCATATTAACGAGAGAATTTTAGCTGTTACGTTGGCAGCAATTTTCTAGATTTTAAACAAAGAGTTTATTAAATTATTATCGAACAAGTAAACGTATGAATTTGTGATAGGTAGTATAAATTATACGAGCATTTGTAATAATCTATATATATAAAAGAAAGTCGTGTTAGTTACACTATTTATAACTCAAAGAACGGTTGTACCTACTGATTTAGCTAAAAATTGGTGGGGACATTGTACCAGGAGACGAGCATATAATAATTTTCATCCCATTCGACCGTGTTAACAATAACAATAATAAGTCACTATAAAACGTAGTGTAACCAAAAATGCATCTGACTTGAAATAAAAAAAACGCAAATGACAGCTGAACGTGACGCAAACGACGTGACGTCTATAGCCAAGTAAAAAAAAAGTTACAGCAATCAAAAATAATTAATAAGTTATAATCAGTATCAATCACTCGAAAAAAACTTTCTCCACAATATGCAGATATGAAAATAGGTATAACACATGGTCGTGTTACAGAAGTGAACATATATTAGTATATTCCAAATGTACATCTTTATCCCCAGCGGGTTAGGCAGAGATGAATTAATACCCACATTTCACCAATCATTGAATTCGGTCCCACCTAATAGGGAGGTGAGCCTATGGCCGTCTTCCGGGCACTATTATTGACTCAAACCATGCCATTGATTAAGGCTGAGTCTGGGATGTGTATATCTGTTTGATGTTAAACAGCCATATCACTTAGTCGCCTAGTACTACACCTCATGGGAAGAGATGGGGTGGTACAAATTCTACTAATTCTACAACATAACGCGGACGATGTCGGGGCCAAAAGCTAGTGTTATTGTCAAGAGGTTAGAGGTTTGCCGGATATTTTTTTTTGGCGGGTTTCAGAATAGTTTTAACTTTCCCTGGGACTTCCCGAGCGTTAATACTTGGTGTGTTAGTAGAATATATTGTTTTGTTAGACTATGTAAATTGCATACGACCACGGCTATCCTTAATATTTTGTTGTTTAATATTTTTCGTACGTTTCATACGTTTTTAGATCGTGATTTTTTAGTAGTCTGGTTTTACTTGAAATGTGCTAATTAAGTCCTTTCAAATGATACCAAACACGGCATATTTATAATTATTTTTAACACAATACTTTAAGACAGCTAGTGCTAGCTAGACACGTTATATAAGTATAGTCTGTAATGATACCTCATTTGTCCATCAGTGGCTGAGGAGCTATGAGGGAACAGATGAACCTAATACATCCCTTCTTTTGCCTCGCCGAAGTCGGGTAAAAAGAATCTTTCACATAACCGAAGCTATATTTATTATGTAACATGGGCTACGTTTTATCCCAATATTCTAATGGAATCAGGATTTACGAGAGTGAAATTGCCAGACGACGGTTGTCGATTATACTGTGACACAGAAGTTGTGAGTTTGATTCCCGCTCAATGCAAATGTCCATTTTTAACAAACATAAAGAAACTAAACGGGACCACCCCACCTCTACCCGAGGGTATTATAGTAGGCGATTAAGAGACAGGGCTTTTCTCCATCTGGCAGCAAACATTCAGCCCATGACCAATTTTCTTCTCTTCGGAATTTACGGTGGTAAAAATAAATAATAATAAAATTATGGATATTTAACTACCTTCTCGATGAATGATATTAAAATTGATGACGATAAAAGATGACACTGTGTAATTTATGTGTTTATGTATTGGTTGCGCCGATGTGGAAACTGTATTTTTTGACATGGAAACACACTCCTTTTAGATCCGTCTCCCCCTCCGCACTAACCATAGAGTAGGGCTAGCTGTAGCTTCCGTCCGCCATTGTGTGAGATGTGGACGGGCACTCCCGCTTTGAACTAGCCAGCGTAGGGACGGATCGCGAGCGCGTCTCTCAGAAATGAATAATATTTGTTGTATTTTAACCGCCTCATAGACCTTTACCGATCGGATGGTGCCTCTCGTGTGTTCCTCAAGGGATCTAGTGACGCTGACGGCAGCTCCTGAGCAAGGAAGAGAAGATCCGTGTACCGGCTGCGATGAAAAACACGTGGGTCGTGAAGGTTAGTGCATCCTCTCCTAATTTCTCGGGCTGCATTCACTGCCTGGATCGAATCCGCGGCAGCCCGGCCACCTGTCTTGTTTTGTGTGTAAAGTGTCAATGGAACAGTTAGCTGCTTCTTCGCAATACAGTCCACTCGCGCAAGTTGGCCCACGCGACACCATTTTTTGGTCCGGATCGAGCCGGATTCTTAGCCGTAGTTCGTATTTTGTTATTATTCTAATGGGAATGAGCGCACCGCACCTAAGTGCCTGGTTATTTTAGTAGAAAACCCCGCATCCAGACACTTAGGCTTAGAATTTGTTGTCCGTTCGCCGCTGGCTCGCATTGTACCTACCTAATACATAAATAGGTTAGGTATCATATCAACACTTAATCGTAGTTCGCAATTTTCGCATCGCACCTAAGTGCCTGGTTATTTTAGTAGAAAACCCCGCATCCAGACATTTAGGCTTAGATCTTAGGTATACTCAGACACCCTAGTGCATAGGCACAGTGTAATACCTAACGCATTTGGCTTTGTTTTGTTTTTTTCAATTACGTTGTTCTCGGCTCGCGTCGTATTTGCCTAGTACCTGCGTGGGTAGACACGTGGCTGTGCCTACCTCGCTCGCATCTCATCCCAATTCATACGAAAGTATTTTAATTTGAATAGATATTACGCAATACTTAATCTCGGAAATAATAGTTGAATCTAGACAGCGACCATCGCGTAGGTACGACCTTGTTGCTATGCGCGTTTGTTCAAGCGTGCATTCACAGTTGTAAGCACCTACCTACCTACATAGTTAACGCTCGCGCCGCCTCGCTGCTCTGTACCGCTAGGATTAAGTCATTTCATATTTATTGTTTACCGCACTTTAGTTTGAGATTTAATTGTAAACATGTCCCCAAAGGTTGATAAGACCGGTAAGGTTCAATTGAAACTTTTATACGCTAAAAAAGAAATGATTTACTCTCGCGTACAATCGATTTATGATAGTGCACTTAAAACCTCTGATTTGGTCATCAGAGATTCGTTCTTGTGTTCTATAGAAAACTTAGATAGTCTACGCACGGATTTCGAAACCTTAGTGCATGACATCAACGTTTTAGAGTTGAATTTGGATCCCGATTACTCAGTGAGTTATCAAGCCTTGTCGTCGTTTGACGATTTGTATTGTCGTATCAAGCGCGTCGCGAGGAGTTTGGAGAAGCCGTCTGACCGACCCAACCCCACTCGCGACCGACCTAAGTTGCCACCAATTCAAATACCCGAATTTGATGGTAACATTCGCAATTGGTGTCGATTTATAGATAGTTTTGAGAATACAATAGATAAGAACGATTCGTTGACAGATCACGAAAAATTGCATTATCTTGTTGAAAAATTGACTGGTAAAGCTATAACCGTTTGCGCTGGAATTACGTTTAGTGCCGGGAATTATAATTTAATTTTAAATACTTTGAAAGCTAAGTATGAGGATAAAAGATCGGTAGCTAACGCCTATTTGGATCAGATGTTTGATTTGAAATCTATTACGGCATGTAACGATCAAAACTTAGAGAAATTTCTAGACACTTTCGCGTCAGCTGTTCGCGCTGTAAAGAACCTAAAGATTGATGACCTCTGCGACTTCGTATTTTTGTATATGGGTTTAAGGAAATTAGATTCCGAAACCATTCGTTTGTTTGAGTCGGATCATCGCGGCAATAAAATTCCTAAGTTCGAAGACTTAGAAGGTTTTGTTCGCGAGCATATAAAAATATTACAACGCTCTTCATCGAAACATGAAGGCGCGAAGACAGTTGTTAGTCCCGCGCGCAAAATAGATGCGTCATCGAGGTCACTGAGGTCAACCCATACTTATGTTAATACCGCACCAGCACGTGTACAATCACCTGTTTGCTCTTTGTGTAGTACTCATCACTCGCAACTGTACAAGTGTCCTGGTTTCCTAAAATTGTCGCCTAGTGATCGTTATAAATTTGTTCGCGCTAATAATCTTTGTTTTAATTGTCTCGGTACTAAACACCGCGTGGGTTTATGTAATAGTGGAAATGGTTGTCGCAAATGTCAAGCGAGACACCACACTTTGCTTCATTTTGAAAATAGTAATGCCGCATCCAAGGTGAGCACAGTTGGTTCGTCGAGCGGTGACGCGCGGCAGCCTGCGCCGCAGCCGCAGCCCGAGCTCGCACGCGCTCCGGCCTGCCCGGGGACCGCTACGAATGACGTCACCTTGTGTTCGTTCTCCGCTAGTGCTGCCCTCACTACGGTTTGTCTTGCGACCGCTCGCGTGGTTATTGTTGATGCATTAGGTAAACCGCACATTGTTCGAGCGCTATTAGATGGCGCTTCGCAAAGTAATTTTATTACTCAAGATTGTTGTCAACGTCTTGGTTTCAATGTTGATAGGCGTTCAACCTACTCAGTGGTGACGGGTTTTGGAGGTTTGCAGTCAGCTGTTCATGGCACAGTTAAAACGAGGTTTGGATCTCGTTTTAATAATAAAATTTGGTTTGACATGGATTCGTTCGTTACGGATAAAATAACTGAACAGTTGCCTACCGTCCCAGTTGACACGTCTTTATTAACGAAATTTAAAGACTTACCTTTAGCTGATGAGACTTACGCTGTTCCTGGAGTCGTCGATATATTGATCGGCGCTTCAATTCTCCCGCACCTCCAGTTATCACGTAAGGTTCAAGGGGGTCCGACGTACCCCGCTCCGCACGCCCTGGAAACAGTTCTGGGTTTTGTTATAATTGGTTCTGCACCCGCTTCTATGGATAGTTTTAGTCACTCGACTGCCTCGTTCTGTTGCACCGTCGAGCCGCCACTGGAGTCTACCATCCGCAAGTTTTGGGAGATTGAGGAGGTCAATGTCCCACCAATCCTAAGCCCTGATGACAAGATGGCTGAGGAGATTTATTGTCGCACGACTACTCGCGATGAGCAGGGTCGTTATGTTGTCGCGCTCCCTTTCAAGGGAGATATTTTTTCGCTCGGCGACTCCCGTGCATCCGCTGAAAGACGCTTTCTTTGTTTAGAACGAAAGATGCAGGCGTCTCCAAAGTTAAAGCAAGCCTATGATGAGGTTGTCAACGAATATTTAGATAAAGGTTACATCTCACCTGCGCCTGCGGACACTGACGAGACCCAGCCTTCGTACGTTATCCCGCACCACGGAGTTATTAGAGAAGATAAGCTTACTACTAAACTCCGCGTAGTTCTAGATGGCAGTGCTAAGACTAGCACTTCCATGTCGCTTAATGACATTTTGTATTGTGGTCAAAATCTTCAAGGTAATTTATTTGACATAATTGTAAATTTTCGTTTATTCGCTGTGGCACTCTCTGCAGATATTCGACAAATGTTTTTGTGCCTTGAAGTGCGCGAACCCGATCGTAGGTTTCAACGATTTTTGTATAGATTTTCACCGCAAGAACCTTTAATGGTTTACGAGTTTAATCGTGTTTGCTTCGGGCTTAAATCTAGCCCTTTTCACGCACTTCGCACCGTCAAGCAGTTGGCCGCTGACGAGGGCGATGCATTTCCTAAAGCGAGAGCCACCATTGAGACTGGCTTATACATGGACGACTTCGTGTATAGTGTAGATAGCGAGGCCGAGGCTGTCGAGACGGCCGCTCAAGTTATAAGTCTCATGAAGGCGGGTCAATTTGATCTCGTGAAATGGACGAGCAACTCGCAAACAGCGTTAGAGTCGATTCCACCGTCGCACCGATTGTCTTCGGTTAAGGAGTTCGATGAAAGTGATACGCACAAGGTGCTTGGTTTAAGCTGGTCGCCCGCATCTGATACGTTTAGTTTGAAAAGTAGT
The DNA here is from genome assembly GCA_963662185.1 of Eilema griseolum. Taxonomy (NCBI): domain Eukaryota; kingdom Metazoa; phylum Arthropoda; class Insecta; order Lepidoptera; family Erebidae; genus Eilema; species Eilema griseolum. The sequence continues at coordinate 3,742,257 of OY759235.1, forward strand.
TCGACCCCGCAAACTTGTACTAAACGCATTATCCTGTCGTGTGTGGCACGGATATGGGACGTAATGGGATTCGTAGCTCCTGTCGTTCTGTACGCCAAACTACTTATAAAAGAGCTTTGGCTTTCGAATTGTGATTGGGACGACACCGCGCCCGACAACATTGCTAAGTTGTGGGCTCGCTTTAGAAAAGAACTCTCTGTGCTTGACCAAGTACAAATTCCGCGTCATGTAGGTATATCGCAACATAGTGTTGTTACGGTAGTAGGCTTCGCGGACGCTAGTGAGAGGGCGTATGGAGGAGTAGTCTATTTTCATGTCTCGAATGTAGGTAAGGTTTCAATTAGCCTTATAAGCGCGAAATCGAAGGTCTCTCCCCGTAAGGTCGTCTCTCTGGCACGCCTCGAGCTATGCGCTTTACTATTGTTGGTTAGATTGATCACCTCTATCGCCAATGCTTGTAGTAGTCGCATTAATATTAATAGAATTTTAGCTTTTTCGGACTCAACAGTCGCTTTGTGTTGGGCCCACTCTTCGCCCCATCGTTGGGACACCTTCGTCGCTAATAGAGTGGCAAAAATTCAATCGGAATTAGCGCCAAAAAATCTCTTTCACGTTGCTGGCGCCGACAACCCAGCCGATTGTCTCTCTCGTGGACTGCTTCCTTCGCAAATATTAGATCACCCGTTATGGTTTAGTGGACCGTCCTGGATTCATGCCGCGTTAGATAAGTGGCCAGTTAGTCAATTCAATCCCACTACGGTTTCCGAACCACCCGAGGAAAAGAAGCACTCGCTTGTGGTGTCGGTCCCGCGTGAAGAGTCCCTGGTTTTGTTGTTGGCTAATCGCGTCTCGTCTTGGTCGAGACTGTTGCGTTGTGTTGTTTATGTAGGCCGATTTTTGAGAATTTTATCTACACGCGGTCATATAACCGCCGCTGATTTAGATAAGGCTGAATTGATCATACTTCGCGAATTGCAGAAGTGTTATTTTGCTTCTGAATTTAAAAATTTAGAATTTAACAAACCTTGTAGTCGTTCTTTCCGACACTTGAAACCATTTTTGGAAGATGGACTCATTCGAGTAGGTGGTCGTTTGAGAAATTCAGGTTTAGGATTTGAACAAAGGCACCCAGTAATTCTCCCGCGTAAGGACCACGTATTAGATTTGTTAGTAGATTATCATCACAAGGTGAATTGTCACGCTGGTCCCGATTTGTTAATGTCTATTTTGAGACAGAAATACTGGATAATTTCCGCTCGTAATTTGATTCGCGCTAGAGTACACAGATGTGTACCTTGTTTTAAACTCCGCCCGCGTTTTATCGCGCCTGAAATGGCCGATCATCGCTCTTGTCGTGTTGTTCAATCCGCAAAACCTTTCGTACACACCGGCACAGACTTTGCTGGGCCTTTCAAGGTCACCATTGCTCGTGGTCGTGGCATTCGCTCCACGAAAGCTTATGTTTGTTTGTTCATTTGTATGACAACTCGCGCGGTTCATATAGAGTTGACCGGTGATTTAAGTACGCCAAATTTTATGTCCGCTTTTAAACGTTTTTTGTCGCGTCGGGGTCCGGTTAAGCGCATGTATTCGGACAACGGTACAAACTATGTAGGGGCCCGACGTAGTATTTCGGAATTGCACACATTCTTACGGTCTAAGTACTACCAAAGTGAATTCGCTCACATCTTAGCCGAAAATCGCATTGAATGGTACTTTAACACGCCTGCAGCTAGTCATTTTGGTGGTAATTGGGAAGCGAATATTAAAAGCCTTAAGTCGCATCTGTTTCGCGTCATAGGCGAACAGATTCTCTCGTTCGAGGAGTTGAGTACCGTACTCGCGCAAGTAGAGGCGGTGATGAACACGCGTCCGCTGTGTCGGACTCTATCTAGCGATCCGTCAGAGCCGTTAGCGCTGACGCCAGCTCACTTCTTAAATATGACTCCTTTAAAATATTTGCCCGCAATAGATGTTGATGACGATAGAATACACCTCCTAACTCGTCACGCTCTTTTAGATAAGATGGTCCAATCGTTTTGGAATCGTTGGAGAACCGATTATTTGCACACGCTGCAGTCACGTCAAAAATGGAATACTCCATCCAACCCAATTACTGTAGGTACGGTGGTAGTCCTTATGACTGAGAATGCGCCTCCTTTACATTGGCCTCTAGGAGTAGTAGAGGAAATTTTTCCCGATGCCCGCGGGATAACTCGTGTTGTACGGGTTAAAACTGCAACCGGATCGTATCTGCGCCCGGTTGTTCGCCTCTGCCCTCTGCCTAGCCAGCAGTAGGCACGAGTTCCAATCTATGTTTATATTTTAGTTGTTATTTCGCAAACCTAGATTTAGATTAGACATTAGTTTTGTTCCACATTTTTCGTTTCGAAGGTAACCCTTCAAGCCGGGGGGAATGGTTGCGCCGATGTGGAAACTGTATTTTTTGACATGGAAACACACTCCTTTTAGATCCGTCTCCCCCTCCGCACTAACCATAGAGTAGGGCTAGCTGTAGCTTCCGTCCGCCATTGTGTGAGATGTGGACGGGCACTCCCGCTTTGAACTAGCCAGCGTAGGGACGGATCGCGAGCGCGTCTCTCAGAAATGAATAATATTTGTTGTATTTTAACCGCCTCATAGACCTTTACCGATCGGATGGTGCCTCTCGTGTGTTCCTCAAGGGATCTAGTGACGCTGACGGCAGCTCCTGAGCAAGGAAGAGAAGATCCGTGTACCGGCTGCGATGAAAAACACGTGGGTCGTGAAGGTTAGTGCATCCTCTCCTAATTTCTCGGGCTGCATTCACTGCCTGGATCGAATCCGCGGCAGCCCGGCCACCTGTCTTGTTTTGTGTGTAAAGTGTCAATGGAACAGTTAGCTACTTCCCGCAATACAGTCCATTACCGCACTCGGCCATGCGCCACCATGTATATTTTGAAATGCCTTCAATAGAGCACAAATTATTTTCACTGTTTCTTATCGCTGAAAAATAACAAAAAGACCCGAAAACCGAGAGAGATGCGGAACAAACAGCGTAGTGGGCCTTTACAAACAATATTATTGACTGGACCAGCTGTTTGAACAACAATATTTGTTTGTGTACCGCCTGTGGTGTAATAGCAACAGTATTACGACCTCATTTGGTCCGCGAGGATGAGTACATCATTGTGGAAAAATATATTGAATTAAGTACTTGATTTTACGCATTGTTTTGACCGCTTATGTACTCGTATGTTATCGATTTAGTAGCAGTGATTTGAGGATATGAAATAAATTTTAACATATATATATATATATATATATATATATACATATAATCACGCCTTTATCCCCGGAGGGTTAGGCAGAGGTGAATTGACACTCACATTTCACCAATCATTGCATTCGATCACACGTAATAGGGTTGAGCTTATTGACGTCTTCTGGGTACTATTGTTGAGCAAACCATGCATCTGAGGCAGAGTCTGGGCTGTATATATCTTTCAGCCGTACCCCTTAGTCGCCTTGTACGATACCGCATTGGAAGAGATGGTATTCTCCAAATTCCGCTCTGCCGGGAACCACGCGGCTAATATCCCAAGTTTTTTTTTTCAAATATCTCCAAAACAGGCACACCGTTTTATACAATTGTATTATTGTATATATTTAATGTTAAATAGTGCCATTTAGATTAAAAGTAAGCGTGAGTTCTAAAATGTGATGTGTGTAAGGGACTTGATAACGTTTAACGTTTATGAAACTAGGAGATAGGACACGACAGTATTCCTATCCTAATTGAGCAGCCCGACTGAGGAAGTACCTCCACCCTACAGAATACTACGGTTATAATAACCTCGCGTTGTGTTCCCGATGGTGAGTAGGGTAGCCAGAGCTCACTGCAGAGTTTTGTCCTGTCAGTGGGAAGACCGAAGGCTTGTCCTGATTATGTTTTCTGCGCTGACGGCACAGAAACTCTCCGTTCTAACAGGTTCAGTAACACGGGTGTGTCTCCTCTGGTGTTGCACACGTTCATAGGTTACGGTAACCACTTTTCTCTATTCTAATTTGTTCTATTCTTCAATCCTTAGATATTTCACAGAATTCTCTACCTACCCTAGTGGTAGGAAATTGGCGTGATGTGTATGTACTTCCTATTAATATTTTAAATTTCACTTTCACGCTAAGTGAAAGTTTATGAGAATGGAATATAGATAAAATTTGGTTATCGCACCTTTTGGTTTATCTCCAGTTCTACTCTGCTAATTATTATAACAATATAACAAGATTATTAGTCTAACTAAGACCTTTCTAATAAAAACCACATTAAAATAAATATAAATAAAATAAATATTCCAAGACATTCTACACAACGCTATCTAGACCCATGGTAAGCATAGCTTAACTAGCTTGTGTTATGGGATCTAGAATGCGGATAAACATACTTAGATACTTTTTTTTTGTAAATACATACATATTATACATAGAAACACCCAGACCAATGCAAATATACATATTCATGCATACACATATTTGCACTGAGCGGGAATCAACTCAGTAGTTTTTGCGTCCATCACGAAAAGACAAGAATTCGAAACCGCTAATGTAACATCTATCCGTGTAGTGGCGGGAGTAATAATACAAGTATTACCACCCCATCTTATCTGGAGGGTGTCATAGGAGGCGACTAGCGGAAAAATATGCAGGCGATATCACTGTGAGTGAAGGAAATCTTGAAATAAAACCCTGTACCAACCTGTCTGGCCAGCGTTAAAACAGTAGGCCAATGCCTCCCAACATTAGGACAGGCCTATGTCCAGCAGTGGACTGCAATAGTCTTGATTGATTGTTTGATTGAACATAATAATATAATTATAAGCTTTATTTCATTCCATGCAAACATATTACAATATCATAATTCATGCATTAAATTGGCAATATTAAAAGAAACAAATGTTTTAAACAATAAATTGAAAAAGTGTGATGTAAATGGAATAATGATAATTAAAATAATGTCATTGTAATAATGAACAATAACAATAAAAATAATATTGCTATCTATTCTGTTTGTATGGAACCCGTTCGGGTAAAAGCCTCCTCCAAGGAATTCCATTCTTTCCTATCTTGTGCTGTTTCAATCCATCCTCGACCTGCCACTTTCACTATTTCGTCTGCCCATCGGGCATAGGGTCGGCCTCTCGCTCAAGTGCCTTGCGGTCCTAACCATTTTACGACCTCTTTTGACCATCTGTGGTCAGTGTACCTAGCCACGTGTCCTGCCCATTTCCATTTTCTTTGGATTGAATGAACATAACATAACCTAAGTGTTTTTATATCTCTCCAATTTACAACTAATTTACATTATACGGTTACTCAAGTTCAGTGAGTTGGAGCCGCAAAACCACTTCGTGCCAATAACAGTGGAAACCCTGGGAAGCTGGAGCAAAGAGGCCAAAAGCCTTGTAAAGGCGATTGGGCAAAGGCTCATAGAGGCCTCAGGTGAGTCATGGTCCTTATCATTCCTGGTGCAGAGGCTGGCCAATGCAATCCTGCGTGGAAACGCAGCAAGTGTAAAGGGCACCTTTGCACCGAGAGCGATCAGGGGTGGGTTATTCGATTAGAAAAAAATAATAATAAAATTAATTTACTGTGGAAAACAATTTATTTTTGTAATAAGCAGTAATAAATTATCACTATTATCAATAGGTACTAAAAAGAACTACGCTGTATGAAATGTATTTTTTAATGAAATTTTAAAGCAATAAATTTGCTAACTCACAATAGCAAATCAATTTATATTAGAAAAAGTGCTCCTAACGGGACTTTAACCAGCAACCATACCCTTACAGTGGAAATTTCGAATACTTAATATGTGTTCCTGTTACTCAGTTAGTCAAAGTATTCCCCCTGTAAGGAACTGATCACGGGATCACCTCCTGTCTTAAGCCTTTTTTTAATCTATATCGATGTTAGTGTTAACTATTAAACTACCGCGGTAGCCTAGTGGTATGGGTAATGGACTGCTGAGAAGAGGTCTCGGGTTCAATCCCAGGTTTTAGCTCACACCAATGACTATTCGATGCTTTTCGAAGTTATGTGTGTATTTATCGCAGGCTTATAACTGCCCGGTTAATGGCAATAGGCTCGCCACCTATTACATTGGGACCTAAACATAAACTGGCGAAATGTGGGTGCCAGCACCTCTGGCTACCCCTTCGGGGATATAGGCGTGAGTTTATGTTATGTATGTATTAAACTACTTGTAATTGAGTTCAGTAATACATGACATAATTGCTATTATAAAAAATGAATGTTAATATTATTCAATAACTTGTTCCGTAATGGCAACGCCATTTAATTTGTAAACGTTTCTTGACCCACGTAATTAGATTAACAAGTTGATTTACACACATACATACATAAGTAATTATTATTGTAATGGCGATGATTATATTCATCGATAGAAGATATTTTTTGAAGTCGGATTTCATACCACAGTCCAACAAGTTTATGAGTTGGTCCATGTCATGGTATTAAACGCCAAAATTCAAAAGAACCATGGGATTATTTAAACTGTAGGATGAAAAACTCGTGGTGTGAAATGCTCCATTACCCGAATAACGATACTTCTGCAAAAGTCTGTTTTATACATATTTCTTTTTTTTTTGTCTTCATCTTCTAGATACATTTTTAGAGAAATACTTTCACATGGAAATTTTGTGCATAATTCTCAGTATGAATAATATTTGCAATAAATATACTATTAAGGAACACAGTTCTAAATTACATAGTGTTAAAAGTTTTAATTATTTTTAAACCAAACCCCGAAAATTCCTGAACCGTTATATAACTAGAAAAAGTTATTTTTATACTATGACAAATAATTAAATGTATGTAAACATTATTCTATGCATATGTGTGAATGTATTTTCTGCTTAAGAGCATTGAGGTATTAAATCTCCTGTTAAAAATACTACATTTCACTACTTAACAAAATCCGTTCAACTAAACTTACATTAAACGCAGACACCTTAGTAACGTTAGGCATACCCCCTATTACGTGGGACCGAATACAATTATGCCTGACATGTGGGTGTTATTTCACCTCTGCTTAACCCTCCAGGGATAGAGGCGTGATTATATGTATGTATGTATGTACCTACCTTGAGTAAAATGTGATATCGCGGTTTATTTGAAATTGTAGTTTCACATATTCATAATTTGAATTCAGTAGGTATCACTAACCAGTATAACAGTTTCCACATATAATATAGCCATAGTTCACGGTAACCACTTTCCATCAGGTGGGCAGTGTGCTTGTCTGTAACTATATGTAAATATAACTGCAGACTACGAGGTTTCGAGTTCGATTCCATGTTCTAAATATATAAACGTAATTTCTTTCTCCCTTGTAAACCGAAAAATATACATACATACACACATACATAAAATCACGACCGTCTCCCATAGGGGTAGGCAGAGATCAAGGATCTCCATTTGCTACGATCCTGACATACTACTCTCGCTTCATTCACTCTCAATACATTCTTCATATATAGTGTTGATATTAATACATTCCGGCCTATCACTTCATAAATATACAGTTCTGACAATATTATATAAGTTACAAAAATTTGTAAAAGTAAAAACCAAAAAGTTACAATCATAACTTACTTGTAAGTACGCAGCGTCAGACACAAGGCCACACAGTAGCGCCCCTGTGAGCGCCCTCAGAACAGCTTTCCCCATTTCCCCACACATTTTGACAATTACTATACAATTTGTAAACTATAAAATAAAAATAAAAAATACAAATGTTCAATTTTTTATGATTGTAAGAGTGTGCACGAGTGATCGGTCTTACTGAGTGGTAAGCAGTGTTGTGCAGGTAGCCTCCCCACTAGTAAAGAGTCGTGGTAGGGTTTGACGCTGTTGAAAGAGTTTAGTTCAACACTATCGAATATATGTACATACATACATGCATATATATATATATATATATAATCACGCCTTTATCCCCGGAGGGTTAGGCACAGGTGAATTAACACCCACATTTCATCAATCATTGAATTCGGTCCCACGTAATAGGGGGTGAGTCTATTGGGTATTAAAACATATATATCGAATATAAATATGTTCTAATATTAATATGCTGATGTATTTTTAAAAAATGTTAATATTTTTTTATACTATGAACTATCCTGACGATGACAGCTTTTAAAAAAAAACTGGTCATGTGCGAGTAGAACTCGCACACGACGGGTTCCGTACCGTTATCTGTTTTCAGTATAGCTGGTTTTCAATATTCAGCAGTGGTAGAAATACATTGTAGCTATCAGTTTACGAGTTACAGATTGGTAGCTGACAGACACAGACAGTGTAGTCTTAGTGATAGGGTTCCGCTTGTACTATTTTAGTACGTAACCCTAAAAAGCAGTTTAAATGCGTTTAGGTGTTGTGATGTTAAAGGCAGATTTACATAGATAAAATAGGTTATAATTATAACACCCCTCGTTATGCTTTGGGGGTTAAAGTCAATATTAGTTAAAAATTAGGTTAAAATACGGTTAACTAATGCCAATTATGATCCCTGCTGCGGTTTTTCCAAGCGCCTATAATATAAGGTTTTTCAAGAGGGGCATTAAAAGGTTTCTTCAGGGTCGACAGCACGAGTGCGAATCCTCTGGTGTTGAACACGTTCATAGGCCACTGTAACCACTTCGCATCAGGTGGGCAATGTGCTTGTCAACCACCTAAGTGGTATAAAAAAACTTTTGAACTTATGTCACTTGCATGAATGAACGTTATAGCTTTGTTCAATTATTAAACCGCTACAATTTAGATGTAGCATTTATTATTAACCGATTTTTAAAAAGGAGAATATTCTTAGTTCAGTTGTTTTTACGAAATTTTTCATAGCTGAGTCAAGACGAGTCAGCAAGTACCAAGTTTATTCAGTGAATATAGCTGTAGTAACAATTTAGTTCAAAAATTTCAAATTCAAAGATATCACTGGAATTATTTCACTCACGAAATGTTTTTTGACGAAACATTTTATCTGATGAAAACTCGCCTGACATGTAACGCTTTGGGATCGACTTTGCACTAAAAAACATGTCAACACGCTTTATAGGATTAAGCCAAAATGGTTTATTCTGTCATTTTTGACAGTTCATTTTGACAGAATAATCGTTATTTTGTGTTGTTATATTTTGTGTATTTTCTGTGCAAAATAAAATATGCAAGTATTTTTATTTTATAGAAGTAATTTACAATTATAATGTTGTCGGAATTAAAGTGACCAGTAATTTTTAAAAGTTTTCGCAATTTGAAAAAAATATTTTATAGAATTCTATAACGAATTATCTGTCCCATGTTGTCTGTGTCTTAGTCTGTTTCAAAGTTCCTGTTTGTTTCTGTTGATTTTCAACAACCATGGTCAAGGATAAACTATGACTAGATTTCAACAATGGAATTTTACCTCACTACCACGGATTGTCATGGATGCTCAAGACCGTGCGAAGTGGGAAAACTGGATAGGCCTGGTATTGGCTAGAATACGAGGACTTTTGGCACTACCCTACCCAGACACTGCAAAAAATACTACTTAATTTTTAATTTTACTGTTATGCTGTTTAAGTCAAAATTTAATGCTAATTTTGCTGTTATTTATCCAATTTACATTGTCTTATGCCCAATTAAAACTTTAAGTTGTGTTCTCTATTAACTTTACCAGACTCCATTCAGTTATCGCAAGCAACAAAACCATTCATACCTGATTGGAGAGTACGCATGATACGCTGTACGAATACAATATAGTCTCACTGTTGTAAAGCCTATACAACGACCTTCAATTTAACTAGCTTTCTTGTGTACATTCAGTTCATACGTCAACTTCACGTAGGAACAGAACAACTGATTTTAATTAGTCTTTGCTTGTTAATGAACACCGATTGATACTCTCTGTGACAGTTTTGTTCATTTCTTGCTTAATGATGACTGCTGTAGAAATAGAGTAGGCAAGAAATTTCTGTGTGACTTTGGTTTATACGAAAACCAACCGTAGCATCTACGGTGACCCATTTTGTGATTATTTTTTTGGAACGTACCTCAAAATGACTTCACTGACGTTAACCTAAAGGGAAAGTTTCAGGACTGATGAATGGTGACCCATTACAGATACTATATTTCTACGACAGTCACAAATTTCTAATGCAATTATGGAATCAGAATATGGTAATTGAAACTCATTAAAATATATAATAAACGAAGCTGCTTGCTGATTTTAAAGTGAATAATAGACTGGCCTCGTATTGATTTCAATAATTAGAAAATACTTCAGCATTACTTCCTCTTACTTCATACAACGTACGGCTGGTGTTACACAAGGGATTCCTTACCGTGGCTGATGAAATATCCTAGCAAAATTATGTACGTAAAATCCTGTGGAAAAGAAAATGAGCAGAAACAAAAGTAGATGTATCTTTTATAATTGTTGTTATTTTGTAAAATAAATATATGAGACTGTGGGACTGACGGACGAAATTCTAGTTCTTTATTTCGGGATAGCGAGGACAGATGGTAGTCGCTTCTGAAAGATCTAGCATAAGCCAAATTAAGAGTTGTCTAAGTTAAAGATTGTAGTAAATAGTATCTTATATTAGTGTGTGATAGTATAATACAGTGGAAAGTAAGCACTTATAGGTAGGTACGCACGACGGTATTTACCTCCAAAGGAGCAGTGCGTCCTCTGCCCTACAGAATACCGTGGCTATAATAACATCGTGTTGCGTTCCCGGCGGTGAGTTGGGTAGCCAGAGCTTACTAGAGAGTTTTTGTGCTGTCAGTGGGAAGACTAAAGGCTTGTGCTGTGTGTGTGTCTTCTACACTGACGGCACAGAAACTATCTGTGTTTTACAAGGCCGGCAGCTCGAGTGTGTCTCACCTGGTGTTGCATACGTCACGTCCAAAGACCACGGTAACCACTTTCCATCAGGTCGACCGCGTGCTTATTGGCCATATAACTGGTGCAATGCAATTGCAATTCTAATTTTCTAAAAATTTAAACAGCACTAACTCCTCTGATGGCAGAACAGATACTCCCTCAATGCACTACCCGCAGATCTCATTCAATTAATCAAGCGATGTCTGGAACTTAGTTCTTTGTTAGATGACCTCTTTACGAATTTTAGCTTTTAAAATAACTTCAAGCATAGCTCGCTTCAAAGTCCAGGGACTGACATTTAATTTGTAGACTAGTCTTATCATCAATATCCGTGTATCGATACCGTGAGGCATTCATAATTATTGACTATTATTTGACTCCTTTGTATAACGGTTAGGGATTTTTACAATTAGACTAGATGTACGGAACAAAACGTAGGGAGGTACCGGTATCGCGAAAGACCACAGCCCAATCACTAATATGGCTATCATATTTTTAGAGATAGGTGTCAAAATTTATTACATAAACTAACGATTCCGTGGAATGGCGAAAATAAGAACTACGGTTGTCACTGTCAAATGATTTGACAGTGACAATCGTTAACTATACAGCAAACCAAAGACAATTTGGCACGATTTGTCACTTTTGAAGGGAAACTTGCGGTCATTCACCTCGTGGAAAGTTCACGGGTTTCAAAGTAACCTGTTCCAAATTCAAATTTTAAAATTCAATCTCACCTCATTCAGGAACCATGACACAATTTATTGTCATTAGTTTTATTTCCCTAGTAGCATATAATTTAATCGGTTTTATAAAAACAGGCAGAGTACACCAAACTTTTTCACTGCAAAAAATTAATTATTTTGATTATAACGTGTTTGATTATGAAGATAGTTGCTATACAATACATAACGTGATATAATCGGCGTAATACATCGTAATCTTTATCGCGTGGTGCGTGTAACATACACAATATCGTACGTAATTCATTACCCACCTTTAACCAACTTTCGTTTTCACGGGCCGGTAGACGCGACATTGACCGCTTGTCGTATGTTTCCCAGTTCGTTTGTTTTATGTCTGTTCCACACAATGTGAGTAGTTGACCGTCGGTGTCAAGTAAAATCATAGTTTTATTACACGTCAAAATATCAGAATTCTAGAAAGGTGCCCAATTTCATTTTTGTGTTTGTACAGAGCTCTTAGAATTATATTCCATATTATGATTTATTTCTTTAAGAAGTCATGTAAATGCATTTACCAATACCGTCAAACTAGGAATCATCATTATAGCAATCATAGCATTTGGAATGTTGACTTTTAATTATTTAGTTTCATATTAGCTTCTTTTTTTAAAGAATATAACCAACCCAGGACCGATCGTAAGGCCGTCTCCTTAACCCCTAAGCTACCAACATTATATTAAGACGCAGTCATTAAAATAAATAAAAAAACCTAGATAAAAAAACATGCTTATCTAAAGTATCGTATAACCGCGGTAGCCTAGTGGTATGGGTAATGGACTGCTAAGACGAGGTCTCAGGTTCGATCCCAGGTTTTACCATGGCACACACCAATATCTTTTCAATGCTTCTCGAAGTTATGTATGTATTTATCGCAGGTTTATGGCCTGGTAATAAGTGCCCGATTAATAGAAATAGGCTCGCCACCTATTACATTGGGACCTAAACAAAAACTGGTGAAATGTGGGTGCTAGCACCTCTGCCTACCCCTTCGGGGATATAGACGTGAGTTTATATGTTATGTCTAAAGTATTGTTTCCACGTGTCTGCTATATTGCAGACACTATTGTCACATGTACGTGCGTCAGTGGATAGGTGTAAGAGTTCGTCATTCTTCATCTTGAGCAGGCCAATCGGCAGTAAAACCAAGTAGTATGGCTCAAAGTAGTAGGACGCTTCTATAAACGCCTATCGATAGTAGTACCAAGCTCCCAATGCAGCTCAAATTAGAAAACCTCGTTCTGCAGCAGGACGTTCGTTAATTTTTGTGATTGTAGATTTCAAATCACATCAATTAGCTGCAAAAATAATGTTATCAGCGGCAATTGTTCTATTGTTACTTGAGATTACAGGTCAAAACTTAAGACTACAGATTTAAAGTATTTTAAGGTTAACTTTTAGTATTTTGATTGGCAATGTTGTGATAGAGTTCATACGATAATTGTTGTTATTGTATAGGTACTTACTCCACCCTTGACCTTGCTATTGTAAGGGTTTGAAAAATATTTGTCCATCTGTCCATAGATTAAATCCAAGACCCTAAGTTGTGGAAATACAATTTAATCACACGGACAAAGTGATAGAATACAATCTTAATAACATTATTAGGGAGTTTTTTACGTGCTAAAAATCTCCACGGATAATTCCCCCTACCACTCCGAAGCCGGCTGAAGGTGAGGTTGACAAGTATATCCTTCGCACCCCGACTGACCCAGGGCCATCTCTATCGATTTGGCCCTGTGGGGACACTAAGTCCTCCGACTCTCGAATTGCCTCAGAACGCGAGCAGCTTGGCTTGCGATCCTCCTCTTTCGCTCCCACACCGCCTCCTTCTTCACGAGCATTAAATGCTCGCATAAGGAGGCGCCGGCCGTCCACACATCCACGCAGCGAACCACTGCCGCGAGCAAGGCGGCGAGCGTGAGAACTCTCACTCCTAGGGCCGTCACCAGCTCCCGTCTCGGCGTCCCCCACGTCGGACACTCCGGAGCCCCACACACTAATAATGAGCCCAAACACTTCCTAACAATGTAGGGCTCCACAGAATGCCTCGTCTATAAAAATCTCGTGTTATGGTCCCAGCAGTGAGTAGGGTATCCAGAGGTCACTGGTGAGTTTGTGTGCTGTCAGGGGGAAGACTTGTCCTGATTGTTTCTTCTGCACTGACAGCAAAGAAATTCTCTGTTCATACAGGGTCGGTAGCACGGGTGTAACTCCCCTGTTGTTGTACACGTTCATAGGTCACGGTGACTACTTTCCATCAGATACTTGTCTACCACCTATGTTGTATAAAAAACGTGTTTCTAATAATATCAATATGTGTACTTCGAAGAACTATTTTCTATTAGATATCCTTTTATTAATGTCACTTGTTACTCGTACTTAGTTGGTATAATCTAATATAATGCCCTCTCGTTCTAACACAGTACTTTAAAACTCCTGAGCCCGAATTACTGGTCAGTTGCGAAAATACTAGTTGCTACATGGTCCTTCGGAAACTTGTTCCTAGCAGAGCCGTGCAATAATTCGCTCTCAACTAGAAGTTTGGTAGGTAATTGTGTAACACAGTCATTGACTGTACCAGAAGCGTTTTGAGAGTATTTTTTGATTGGTAGTACTCGTAGTTTTGAGCGTAAGTATGTAATGTACTTTTCTGTACCAATAAGCTTTATATGTCCAAAACGGTCGTGGTCAAGTGTTAAGTTTCCTAGGTGTAGTTGCCATTTGGATGGGTGACCGATTAGTAGTATTCTTGCATTAGTTTCAGTTGCATACAAGGTATTCACTTCTGAGTCCTTCATCTGCTCAGCACGTGGCTGACAGTGATAATGCAGAGCGCGAGTGCATGGGCTGCCGACTCCTTCTGTGAGCAATTAATGCTCGAGAAGTAGGCGGGGGAATGGGGCTGTAGAAAATGTAGGTCCCTTCCGTCCCGCATAATCTGCTATGCACGTAGGTGACTCTGACGTCGGAGGCCGTCCTGCATGAGCGCAGGCCTGGCGAAGACAAGTGGAGCCGCCTATTACTCTAGCAGCAACAGGCCGAGATGGCGACCCAATCCCTGCCCTTTCCCCTTCTTCTGGAGAAAGATGGGGACGCCGTAACCCCCGTAACACACGATGTGGCCTACTGAGGCCTGGGGTCAGACGGTTGCACGAGGTATATACCAGAGGAATTCAATATTTTTATGAAGCGACTGCTATACAACCTCGAAAACCCATTGACGATATCGAACTTCGACCAGTTAGACCAGCTGTCGAACTTTTTATGGCTCCAACTACACGTAACGACTGCCAAAGATACTCGTATGGCTACTGGCACGGAGTTACAATGTCTATAGAATTGTCACCCATCTTAATTGGCTAGTATTGCTTAACTTTGCAATGTTGCTATCACTTAGCCACGAGGTAAAGTATATAGTAATTTTGTATATAAAGAGGGTTTCGTATTATCATTACACGAAGAAAACGAACTCGCATATAACCAGCCTGTAATTTTAACAACATTAAGGATAAGATAAACATTAAGGTTTATATAACGTGCCTTGTGACAGGGTTTAAGTCTCTTCCATTACCCGTTATAATGGGCACACCACACTGCTGTTCTAACGTTCACATAATATCTACATGACAATGATACTTTTGTTTCCTCAGAATCCTGTGAGGTGTTGGATCATATAACGAATGTAGGGTGGGTCCGCAACAAACTCGTGCAGTACAGACCATTGGATGTGGAACTAACTACTGAAACAACGTAGTTCGATGTACTTGGACTGTTTACACGGATGTAGGAATAGAATAGAATAGACATATCAATATGGACAGTTATGAAACTTTACTTTTGTCAATATGAATATATTCTTCGAGATTAACTCGGGGCAAGCTTACTCATTTACCTTTGCTGCGTCATATGTGTGGGTCTTTTTTTTTATCTAGAACACGCCAACTTGACTTCATCTCGCCTTATGGTAAGCTAAGGGCAAAGTCTTGATAGAATGTAGCTACGGGCATCATGTCAAACAATTCATCTGAGCACAAACCATTGTATAGGCGGTAGAACACACACAGTGAGGCAAAATCCCTCCTAAGGCTAAGAGGTTCCACTCTACCTGTGAGTATGGGATTGTCAACCAGCCTCAATGCCCGTCTTTGCAACGAGTATATCGTACAACGTACATCGTACAACGAGTATATCGTATATTCTGCACAGTGTAAGGGTGACATCTAAGCCCTGCACGTGTTGTCCTATGCCATAAAGGAGAGGGTGGGATTAGTTGGAAGAGCTCATCAGAACACTCACCATGGTAGAGACGGTAAAATACAGCCAAGGAAGAAACATCTCTACGCATTTGCAAAGGCTTTAGGGTGTTCGTGACCTCAGGATTCCCAATAATTCGGACCGCGCGTCCCTGCAACCTATCGAGAGCATCTAGTAGGCATTAAAACATTTGTCTGGTAGTGCTTCGCCGTCACCTCTGGTTGCCATACGAACATTTATGGTAGTCTTTACGGGTAGTTGTAGCTTTTAGGGTCTAACAACTGGTCTAATGGCAATGCTTCGATTTCGCCTCTCGGTTGTGGAGGCCAGATGGCAGTCACTTCACGGAAAATATCGATCGCAATCAAAATATATTGCTGGATCTGTAATAAAAGATTGTCTCTGAATTCTATTTTTTTCTTTTGTTTTTTTTTTTCAACTTTCTTCCTAACTTTCTCTTTTAAGCCACTCCATAATTTCAACATCTGTGTAAACAAGAACTCGGCAGAAGGGTACTAGATAGAGCAAGTTAGTGAAGGCTATTTCTCTCAGTTTAATAGTTGCTAACAATATCGACCACTGGCCAGGACGTTTAGACTCTATCCTTTCATTTATAAATAATGTTCTGTGAAAACGTCGAGTACGACACTCGAGGTGACCACTCAAAGGAGACTGGAGTGGCTTAAGTGCAGAAAAATCTACCATGTGTGTATTGCGGCTATGTTATGTGCTAGCAGTCCAGTTTTTTTTTACGTGCTCGATTTGGCCTTTTCCTCGGGTGTGGGGCCCACAGAGTCCCCAACTCGTCCCCGGACCGTTTAGTACCCCTAGTAAAAAAACTATCGTAAACGTATCGAGCGAACGAAGCATTGCGATTGGCCGCCTGTATACTGGGAACCAGAGTGAGTGTGAAACCGGCCAATCGCAAAGCTCGGTTCTCTCGATATGTTTAAGATAAGATTTCGATAATTTTTCGTGCTAGGGTTACTGATTTTGTACGGAAAATTCAAAAGTCTACTAACAATAGTGTCACGTACTAGGTTTAATTATGAATTACTATCAAGGGAACAATTTTTAGGCCAGTTACCCTAACCACTTCCTAGTTAAAACCCTATCACAAATTTTGTACGACCTTTTTTATACCACTTGGGTGGCAAACAAGCACATGGCCCACCTGATAGAAAGTGGTTACCGTGGCCGTGTGCAACACCAGAGGAGCGACACTCGCGCTGCCGACCCTGTAAGTACAGAGAGTTTCAATGACGTCAGTGTAGAAGTTTGTCTTCTACACATCAGTGTCACGCACGGACAAGCCTTTGGTTATCCCACTGATAGCATAAAAGCTCTCCAGTGAGCACTGGCTACCCTACTCACCGCCGAGAACACACCACAAGGTTATTATGGCTGCGGTATTTTGTAGAGCGTAGGTACTCCTCCAGTTGGACTTCTCAGTTTTTTTTTATATTGGACACGTCAATTTGACTTCGCCTCGCCTTATGGTAAGCTGAAGGCAAAGTCTCAGAAAACAGGGTCACCATTACTCACATATACCATGTTACAATGGTGACACTCAGCTTGACGACCTCGTCATATGTTAGACGGAGATACCTTCTTCAATATCTTTTTATGTAACTTTTCGACTTTAAAAATTTAAAACTACTTAGAATGGACATGGCCAAGTTGGAATTGGTAAGCAAAGTAATCCCTATGAGCACTTTCAGTTCAAAATTACTTGTACAAATGTAAGTGCTACTCTAAAATATGCAAGCCATGTTGTATACTAACTATTAACAGTTAAGAGGAAGCTATTCCTCGATTCAAAGTCGGCAGAATGTATAGAATATATGCCAGTATTAAGAAATAAATGATTAAGCAGGACAATGGGAGTGCTGTATCGTACTCAAATGGTAAACACAGGATTCTGTTTCATTACGCCCAAAATTAGACGCACGAAATTTACGATGAGATTACTATTATGTTATGTTACATGATATCTCTAAGCCAGCATTTCCCACACCCGAGGAGGGAGGGGTACGAGTGACATGCTTGCCAACTTTACTCCCGGTTACCAATAATGCCCAACAGATACAGTGCGTTTTATTTGGTTCGAGTCCGACAAAACCTCTCCCACCGACTCCGACGGGGAGGGGCTGGGCGATTAATGGGAATTTTTCTTTTTGCTGATTTACAGATGATGTTCTGGCGCAGGTTGGGAATTTAGACGGCAGTCACTCCCGTA
The DNA here is from genome assembly GCA_963662185.1 of Eilema griseolum. Lineage (NCBI taxonomy): Eukaryota > Metazoa > Arthropoda > Insecta > Lepidoptera > Erebidae > Eilema > Eilema griseolum. The sequence goes on from OY759235.1 coordinate 3,760,420, forward strand.
AATGTTTTTTACATTAGATCACATACATTTCAAACTGGAAAGTCAGTTTTACCCCGCGAATGATTTGATGCCGTGGAATATCGGAAAAGCATAGGTGGCTGGTGATCTTAAGGACGACGGTAGGGCGCCGTACACCCACCCACCACCCGATACTGCATTCAAATACAAAATACCTTCCAACTTATAGGGAAAATATGTTTGCACGTAGGTGACAGGTAAACGAAAGTGGAATCTATGCGCGAAATCATAAAAATATTAGTTTATTTTGAATTCAGCGCCAATCGCGGCAGCATTCTCACACTTTAATTTTTCTTATTGCCACTCGAAGGAGCACGTGTTCCGACTTAATTCTGTAATAACGTTTCGTAGACTTTCATGTAACAAAATATTCGTGGGAAATACCTAAGAGTTGGCATCAATCTAAGTGGAATTTTCGCAAGTGGAATAACATTCATATGGAAGCGCGCATTTCCAGAATTCCTTAGCAAATGTAACATTTGTATCTAGCATAATAACAGTCTTTCTCAAATTTCCTAGTTCTTTTTTTTCTACTTAGTAATGTCATATGAGAAGTCATAATATATATTGCATGTTTCAGTTCGGTTACGGTTCTGTGGAATTTGTACTACTTTTATATAAATGTTAGACAACGCTTAGATATTTTTAAAATACTTCATAAGGCAGTAACTCATTCATTACTTGAGTGAGGCTTTAGTTAGGCTAGTGTTGGTAGCTTAAAAGTGAAGTAGGCCACGTAATCGTAAGGTTCCGAGTTTGAATCCTGGCGTATTAGCCAGGATTCAAACTCGGAACCTTATGAACTTAGTAGAGTACCAATATGAACTCACTCTTAACACAAGTAATTTAGCTCAGCTAAAGGGATTAGGGTAATGCTATAAATTTGGTTACTAGTATTAAAAAATACTGCATTTTATGCATTGATACATCTGTATGCCTCTGAAGGAATAGGCTGAGATGTATGAGACCTAGATTTCACCAGCTGTGTTGATATTTTCGTTCCATTTAGCATTGGCGAGCTTTTTCATTGAAAAGTTACATTTGTGGTTGTAAAAGTAAGTTCGCAAGTTTGTTTTTTGGATGTCAAGAGGGAGTTACTTTAAAGTTAAATTCAAGTTTGTGGGGTTTTGCAAGCGGCACGTATTTTCAATATAAATAAACCTAAACTTTCATTTGAAAATGTCATTTCCACAGTAATTTATATTATTACAGCATGTACAACAAGGCAAATCTTACAAATCTGGCTGTTAATAACATAACATAATATAAACTCACGCGTATATCCCCGAAGGGGTAGGCAGAGGTGCTAGCACCCACATTTCGCCAGTTTATGTTTAGGTCCCAATTTAATAGGTGGCGAGCCTATATCCATTAACCGGGCACTTATGAATCTGCGATAAATACACACATAACTTCGAAAAGCATCGAAAAATCTTGGTGTGTGCCATGGTAAATCCTGGGATCGAACCCGAGACCTCATCTCAGCAGTCCATTACCCATACCACTAGGCTACCGTAGCTTTAGCTACCACAGAACTTCAAAAACGTTCTTACATTGAAGTAAAAACATCTTTAAACGCATTGATCACTTTTTGGATTGGATGAACAAAAATCATGGGACTCACGTCATCCTCGCCATCCCGTACGTACCGTCACGCTCACGATTGAATGGGAGCGGACAAAAAGCTTCTAGATTTTATTGATAATAAATAATTAAGTTTAAAAACGAACAGCGACGTGCGGTCCGCATCATTGGGAATCCCGAGATCACGAACACCCTAGAACCTTTACAGCTGCGTAGAGATGTTGCGTCCATGGCTGTATTTTACCGTCTGTACCATGGGGAGTGTTCTGATGAGCTCTTCCAATTAGTCCCACCCTCCCCTTTCCTACACAGGACAACGCGTGCAGGTCTTAGATGTCATCCGCACACGGTGCAAAACATCCGATCAAGAACCAAGCGGTTCGGAGACTCTTTCCTCTGTCGCACCATTAAGGCCTGGAATTCATTACAAGCTCACGTGTTTCCTTCTTCCTACAGTCCCGGGTCCTTTAAGCGGGGCGTGAAAAAGCATATGATGAGGCCGTCAAGCTGAGTGTCACCATTGTCACACGGTATGTGTAAGTAATGGTGACCCTCTTTTCTGGGACTTTGCCTTCAGCTTACCATCAGGCAAGGCGAAGTCCAATTGACGTGTCCTATATTAAAAAAAAAAAAACCAGTTAGTCTAACAAAACAATGCATTCTAGGGAAACGTGGATATTTTCTTATTTAATACTTTAGAGGATGATTTTTTTTTCTAAGACTAGCCAATTTGACTTCACCTCGCCTGACGGCAAGCTAAAGGCGAAGTCTCAGGAAAGAGGATCACCTTTACAGACACATTAAGTAATGTTACAATTTTTTGTACTCATTTTTAGTAGTCGGGTTTTAGTTTTTTAAACTAAACTTTTGTACAATAACGTGAATTAACGCGATCATAGTATAGGTACATACATATTTTGGTTTGGTTTGGGTTAATTCCCGTTAACATTATTGTACATCACTACTTTATTGTATTCATACTTCGTGTTGTGTTCCCGGCGGTGAGTAGGGTAGCCAGAGCCCACTGGAGAGTTTTTGTGCTGTCACTGGGATGACCAAAGGCTTGTCCTGCTTTGTCCTCTACACTGACGGCACAAAATCTCTGTAGTTACAGGGTTGGCAGCGCGACAGTGACTCCTCTGGTGTAACAAACGTCCATAGGCCACGGTAACCACTTTCCATCAGGTGGGCCGTGTGCTTGCCTGCCACCTAAGTGGTATAAAAAAAAAATCATAGAATGCGGTATCTTAAAAAATATTATTAATTTTTGTACTCTTAGTGTGTAGTTTTTAATCAGTAAGAACAGACAATAATCAACACTTTTCTACCCTCCTAATCTTGAACAATGTATTTCGTAGTTTGTCGCTCAACATATCCCTACTAACTGCTGGTTACGTGCCAGCGCGTATTCATTATGTATTCCCCTAAGTAAACATGGCTTGTTCAATATTAGGCTGAGAACATATGGCTCTGTGTAAGACGTATTTTATTAAACGGGAAGCACAAGTAAGCCCAGTTTACGCATTTTGAACATTCGCCACATACGGCCGAAACTTCTCAGGCGTTCTTTTGCTCGCTTATTTTATATTGTTCGTGTATAAATTAAAGTTGTTTACGGTTTCCTTCTGTACCCTTTTAACTGTAATAAAATAAATTTCATGGGACTTTGTTTGTTCTTTTATATTTTATATGAATTTTTTGAATGGTAAATATTTTTCTTATGTTGCGCGATCCGAAAGGGATAATGTTGTGTGGTCAGTGTGATTTGTTATGACGTTTAAGAATATATTCTTCAATAAATAGTAGCTGTGTTGTTTCCTGATGTAGTAGCATAGGACCATTCCATCTCTTCCCGTGGGTGTAGTAAAAGGAAAGGGTTGTTCCCTATTGGACATAAACATACAGCCGAAGACTAAGTCCCTGTTGGACGGCTATAGGTTTACTTCTTATATAGTGGAATAAAAGTAATTGACGAAATGAGAGTGTTAGTACACTTCTGCTAACTATTTCTACTATGTACAGGCGGGTTTGTTATTTAACTAGGTATCATATAACAGCCTATTTAACATTAACATGTAAACACATACATATACTAACACCTGTATGTCCCCGAAGGGGCATGCAGAGATGTATTAACACGAACTCGAACATTGATTTTCGGTACCACGTAATAGCGGGCGAGCCTATTGCCGTCAAGAGGGCACCTAGTCATGGGATGTATGTTTACTGTCGGATAGAGTACAGCCCTATTAGTTAATCGCCTTCTACGACACCCACAGCTTCTTGTTACAAGCTTCCAATATTTCGGGGCAAGCACCATGATTACGGAGGAAATTGCAACAGCGTCGAAATATCGGAAACTCGTAAAAATACATTTTTTTTTCAATTTATTGTTTAAGAAACAGTAAACAGTAAACAATTACATTAGAATAGACAGCACTTTTAAAATATAGACCTATAGTTTCGTACATTTTTTATTTTTCTTAAACACATCGTTAAGTACCAAACTTAATCAAATAAAAATATATTACACATCCACTATTTTATTTTTATACGACTTTTGTGGCAGACTGGCACACGGTCCAACTTATGGGAAGTGGTTACCGTGGCTTATGGCTGTGTACAACACCAGGGGACGTTACACAGGCGCTGCCGACCCTGTGGAATCCTTCTAATACCCTCTTGAAGAACCCCATATTGTAGGTACTCGGGAAAACCTCAGCAGGGAGTTCATTCCATAGCTTGAGTGTGCATGGGATGAAGTTTCTTTCGTACCGCACAGTGCGCACCGTCTCAGGTTGCAATGTGTGAGGATGACTTCCCTGCCTATGGTGAGCGGTACGTTGATAAAATGTAGCTGTGGGCATCATGTCAAACAATTTACTTTAGCACAAACCATTACAGTACAAACCAACGGTAAATACACAACAATTTAACCATCAAAAATATTAAACCACTCAATAATAATTATTATTTAGAGAGACACTCTATAGGTAGTCTCTTGGTAGTTATAGGTAGTCCCGATAGTAAGCTGAAGGCAAAGTCTCAGAAAAGAGGGTCACCATTACTTACATTTACTATGTGATAATGGTGACACTCAGCTTGACGGCCTCATCATATATACTTTTTCACGCCTCGCTTAAAGGACCCGGGACTGTAGGAAGAAGAAAACACGTGAGCTGGTAATGAGTTCCAGGCCGTGTGCGAGTGACATCTAAGCCCTGCACGTTTTGTCCTGTGGGTAGGAAGGGTCTAATTAGAAGAGCTCATCAAAACATTCACCATGGTATAGACGGTAAAAAACTGCCAAGGACGCAACATCTCTACGCATCTACAAAGGGTCTAGGGTGTTCGTGATCTCAGGATTCCCAATAATGCGGACGGCACGTCGCATTTTGCAAGCACGTCTTATAAAAGCATTCTCTGCATTACATGTGTGACTAGATCCCGATAGCTTTAAAACCTATTATAAATATTACCTAGTTCTAATACTGGTTTTTATATGCACATGATCTCTGCTTACCTGTACTATGGCATGGCCTTGGTGGAAGGGAAAGGACTAGTTACGCTTGCAATATGGTTGACTGACCGTAGAACACGTGATATGTATTGCACATTACATACATAAACATCGTACTGTCGTATCAATAGTGATGGATAATCTAGGACTGATTTAAAAATCGGCAGCTTTTTTTTTTATTCACGTGCTAAAAATCCCCACGGATACCTCCCCACCAGAGCCGGTGGAAGAGGTTATGTCGGACTCGAACCGACTAAAACGCACGCCGCCTCGCGCCTGTGAGTCGTTTTGGTTGCCGAAAGTGAGGTTAACAGGCATATCCCTCGTACCCCGGCCGGCCCAGGGCCATCTCTCACGATCTGGCCCTCTCCTCGGGTGTGTGGCGACTACAGAGTCCCCAAACATCGGCAGCTGAGTGGTTAAGGTGTCGGCCTCACGATTGAGAGGTCCCGGGTTCGAATCCTGACCATTACACTAACGACGTGTACCCACTCCTAGCACAAACAATTTAGCTTAGTTGGAGGAGTTAAAAGAAATATTAGTAATTGTGGTTGCTAATATTTAAAAAAAAAATCTAACATAATTTTATTGAAAGTACCTTAAAGAGCACATCAAAGCCTCGGTCCTGGTTGCTATAAGATAGATACAAATATCTATGGCAGTTATCACGGATAGTTGCAGCCCTAATAAGTCCAACAGTTGATCAAATCGAATCTGCAATTCTTCAATATCGCCAATGGGCTCTGCAGGTCATATGGCAGTCGCTTTATCGAAAATATCGAGGTTTGGCTAAACCCGCAGTTAGACTGATAAAAGCAGATCGCAGACTAAAAGGTGAAAGCTTCGTATGTAACCATAATCAAGGTCAGAATGAAGAAGAAAAATAAGTCTATTGGATGGTGAAAAAAACTCAAACTTATAATTATAATTCATAACTCATCTATTCATAGGGATAATCTATACACGTCATAGATTATCCCTTTTTATACAACTTAGGTGGCTTACAAGCTTACGTTACTTGTGTGTGAAATGTTGGGAACATTTAGTCAAGGTCGAAATAGTAGAACCTACACCGTTAAAATTGATGAAGTAAGTATTGAAAAAAGGGCAGACCAGATGTATCCATAGAAAAAAACATAAAACATAAACTCACGCCTTTATCCCTAAGGGGTAGACAGAGAGGCTAGCACCTACATTTCGCCAGTTTATGTATAGGTCCCAATGTAATAGGTGGTGAGCCTATTGCCATTAACCGGAAACTTATAAACCTGCGATAAATACACACATAACTTCGAAAAGTCATTGGTGTGTGCCATGGTAAAACCTGGGATCGAACCCGAGACCTTGTTACCGCTGTTTTTATATTTATAGACCCGGTTCAATATTTATTTCAGAATAATAATTCAGGGAAGCAATCCAGTCCAGTACTGGACTGAACCATCTTTAGCTTACAAATCTCCGTAGGTATCAAATTTTATCAAAATCGGTTCAGTGGCCTGAAAGCGCAATAGATAAACAGAGTACATCTTCATGGCAATATTTACTGAAAATTGGACGATAAGATAAGATAAAAGAAAATACTGTTTCCAATGATTCATGGTAAATTGTTAATAATTAGTGTTAAACAAAAAATCTGATGACATTATCGGCTAACAACTACTTAACAGACTTCTCTAGTGTGGAGATAGCTTTTTAATTATACAGGCAGGAAACATTCTGTTATTTTGAAAAAGAAAAAAAACTGCAGTAAATTTTTGAAAACTTGCTTACCACTCCCGGTAATCGAACCGACTAAAATCCGAAAAAGTAACATTCTGTATTTTTATGGCATCTATCGACACTATGATCATAAGGATCAAAACTCTCTAACAAATATGGTTAATTAAATGAAAGGAAAATGTGGAAAAATGTGGAAAATAGTAATGTGGAAAAGTACAAGTGAGTTATCAATATGTGGAACAACAAATTCCACCAAGTGCCATCAATCAATAGTATAAATAGAAAGGAAATCCATAAAATCTTATTTGATGCAAGACTACATTGCATAGGTTAGACAAACATGCAGACAATAAAATGTGCAATTCGCCTTACACTCCCTTTCCGCTGCAGGGTAAAATAGGGTACATTCACTTACAGCTACTAATTGAAGGTTATTACCAAACCAAAAATGAAATCAGGGACAAACGTAGAGACGCTTCAGGCAAATGTAGTTTGCATAATAATTTTGAATTATACAAGGGTTGAAATTCAAAATGGTGGTACAACAAATGCATTGGTATTATGAGATAAGAGCTGTGAATTTGTATTCATAGAAGGGTGCAGGCAAAGGGCCTCATATGCGTGATATATGCTAATAGCCTGGTTAGGTTTAACCCCTTTCTCTTTTGGTTACGTGGTATACTTCAACTTTTAGGTGATGTTTTTAAAGGAACTTGTTACTTTAGATAAAACTGTCGAGTCAGACTTGCGCACTAAAGGTTTCATACCATTATCTGTAAAATATTAGACACTACCGAGCAAAAAAGGACAAAATATCTCGTTTATTGTGTGAGAGTGCCACTGAATTTTTTTTTATACAATTTAGGTGGCAGACAAGCACACGGCCCACCTGATGGAAAGTGGTTACCGTGACCTATGAACGTGTGTAACATCGGTGGAGTCACATCCGTGCTGCTGACCCTGTAAGAACAGCGATATTATGTGCCCTCAGTGCAGAACACAAAATTAGGACAAGGCTGGCGTTCCCACTGACAGCACAAAAACTCTCCAGTGAGCTCTGGCTACCCTACTCACCACCGGGAACGCAACACGAGATTATTATAGACGTGGTATTCTGTAGGGTGGAGGTACTTCCCCAGTCGGACTGCTCAATTCGGATGGGAATACCGTCGTCTCCTACCTCCTTTTTTAATTTGTTGTTGTAGCAGCAACAGAAAAATACATCATATGTTAAGATGTCCATTGTCTGGCTAACACAGTTCACTAGATTCAAATTGGTGATAGACAGACAGACGGACAGCTGAGTCTTATTAACAGAATTCCATTTTTACTCTTTGGGTAGAGAATCCTAAAAGTTATGGTGAGTCGATCAGGTTATTTTTTAAAACATTTTAACTTCTGCAAATCTTTTATTCAAGGTGGATGTCACGGGTTCGCTATAGGTAGCAACTTTAGGAATTTCTCCTTTCTAATTTCTTTATTTTAGGAACTTAATAATAATGTGTAAATTAGCAACGAATTGTTTTAGAGAAAGTACTGAATAGCAGCGTGCACAATTAATAGTATCCATTATCTATCTAATTTTTGAGGCTATTCAAATAACGCAAAATTTAAGAAGAGAAACAGTTTAATAAATTACAAAGTTGGTAACCGACTGAAAATAAAAGAAATAGATCCCATAACACAACAGTTCTAATATGGCTCTCTGGATTTCTTACTGGTATCTTCTCAGTAGAATCAACTTACCGAACCATTTTCCAATGATTTTTCTTCCTTATTTAATACTTTTGTTATATTTCTTGATAATGTATTTGTCAAATATAAACTTCTCGCCAATAAAAGTAAAACAAAGATCCCGTACATGTTGTGTAGCTGTCCATTTCTACATATATTATGTGATAAGTATAACTATGATTGTCCTTTGACACTATCTTATTGATGCCGTAGCATACTAAAGATTATTTCATGCATGACACAATTAACCACATATATAATCGGACCATACTTTTTATATAAGTGCGAAGAAATCCTCAAGTACACCTCCCCACCGGAGCTGGTGGGAGAAGTTATGTCGGACCCAAACCGACTAAAACGCACGGCACCTGTAGGTTATTGTTGGTTGCTGAAGGTGAAGTTGAATGGCATATCCCTCGCATCCGTCTCACCTAGGGCCATTTCCCTCGACGGGTGCGGGCACCACAGGGTCCCCAACTCGTCCCCGGAAACGGGCAGACGCGCAACGTGCTTCTGGTAGAGTGTCAGGTGGCTCCACCCGTCACCCCTGGGGTGACGGGTGGAGCGGTGAACTGCGCTCGTAGGGAGCGGAGGTCATTCATCGATTTGGGCCATATTTAAGACACCACCAATGCAGTAAGAGTAATCGGCCGTTACCGTTTGTCTATGGATCATAATATCTGTTCTTAATCAAAGATGTCTATTAAAATAAAGAAAAGCTAGAATATAATAACAATGGATAGCACTTAATAAAAATATTAAGTGTATATTCTTTATATCTCTCCTTAGTAGCTTTAAGTGCATAAAGCAGTTTCTCACCCTTGAAGCACAATAGAGGCTAGGCGCTAAAACAAGCGATTTTGAACGTTAATAATGATGTTATCATTTTATTGATTATCATCTTAGCGTTGAACCTCGGTCACATCTGAGGCCAGGGTCAGGGTGATTGGCAAGGTGAGTGCCAGGGTGGCTTATACGGCTTTTATAGAATCGACTGCTTTGTACCTAATGGGAAGTTAGACGCTTGCATAAGAACCAAAGCCTCCTCTGGAAATCAGTAGGTGTCCCACTTTGCCGATAAAGTTGGTTTAGGCCTTTTTGACTTTGGTGAGGCTTCATACACTTCTTTTTCTTTATACTAGCGTTAATTCCAGTTGAGTTTTCACCTCGGAGTCTGGGGTTCACTTTACCAGTCGAACTGCGGATTTGGCTGAACTTCGATATTTTCTGGGAAGCGACTTGGAAGACTCACAACCCAAAGGCAATATCAAAACATTGCGAAAGACCAGTTGTTGTAAATTATTTATGACTCCAACTCCAACCCCTAACGTCTTTCATAGATGTTCGTATGACAACGAGACAGACGGCTTAACGTGCTCTCCGAGGTACGATCAAATCAATACAAATGCACATTTACATGCATACAAATATTTGCACTGAGTGAAGATCGAACCCGCGCCTGTGTTCGCGTTCACTACCGATACGACACAGATACCTGTTACTTATTACAACTATTGTCATCCATCTTGATGTGTATAACAATCGACATGCGACTTAATGTAGGCTCAGAACCCACTGGGCCCCTTAAATTCCCACCCAAAAACTCGTCCTTTGAATTTTTGACGTTTATTCGACAATTACTTTATTTGCGCCATAGCAGATACTAAAAGCTAGACCTTGATTAAATCAGCTACTAACCTTTCATCTACTCCGTCTATTTTAAGTCTAACCAAGATATTTCAAACAAAAAAACCACACGTATTGAAATTGAATTGAAATTGAAACATACAATTCAACAAGATTTTTTTTTATGCCACTTAGGTGGCAGACAAGCACAAGGCCCACCTGATAAAATGGGTTACCGTGGTTAAGGATGTGTGTAACACTAGAGGAGTCACACTCGCGCTGCCGATCCTGTAAGCACAGAGTTGCTGTGCCGCTAGTGTAGAAAGGAAGTCCATTTTTTTTATGTTCAGTATCGTTACTTTCTTAAATATCTCCAACGTACAGAAATGGAAACCTTACAATTATATACTTAATGGAATAAATATTATAAGCGGCTTTCCCCGCTCGCAGTTGGAGCCGATCCTCAGAGAGCGCGCAGCTAATGTGGATATAACAGTAACGCTCCGCGATAGTGCTCTCACACCATGTCTTAATGGGCTATTATATTTTATGTTTAATTCAAACACTACCCAGGGAATTGGGTGCCCGAAGATTATACTCATATGTACGTACAAATGAAGATATTAATATACTAGATAGCGTTCAAGAAGATTTTACTTGGTTAATTTATTTTATGAATCTGACAGCTAAGAAGAAAATTACTGAAAAATTAATTAAATATTTTTGCAACGAACCCATTTGTAGATTCGTTTCTTATATAAGTAGCCATTGATGCTCTGGTAGGAGACCTGATATAATTAATTTATTTTTAAGCTTCCTATTCGTCCAGTGGAATAAATTATGTGCTTAGCACCTGCTCAGGTGGTCTTAGCAACTTTACTCTTGCTACATTTTAAAATGAGTCACAGGTAGATTCTAAAATAAGAATAGCATTGAAGTACATAGTGAGTACACGGTTTTGCTGCTCGTATCGCTACTCCCTTTCCTTTGAAATAGCGAGACTTCATACTCGTGAACGGGCACTAGTTGTGCTGAGGACATGTAGAGTTGGTTGCTTATTACTTTTGACTTCTGTACCTTTTTAAAGTTCTTGAATAAAAAAATATGAAGAATACCAAAATGTAATTCTTAATATGTAATGTGTTTTGCATTATCTGTTATGTGGTTTCACATTATTATGGAAAACCACACGTGACACGTGCTGACGTCACAGCGCGCTGGCGCATATTGAAAATGTATGGAGTGCAAGAGAATATCGTATTATCTCACTCTTGCGTTGCGTTTACATGTAAACAGTGTTTAATAAGATTGATTTGAAATTTAATAAGGAATCTAAAACGTTGTAAATTTTACTATATATCAATTGTTTATATTTAGGTCTATTATGGGAACTAAAAATAATGAAGAATCATAGTTTCAGTTTAGTTAGGCAATATCTTAGTTTACTATGCATATTTTTAGATAAAATACTAAGACATTAATTACTATTGGTAAGAATTAGATGACTCAGGACACTACCCTATTATAAGATACAACCAATGTTTTCTAGTCTGATCCATTTATTTATTTATTTATTTATTTATCACCTTAAAAACATCATATATACATAATTATTTACAGTGCATTTAGAAACCACTGAGGTTTATAATAAATGCAACGAGTTATTTTTCAATAGGTAATACAGGTTACAAAAAATAATCACTAGAAATCACAAAGTAAAATATAAGAAATAAATGTAGGTAGCTTAATATTATAACGTAGGTGTACCGGCGCAGAATGGCGACACGTACCTACTCACGGCTAAGCAAACATCCTTATTGAAATGGTATATGTTTACAAAAATCCAAAAAAGAATCGCTTCAATACATGTTTAATATTTTTTTTATTTAATTTTTCCTTTACAATATTTGAGGGTAGTTTATTAATTAAGCGCGGTACAATGTATTGCGTTGTTCTCTCACCGAATACGTTAGCAGCGCGTGCGGTTTGTAACCGGTTCTGTGAGACTGCTCTTGTGCATACATGATGTTCCACTTTATCACCCAAATAATATTTAAAGTAGTTTTCTTTTAACAAACTATATTTTATTTTTAAATGAATGGGTAATACTTTACAGTGTTTAAAAAGACCCAGATCATCATTGCTATATTCTAACTTAATTTGCTTCAATATTATTGTCTTTAATATTTTCAGTTGCAGATTATATATTTTATTTATGTGTGTTTTATAGGTCCGTCCATAGCTGGTGAGTCCATACAAAATATGAGACTCGGCTAGAGAGTTATAAAGTAGTATTTTCACATGATAGGGGATACGACGATTTAAGATTTTAATATTTGCCAGGAAGTTTCTCAGCTTATCACATACTTTATCGATATGAAGTTTCCAGTTCAATTTATCATCAATGATGAGGCCCAGATATGTATGAGAGGTAACACGTTCAATGGTTGGACAGCAACAGCCGTCACTATTAAAATTATGTAGGCATGAGTGATCGTGAGCTATTATCTGATTGTTGGCTGTTGAGGACTTTAAGTATGGTGACCTGATATGTAACAGTTTGGTTTTGTTTGCGTTAAGGACAAGCCCTGCATTATGACACCATTTACAGAGGGTATAAAAATCTGCCTGCAGGTACTCGTACGCTTTATCTAGGTTCCTATTACTAACTAGTAAACACGTATCATCAGCAAATTGGTAACAGGTGCTTTGTTCGATACAATCACTCATATCATTGACGTATGTCAAGAAATGAAGATTATATTATATTATATATATTACGATTACGGATGTAAATAGTAAAATAATTACCATTATAATTGCTGCAAATAATTGATTACATGAGCAAATATTTGACGTGTGAATGTAAATAACTGCATGACTGTGAATGACGGATGTCGGTGTCGGAACATGGCGACTGCATCGTACATAAAATTTCACGCTTAATCAATCAAATTATCAATTACAATAACTTTGTCACGGGTATCTAGTAATTGTCTTTGTTGTCATACGATAACTTTCTATTAACCGACTTCGAAAAAGGATGATAATATTAATTTGTTACCAGCTAACGCACCCAGCTTCGCTTGACGCATATTTTGAAACCTCATCAATTATATTCTAAATATTTTTTTAATTATTTAGTCTTCAAATAATGTTTGGAAATCTGCCGAATCCGTTGGCATTTATGATCACTGCTCCATTCTTTTAATTAATCGTCATCATCATCATCATGTCAGCCACACATAGTCCACTGCTGAACATAGGCCTCTCCCACAGACTTCCAGAATGACCGATCTAAAGCAGCCCGCATCCAGCGCTTCCCGGCGACCTTCATGAGGTTAATTAATAGCGTGATGAAATATGGCCTGAAACCTTCGTGGAAAAACTGTTTAAACATAACATAACATTTCATCTTAAAAAAATAAATATCAGTTCAAAGCAGTAGTTCTTGAGATTAGTGTGTTCAAACAAAGAAATTCTTCAGCTTTATAACATTAAGTATTGATTTTTACGTAATACAAGCTTGTCTAAATTCTATGTGACTTTTTTGTTCGGAAAATCACGTTTGTAACCCTCGACGCAAAAATGACGATGTCTGTGTATGTGTGTGTGTCTGTCTGTGGCATCATAGCTCCTGAGCGAATGCACCGATTTGAATCTAGTTTTTTTCTGTTTGAAAGGTACATTAGTCGGAAGTATTCTTAGCTATGTTTAAAAAAATCAGTCCAAGATGGCCGCCGCCAAAAAATGACTTTTCCACAACTTCCTGAAAATGGGTATCAAATGAAAGGGCTAGACTTATAAAACCCCATACAGTATGATAAATTTCAAATTCATAATAGCCGCCACCACAAAATGGCGAATTATATTTTTCACAACTCGCTCAATATGGGTAATCGAATCAAAGAGCTTGACTATTACATCAATTTAAAATGTAAAATAAAAATTAAATAAACATTTTAAAAATCCCCGTCACACAAAACCTGGTAAAGCACTCCGTCATATTATCGCAGGTCCTCCCGACATGGCAACACTTGAATAAAAATATTACTCGGTTTATCAAAGTTAAAGGGCAGAATTTATTTTCAACTTTTTGTAGGTTGTTTTTTGTGACGGGTTTTTTAAATTTTTAATTTAATTTTTCAATAGATTGGTTTACAATAAATTGGTAAGTGGATATCGTGGCCTAGACCAACGACTGGAGACCAGATTCGTTTTTAATGAATAATTGAAATGACTTTAAACATTTTATTTATTTATTATTACGGATTTTAGATTACGGACGTCAAAATTTCTCTTATAAGATTTTTTTTTATACAAATTAGGTGGCAGACAAGCACACGGCCCACCTGATGGAAAGTGGTTACCGTGGCCTATGGACATTTGTAACACCAGAGGAGTCACAGTCGCGCTGCCAACCCTTAAATACAGAGTTTCTGTGCCGTCAGTGTAGAAGACAAAGCTGGACAAGTCTTCCCACTGACAGCACAAATTCTCCAGTGAGCTCTGGCTACCCTACTCACCGCTGGGAATACAACACGAAGTTATTATAGCCGCAGTATTCTGTAGGGCGGAGATACTTCCCCAGTCGGACTGCTCAATTGGGCGAAAATACCGCCGTGTCCTACCTCCTTAAATATACATTATTATATTTACAAAATATATATGTCGCAATAGATTGAAAACTAAGGAGGCAGACAGACATAACCACTCCAAAAAATTAAAGACACAAAAACATTCTACTCGTAGTACTAGTTCCTGTTAATTTTATTTTCTTTGTACTATTTTTTTTTTCAATCAAACAATTAATCAATCTTATCGCATTCCACTGCTGGATATACGCCACTCCAAACTTCGGCTTTCTGATTCCATGATGGTCAGACAAGTTGGTACTTTTTTACAGATACTTTTTGTATATTTACTAGCTGCAACTAGCTGCTTCACTTAATGCCGTGCTCGCAACCTCGATATTTGCGAATTTTTAAATAAATTCATTAATACAAAAATTGTGCTAACAACTCAAAGCATTTTTATTTTATGTAGACATGATTATGAGGTTCCTGGCAGAGTAGAATTTGGACCACCCCATTCCTTTCCATGCGGTGTCGTAAAAGGCGACTACGGGACTCCTCAGATGCATGGCTTGAGTCAATAATAGTGCCAGGACGACGGCAATAGGCCCACCCCCTATTACGTGGGACCGAATTCAATGATTTGTGAAATATGGGTGTTAATTCAACTCTGCCTAACCCTTTATCCCCATAAAGGCATGATTATAATTCACCATTTAATAAAATGACTAATTTATTCAGTTTAGGTGCATAAAATATACTATAATAATAAACAATTACTTACAAATTTATATAAAACTATGCTAACTAGGCATATATGTATATATTTATATGCATGTATGTATATAAACATGTTCATATACATACATGCATATAAACACGTTTATAAGCATGTATGTTTGTAAGATTACATCATGGTCTGTACACCAATTGTGTTGAAGATCAAAGCTGATTGCGTATGCAGTTGTATTGAACTTCAAACGTTCAATAGTGTTATGCAATACGATTGAGTAACATACCAATTATTTTGAGAGATGATGATGGTTTCCGTATCTGCATCTGAGTGCCTAGTACTGCAAACCCATTAAGGTAATTAATCCATGTGACGTTATCTATGTCACTGACCTTTGAAAATTACTCATTGATAATATAGCCTCAGGTTTTGACTTGACTTCTGATAAGTAATGTCAGAAGCTTAAGAAAATGTTTTACTAATAACCACTTTTTCCTAAAAATTTTTGTTTTGTTAGACTAAGTGGCATACGACCACGGCTATCCTTTATATTTCGGCCTTAGATACATGGCTTGAGTCAACAATAGCGAAAAAGAAAGAAAGAAAAGACGGCAATAGGCTCACCCCCTAATACGTGGGACCGAATTCAATGATTGGTGAAATGCGGGTGTTAATGTACATCTATCCCTTCGGGGATAAAGGCGTGATTATATGTATGTTAATGGTAAATAGTTCTATAGTTTTATCAATGTGACCGATCATGCTGTTTAGTATATCATCATCAACTGGGGAAGTACCTCCACCCTACAGAATACCGCGGTTATAATAACTTCGTGTTGTGTTCCCAGCGGTGAGTAGGGTAGCCAGAGCTCACTGGAGAATTTGTGCCGTCAGTGGGAAGACTAAAGGCTTGTCCTGATTTGTCTTCTACTGACGGCACAGAAACTCTGTACTTACAGGGTTGGCAGCGCGACTGTGACTCCTCTGGTGTTACAGACGTCCATAGGCCACGGTAACTACTAAAAAAAAATAAAAAAAATGCTTATTCGAACTGAGAAATTGAATTGCATACATCGTTTTATCCTTTTGATATAGCCTAAACAGATTTTATTGGAGAAACTGCCGACTGAGAAAGATTTAAAAAGTTAATTAGATTTAATGAAAAACCGATTCTGTAAACTGTGTAACAGAATAATTCTGTAGACTCTAACATAAAAGCAATTGATAACAACAGTAATTTAATATCGTAACTCCGAAAAACTATTGCGTAGAACATCTTCAAAGGGCTACAAAGACAAGTACCCTCACCTGTGTTCTACAGAAGTTTGTACACGTAGTGGGTGTTTGAATGACAAAATTCTAATTGAATACGTGATGCGGAACCAAATTACTACAGAGTAACATACGGTTATATACCTGTGAAATGTTTCAGGATATTTTATTACAGCAATTTACAAAACCCAATAACAACGTTTATGTAGGCTATATTCGAACGTTTAAAAGGTTGGCTTTTGTTTTTGTCTTTTTTTATTTGTTGTCTTCAGAAAGACTTTTCTGGGTTGTTACAAAATTATGGGGACATTACACACTTTCAATTGATGGACACAAAGTTCTTCTATAATGACATGCAATGATCGATCGTATTATAGGTGGTAAAAAGTGATGGAGATACATACTAATTAGGGGTTTTTTGCTGGAGAGTTAGCTATGAGTGCGAAGACTGCGAAGAGCAAAGGCTGGTCCAGCTTTGTCTTCTGCACTGATGGCACAGAAACTCTCTGTGCTTACAGGGTTGGCAGCGCGTGTGTAACTCCTCTAGTGATGCGCAAGTCTATAGGCCGCGGTAACCACTTTCCATCAGGTGGGCCGTGTGCTTTTCTGCCACCTAAGTAGTATAAAAAAAGGATTCTCTCTTAAAATATCTTGCACAACAATACAAGGCTTGCATCAAAATATGTATTATTAGGTTAGGTTAATTTATTTTCGACTTTTTGGGGGTTGTTTTTTGTGACGGGGATTTTAAAAATTTTTAATTTATTACAATTTTTTTAATTTTAAATTCAATTTTAATTTCTCATCGGAGATTATGAAATTCTGCCGTTTGGAGTCGAAATTTTGGGGTCTAGGGTCCGAGCGCCCGCAATCTCTTTTGGGCATTCGTGATACAGGATTCACCTAATACGAATGCCTAAGCACTCCTTATAACCTAATTGAATTGTATAAAGAAAATCTCATGCGTGTGTATAGCCGACGCTTCTCGTGACCAAAAAGTTGGCCTCTTTTTAGGTCAGAGAATAAGCATTGCCATACAACGTGGCAATGCTGCCAGTCTTCTGGGAACGGTACCACAAGAGGCATGCGATGTGTAGGAATTCCACAATGCATTTAATTTTTTTTGGCTATAAGTTGTAGAATCGTTATTTTAGTTTTATTGTATCTAACTTACGAATATTTGACGTGATAAATATTATCTGAAATAAAGTTCAAAATTTTAAAGAAAATCCAAGCTCTGGGAAGTAATAAATAAGGTTTTAAAAGACATTAATATGCACTCGTTTCCCTCAGATGTTGGCAGAGACAATAGCTCGCCATCTATTTCTATCCTTACAATTATACTATCGATGATATATATTAATGTTAATGGGAATTAACGCCATCATATCATAGGTATGTATATACATATCTACCTTTGATTTGCTTAACGTTCTGACCAGGTTACATCGGTCTATGGTCAGCCTGTGTATAAACCTGTATGACATTGATGACGTTAATTCCTTTTAATGGTATTATTTCTAACCAGTCCTCTTGCTACTAAAATATTATAAATGTGAATTAAAATGTGTAATGAAACTCATCAAAACCACGTATCACAGCTGACACTTTTAATTTCAATCTAGCGCTTTAACCACAGTTTTCAATCCGCGTAACGTGACAGAGCGTAATTGAATAAATGTTTGGTAAATTGAATATCACAAATATCATTTTATTTTTAGGGGTATAGAAATGGTTTAACATTTCTCCCCTTTTATCTTTGAACATCTGATCGGTTTCAATGTATTGAACGCGACACCCTTCTTCACACCCCTTGAGAAAGTTTTTAAGTGTTACGACACGACCACAATACGATTACGTAATGTACTAAGCTAACGTATACGAAATGCCTTAATGTTATCACATTAAAATCTTACACTAAGTTAGCTTAGTTTCTAAAGAGCCTACTAAAAACTCAGACAAACCAAACAGAATCCTTCTGTCAAGACCGTCAACCTAAAAGCCATCATTATAGCATTATTTATGTCTATAATGGTGATGCTCATTATTCTTGAGATTGGTATGCTACATATAAACTCAGACAAAGTCAAAAATGATTTATTCTGCATAGACCATTAAATCTCACTTACAAAATGTCAATACAAAAGGAAATATGAAAACTAATTTAGCAAATAGACAACCAATTCGAAACGCGGCCCCGACCTGAGAAGATTGAGAATCCCTCCGTCGAGACCGTCAACCTAAAAACCACCATTACAGCATCATTGATATTTTTAACGGTGATGCTAATTCTTGAGACATAGCTCCTCATTGACATACCTACATATAAACTCAGACAAACCAAAGAGAATCTTTCCGTCAAGGTTGTTAACCTACAAGCCACCATTATAGCATCATTGATGTCCGCAATGGTGATGCTCATTCTTGAGACATAACTCCTCATTGACATACCTACATATAAACTCAGACAAACCAAAGAGAATCCTTCCGTCGAGACCGTCAAACTAAAAGCCACCATTATAGCATCATTGATATCTGCAATGGTGATGCTCATTCTTGAGACATATCTCCTCATCGACATACCCACAAATAAACTCAAACAAACCAAAGAGATTCCTTCCATCGAGACCGTCAAGCCACAATTATAGCATCATTGATCTCGCCAATGGTGATGCTCATTCTTGAGACATAACTCCTCATTGACATACCTACCTACATAAACGATTTTGTTTTATAATTTGTTGTTGTTATGATGTAATAACAAGTATATATTATATCGCGATTAAGAAATAGAAAAATTGGATAGGTTCAGGCAGGATTCAAACCCGCGATCTTTCCCTTACAAGGGTAACGCTCTGATCACTAAGCCACAGAACCTTCGCCCGAAACCATCCAAATTCTTCTATACATATATCGGTCTTACGGCGACGGTATTTTGTTTAATCAATTGGTTACTAATGATTTATCAATGACACAATACACGTGTAGCCATTCCCACGTCTATAGGTCAATCAATCAGCCCACCGCAGTCAATTGCTGGACATAGGCCTCTCCCAAAGTACGCCATTTCAACCGGTCCTCTACTTTCCTCAACGTCTGTAGGTATTCAATTTCAATCAATATCTATTTCTTTGAACCACACAGTCCAAGGTTAGAAAAGCATGTTACGTATACGCAATAAAAAAAAAACTCTTTCAATATAAACACCTCTCGTGATAAAGATAGGCACATGCCTGCTGTAGCACGTGTAATTTCTCTCGTTTCCCTGTGTTTTACATTCCCCCCGAGTCTCCCGGGAGCGTTCCAACACAGAGCAGGTTATTTCTTACATTCTGTACTAAATTCACAGTTAGGAAATTGAATTTTTCGAATTCCACGTCTTACACAGCCACCGTCCATTTTATTTTGAGCTCCCCTCAAGCATTCGTCTTTCAAATCGAGGGTGAGAAGGTGTTGATGTATGGAGTGTCAATAGCGCTAGTAAACTGGTCCTGAAGTTCGTTCAAAGTCAAAACCTTGAAAATATATTTTTTTCTGGAGCTAAATGATATTAAATTTTTAGAATGTAATCATCGGATTTTAGACATAACATAACATAAACTCACGCCTATATCCCCGAAGGGGTAGGCAGAGGTGCTAGCACCCACATTTCGCCAGTTTATGTTTAGGTCCCAATGTAATAGGTGGCGAGCCTATTGCCATTAACCGGGCACTTATAAACCTGCGATAAATACACACATAACTTCGAAAAGCATCGAAAAGTCATTGGTGTGTGCCATGGTGAAACCTGGGATCGAACCCGAGACCTCGTCTCAGCAGTCCATTACCCAAACCACTAGGCTACCGCGGCTGTCGGATGTCGGATTTTAGATTAATGTATATATAAGCATTCATCTACAACATATCTAAGTATGTAAGGATATATATATTATTATTATTATTTGATACACTAGCAGCTCTACGAGCTGATACGTGTATATCACTGCACTTGTGTTCTTAATTATTTCCGGAGGATTAGGCAGAGGTGAATTAACATCCATATTTCACCAATCATTTTATTTGATCCCACGTAATAGGGGTGAGCTTATTGCCGTTTTCCAGATACTATTGTTGCCTCGACCTATGCAACTGAGACGGAGTCTGTGCTGTATATATTTGTCGGATGATAAACAGTCCTATGCCATAGTTGCCTTGTACGACACCGCATGGGAAGAGATGGGGTGGCCCTAATTCTACTCTGCTGGAAATCACGCGCCAAACTGAGACTAGTAGACTAATCTATTCCTGTGCCAAATATCCAAATTTGTTTAGCCGACTGAGCATGAATGAGCGCCAAATATCCAAACATTTGCACAAACTTTATACTTTTTATCCTTGGAATAACACTAAATTCTATAAATTGTCATGGGTTGCGGAAACGGGCGCAGATTTCAACGTGGAAGAAGCCGTGGCCAATAGCTAGTTAAACATAAATTTTATAAGAAATGTGTAATTTTCAACGATAAGTACTTAGAACTCACAAGTTTTTTACCCTAACCGTAAAAAACGATTAGCTGATCCCAAAATGGTCCTAGGTGATTTGTTTGAATGTACTTAATGGTGTAAAGTATTAATTATACTTAATTGATCATAACTTAACTAACTACGTGCGCAAAATCCCCACGGATACCTCCGGTGGGGAGGTTATGTCGGACTCGAACCGACTAAAACGCACGCCGCCTGTCGGTCGTTTTAGTTGCCGAAGGTGAGGTTGACAGGCATATCCCTCGCACCCCGGCTGACCCAGGGCCATCTCTCACGATCTGGCCCTCGTCTCGGGTGTGGGCACTACAGAGTCCCCAACTCGACCCCGGAAACGGGGAGGCGCGCCAGGCGCGCCACCGCCACGTCCTGCTTCTATATAAATAATGTTCAGAGTTGATCCAGGCAATTTGTTGGAAAAGGTTAATGAAACATATTAAGGACATGTTGGCTTGGCAATACCTAAAACCATTTGGAAGGCTAAACATTATTTTACTTCATTTACTCAAAATAAGTATGATGCTTATAAGGAGTTAATTCATAATTACGAAGATTGGCATCTATGTAGACGTACCTATTTTGTTTGTAAGAACATCAGATAATAAAAATAATCAATTTGAAATTATATTCACTTTAGACTTATCTAAGAGGTAAAGATACAAAGAAATATTATTTTGGGTTCAGTGTATTTTTATATTTTTTTACTAATATTGTAGACTCGACTCAAGAATATTCTAACTAAAATATAATAAGGTAAAAAATATATTATTATACAATAGGACACGACGGTATTCCCGTCCGAATTGAGCAGTCCGACTGGGGAAGTCCTCCACCCTACAGAATACCACGGCTATAATAACCTCGTGTTGTGTTACCGGTGGTAGGGTAGTTAGAGCTCACTGGAAAGTTTTTGTGCTGTCAGTGGGAAGACCAAAGGCTGGTCCTGATTTTGTGTTCTGCACTGAGGGCAGATAAAATCGCTGTTCTTACAGGGTCGGCAGCGCGGATGTGACTCCACTGTTGTTACACACGTTCATGGGTCACGGTGGTCACTTTCACGTGTGCCGTGTGCTTGTTTGCCACCTAAGTTCTATAAATAAAAGGAGCAAAATTCAAAGTCAATGTACTTAATTGAGACCGCGGTTTACAACTATTAGTTCATGCCAAATGGATTGAGAATAAAGTTTATTGACCAAGATGACCTTGCAACTGGTTTGGAATGGTTACTCAGGGGTTGTAAACATTTTTCACACTGAAGCGAAACCAAGCTGCACGTGGCGACCGCGTGACAAGTTCACAGAAATCATTACCGTTATTTTAGACAATACTCAATGCTGAAAATTACTAACGTTAAATAAAGATTTATTACATAATTATATATCGGTTCGGGACTTTTCGCGATAAAATATCGGCAGAAATAGTAAGTTAATCGCGAAAAGTCGAGACGTTTGTATAATTATAAATTCATACCGCGATAGTTTAAAAACAAAAAAATATTTATAACTAAATAAAGTATATAATTAATTTGTTTCAGACTGCTTTAATGAATAGGTTTGTTTATATTGTATATTTGTTAATAAAAAGTCAAAATAACTAACCTAAATCAACATTCGATAGTAACATGAATGCAAATATTATTCTGCTCTGAATAATAAATATCTAATTTCGGTTCGGCGTCGATATATCCTCGAGACATATATTATGTCGATCAATTTTTGATTCCCATTTGCTTCTGATTGAAAATATAAAAACTGGTAAATAAATTTATGTTTTATTTGAAGAAAAAGATTGATATTTATTGAGGTATTTTTATTTTTTAGTTTGATTTTTAGAGTCATACAGACTGGTACGATGCAACACTATGTTATTTTAGTCGGTTTTTTTTTATACCACTTAGGTGGCAGACAACGGCACGGCCCCCCTGATGGAAAGTGGTTACCGTGGCCTATGGACGTTTGAAACACCAGAGGAGTCACAGTCGCGCTGCCAACCCTGTAAGTACAGAGTTTCTGTGCCGTCAGTGTAGAAGACGGTTCTACAGGAACAGGTTCTACAGGAAGGGAGGAAGGTTCTAGTTTGATATAGCCACCTCAAGTTTAATATTTACGTACGTAATTGAACCTAGGTATAGATAACGGTATAGATATGAACTATATTATGATGACACCGGTCACATCACAAAACTTACTCTATTGCGGCGCATTTTTGGTTTATTTTGAGGAAGAGTGTTCCACCAATTATACGGTTTCGTTTCTTTCGCGACTGATGGGTCATCGTAATATATGTACTGGTAACTATATAGGTATATATAGGACACGACGATATTTCCGTCCAATTGAGCAGTCCGTTTGGGGAAGTACAGAATACTGTGGCCATAATAACCTCGTGTTGTGTTCCCGGTGGTGAGTAGGATAGCAGAGTTCACTGGAGAGTTTTTATACTATCAGTGGAAAGACCAAAAGCGTGTCCTGCGTTGTCTTTTACACTGACAGCACAGAAACTCTTGTGCTTACAGGGTTGACAGCACGAGTGTAACTCCCTTGATGTTACACACGTCCATAGGCCACGTTAACCACTTTCCATCAGGTGGACCGTGTGTTTGTATGATAACCAAGTGGTATAAAAAAGTAATCTTTAAATTTTAAAAGGTTACTAAAGTGGTAAATAAAGCAAAAAAAATCAACATTTGCAACACCGTTCGTGTCATTAGGAGTATCAGCTGAGATATTTATCGTAGACAGACGTAGACAGAAATACATTTACACGTGTGAAAAAATCCCTGGCTCCCGTCTTCCTCGCTAGTCCCAGTGAGTCGGGACTACCGCTGGTTCCGAAGACGCGGGGCAAGTGCGGTGCTACGGTGCTGTGGTCCTGCAGTGAAACGCCTTGAGTTGGTGCTCAAAGCGTCGAGATGAATCCTCGGCGAGCCGCCAGTGGGGCGAGGTGAGTCCTCGGTGGTGACGGGGCGAATGCTGCGTAATGGCTGAGTGCCAATTAGACGGGAAAGATGTCCTCTTCTTACATGGACCGTATGTACGTGCACTGTGTGTCTTAAATGCAGGCGAGGCCGAAGGGTAACCAGGCTGCGGCGGTCGCTGCATGCTGTGGTATCCTTGTAAGGGCCGAAAGTGCTGGATGGCGAATACTTGATTACCGCTCATGCGGAAGAAGTAAATGGGATGTGACGATGAGAATGCTGGTGATATGCTCAGCGAAGGTTACGTGATCAGATCAATGTAACGACGCGCTCTGCGAACGTCGTCACACCGGTTTTAATTC
Source organism: Eilema griseolum (assembly GCA_963662185.1). Taxonomy (NCBI): domain Eukaryota; kingdom Metazoa; phylum Arthropoda; class Insecta; order Lepidoptera; family Erebidae; genus Eilema; species Eilema griseolum. Next base: position 3,785,000 of record OY759235.1, read on the forward strand.
TATTTTTGAACGAAAAGTTTCGGAACGCGGAGTGAATGACATTTTGACGTATAGCTGTCATAGCACCTTTTTTCCTAGCGTTGAGGCTGGATGGTCGATATTCATGGCTTCGTAACTTAATTTCAATAAATCTCATAAAAATGAGAGTATTTTGGCCTAAAGGATAATAGTTTGTGTCTTCACAACTATCCTCTTGTGGAATTATAGTTTATTTCTGGTGAGTTGTCATTTTTTAATAAGATTCACTTTGATGGATTCGCCACGCTCCTGATTTGAAAAATAATTGTTAAAATTCTATTGTTTCAGCTCTTAATCTGAAAATATTATGATTTCTTTTGCTATTGGCATTGTTCCAGCAAATTAAGGCGGTAAGTTGCACAAATTTATAAAAAATTAGGACCTCGTGCCCATATTGGAGTTTGTTCTAATGACATGCAATTTTGTTACAGGTTTCCAATTGGAACCGCCTTTGTCTTTGCCTTTTCTCTTTTCTTTGGACCTTTTTCGGCGTTTCTTTGTCTTCGGTCAACTGCATTTCCTTATGGAGGGTTTGGGCTTTTCACCTCAAACATGGATGTACCGCATGGGCTTAAACTGAAAACTTCGCCTGCTGCGAGCTTTCCCGCTGCTGTGTTTACATATACTCGCCGAGGGATGCCGTGAGCTTACTTTAATTATATTTTAAATCTAAACTTCAAAATAACCTAAAAGTGCATTGGTGACATAGAATCATATTGACGTAGGATAATATTGACATAGCTTATAAAAATCTAATTTTAAATTTAAGGTTAGTTATACATTAGGAATGTATCCTTACATCTGTTTCTGAATGCACACTGGAGTGGACAATAAAACCTTAAACCTCACAGTTTGGTTTCATTTAGCTCACCTCCGGAAGATTAAAAGTTTCCAATCTCCGCTGATTATCTTAGGCATGTGTATCTCCAAGGCGCCCGAACTTTTATGGTAATGTACTTACAAACCAATTTATATTTTTATTTCTTTTAAATAGGAGATTACACACTTACTTTTCTTTCATTGTCATATGACACATATTTTTTTTATTATTACATCTGACGCTTGCGAACCAATTTTTTTTACTTTGTAATAACACATATTTTTAAATTATTACATCACGTCGGGTTCCACAAGTTCCACAATACTAAGGACATAGTGCTGGTAAGCTGCAGTCAAGTAAGATTTTTAACTCAGTTACATTCATTTTTAGATGTAAGAAGGCTCGGATGCAAACGGAACTAACTAAAAGATGATGATGAATTTTAGTTATATGTGAAGCCAATAGGAAGTACGTTAAAAAGGCTTATATTTTATTGAAAGTATCTATTTATAGTGTGACCGCGAGCGCTATAGCGCCTTGTTGATACCGCCACCAACGCTTACGGCGGCATCTCGCTAGCTACCAGCTAATAATCTTTCTTTACATTTCACCTTAGCCACGCCGAGAGTATCAACAGAGCAGTACAACTCGCGGTCACACTATAATAGTCGTTGTTAGCACCTGTGACCGTGTGAAAGTGAAATAGAAAATAAGTGGCCTATCTATGTATGATATTTCAAACTTTAAATCAATAAAGATTATTACATTTTTTTTTTACGTGCGCAATATCCCCACGTATCCGGTGGGGAGGTCCACCGGAGCCGGTAGAAGAGGTTATGTCGGACTCGAACCGACCAAAATGCACGCCGCTTGTGGGTCGTTTTGGTTGCCGAAGGTGAGATTGACAGGCATATCCCGCACCCCGGCCGACCCAGGGTCATCTCTTACGATCTGGCCTTCTCCTCGTGGGTGTGGGGACTACAGAGTCACCAACTCGTCCCCGGCCCCCCGGCCGCCGCGGCTTGCTTCTGCCAGGGTGAACGCGGCTCCAACAGTCACCCCAGGCCTGCGCTCATTGGGGCGGAGGTCGTTCATCGACCTCCGACCGTAGCGTAAGAACCCTCACTCCCAGGGCCGCCACAAGCTCCCGCCTCGGCGTCTCCCACCCAGGACACTCGGTGAGCGTGTGCGGGTACCATGACCTATGAACGTGCGTAACACCAGGAGAGTCACACCCGTGCTGCCGATACTGTAAGAATAGAGGTTTTCTGTGCCGTCAGTGCAGAACACAATGCAGGACAAGTCTTTGGTCTTCCCACTGACATGACAGTACAAAAACTCTCTAGTGAGCTTTGGCTACCCAATTTACAGCCGGGAAAATGACACGAGGTTATTATAGCCGTGGTATCTTGTAGGGTACTTCTCCAGTCGGACTGCTCAATTGGGACCGAAATACCGTCGTGTCCCACGTCCTATAAAAATGTAATATACTGTCATCTATTATATTTCATTTTTTCCAAGAACATGGGCCTGGAGATCACGTACACTCCTATAAAGAATATTTACATAGCAGGATACATTATGAAGTTATAAATGAATCTGTTACTTCTTCATCCAAGCGTTAATCCCAGTCGTATCCATAACGTTCACTTCAGAGTCTGGGATCCGCTTTACCACTCTAACTGTAAATTTGGCTGCACTTCGATATTTTCCATGAAGCGACTGCCATTTGATTGCCATAACCCAATGGCGACTTCGAAGTATTGTAGTTGGACCTGTTGTTGAACTTTTTAGAAAACTACCCGTAATGACTGTCATAGATTTTCGTATGGCATCTGGGACTGACGGCTTAATGTGCTCTCCGAGTCAAGACCAAATATTTTGCCGCCGGCCTGGGGGTGACAGGTGCGCCTGGCGCGCCTCCCCGTTTACCGGGAACGAGTTGGGGACTCTATAGTCCCCACACACCCGAGAGAAGAGGGCCAGATCGTGAGAGATGGCCCTGGGTCGGCCGGGGTGCGAGGGATATGCCTGTCAACCTCACCTTCGGCAACCAAAGCGACCCGCAGGCGGCGTGCGTTTTAGTCGGTTCGAGTCCGACATAACCTCTCCCACCGACTCCGGTGGGGAAGTATCCGTGGGGATTTTGCGCATGTAAAAAAAAAAAAAGACCAAATATTTTGGAACCATTAACTATGTGACTATAATAGCATATTAAAAAGTCTTTTCTTGTTAAAAGTATTCACTATGAACATTATAATATTCGAAAATTTTAAAGCAGGCTTTGTGACAAATGCGGAGCGTTAATTAAAATAGCCAGACATTAAAAATACACATCGAATGGCATCAACATTCCGTTTTGGCAGTTTTCTGTTACGAATTTAATTCGCATTGCGAAATTTTACAATTAATACATTGGAATCTATTATAGACTTTATGTTCAGGGAAAAGAGTTGAGTATTGAATGAAGCGGTTGTTAATGGTTAACTGAAAGCCCATTATGATATGGCAAACAATCCGGCTAATGACAGGTTTTATTAAAATTGAAATGAAATCGTCTCTGTCGAGATTGAACACTAGCAGTGTTTTAACAATTACGTTTTTTTGATGACAAGATTATAATAGAGTTTGTAGTAGATAATATATCAATTTCGGTTTTTAACCGACTTCAAAAAGTGGAAGATATTAAACTGACTAACTAAACTGTCTTTTCTTCACCTCTGCCTGTGCTAAGGTAACTGGTATCTAAGTTTTTGACAAGATACTCCTAAGACCCAGGCAGACCTTGGCCTTGTTCACCATTATTGGTTATTCCAACGTGTTGGCATCAAACTTCCCACTCTCAAACAGCTTCTGCTGGGGTGGTTTGTCTCCAGGCCCATTTTCATGGAGGACAAAACTCATTCTGGGATCAACGCTGATAGTGATGATAGATGGGTATTTTTTCTTTTCTCCCAGTATTTTTAGGCTTCTATACCTAAAGGGTAAAAGCAAAACCCTATTACTAGGACTCCACTATCCGTCTGTCTTTTTGGGGTCCCGTGTCTCAAAACTAAAATCAAACGGAACCCTTACAGGATCATTTCGTTATCTGTCTGTCTGTCTGTCAAGACACTTTTCTCAGGAATGCATCGGGGTATTAAGTTGTAATTCATACCACATACTCAAGTCTATCACGGGCTTTTTTTGTGTTAGATTGCCTCATGTTTGACCACGATTTCACCTGTTGGTAAATGGCGATGTGGTCATCAGAGCACGATTGCCTAAAAGTATCTAGCCTATTCGGTCTAGTCTTGAAGAAATCCAATTTGAAGCTATCCGGAAACATTGCTGTCTATTACCAGATTGTTTTTCATGAACAGTGATAGCTAGACAGTTAAAATCATCACGGCCTAAGTGGTGTAGCGGTACATTGTTCGACTGCTACGCAGAAGACGCGGGTTGGATTCCCGCTCAGAGCAAATATTTGTATGCATGAAAATGTCTATTTACTATTGCTATCTGAGTGTTTCTATGCGTATATTCTATGTATTTAAAAAAAAATTGAAGATAGAAAATAAATAATAAATATTCTACAGCATTACACGAGAATATTGTCGAAATTTATTATTTATTTTTATTATTATTTCTGTTGCCATTCGCGGCATCACGAATATACCATCCACACCAGGACTCTGTCTACATTTCTCGCTTCTTCCCTCAAGCATCGATGAGTTCATCCCAATCACATCCGAAACTTCAGAGTCTGGGACCCGGTTCTTGAATCTAACTGAAGATAGTAATGTGTAAAACCTTAATGTTAGAAATACTTTGTCATTATGTATAATTATGTAAGTATAGGTAAGTTTATATTACATAAGTATATATTATACGAATATATATAAGTACCTAATATATTTAAAAGTATGTGTATGAATTTCTTATGTATTATAGTGTGTATGTATAATGTATGTATTATTATTGTGAACATAGTGCACTGCACCTACCTCAATGTATCTCTGCATCACCCTAAGGTTGACTGTTAGATAATGCCTTTGGCATTAAGCCCGCCTTTGTACAAAATTACTGTGCATAAAGTTGAATAAATAAAAAAAAAAATAATTTGGCTGAACTGGTTCTTTATAATCATCATAATCATCATCATAATTTTATTTCGTTTAACACAGGTGGTACAAAGGTATAACATTAAATAATATGCTCTTCCATGTTCCGCCTCCAGGGCATACGAAATTGGTTATTACATACCTAAATGGTCAATCCTACGTATTACATTATTATTATAACTAATAAAACTAAATTATACATGTCAGTGAACAATAAATACTTATTTAAATGTCAAATAAAACAAATATAAAAATATAATTAATTGATATTGTTATGTCATAGTTACAGGTTGTCATTTAGGAATTCATTTACTGAGTAATACGCTTTATCGGCAAGAAAGTTAAAAAGGTTGTACTTGAATTCACAGATCTCTGAGCATGTCCGAATTTGTTTAGGTAGTTTATTATATAATTTTGGCGCCATTGCATAAATACTCTTGTGGAGAAATGTGGTTCTACTACTCAGTAAGTGAAGTTTATCGGAGCGACGTTGACTCTCTACAGTTTTAAACAAGTGCATATTAGTTTTTACGAACATATTAACTTCATATATATACAGAGACGGCAAAGGTAGAAGTCTTAGTCTTTTGAAATATGGCACACAACTATCTGTTTGTTTTAATCCACAGATTGCTCTGAGACATTTCTTTTGTGCTATAAAAACATCATTGTTATCTGTACCATTGCCCCAGAATATTAGACCAAATCTCAGTGTGGATGTTACGTAACCATGATATGCTGCAAGGAGTGCTTTTTCATTTGCAACTTTACGCAGCATGTATAGTGCGTAGGAGAATTGGTGGGTTTTGGTGCACACGTGTTCAATGTGTGTTTTCCAGGACATATTACTGTCTATATGCAAGCCTAAAAATTTTATCGTTTTCGTCTCATCGATTTCTTGTCCATTATATTGAATTATTAAGTTATGTTTCCATTTCTCTCTGATTTGAAAATTTATATATGTGGTTTTTGTTACGTTAATTTCTAGATTATTAAATTAATTTATCTTATTCTATGTATAATGTAGGTAATTATACATAGAGTAAGATAAATCTTTAGCTTGTAAGATATATAAGTGTTCGGTGTAGATACGTTTAACCAAGTAACGATCTCGGTAAGCGAAATGTTTGTGCAACTAACGTACCGACAGACGGTGCAATTCTTTGACTCAGTCATTAACATAGACTAAAAATTAAGTACCTATAGATAAGACTGTGAGTTTAGGTAGAAAATATAGTCGAAGTAATTGTTTGTAAAACTGTTATTACGTACTAGTGTTACAATACATACATATATACATACATATAATCACGCCTTTATCTCCGGAGGGTTAGGCAGAGGAGAATTAACACCCACATTTCACCATCATTGTCCCACGTAATAGGAGGTAAGCCTATTGCCTTTTTCTGGGCACTATTGTTGCCTCAAGCCATGCATCTGAGGCTGCATATATCTGTCTGATGTTAAATAACCTTATCTCTTAGTCGCCTTGTACGACACCGTATGGGAAGAGAAGGTGGTCCAAATTCTATTCTGCCGGAAACCACGCGGCTAATAATTTTTTGCGGTTTAGTTTTACCAATTAATGACTTAAATAAGATATTAAAATGTCCTGTTGGCATTGATATTGACGCTAACAAAAACGTAGATATAAAATAAACAGGCAGCTCAGAATTCTTTTAAGATTAAAAGATAAGGCTTTCTAGCGATGAAAGGATTTTCATCTGAGCAATAAATATCAATTGACGGACTAAATGTCTTAAATAAAATATTTTAAAAGATTGTAAATATACCTAGTTATAATAAAGGTTAGCGAGTTCAAATAGAGACAATTTAATATTTCTATAACCCGACTATAGCTAAACTAAAGGAGGGGTTTGAATTTGGTAGGCTATACATGCATGCAGGTTAGTAAAATGGCCCACGCGAGAGGGCAGATCACTCGTCCCCTGCTAGAAGTAATGTATGTAGGTTCATCTGTTCCCTCATAGCTCCTCTACTACATATTAGAACTGAACAAATAAGGTATCTTTAGAAGCATCTTGATCATACACTGGTTATAGGTTGTACCACAACTGAATCGAATGTGGCGCCCTCTGGCAGTCATAACGTGATAAAAATAAATTTGAGATAAATGTGCGTTGTTTGGTATCAAATGAAAGAGTTTAATTCAATGATGTATGAATTTGTTAATGTTGCATGTCCCAAAATAATATAAATAAAAAATTAAGTTTTAAACTAACCCCGACTACTGCAAAATAACGTTCTGAAAAGTATATACACGAAAAGGACGTGGGGATATTTCGCACATGAAAAAAAGGACGAGTAGGAGAGGACTTCAGGCTTTGAGGCGAAAGCTTCGTATGTAAGTCATCTTCGATCATGAAACTATAAGATATGTTCAGGGTTTCTCAGAGATATAGCTTCGAGTAGCCCAATCGAAGCTATATCTCTAAGAAACACTGAAAAAATACGTTTACCAAATAATTCTAAAGGCAAAACTATGCTACAAACAAGTTTTATGCCTTTTTGTCTTGAAAGGAAAATACTTTACATTATCTATAAAATGCTTGACGTTCCTGAATATGACAAAATAGAAGTAAATACGCTTTTATAAAACAAATTCCTTCTAGAAGTGTCAAAGATAAAGGCATAAAACTTTATACTCTTGAGCTATAGAAATCTTTGACATTCTAACCATTACACTGTGAAAGGAACGTAACGCCTCACGATATTCGCTTGCAAACTCGAATCTAAAACTAACTTTCATCTTCATTCACAGCCAGCTCTATTCTCATAGGCGTAAGATTTAAACTTGTATGTAGTTTAAGTATAATGATGTTTGTACACAATTTCAGTATGGAGTACTTTGACATTTTGTGAATTGATAACCATCTTCTCTAAACACGCGACATGTTGTTTTGTTGATTCAAGATAATACCTGTTTATTACCTATTATTATTTTATGTGTATTGGGTCTGTGATTTATTATATTACAATTACTTTTTATAGCAGTTGGTACCAAAGTTATTGGTCTATCATTATTTCATATTGATGTTTCGGCAATTTGGCAAGAAGCGTAGTCTTAAAGCACAAATCAATCCTAAATCGGGGATTTTTCAAGATGGGCATTAGAAGGTTTCTGTAGGATCGGGAGCACGAGGGTAACGCCCCTGGTATTGAATACCATATCCCTAGGCCATATAAAAAAATAATATAAAGTGGGCCGTATGCTTGTCTGCCACCTAATTGGTACGCACATCACAAAAAAATAATTATAAACATATTTCAACAGTTGATATTTTGGAGCATATTCGTCCGCATATTGTTTTTGATTGGTATGTCAACTTTTCCATGAGTGATTGCTATCTGACCGCCCAATCCTAGAGAAAAGCCTGCGCTAGAGCCTCGCCTGTTGTTGAACAGGTGCACTGACTTGCAGGTGAGGTTAACTTGACCCTCAAGGATGTGCTCTGCACACTCACTTAAATTATTCTAGTTAATTACCAAACTCATCCTCCTATAGTCGCTTTATTTCTAAGAGATGGTTTGACTCGGTTCTTTGACTGTATTAAGAATAAAAAAAAAACTACTACTAGAAGCACTAAATACACACATGCGAAAACGTTTCAATGGTTTATAGTTTCATAAGCAGTTGTTATTTAGTTAAGATACTGTTTGTCTTCCTAAAATAAATAAATTTATGCTAATTACTAATAGGTACCTACACTAATTTACTAATAATATTTTAAAGCTGAAGAGTTTGTTTATTTGAACGCGCCAATCTCAGGAAGTACTGGTTCTAATAGAAAAAATATTTTTGAGAAGAATCCGCCCGGACGGACGGAGATCGTCCGTTTATCGACGAAGGTTTAAGGCTACATATTATTTAAAGGAGCAGAGCATTGATCATAAATGTCATAATCCGACAGATTTCCAAATATTGTTTGAAGTAAAAAATTAGGTGATATTTTTTTTTTATATAGGACACGTCAATTGGACTTCGCCTTGCCTGATGGTAAGCTGAAGGCAAAGTCCCAGAAAAGAGGGTCACCATTACTTACACATACCGTGTGACAATGGTGACATTCAGCTTGACGGCCTCATCATATGCTTTTTCACGCCCCGCTTAAAGGACCCGGGACTTTAGAAAGAAGGAAACACGTGAGCTGGTAGTGAATTCCAGGCCTTAATGGTGCGACAGAGGAAAGAGTCTCCGAACCGCTTGGTTCTTGGTCGGATGTTTTGCACCGTGTGCGGATGACATCTAAGACCTGCACGTGTTGTCCTGTGAAGGAAAGGGGAGGGTGTGACTAATTGGAAGAGCTCATCAGAACACTCCCCATGGTACAGACGGTAAAATACAGCCATGGACGCAACATCTCTACGCAGCTGTAAAGGTTCTAGGGTGTTCGTGATCTCGGGATTCCCAATGATGCGGACCGCACGTCGCTACAACCTGTCGAGAGCATCTAGTAAGTACTTTGCTGAACCATCCCAGAGATGCGAGCAGTACTCCACACAGGAGCGAATTTGTGCCGGGGTGCGAGGGATATGTCTCAGATAATCTTACCTCCGGCAACCTGCTGCAACACAGTCGGTGTGCGTTTTAGTTGGTTCAAGACCGACATAACCTTACCCATCGGCCCCGGTGGTGGGGTTATCCGTGGGGTCTTTGCGCACATCGAAATTAAAAAAAAAAAATTACGGATTCAAAGGGGTGGTATGGGGTTTCTAATTATAATTTGATTGATTTCCGGCCCCAAATAATAAGGGAAGAGCCTATTGTTGTCAAGCGTTCACTAAAATTTTCCGGGGACGAGTTGGGGACTCTGTGGTACCCACACCCGAGGAGAGGACCAGATCGAGAGAGTTTACTCTAGATCGGCCGTGGTGCGAGGGATATGCCTGTTAATATCACCACCGTCGTCGTGCGTTTTAGTCGGTTCGAGTCCGTATCCGTGGGAATTGTCCGCACGTAAAAAAAATTACTATCTATTTTTTCATTTTTTCTATTTCTACTCCTTTTCTTCATCTATTATTGATATTAGTTTTAAAATAGTTAAGCACCATACAATTGCGTGGTTCACTCACATTTCGACAAACAAAGTCTCAGAAGACTTAGATACCTTTGTGAGTAAATTTATAGCCTAAAGTAGGTAACCTTGTCCCTACAAATGTCATGGACTCGCTTAATGGATGACTATTATCTTTAACAACTTAGCTTTTATAGGGATCGTTATTTAGTAGTATAGTTATGGTAACTTTAGTAAAGTTATGATTTTTGGACAATAAAATCAAGTGATTATTTTTATTTTATTCTTGTGATGACGGGGAAAGAATACAAGTATCACTACGGACGACTAACGAAAAAATACTAATAGGATATCACCGTAAGAGAAGGAAACCTTGAAATGAAACCCTGTTTCCTGTCTGAAATTGGGAGAGGTCTATGCCCAGCAGTGGACTGCGATGAGCTAATTGATTGATTGATTTTTATATTACATACTAGCTAGAGACCGCGGTGCCACCCGTAAAGAATTCTGTTCTCGTTCCCATTTGTTTTAACCTAACGTGGAATATTTACGAAAAAAAATATTACCTAATTGATCGAAGCGTTCTTGAGTTATGCGCTTAGCATTCATTTTTATTAAATAGATAAATTAAGCCATTTGTATGGGGTGAATTCCCATAAAAATACCTGACTTACACATTGCAACCTGAGATGGTATGCAAAGTGCAGTATGAAATTTCATCCCACGCACACTCAAGCTGTGGAATGAACTCCCTGCTGCGGTCTTTCCATGCGCCTACAATATGGGGTCCTTCAAAAGGGGCATTAGGAGGTTTCTTCAGGTTCGGCAGTGCGAGTGTGACGCCCCTGGTGTTGCACAAGTCCGTAGGCCACAGTAGCCACTTGGGAAGTGGATACCGTGTCCTACGGATAGGTGGGCCCTGTGCTTGTCGGCCCCCTAAGTGGATGGAGCAGCATAAAAACTTAGACCCCAAGAATCTTTTAACATTCTTGAGGTCTAACCTGCAGGTGAGGTTGACAGTCTATGCATCTGCTAAACATCAGACCAGTCGGACGAGACTCGAGCAAAATTTTTCTTCTCAGAGTTGAGAGGTCAGATGACAGTGGCTCCTGAATAAGCCGACATAACATAATTAAAAACAAAACTAGGTGTAGGACACGACGGTATTTTCGACCAATTGAGCACTCCGACTGGGGGAGTACCTCCGCTCTACAGAATACCGAGGCCACTATAACCTCGTGTTGTATTCCCGGCGGTGAGTAGGGTAGCCAGAGCTCACTGGATAGTTTTTGTGACCAAAGGCTGCTTTGTCTTCTACTCTGACGGCATAGAAACTCTCTGTGTTTACAACGCGAGTGTGTTGCACACGTCAATACACGACTACTGTCTGCCACATAAGTGGTATAAAAAAATGGACTACAGGCTCAGCTATCGCTATAAGAATGGTTCCGGAATTATTGAACGGACTTAATGCCATAAGTATTAGTTACCAATCAACCTTATAGGTGGTGGAGAGAATATTTCTTTATATCATCATCTTTCTTACGATATAAATCGATAGCATTTAAAATTTCGGATTTGATATCCGATTCACCACGAGAAGGCAGGTACGACAGGACATCCCCTAGCCGTTAGCTGTCTAGCCGTTTAACGTTCATGTGTGCAGGCAGAGGATGGGATAATATGACGCACCTTGGGAGAAACCTGTGTTCAGCAGTGAACTGCGGTGGGCTAATTGATTGATTGATGATCTGATTAAAATTTAATTTTTATAGAGGGTTCGATTCCCGCTCAGTGCAAATATTTGTATGCATGAATATGGGTCTGGGTGTTTCTATGTATAATATGTATGTATTTACCAAATAAAAAAAAAAGTATTTAAGTATGTTTATCCGTATTCTAGATTCCATAACACAAGCTAGTTAAGCTATGCTTACCATGGGTCTAGATAGCGTTGTGTAGAATGTTGTTGTTGTACAATATAGTCTATAATTTTTTTATCGGAAAAATCACCATTCACACAGATACACATTGCTAAATGTGTTTTAAAGTTAATTAAGCGAATGAAAATTGAATATATACCAGTATAATACTTAGTCATACTAGCAGCATGCAATAGAGACAGTTAACTCACTTTGACCAAATCAAATGAACTTAGTTAGCTGGAGTTAAACTGAGTTATCTTATAAATCGTTTTAACTACATCTAGTTTCATAATATGGATTGCTCACCCCGACGAGCCCCAAATATGTCTATTATGTTTTAATCATTCTCAGTTAGGTCATATAGGTGGTGGATAATAAAGTTTACCAATACAGTGTTTGGTCGTTATTCGAACCAGGCCACGGTACAAAGCGCCCAAGGGTTATTTCTGAATGGGGCCTTTTGCACCGCAGTGGTTGGAGCAGTGCGAATGGCCCAAGGTATCTATTGGTATGGGTCTATAAAGACCACGAAGTGAAATTGCACTGTACTATTTTTATTTTCACTTAAATATTCTCGACTATTACACAACACTATAATAGATATACATAAATACAAGTATATTATACATCTATGCTATTTTCTGTGAAGCGACTGCAATATGACCTCCACAATCAATAAGCGATATTGAAGATCTGTAGATAAACCAATTTCCCAACTTTGTTGGGGTTGGCTTTCTCGTCAAGCGACGTTTCCGTGAAGGGACTGCCATCTGACCTCCACAACCAGTTGGCGATAAACCATTCGAACTTTTGAAGAGCTATCCAGAACGACTGCGATAGATATTCGTATAGCTACCGGCAAAATATAGCAACTGACGCATTAGTCCTTTTTTTTCTTTATTTACCATAAGGCGAAGACTTGATCATACAGCGCAGTGACCATGTCACCCCTATAGGAAACTACTTATTACTATAATCATTTTAATTTAGTCTTTTTTAGATTTTACGTTAACAATTTTGTATATCGTCCTCTGACGTAGGTAAAGATAAGATGTTGTGACATACCTACCCCCAGTGGCGGGGCAACAACTAAATTTGATGTGGGCAAGACAGATTTCGCGAGGCCCTGTTCTATGGCGACCTGAAGACGGATTTTATAAAATAATAAAAACAAACAAAACAATTAACACTGCCAAGTTTTTATTCATAAAAATACAAATTAGATTAATAAGTATTAAATGAAAAATTACAAATCGTTAATATAAAGGTGGAGATATACATTTCTTAAAGTGTATCTTAAAAAACATTAGATTTCTTTATTAAAGGAACAGAAATTTCCTGCTTTTAACGTTACTAAATTCCTTAATTATGGTATCGTAATTCAGCCTAGATGCCAAATCTGATTCAATTGATAAAACAGCCAAAGCTGAAAGTCTTTCTTGGCTCATTGTGTTTCTCAAATATTTTTTTATTAATTTTAATTTTGAAAAACTTCTTTCAGCAGAGGCTGTACTTACCGGAATTGTTAATAAAATTCGGATGACAATGTAAATATTTGGGTAAATTTCTTTCAAGCTATTTTCTGTTATGTATGACAGCAGCTGTTTCACCTCTTTAATGAAGTTGGGTAAATTCGGGATCATTGTATTTAATTCTTCATATAATTCAAATGGTTGGAAGTCACTGCTCTCACCCACACGCAGGACGTTATGTAAATCGTTACAGTGTTTTAATATTTGCTCCTGTGGCATATTTTTTAGCGCGCTTAAATCATAGAGAAAACCAAAGTCTTCAAAATGTTGATTTAAAGACGTAAATCTTAATTCCATATTGGTTATTATAGAATCAATCATGGCGTAAAAAAAATCTGTTTGATACCGGATTTTGGGAGACTGTATAGGTTCATCGCTGCTTTCATAATCGAACATCCTTTTCTTTTTGGCTACTCTTTTATTCTTAAACTCTTTTGGCAGGTCATAACAGCTTTTCTCAGTAAATTTCCGAACATCAGACAGGGATTTCTCAAATCCAGTTTCCCGATACTCTTTTATCCATTCACAAAATGTGTGTAAATGTTCAAGAGCAATGCTTAAATGAATTTGTACTGATTGCCATAATTTACTTATTATATTAACACGCAATAATATCTCATACCACACATGTAAAGATACGATAAATTCTAAACTTAACATTTCATTTAGTATTGAATCGCAATCACTGAGAGTGTCTGATTCCTCCGTTTGATTTTTCAAGTTTTTTATGCATTCAATCACTTCATCAAATTGCAATAATACGGCCTTTACTGCTTCGACTCTACTTTCCCATCTTGTGTCTGATAAAGGTTTTATAGTAAGTTTTAATTTTCCTTTTATAAAATCCCAGCGCTTGCTTGATCTTGAAAATAGCAAATAAATTTTTTGTATGAAACCAAAAAAAGTTTTTGCTACCATAGATGAGTTCGCTGCATCTACCAATAGTAGATTCCAACTATGACAGCCACAAGGTGTGAAAAATGCCCTAGGGTTAATATTCAATATTCGAGTTTTAACTCCACTATTTACACCTACCATATTTGCACCATTGTCGTATCCCTGGCCACGGCAGTCTTGAATATTTAAGTCATATTTTTCTAGGTGTACCAGTATAGCATTGGCTAAATATTCTCCAGTTGTCTGAGTAACAGCTAGAAATCCCATAAAATGTTCGACTATTGTACCAGTTGACGTATCACAAAATCTTAAGATAACCGACATTTGTTCAACTCTATTACAATCTCTAGTGCAATCGAGCAAAAAAGAATAATACTTTGCTTCTTTAACCTTACGAATAATTTCATTGACAACTGTTTTTGACATCAATATGATCAATTCATTTTGAATATCGTGACTTAAATAATGGTGTGAAAGTTGTTTGTCACTAATGCGTTTCATGTGTTCACGTAAAGTAGGATCAAATTTTGATATCAGTTTAAATAAATCTATGAAATTTCCGGAATTCTTAATACCGTCACCTGTCTTGAGAGATTCTCTGTGACCTCTAAATGCAAGATTATGAGAGGCCAAAAAGTTTATTATGTCAATTATTCTCTCTAACAAGTTGTGCCAATGTTTTTGTGATTCACGTATTAGCCTTTCGTTTTCTTGGTCTATTGTTTTGCCTTGATTTATTCCTTTCTCTAAATTTAACCATTGGAACATATGTGCCATATGTTCTTTGGTATTCTCATGTCTATGTAAAATTCTACTTAAATGTTTCCAGTCACAACACCCTCCTTGCACCACCTGAGTTTGTGAATTGCTAAATAGTCTGCATGGAAAACAGTAAACTTTATTTTGGGAATTGGAATACACTAACCAGCGACGATGTTGAGTTTCACCATTATTTAGTTTTCTCGAGAAATAGAAATTGGAAAAATGGAATTGGAGAATCTATGTCAATCTGTTCTTCTTGATTGCTTGATGACAGTACAAGAGTTTCAGCGTCAATTTTTGATTGGCTAGAAGATGATCCAAGCTCTACGTCTAACTGACGTTCGCTCTCGGTATTCACTGCATCTAGAGCATTTTCCAACGGTATCTCGGACGTTTGTTGTGTAGAAGTCGAAGCTATCGATTCAGAAGGTTCTGTACTACCAGATGCAGTTTGGTTGAGGAACTTCATCAAATTTAAACTCAAAACTTGGTTGGTTGCAGTTCTTTCAGCTTTTCTTTTTCTTTTTGCTGATCCAGACTCCCATTTTCTTCAAATATCTCTATCTCGGCCGGACATGTCGATAACGTCGTATCTATACACTGTAAACGAAAGCAATAGTTAAATTTTTTTTCCATTTTATCTACATAATATTGTAAAACCTAAATTTAAATTAGTTTTCAAATAAAAATCTTTAAGATAGCTTTTACTACCTGCTAGTTTTAAAAACTTAAAAAGTCGATACGTTTTTTACCTTAAAGCTTTTTTGGTTTCCTTCAAGAGATATTATAAAGCGTATTTTATATACAAGTAATTACTGCGTTATATACTTATTACCAATTAAATATTTCTTACCTTATGTAAAATAGACGAGTACAGGTACCGGTGTGTTACAAATCACAAAGAAAACAAAAAAACAATTAAAAAAGTCACTGTTTTAAAATTTTGGGTCAGTTTACAGGAGCAATCAATATACCTAAACACTATCTATTTATTCACTAAATATTATTAAAACATTGAACACACTATTCTTATCAAAATAGGTACGTACAGTCATAAAAATAAACAATATTGAATAACACAATTATACGTTTCTATTGTTATGCGCCTAGCGACTGCGTTGCGTACTTTGATTTGATTGGTTGACTTCCTAGTAAAGAAAGTAAACAAATAAACCGGGGATTCCCCGCACTCTGGTCGGCGGCAAATGTTGCCAGACTAAGAAAACATGTTTCACAACAAAATTGATTTCCTACCCCAAGTGAACGCAAACAAACACCTTGTACAATTCATGCACCTGGTTGCCATACGAACATATATGAAAGTCGTAGTGCTCGTGGAGGCACGGAAATATATATACATACATACATATAATTACGCCTTTATCCCCGAAGAGTTAGGCAGAGGTGAATTAACACCCACACTTCACCAATCATTGAATTCGGTCCTACGTAATAGGGGGTGAGACTATTGCCGTATTCCGGGCATATAACTCTATTCCTATGCCACAGATTTCATCACGTATCCGGGAAGAAAAATAATGAGGAAATTGAATACACTGAAAATATGTAAGGTATTAACTAATAAATAAATCATTGATTTGTAGTTCAGCCCTTCTAGACAAGTGACAGTTCGTTGGTCGCCATATTGATGAATAGTATGACAAATGTTTAGGATTTGACGTTTATGACATGCGTTGACGACTGTCAAATACGTCAAATCGAATTTCATTCATTGTCATTCTATTCTATATTACGCTGGTTATCGAATTCCTACTTGTCTAGTGGGACAGGTCTCAACACGTAGCGCACTCTGGGTAATAGAACTAAAGATAATTGAATTGAACTGAGAACTGAAGTAGGTAACGCTGTAATACTAAAAGCTAATGTAAACGTAGCCGTGACTTGCCTCATTTATTTGCGTTTTATTCTCAATTAGCAGAGGACTTAAGAGAAGAAGGACCTCAATGTTTATATTCCATACTTTCGATGAATCTTTAAAGTACATACATGCGTATACATATTCACGCCTTTTTCGCTTTTTTTTTGGGTAGGCTGAGACAACAGCTCTCTATTTTCATGACTCTATCCAAGCTTCTTTCATGGTTCCTTTTTACTTGCATTGACCTATCGTCCTACTCAGAAAATATCTTCAGCCACACACTGATGTGTAGTGAAACAGGCGCATTAATCATCTGCAAATTCAATTTTGTCGTTTGAAGATTCATTAGTGCAATAATACTTCAAATAGTAATGTACGTGTGATATCTTGACTGAAGGAAACGTTTATAGCCTAAGAAAAGTTAGGCCATGTGCTTGTCTGCCAACTAAGTGGCATAAAAAAAGGACACTGCGGTATTTCCGCCCAATTGAGCAATCCTACTGGGGAAGTACCTCCATCCTACAGAATACCGTGGCCATAATAACTTCGTGTTGTGTTCCCAGCGGTGAGTAGAGTAGCCAGAGCTCACTGGAGAATTTGTGCTGTCGGTGGAAAGACTAAATGCTTATCATGCTTTGTCTTCTACATTGACGGCATAGAAACTCTGTGCTTACAGGGTCGGCAGCGCGAGTGATACACACGTCCATAGGCTACGGTAACCACTTTCCATCAGGTGGGCCGTGTGCTTGTTTGCCACCTAATTGGTATAAAAAAAAACTCAGGACAGAAAAGTTCGATAGAATTCGATGCTTTAGTACTTTCTCGTTCTCATCCGATCTGAAATCCAAAACTGTTAATTGCGGACGTTGGGTTACCCTCGACCACTGATTAGCGCAACTCAATTTAACTCTATCACTTCTAAAGTAAATAATATTGGAGGAATCAAGATTTTACAAAGTAAGTCTAATTTGGGTTGGGGTCAAACACCACATGAACCGACACCGCAAAATTTCGACGCCTACGAAATAAACGTTTTGAAATCGTCAAGATTTAATTAAACAAAGTTTCCAGAAGTTTTGCTGGCGTTGGTTGCGGAACTTAAATATGATTTGACAGTTTCGTTAGAGTAATAACCAATTAAAAAAGATGGATCCAAATTTGAGGTCAAGGAAATCTGCATTTTCCGATAGCTATAACTTGAGTGTCTTCAAGATAAGAGTGAATAGGTTACTTCTAGACATACGTGCTCCACCGTCGACCATAACGACCAGATTATGATCGACTTACCTGCAGGTGAGATAGTGATCAAACGTGAACCTATCAATCATAGAAAAGAGGTCACAATAACTTTAATACTAATAAAACAGCACCTTATAGTAAGCGTCTACTGTAGATAACAAGAGATGTTATTTGGTAATGTAGATAACAAGAGATGTTATTTGGAAAAAGAGGAAAATTTGAAATGGAAAGGAAGGGAAATTTCTAGTATTCCGGCGTTTTCAAAAACTAACAATATAATGGATACAATATGAAGGTAACAAAATATAAAGGTGACAATATACGCAACATTGAATAATAAATGTATCAATAATATATAGTGGATTATCCTGACAAAAGTTTTTGGAACAGACTGGATGCGGAGGGCGGAGATTCAGACGAAATGGCGTACATTAGAAGAAGCCTAAGTCCATCAGTGGACTGCGGTGGGCTACATTTATTGATTGATATATTGGATACAAGCCAAATCGCTTGAGTTTAATAAGCAGTATGTGGTACCTCGTAGAAAAAATGACAGTATCATTTAGCTAAGGAGAATCTATGACAGGATTTAACATTAGAACATTGAAATACATGCTTTTGTCTGTACTTAATAACGCGTGACGCAACCCTAATTGTCTCAACAATCGCTTCTAGCCTATAGTGATTATTCACCACAAGGTTAGCTACGAGTTTTTTCACTACCATAAGGCACAAAAATACCCAGAACCATTTTCATGAATATGATATTGGACTAACCATTGCTCGCGGCTCTACTCTCGAGTAATTGGGTTATTGCGTCCCACAGGAACCATGTATTTTTGGGAGTAAAAAGTGTGTCACTCTTGGGCCTATAAATTATCTGCATGCAAAAGATCACGTGAATTCATTACTCCCTTATGCGTAACAAGGGAACTACGTGTCTACATAATTTTGAAAGGACGTTAGTAAGTATGCCAGGTAAGGTGGCAGACAAACACACGGCCCACCTGATTGAAAGTGACCTATGAACATGTGCAACACCAGGGGAGTTATATCGACCGTGTAAGAACAGAGAGTTTCTGTGCCAGTACAGTACAGAAGAAACAATCAGGATAAGCCTTTAGTCTTTCCACTGAGAGCACAAAAACTCTCTGGCTACCCTACTCACCGCCAGGAACACAACACGAGGTTATTATAGCCATGGTATTATGTAGGGTGGAGGTACTTCCCCAGTCGGACTGCTCAATTGGGACGGGAATACCGTCGTGCTCTACCTCCTGGTAGGTACTATTTTATTTTTACTATAGTATTTTATTTGTGTAATTGAAGCAACTATCATCTGACGTACACTATCCATTGGCGATCCCGATGTATTGCAGTTACACCAGTTGTTGAACTTTTTAGGGCTTTAACTACCCATAATGACTGCCATAGATGTTCTTATTAGAACCGGGACCGATGGCATAACGTGCTCTCCGAGACACAACCAGACCAATGCAAATTGCCATATTCATGAAAAAAAAAATGAAGGGAAATCGAAGCTGCGCCACCTGCGTAGTAGTCGGATTCACCACCACTACGCCAAAGAGGCTATTACACACACACACACACACACACCTTGCTATTAGATATTTAATCTGTTCTATTTTATACGAAGGATTAACTTTGCTTATATCGCGTTCGTACGAACAATTAATACACTTTTTAAATATGCCGAACTAGATGCGTTCTAATCACCAGAGCATCACAAACGCATACACAGACCAATTGTTTCGTATTATCTCGAGTGCGACGCGGTTACGTGCAATCAAAGCTTTGGATTACCATCCTTCACCGCAATAAGCCGCAATTAGTAGAGAAAGGCTTTTAATGCGGATCCTGTCCAAGTGGATGGAGAATAGCGGATTAACAAAGTATCAAAATTCAAATAACAGTACAAAGTTTTGATAGTGATATTAAATGATTGCTTACCTTGTAAACTATGAGAGTTTGTGACACTAGAGGTGTTAATCGCTTGCACGAGAAGGAAAAGGCAATAGGAGATTAGCTCTAACTAGAGCAGATGGCGTGAAATATATTATCCGTTAGTCACAAAAAAAACATCATCATCATATTATCACGCCTTTATCCCCGGGGGGTTAGGCAGAGGTGAATTAACACCCATATTACACCAATCATTAATTTTATTCCCACGTAATAGGGGGTGAGTCTATTCCCGTCTTCCGGGCACTATTGTTGTCTCGAGCCATGAATCTGAGGCTGTGTGATGTTAAACAGCCCTATCCCTTAGTCGCCTTGTACGACAACGCATGGGAAGAGATGGGATTCTACTCTACTGGGAACTACGCCGAAAAAAAAAGAATTAACGGAAAATATAAACTTGAAAAAGCGGACCCTGGATGGCGAGCTGAAAGCTTTGGAAACGATCGCACATGAAGAGAAAAGCTCTAATTAGAATACCTGAAGTGTTTTAATTAGATACCACAGACTCACACTTCTCAGAATACTGTTGCTCAAAGTCAATTTAGTGCAAGGAAAGTTCCTACTCAGTTGAATCCGCCTAAACATATTGACAAAAGTAGGGCTATAATTTTCATATGTGGACTCTGTAGTTTAGTGCTTCTTTTGTATTTTGCTTGACTCCATTCAGCAGAGTTGCAGCAAAGTTGAAGGATGTTCTTCTACTGCAATACTGTATTTCTTTTCTCTTTATCTCTTCAGTCAGACACATATTACATTATCCTTTGTATGTTGCTGAACTATCTGCACAAACTTCACCAAATGCCTCACTATATCGTCTATCACGCCACAGGGGTCTGTTATGACACTATTAATCAATATATATTATATAGATAAGGATGTTTATAGCTCATAGATACCATAATCATGATTTACCCAACACAAACAAAGATGTCTGACGAGGTACCAGCCTTTTATAAAAACAGAAGTGGAGGCATCAGAATTGCTCAAGATTATGACTTGTACGATTCCTGTTAAACGACTCATAGTAAAAGAGTGCAAGAACACATTAACTGAATTTTACTTATAATTTCACCTACAAGTTGGGGAATATAGTGACAAAATACACCCTTCCAACGCCCCACCAGACTTCAAGAACGGCACAAACCCCCACTGTATTCATCAGCGTGTAGAGCAGCCATATTACTCATTCTGAAGAAATGAATGAACTGAGCTTGCAACATTGATTGCAAGCATCATTTATTTTTAGCTTCTAGAGAGTTTGCGATAATGCATACATAATGCATACATACGACACCGCATGGGAAGATATGGGGTGGCCCTAATTCTACTCTACCGGAAACCACACGGCGAAAGTTCCTGGCCGAGTTGAATTTGGGCCACCCCGTCTCTTCCCATGCGGTATCGTACAAGGCGACTAAGGGACAGGACTGTTTAACATCAGACAGATATATACAGCCCAGACTCAGGCATAGATACAGGACTCGAGTTAACAATAGTGCCCGGTAGACTGCAATAGGCTCACCCCCTATTACGTGGAACCGAATTCAATGATTGGTAAAATGTGGGTGTTAATTCACCTCTGCCTAACCCTTCGGGGATAAAGACGCGATTATATGTATGTATGTGTTCATAAAATCGTTCCCGCCATAGCTCTTAACTTAAGTCGCTGTCACACAAAACACACAATACAGTGACAAAGACGCTAGAGGCAACGGAAGCGATCCTTCATTAGGGACCAAAGGTCAATAAGGCCCACGAGACAGCCCTATCCTCTGATTAAACCCGAATCATGACCCTCTGTCCTTTTTTGTAGCTCTCTAATCACGCTGTATGGTAATATGAGATTAAAATTACGAAAGCGCCCATATATGGTATATAAGAGTGAATCCCTTTGAATTAGGCGCCTACACCAAATATGGTTGAGAGCTAAACAATATTTATTTTTCGCACGAATATGAATTAAGGTTTAAATTTGTTGTCTCTTAAATTTTGATCAAATATTTTCGGTGTATAGTTATTATATTTATTTCAAATTGATTACTCGACAATTCGTTTTATCTCATTTTATTTTCATTTCATTTTATTTGCTTGGACTCAATATTACTAACGTTTCACTAATTCATTTTTTTTTATTGTTATGGTGTACTGGAGAATTTGTGCTGTCAGTGGGATGACTAAAGGCTTGTCCTGCTTTGTCCTCTACACTGACGGCACAGAAACTCTGTGCTTACAGGGTCGGTAGCGCGAGTGTGGCTTCCCTGGTGTTACACACGTCTATAGGACACGGTAACCACTTTCCATCTGGTGGGCCATGCGCTTGTCTGCCACCTAAACCTAAGTGGTTATAAAAATAAATATGCTTATGCTTTGCCGAAGTCCTAATGACAGTGTAATTAGTTATGATTGTATTGTATCCAGCAACGCAATATTATTATTTTAACGCCACACGGCAGAATTTGCTGTACTTATAAATATTATAAAACCTGATATTATGACCATCTTCTGTGAAATAAAATTTGATTTGTTTTAACGCGGTTATCACGACTTCTGTTTAGGTTTTTACTAGACCAATTTCGATCAAACAAACGTATGACTTTAAGCCTTTAAAAATCGTATTAAAACCCGTTAATATGATTAAAAGAAAGTATGGTTAATGGGCATAACACAACCCAAGGTTTTTTACATCTCTTATGTACAAACACAACCGGTTTACAATTATTTAGATAATAGTATAGATTACCACTAACCGACATGTAAGCAGCGCGAGTACCTATCATCTAGTTAAAAAAAAAACAGTCCTATATTTTTATACATATTGAGGACACACTTGTACTTTTTCCACAATATTTATTATTTAACCTGACTGGTTTCGCCTTACGGCATCCTCAAAAATATACAATGTCGCTTGATGTGTATAAGATAAATAATATTACGTGTATAAGACCTTTGAGGATCCCGTAAGGCGAAATCGGTCAGGTCCAATAATCAATTCTATGGACAAGTACAAATGTGTGCTCAATATGTGTAACAATAAATTCCACCAAGTGTCATCAATCAACAGTACAAATAGTTTTAATTTTGGTTCACTATTTCACTAAACAAGCAACAACCTACAGCTTACTATTTATCCGAGGCAACGGCTCCTAACACGTCGAGGTCGAGCATATTCCAAAATGCTTGCGGGATTAATATTCCCAACTATCATAGCCTCGTAACACTAAGCTGCGCCACAAATCTTGGGGTTGCGGCTGGCTCCTGCCATATTTGCATACTTAGTTATGTACTGCAATTGTTGTGCTTGCATTTAATGAATTGAAGGCTCGAACCAAGGTTTTAAGTTGATTTTATTCTATAACTAATTTTACTTTTGTCTTCGACGAGGTTGGTATTTACGAAGACACAACTAAAAATGTCTAAGCTTGTGCCTAAATCGTATTTTTTAAATCACTTAGGTGCCTTTTTTTTTACGTGCGCAAAATCTCCACGGATACCTCCCCACCGGAGCCGGTGGAGGAGGTTATGTCGGACTCGAACCGACTAAAACGCACGCCGCCTGTGGGTCGCTTTGGTTGCCGAAAGTGAGGTTGACAGGCATATCCCTCGCACCCCGGCCAATCCAGGGCCATCTCTCACAATCTGGCCCTTTTCTCGGGTGTGGGGACTACAGAGTCCCCAACTCGTCCCCGGAAACGGGGAGGCGCGCCAGGCGCGCCACCGCCGCGGCCTGCTTCTGCCAGGGTGACAGGCGGCTCCACTTGACACCCCCAGGCCGTTACTTAGGTGGCTGACAAGCATGTGGCATGCCTTATGGAAAGTGGTTACCGTAGCCTATGAATGTGTACAAAACCAGGACCGGCACACTCATGTTGCGGACCCTGTAGGAACATCTAAATGCCCATCTTGAAGAATCCTATTATTGTAGTCTTGCATTGTACTGCAGTACATGTACATGCAGTCAGGAGATTTACACACAATTAAGGGCCTCCATGAGACGACTTGAACTATTAAGAATTATCTAAAAGTAAAACTTAATAGCATAAAAATCGATTCAGAAACCAAACTATGATGAAGCCGCCAAGCTGAGTGCCAGCATTGTAACATTACTTAGTGTCTGTAATGGTGACCCTCTTTCCTGAGACTTTGCCTTTCGCTTACCATCAGGCGAGGTGAAGTCAAGTTGGCGTGTCCTATATAAAAAATTCGTATTGTTTTTATTATTACAACGTTAAAGTAAACTCCTTTGACCTATCAAACGGACAATCAAAATAAATACTAAAATGTTGCAATCGTAATTGTATTATTAATTCAAAATAAATACTTTCTATTTCTACCATCAATAGGTATTTGAGTAATTAATACAACTAGTCTACTAATGACATGATCTATAACCCCAACAACCTGATCTGTGCACATTAATACATGCGAATTAATTGTACATTATCAAACACTAATGGCCGTCGCGCATTCACCAGACCAAGACAAATGAGTGACGTCACTAAATTACCCACGAGATATATTCAATATCGTAAGAGCAAATTGATCTACAATTATGAAATATGATTCTCTCAATATTCAGGAAACTCTTGGTTGGGTTTGAAACCATTGAATAACTTGTTGTGGTAATGCTTAATCTACAATGATTAGCATCTGGTGTTCATTTCACTTTAAGACTGGTAGTTTGTTGAAAGTTCTTCACTTTAGCTGTGTTTAGTTGCATTTTGTCTGAGATCCGCTCATTTTTTCTCGTACTATCGATTTCACTTATATTGGTTTTTATAGCAGTCACTGCCGTCTGACCAGGAATGGAAAGAAAGGAGATTCCTATCTGTCAATCAGTAGGGGACCAGCTCGCAGGTGATATAAGCTTGGGCCCTAAACATTTTCGTTAAGGTCTTTAAACCCATGAGGACCCATATGCAAATTATCTATTGTTATATTGGACTCATATGAAATCGAAGACCTATTCTCAACTATTATTATTTATTCGCAGCACACGGCCTACCTGATGGAAAGTGGTTGCCGTGGCCTATGGACGTGTGCGAAACCAAGGGAGTCACACTCGCGCTGCCAACTCTGTAAGTATAGAGAGTGTCTGCACCGTCAGACAAAGCAGGACAAAGCTTTAGGTCTTTCCACTGACAGCACAAATTCTCCAGTGAGCTCTGGCTACCCTACTCACCGCTGCTGGGAACACAACACGAAGTTATTATGGCCACGGTTATCTGTACTTCCCCAATCAGACTGCTCAATTGGGCGGAAATACCGCCGTGTATACCTCCTGCTATGTAAAGTAACATAAAATAACAATAATAATAACTATTATTATTATTATTATACTATCGCTTATCGCTGAGATTGGGATGGGATACACACACACACACACACACACACACACACACACACACACGCATGCACACATAAACACGCGCGCTTTCACACGCTCATGTATACAATCCACTCCTCATATACTTCACAAATTAGTGAATGGTTGTTTCAAGCAAAATATAACTAATCTTAGGAACGCAAGCTCCTTATTTGAAGGTGGGAGTTTTTTTTTCTTTTTTTTTTAGGTGCGCAAATTCTCCACAGCCGCAAAGCCCCCCACTGGAGCCTGTGGAAGAGGTTATGTCGGACTTGAACCGACCAAAACGCATGCAGGTCGTTTTTGGTTGCCAAAGGTGAGATAGACAAGCATATCCCTCGCACCCCGGCCAACCCAGGGCCATCTCTCACGATCTGACCCTCTCCTCTGGTGTGGGGACTACAAAGTCCCCAACTCGTCCCCGGAAACGGGGAGGCGCGCAAGGCGTACCACCACCGCAGCCTGATTGTGCCAGGGTGACAGGCGGCGCCACCAGTTCGTACGCGGGCAGCTTGGCTTGCGATCCTTCGTCGCTCCTGCTACCGCTTCCACCCCGTCTACTCCTTCACGAGCATTACTTGCTCGCAGAAGGAGATGCCGGCCGCCCAAGCATCCGCGCAGCAGACCATCGCAGCAAGAAGCGTGAGAACTCTCACTCCCAGCTCCCGTCTCGGTGTCTCCCACGCTGGACACTCGATGAGCGTGTGCGGCCCCGAGTCCTCCCTCGCGTCGCAGTTATGGCACTCGGACGTTAGCTCTTTCATCATCCGACGCAGATATTTCCCGAAGCAACCGTGCTCGGTGATCTTCTGAGTCAGAAGGTACGAGAGGCTGCCGTGTGGCCTCTCTAGCCACCCCCCATGATGGGTCTTACCGCCGCTACTACGGCGCGCCCTTGAAGGTGGGCGTTAGTGACTATGCCACAGTTTTTCACTAATGCAGTCATTATCGAATACACACGTACCATTATTGTGCTTTTACTGGTTACATTAAAGAAGTTTATATTTTATAATTTTGTTAGAATAGAATAGAATAGAATAATTTTATTTGCTCATAAACATGGTAACATAAGGTCTTACATAGGTATATATATAAATACAGCATGTTTAGCCGCAGACTGTGGCATGCAAATTTTCACATAATCGTTGGCAAATAATATTGGATCACTATTTAGTTTCATTGTTTGTCTGAAATAGTAATTGATTTTATGAAAATAAAATATAATTGGAATGTCAAGAGGAATATAGAATTATCAGAGGTCAATTTTAAGTGGTCAAACAATCTTAGTCAATACTATTTGCATTATCAGTAATATTTTAACAGTTTCACATTATAATATTTAGGACTAATGAGATTAAAGACATAATTCAGAGCAATTATTAATATTGGAGGATTCTGTAAACAATTGTTTTATTCATGCATTACATCTATTTATTTGTTATAATACTACGAGGTATATGTTATAATCTGTTTTCCCCGTACTTCCCCTAATCCTAGCAAAGCCAACAGTGTAGACAGTTATATCCAGTTATTTCTTCAAATTAGCCCAGGGCGGTCAGAAAGCCTTTACAGAAATTAAACATATGTGCCGGCAAGGAAGTTAGGTAAACCATTTACCCTTCCGTTTATCTTTCGATATGGAGTTTATAATAGTTTGTACCGCAACCGCGAGTGTACTTTTAATGGGTGAGCGGACGTTGCTTACTGTTGGTTGGTTGGGTAAGATTAAACTTGTATGCTGGTGTTACGTGTGCTGCGGTGCGTGGGTAGTTACCTGCCAGATTTTCGTAGTAAATCCTTTGTTGAAATATTCGAATTGAAATGCTTACATTCTCGCTTTCTCTTAATGTATTACTACAATATGGGGTGCTTCAAGAAGGGTATTAGAAGGATTTTTCAGGGTCGGCAGCACGAGGGCGCGCCGTAGTAGCGGCGGTAAGACCCATCATGGGGGAATGGCTAGAGAGGCCACACGGCAGCCTCTCGTACCGTCTGACGCAGATGATCACCGAGCACGGATGCTTCTGAAAGTATCTGTGTCGGATGCAGAAAGAGACAACGTCCGAGTGCCATCACTGCGACGCGAGCGAGGACTCAGGTCCGCACACGCTCACCGAGTGTCCGGCGTGGGAGACGCCGAGGCGGGAGCTTGTGGCGGCCCTGGGAGTGAGGGTTCTCACGCTCTCCACCTTGCTCGCGGCGATGGTTCGCTGCGCGGATGCGTGGGCGGCCGGTGCCTCCTTCTGCGAGCAAGTAATGCTCGTGAAGGAGGAGGCGGGGCGGGAGCGGCAGCGGGAGCGACGAAGGATCGCAAGACAAGCTGCCCGCGTACGAAGGCAACTCGGGCGTCGGAGGGACTCGGGCGCTATCTATATGATCTGTCCTCAGATAAGTCAGTCAACATTCAGGACTGAGCGTCGTTCTAGAATATGAATTTTAGAGTCTAGATTCCACTGTGTGGATTTCCGAAGTCTGGATCCCAAAATGGCGGGCACAGCTAACGCTCTGGCGCGGCTGCTGCCCAACTTGAAAGGCCCGGAGGACTCCTACAAGAGACTCTACGCGGGTATCGTGCGATCCATGGCTCTGTATGAGTGTCCCGTGTGGGCGAACACCCTGATGAACAGGCACATCATACTACTGCTGCGCGGTCCGCAGCGGAAGATGGCCTGCCAGAGGGCCAGAGAGATGGCCTGGGTCGGCCGGGGTGCGAGGGATATGCCTGTCAACCTCACCTTCGATAACCAAAAACGACCCATAGGCGCCGTGCGTTCTAGTCGGTTCGAGTCCGACATAGTCTCTGCCACCGGTTACGATGAGTGGGATATCCGCGGGGATTTTTTGCACGTAAATAAAAGATAGAACTGTGTCTTTCGTTTCAAGGCCGTCAAGCTGAGTGTCACCATTGTATGTGTAAGTAATGGTGACCCTCTTTTCTGAGACTTTGCCTTCAGCTTACCATGAGGCAAGGCGAAGTTTAGACTTCTCCTATGTAAAAAATAAATTAATCTAAAATAAACAAAAATAATCATAATATGCTGTGAAAACGTATTTAGGCCCAAAATAAAGATAACTAATTATAAACGGACTGGATTTTTAATTAACATACTAACTTGAACTTTAAATAGATTAAAAAAAAACTATGTAACATATTTCCCCAAAAATATTTACGTAAACTATTTATACTATTGATTGATGGCACTTGGTGGAATTTGTTGTTACACATATTGAGAACTCACTTGTACTTTTCCACAGTATTACGCAGAATACTGTAGTCACAGTTCCAGACATATTATAATCTAACTCACCCTACCCATACAAGTGTAGCACCCAATCGTGTGCCGTCAACATTTGGTGAGTGATCGATTGGCGTCACGTGCACCGGTACGTAATTAGTCACCCCTAATTAGTTACTTTATGGAGTCCAAACTTTGGCTTCACTCCAGACGTTATACATAACTAAATTGTTACTCATGTATTAACCAGTTATGTTAATTCATCTTAATACGTATGTGTGATCACGTTATTTTGAACAATAGTAAGGTACATTCAGCATCAGATCAATCTCGATGAACAAAGTATAACCAATGCCTTGATTTCCCCCTTTGTGTTGATTGATTGTTCTGATATTTGGTACACATCTTTAGACAACTTTTACACATTTAAATCAATAAAACAGTTTGATTTACCCTTATAAATAATATAATATACATTCTTTATTGTACACAAAACACTTTATTATAACAAAAAATAGAAGGATATTGTAAGTACAGAGGCGAGCTTAACTCAATGTTGAGTTTTCTTTCAGCAAACCTTAGAGTGATAGAGAGAAAATAAAAGATAGAGGACAGAGCTTAAGATATTAAGATCAATTTGAGATTTTATAGTCTCGAGGAGAGGGCCAGATCGTGAGAGATGGCCCTAAGTTGGAGGGGGTGCAAGGGATATGCCTGTCAACCTCACTTTCAGCAACCAAAACGACCCACAGGCGGCGTGCGTTTTAGTTGGTTCGAGTCCGACATAACCTCATCCACCGGCTCCAGTGAGGAGGTATCCGTAGGGACTTTGCGCACGTAAAAAAAAAAGATTTTGTTGTCTAGATTGTTCTTATGCAACAATGCAAAATTAACTCGGAAACAGAACAAGAGGAGGTTTTGGATGTTCACTTTTACGATTTTAAATCAATAGAAAACGTAAGCATACTAATTTGTTTAAATTTTCAGTAAATACATTAAAAACTCTTCTCTTCTCTTCCTCTTAGCGTTAACCCCAGTCGCATCCAAAGGTTTCACCTTATAGTCTGGATTCCGCTTTATCAGTCTAACTGCAGATTTGACTAAACTTTGATATTTTTCGTGAAGTGACTGCCATATGACGTCCACAACTCAAAGACGATATCGAATTATTGCAGCTAGACCAGTTACTGGGCTATTTAGGCACATAAAGACTGCCATAGATGTTCGTATGGCAACCGGGACCAACTACTTAACGAGCTCCCTGACGCACGACCTGACCAATGCAAATACTATATCCATGCATACAAATATTTGCACTGAGCGGGGATCGAACCCGCGCGTCCTGTGTAGCAGCCGCGTTCACTGCCTTCACGCTATGGAGGTTGTCACACTATTAGGTGGTTAAGACCCTACTCAGATTCGGGGTCCAGTCAACCTTTACCTGTCGATACAGCTGCTGACTGACAGACAAATAAAAAAAAAAAAAAAAATCTAGTTCTAATATAGTTCGCTGAGTTTCTTGCTGGTATCTTCTCAGTAGAACTAACCTACCGAACCAGCGAAAGAATCATTTTCCAATGGTTTATTTGTACATTATTTAATATTTTAATATTATTTCTTGACATACTCAATTGTAAAATTTTGACGTTCATATGTGCTCTTTGTGTGCCTAAACTGAATAAATGAAATTGATTCTTTGATTCTTTGATTCTTGAGACGAAGCCCAAGCTTTCCTCTCAGGAGGTCAGACAGCAGTTGTCCTCATATAAGCTGTACTATAAACCAAATAGGAAAGAAGAAAGCACGGGCTCCAATTTGAAAGTCTTGGATGCAACAGTTACAACGCTAGGATCATGCCCTCTAGGGTAGGCAGAGACAACAACCCATCATTTGCTTCCATCTTTACACATTTCAAAAGCTTTCTGTAGTGGTCAGATTTCACCATTGAAAATAATTGCGTTAATAATCTCCCAGACTGGTACCGCACAAAAATATTTCAATTTACAGTATGAAAAATACTTTTCATAATAAGCAACCAAGTCTAGTTATTAAAAATAAATCCCGGACAGCCAGATAGCCTGTCACCACCATCCCAGTTAGATTTACTACAGGGAAACAGGAAATAACGCTAAAGTTTTATACAAACGACTGCCACCGTTTAAAGTTCCTTTAGCAATCTTCTTTAAAGAAATCTGTTGCAAGGGAATCGGGTGGAAGCAGGCGTGGTCGGGCGGCGAGTTATGTCTGCGGGCGACACTCGTTCAATTCAATTTATTACAGTCTTTTATGCGGTACTTTGGGAGCTCCCGTGGACATATCGTAAACGGTTTAGGTAAATTTGGAGCTGGGCATGCAGATTGTGTTAAGGTATTTTTATTAAATTACGAAATCTTAGTTTTTACTTATTATTTTAAAAGTTCGGTTAGTAGTTTTTTTGCCTACGGTATGATTGGGTTAACATACTACACGAAGCCTCTAAACAATCTAAGATAAAAAAATGGGAGTGTCTATTAATTGATGGACGTATATTTGACGTTATAAGTCTCAGAAAAGATGGTCACCTTTACTTACATATACCGTGTGACAATGGTGACACTCAGCTTGACGGCCTCATCATATCCTTTTTCACGCCCCGCTTAAAGGACCCAGGACTATAGGAAGAAGGAAACACGGGAGCTGGTAATGAATTCCAGGCCTTAATAGTGTGACAAAGGAAAGAGTCATGTATTTGATTGAATATTTTACATATGATTGAATGAAATTTTAAAGCATTTAGTATGCTGTTTCAAATCAATTAAGATAGATCCCTTACAGGGCAGAATACTTTAGAGCATTTGAATCCCTTCTGAAACGATTCAATTTTCTATCTTAATGTTACATATAGATCAAGATAAAAATACGCTACAAGAAGAACAACTTGATATATAGATAGTGTAATCGATTTTAAATATCAATAATATTCGAAAAGATTGCAACAAAAGCAACTCGTTGTTCATCCGAACTGCAGATCAAACAATACGATCATACAGCGGCTTCAATGGACGTCGCTGAGTAATGTACAACACACCGCCGAGCAATTTACACTGAATTATTGCATGAAGCCTTCCCCATGGTGCGTTCCTTGTGGGCCCATATATTGCGGTAAATATATTATTATCTATACAGATTTTTTATTGCTTCTTAAAAGAATATTAGCGTTATTCGTCGTACATTCGAACTAGAAATCAAATAAAACGAATACACCGGCTGTCAGTGGATGTCGCTGAGTGATGTACAACACACCACTGAGCAATTTACACGGAATTATTGCATGAAGCCGTCCCTGTGGTGCATTTCTTGTGGGCCTATGTATTGCGGAAAATATATCATTTGCTATATATACGTCTTTATTAACTTTTGAAAGAATAGCAACAATAACGTAATTCGTCGTTCATTCGAACTGCAGATCAAACAATACGAACACAACGATCGTCAGTGGATGTCGCTGAGTAATGTACAACACACCACCGAGCAATTTACACTGAATTATTGCATGAAGCCGTCCCGATGGTACGTTCCTTGTGGGTCCATACAAATATAGTAAAAAAATTAATAAATATTATATTTATAAAAGAAAAGAAAATGTCAAAATAAATCTATTGCTCAAATAATATATATTTTTCACTTTATTTGGCCAAAATTCGATTTCATACAACAAATAGCCCAGCAGTCGCATTATTAAAGTGTGGTCATCATTTTTATTTGTTATGTAGAGTCTAAATGTAATTTCTCTGTATGCCACTGGACGTACTAATTGAAACCAACCTTATTTTTATTAAAATTTATGTGGTTTATTAAATATTTGATAATAATAGGTAATAATAGGTTGACCAAAAACGAAAGTATAAGATTAATATTGCAATTAGCTATATAGCTTTTGTCCACGACTTTGTTCGCGTTGTGTTTGGAATATATTAAAATATGTTAACTTCAGTAACGCAAACCTATGTGTTATACCTATTTTCATATATTCATATTGTGAAGAAAGTTTTTATTCGAGAGACTGATTAATACTGATTATTAGGTACTTATTATTATTTCTGACAATATTTAAAACTGCGTATTGGACTGACCAGTCCAAATAGTTACTTTTACTAAACGTCTAAATTGTAAGTTATATGGAAACTTGAATGAAATAAATTATTGTGTCTTTATTACTTAATTAAAAAACAAATTAAAACGCTATAATAAGAAATCACGAAACTTTTACCTCTCTTTTACCATTCTTAATTTAATAAGCTAAGTTAAATAATTTATACCAACTACAGGAAAATACCCAATTATTAAATTTTCAACCATAGACAAAATTACGTTTTGCTGTCATTTGCGTTTTGTTATTCCTAGTCAGATGCCTTTACAGCACAAAAAAATTGCAAAAAGAAAAATGAACAAAATATAATATCACAATTTAATATTCTTAAAAAATCTGTGCTTTAAATAAACTAAATACAATTAATTGGTTGACATTAAACAATTTAAATATTAATATTGACAAGACAAATTTTATGACATTTAGAAAAAGAGTGAACAAAATGCCAAATACGATATATAAAATATATTTAAAAAATGAAGAAATAAATGTAAAATAAATTGATTAACCATCATCAATCCTTTGATGTAACAACGAAACTTTTTTCAACACTCCATAAACCTTTTGGCCTCTTTCAAAATTTTGTTTATTTTGTTTATTGACACTTGTACTTTCACACGTTATTTCGATCAGTATATAAAAACTGAGTTGTTGGTGGAATCGTTGGGATAGCCATAGAAAAAAAAAAAGAAAAAACAATGAAACTTTATTATCACGCTTCGTAAGCATTCAGTTTTTAGATAGATAATACTTCATTGTATACCAATACATTTACAGTTGAGACAAGTAGGTAACATGCATTTACAGTTTAATGTACAATGGGCGGCCTTATCGCTGAAGCGATTTCTTCCAGACAACCTTGGGATGGACAGTAATGTAACAAGACAAAAGATATATTTTTCCAGATAGGACATTGACATTGTAATCGGTTTTGGAAGATATTAGAACAAAACTAAATTTTGAAAATTTTTTCATTACGAGAATGGACCCATTGGACAAATTTAACAAATTACAATTAAAACATTAGAGGCTCCATGGCGGATATAAAATAACTGAAACTCTAATATTTATAGACGTTAATTTATAATAAAATGACATGACCAGAGTTAATTAAATTATATTAAACAGGGTGCGGAGCGGAGCCCACCTGCTGACGGCAACCGATAAATTATAACAAGTAACGAGTACAACGATTCACGATAATACCTAGAAATATCATAAATAATACCGAATAATGGTGGATGCTACTTATTTAAGTGGAAACTCGTTTGGGAGATATGATAATATATCGTGATTTTCTATTATGTTAACGGGAATTAACACGATCATGGTATAGGTTCGTACATACCTGTGAATTGCCTGATGTTGCGACGAGGTTACACCGGCCGTGGTCACAGTCTGACTGGCTTAGCCCGTGATGTAGGAGATTCTTCATACATACATACATATCAGTTCATACATACATGCAGTCAGTGGGAAGACTAAAGGCTTGTCCTACTTTGTCTTCTACACTAACGGCACAGAAACTCTGTACTGGGTTTGCAGCGCAACTGTGACTCCTCTGGTGTTACAGACGTCCATAGGCCACGGTAACCACTTTCCATCAGGTAGACCATATGCTTGTCTGCCACCTAAGTGGTATAAAAAAAATCACGTTTTCATCCCTGGAGGGATAAGTAGAGGTGAATTAACACCCACATTTCACCAATCGTTGAATTCTACCCCACGTAACAGGGGATGAGCCTATTGCCGTCTTCCGTGCACTGATTGTTGACTCAAGCCATACCCCTGAGCCTGAGTCTGGGTTGTATATATTTGTCTGATGTTAAACAGCCATATCCCTTAGTCGCCTTGTACGACACCGCATGGGAAGAATTGGAGTGGTCAAAATTCTACTCTGTCGGGAAACATACAACTTTTTCAACCACCCGCAAATTTTATGTATTTTTATATTTTCTTTTAAGCCAACCTTACTTGCTAGTTTTTTTTCTCAAGTCCATGCAATATGAATGCTTCAGAAATCAGATGCTGTGAAACTCAAAATTTATTGTCGTTGTAATTAGTCTTTATCTTGACGGCCTCGACCGATGGTGTTTCACGCTTTACTTAAGGAACCCGAAGTCACAAGAGAGGGAAACACTTGTGCGGACAAATAATTATACATCTTTGCCGTGCGATAAAGAAATAAAGTCGGTACATCTGCTATATAATGGATGAAATTGCTACAGGCTTTCCTCTTGGGGTAGGGAAGTTGTCTTCCCTACCCGAAGCACCCAAGCAATAGCCGATATGCTAATCAAAAACATTAAACGGGCCTCGGGCTTTGTGTGTGGTAGAGATTTGACGGCACAAATTTGTCACAAATTTCGACCGGGTTGGTACCACCGTGCAATATTGCGAAAAACCCTTCATAGTAATTCAATTTCGGTTGGATTGCGTTCAGGGATCAGCAAATGCATAGCCGGGTAGGGGTGATGGTGGTCGCAGCACTAGTGGGACCAGTGGGTCTTGGCGTAGTCTAGTGAGGATGGTGCGGGGCGACGCGCCGGTCAGGGAGACCCGTAGAAACGGTGGTGCCGCTGGCCGCCCGCGGTATAGTACAGAGGCCCAACTGGGACTAACCACCCTGGAAGGCTGCCTCACCAGACCGCGCATAATCCCGGTATGGCTCGTCGTGCCGGTTGGTGACCGGAAGTGGGGGCCAGGCGACCATATTCGGGGGGGTACGGGGGCCCTTCCGTACGGCGTGTCGGCTCACGCCATGCCTCATAATCATAGACAAAACCAATATCCCGCACTTTGTCACGCGGTGCTGCGACGACAATCACCTTTTTTTTTCACGCCCTTTTCTCCTTTTCATCATGGCAGCGCATTTAAGAGTATTGGGCAACACAGCGGCTCTACAGACTCCCACAAGCTCGCTATTTGAGGTGGAGTCCACTAACATCTGTGGACTCCATGCGAACCTCAACGCCGTCCACCAACACCTTGAGACGGCGAAACCAGATATGCTCTTTCTCACGGAGACACAAATAGGCCGCCCTGATGACACGACCTACTTGCTTTACCCCGGCTATGTTATCGAGGAAAATTTCCGTGCAAAAGCCGGGGTGTGCGTGTTTGTTAGGGCGGATGTTTGTTGTCGCCGTTTGCGCTGCCTTGAGGACCCATCCTTTTCAACCCTATGGGTACACGTAGACCATGGCTCTACGAGTCAGATCTATGTGTGCCTCTACCGTTCCCATACAGGAGATGCTGAGACAACTCGACTCTTTGAATATCTGAGTCAGGCGGCAGATGATGCGCAGGAACAGTTTCCGAACGCCGAAGTGGTATTTTTGGGGGACTTTAACGCCCACCACGAAACCTGGTTGGGCTCCTCCAAAACAGACCATGCGGGAAGAGCCGCCCATGCATTTGCTCTGGCGCATGGCCTGACCCAATTGGTACACGAGGTCACTAGAATACCAAGAAGGTCGGGCCTAGCACCCTCTCTGCTAGACCTTCTGCTGACGAGTCACCCAGACCTGTACAGTGTTTCGGTACAAGCCGCTTTAGGCAATTCCGACCACTGTCTGGTCTGCTCCAAGGTGCCAATTATAGCGCCTTCAAGACCCGTGCAGGGGAAGCGGCGTCTCTGGCACTACTCGTCAGCAGATTGGGATGGGCTGCGCAACTATTTTGCGTCCATCCCGTGGGTTGAACGCTGCTTTGAAGGTAAGAAACCCTCGGATTGTGCTACTGCTGTTGCCGGTGAGATCGGTCTGGGTATGGAATACTATATTCCGTACACTGATGTCACCGGTGCCCGAGGAGTGCGCCCTTGGTTCGGGCGCGAGTGTGTGAGGGCTGTTTTTTTTTTTTTTTTTTTTTTTTTTATATAGGACACGTCAATTGGACTTCGCCTTGCCTGATGGTAAGCTGAAGGCAAAATCCCAGAAAAGAGGGTCACCATTACTTACACATACCGTGTGACAATGGTGACACTCAGCTTGACGGCCTTATCATATGCTTTTTCACGCCCCGCTTAAAGGACCCGGGACTGTAGGAAGAAGGAAACACGTGAGCTGGTAATGAATTCCAGGCCTTAATGGTGCGACAGAGGAAAGAGTCTCCGAACCGCTTGGTTCTTGATCGGATGTTTTGCACCGTGTGCGGATGACATCTAAGACCTGCACGCGTTGTCCTGTGTAGGAAAGGGGAGGGTGGGACTAATTGGAAGAGCTCATCAGAACACTCCCCATGGTACAGACGGTAAAATACAGCCATGGACGCAACATCTCTACGCAGCTGTAAAGGTTCTAGGGTGTTCGTGATCTCGGGATTCCCAATGATGCGGATCGCACGTCGCTGCAACCTGTCGAGAGCATCTAGTAAGTACTTTGCTGAACCATCCCAGAGATGCGAGCAGTACTCCACACAGGAGCGAATTTGTGTCTTGTATAGAAGACACCGCTGCTCCGGCGTGAAAAATCGTCTCACTCTGTTCAGGACTCCGAGTTTTCGTGAGGCTGTTTTGATGATGCTTTCGATGTAGTTTTTGTTATTTAGGTTGCAGCGAACAGCGAAGAAGAAGAAGCTGTTGATCAAAAGCAGTCCGCGTATCGCGCTTGGGTAAGGGCGCGTGCCACGCACGATCCCAATGTGAGCCACTTCAAGGCGGCGTACAACAGAGCCACAAAGGTCTGCAAGAGGGCTTACGTCAAAGCGGATGCCCTGCGCATTGCGCGGCTTGGTCAAGAGCTAGTGGCACATCCCACGGGCAGCCGTGGATACTGGCGACTGGCCAAAGCCGTGCAGGCCAACTTCTGTCAGCCTTCGCTGCCACCGCTGCGCTACCCTGATGGATCCCTGGCCCATGGACCGCAAGAGAAAGCCAATATGCTAGTAAATCTCTTTGCGGCCAATTCCCGAGTCGATGATTGCGGTATACAGCCGCCGACACTACCCAATGGTGACCACGTAATGCCTGAAATACGTATCAGGCAATGCGATGTTCGTGCGGTGCTTCAATCACTCGATGTCCGGAAAGCCAGTGGCCCGGATGGTATTCCAGCGGTGGTCTTACAAAAATGTGCAGCGGAGTTGTCTCCGATGCTTACGCGGCTGTACCGACTGTCCTACAGCTCGGGTACAGTGCCTTCGGCTTGGAAAGAGGCGAATGTACAGCCGATCCCCAAGAAGGGGGATCGCTCAGAGCCAGCCAACTATCGACCCATAGCCGTCACCTCAGTGCTGTGCAAGGTCTTCGAGCACATCATTAACAAACAGCTCATGCGTCACCTAGAGGATCACTCCTTAATTAATGACCGGCAATATGGCTTCAGGCCGAAACGGTCAACGGGTGATCTTCTAGCATACGTTACCCATCTTTGGGGTGAGGCTATGGACAAGCACGGCGAGTCACTGGCAATTAGTCTTGATATCGCCAAAGCTTTCGATAGAGTCTGGCACAAATCGCTTCTCTCCAAGCTACCAGCCTTTGGTCTGCCTAGACTGTGCAACTGGATTGCTAGTTTCCTGCAGGAGCGCCGTATCCGCGTCCTCTGTGATGGACGGGCTTCGGAGTTCTTGCAAATAAATGCTGGCGTACCGCAGGGGTCTGTATTATCTCCCACTCTCTTTCTTCTGCATATCAACGACATGCTGTCCACCGGCAGCATACATTGCTATGCAGACGATAGCACCTTACACGGGAGTTATCACGGACAACCTGCGGCCAAACAGTCTGATATCGTGGAAAAAAGACAGCTTCTTGTCACTGAACTGGACCGGATCTTGAATCACATTTCTCAATGGGGCTCCGAGAACATGGTCGAGTTCAATGCCAAGAAGACGCAGGCTTGTGCGTT
Organism: Eilema griseolum; assembly: GCA_963662185.1. NCBI lineage: Eukaryota > Metazoa > Arthropoda > Insecta > Lepidoptera > Erebidae > Eilema > Eilema griseolum. Next base: position 3,823,773 of record OY759235.1, read on the forward strand.
CACAGCAAAGGTATCTTCTTACCTTCCCCTTCCCACTCTTCAGAGCACGCCACTTCCACTGCAGGACAATCTCTATATCCTAGGCATGGATATTCGCTGCAAACTGAATAACAGAAATTACATCGAGAGCATCATCAAAACAGCCTCGCGGAAACTCGGACTCTTAAACAAAGTGAGACGTTTTTTCACGCCGGAGCAGCGGTGTCTTCTCTATAAGACACAAATTCGCTCCTGCGTGGAATACTGCTCGCATCTCTGGGATGGCTCCGCGAAATACCTACTAGATGCTCTCGACAGGTTGCAGCGACGCGCGGTCCGAATTATTGGGAACCCTGTGGTCACGAACACCCTCGAGCCTTTGCAGATGCGTAGAGATATTGCTTCCTTGGCTGTATTTTACCGTCTCTACCACGGTGAGTGTTCTGACGAGCTCTTCCAACTAATCCCACCATCTCCTTTCCTACATAGGACAACACGTGCAGGCCTTAGATGTCACCCTCACACTGTGCAGAATATACGAGCAAGAACCAAGCGGTTCGGAGACTCTTTTCTTTGCCGCACCACCAAGACCTGGAATTCATTACCAGCACACGTGTTTCCTTCTTCCTATAGTCCCGGGGCCTTTAAGCGGGGCGTGAAAAAGCATCTGATGAGGCCGCCAAGCTGAGTGCCACCATTGTAGCACTTAGTGTCTGTAATGGTGACCCTCTTTCCTGAGACTTTGCCTTTAGCTTACCATCAGGCGAGGTGAGGTCAAGTTGGCGTGTCCTATATAAAAAAAAAAAAAAAAAAAAAATGCATAGTTTGGATACAATTGAGAAATCACTATAAAAGCTGTCATATTCTATTCAACAGATTTCTAACATCAGCAAAATAGCTTAGTTGAAGTGGTTAGAGGGCTTATGAGGTCAAAATCTTTGAAGTCTTATCCAAGCTCACCTGCATTGCCTACCATACCTTCTGAAAGAGGAGCGAAGATCTGTTGCAGATTCCTTCAAAATTACATTCAAAATAATATCCATTGTGATTTATCATATACTTTATACATGCATACAGTTACGCCTTTTTCCCATTGGGGTAAGCAGAGACTACAGTTTTCCACTTGCCACGATAATGGCATACCTCTTTCGCTTCTTCTACTTTTATAATTGTTTCCATACATGCTCGTCGGTTTCAGGTACTTTTGTCATGTCCTTTCTTCAAAATGCCTTCGATCTGATAGACATACGTATGTCTACGTCGACCCTTATCGAGTTGTCGATTCACCTTTGCTTCATAAATTTGTTTTACAGTCTTCTTTCGTCCGTCCTCTCCGCATGTCCAAACTATCTAAGCATCCCTTTCTCTATCGTATTTACTACATTTTCAAATACACCACAACGTTCCCTTATCACGCTGTTCCTCACTCGATCTGTCAACTTCACCCCTGATATGCTTCAAAACCCAGCATTCACTACCATACATAAGTGTAGGGACGAGCACTCCTCTATAGTAAGTTTAAAATATGAAACAAAAGCATAAATGTATTGTAATGTATTGTCAATGGGTAAAACGTTATTATTGGTGCACTCCGAGCGATAATCCATCACTGAGATAGGATATAAAAAGTGATTTATCGCTTGCGTCCTTGGTGATTTAAAATTATAAACAGTTTGGCATCGTCCGTCCTCGTAGTTGGATCGTGTTGAGGGAATTTGTTTTTGTTTTGTAATAACTTTTGCAGTCATTAGGGACTTACAATGAAAGTATATTATGCTATGTAAGTAGTGTGTTAGCTAATAATAGTATGTGCCGAATGAATGTAAATTACTGGTATTGAAAAATATGAATGCGCGATTGTAAGATTTTTTTGTATGTATGACGGGCAGTATGTCTTTACTTCGCAAGTTTTAGAAAAGAGGATCACTATTATGGCGAATTTCAACACCTCATTTTGGTGTTTTTTTTATTTCTAGGTATTTAGGTAATCTCTTTCTATGCTTAGCTAGAAATACATATTTAGATGCATAAAATGCTAGTGTGTTCTAATTAACCCTAAAAATTACTTATTAAAAGCCTGAATTGTAATAACACCAAATTTGGTATTAAACACTCTAGTCAGGTATAAATTTATTTTTATTTTATTATTTATTGGATAGTTTTTTTAAATGATTTGCGTTAGATAGGTACATATAATCCTTAACTTTTCACCCTTCTACCACTAACCCCTAATTTTATATGACAAAACAACGTTTTGCGGGTCAGCTGTTATCAGTATAAAAGAAGTTTCGGTCGGATTCTCAGGGGGTACCACATTTCGAGTCGGTAGAAGCAGGCGACTGAGTGGGTGCGAGATGGGCGCATATGCGTTGGCGACCATACCGGCCTGTCTCTGCTGTGGCATCAAGTGAATTCACCTGCCTTCCCCTTTGTCTTTGTTTGCTGTATGCGTATTGGATACTGTTAATCTGAGAGAAAATGAGGAAATTTGCCTGGTTCGCGTTTAGCAGTAGGCAGCAACTTCATTTCCACATAGGGAGAGAGGCGGTACCATCTTTGTTCTCCAGGGTACACCGTGTGGAGGTACCCGTTCTAGCATCTCATCAGACTACGTAGGTACTTAGTCTAATGACTATGGAAACAGATTTTTGTGTAAATATAGAATTTAGATGGTGGCCAAAATTATTCCACCACACGCCGAAAAAAATAATTAAATGATTACAATCTAGAATATAGTAGTAATTATAATACTAATATATAATACCGAACCTAAACACTACACTTAAATTTTAAAACATACAATGAGAATAAACCATTTTAAATTATCAACACAAAAATTACAATATTTTTGTCAGAGGCTTATAAAACGACTAACTTTCGTGTTTGGCGGGATAACGAAATTGAACTGGGAGTAACTGGCACTGGTGCTGGTGAGCACCCAACAGAACCTTCCGAATGATGGTAGGATCGTCCTTATAGGTACTTTCAATACTACTCCTTTAATGTTATTATAAATCACACCAAAATTTTACATTTGCCGCTGACGCATCTTATGACATATTTTTAAGATTAAGTTCAGCATTAAAGACTACGAATAAAACTGTCGCAGATAGCAAAAATAATACCTAATCAAAATAAAATTAGTTAAACGTTCTAAACAAATGGAGTTTTGATCAAACTGTGACTATTCCCAAGAAAACAGGCTGTGGACGCGACAACAAGTTTAGAATCACGGTGGAAAATACATTTTTTATACACTCAGGAAAATATTTTCTAATAATATATACGTGCTTTAGAGAAAAACGGTATCTTTCTTACAAAAATAAAATTCTTAATTTTTTTTTTATCGACTATTATTTTACAAGCTTCTTAAAACTAAATACTCGCTAAGCTATTACGCTAAATTCAAGGTATGATTTTCAGCCACGCTGCGTAAATTTTACGCTTGAGAAATTCCCCCACTACAGATGCCAACAATATTACAATGGTGGCCCTCAGCTTGAGAGCGTCATCAAATACTTTTTCACACCCCGCTTAAAGGACCCGGGACTGGACGAAATAGGAAATCGTTATTAATCTTATGTCAAGCATCCTTCCCGAGCCTGCTTCTGTTTAGGCGACAGGTAACCATACTTTTTACCTTCAGTACTCCTAGCTCGAAAAACTATCTCATTAGTATCTTAAATCGAGAGAATGGTGCATTACGATTGGCCGGCTTCACGCACAATAAGGATCATAGTACACAGGCGGCCAATCGCAATGCTCCGTTCTCTCGTTACGTTTACGCTACGATAACGATAGTTTTCGTGACAAGGGTACAGACCTGTGACCAATAACGATAACACAGTAAACTCTTATTGTAAATTCGAGGTTATGATGATAGCTACACTCTATCACCGCCCCGCTCGCCACAGGCAAAAAATTCATCTCTACACGTTGCGACCGAGAACGGTGCGCAAAATGCGTTAGGCATAAAAATAGCTCCATCTCGCACACACTCATATAATCACGCATTTATCCCTGGAGGCACCCAGAGAATTAACACGAACTTTTCACCAATCATTGAAATTGGTCCCGCGTAATAGGGGGTGAGCCTATTGCCGTCTTCCGGGCACTATTGTTCACTCTGCCATATTTTACTGTTCGATCTGAGGCTTAGCCTGGGCTGCATATATCTGTCTGATGTTACACAGCCCGATTCCTTAGTCGCCCTGTACAACACCGCATGGGAAAAGAGATGGGGTGTTCCAAATTCTACTTTGCCGAGAACCTCGCTCACGTTGTGGAACAATACGAGGTTCTTCAAGAGGTGCATTAAAGGTTCAGCAGCACGTATATGACGTCCCTGGTATTGTTCACGTCATTGGGCACGTTAACCACTGTCCCTCAGGTTGGTCGTATTCTTAATTGCCAATTAACTGGTATAAAAAGGTAGCAACTCGTTGATCACTCAGAATGCATCAGTATTACTTACCTAGTGAGAGTTAACAAGCTATGAACCTACAAAACTAAATGTAATATATTGGTGAGACAGAAACCAAACTTCAGACAGCCATTAGTTATCGGAAGCTAACACCACAAATGCAAATGGATACTGCCTTTCATAGACCAAGAACATATTCCATAACACTGGAGCTTGGGTGTCTATCATCTCAGGAGAGACTTACGCTAAAACATCGAGATCTGTTTAGACACGTCTATTATCTTGCCTTAGGTGAAGACATTGTTTCTTAGTCTAGGTATTAGGTAGGTACTAATTTTCTCACTTCTATACCTTCATACTTCCTACTGATAAATGTGTAAATCTCCAAACTCCAGTCACGCTCAAACGATGGAAGGGATATGGTTGAGAATTTGTACATGTATAGACTTTAGTCTTGAATAATAAGTACATAGGCTAGTTTTATACTTGAAATAGGTTCTTATGAACTGTGGGACCGGGATCAGAACTCCATACGGGAGTCCTGTTAACGAGAATGTCAACCACTTAGAAATCTGCCTAACTGGGTATTTGACTGACTATAGTTAGTCTATGACAAGCCACGTTATGATAGCCATTTTGACACGACTGACTTTACTCGTTTTCTTTTATTTGGTGTGTGAAGTTTATTTTCTTCTGTGCCAGTCTCGCCATATTTGTCTTTTGTTATTCGTCGAACAATTCAATGTATAATATTAAGCGCACCACTGACTTTTCGAAGCTTTTCGAAGTTATGTGTGTATTTATCGCAGGTTTATAAGTGCCCGGTTAATGGCAATAGGCTCGCCACCTATTACATTGAGACCTAAACATAAACTGGCGATATGTGGGTGCTAGTACCTCTGCCTACCTCTTCGGGGATATAGGTGTGAGTTTATGTTATGTTATGTATTAAGCGCACCAAAAAAGAGAAAACGTGTAAAACTAGTTGTGTCAAAACGGCCATCATAACGTGTCCTAACTGTAGTCAAATTAGTGACTTTTTACTAAATGTCAAAACGGTAAGGCCTCTTGGATGAAATAATTTATTGTGATATTATTATATTTCATAGTCAAATCATTTACTATTATTGACTGGGTGTTTGATTAAACATACATGAAAACAAAAAATAACTTTTTACAGCTCTTTTACCATTCTTAATTTAGTAAGCTCAGTTAAATAATTTGTTGTAATTACAAGAAAATACCCAAGTGATGACCCTCATCAGAGCTTGTAGAGGATTTTTAGATCAAGATGCAGCGACACCTACTTTATCTATGTTTATGATGCCTATAAAGGCTTACATCAAGGAAAGTATGAGTTAATTCTTCCTACAGTCCCGGGTTAAGCGGGGCGTGAAAAAGCATCTGATGAGGTCGCCAAGCTGAGTACCACCATTGTAACGTGCTGCGTGTCTGTAATGGTGACCCTCTTTCCTGAGACTTTGCCTTTAGCTTAGCATCAGTCGAGGTGAAGTCAAATTGGTGTGACCAATATTAAAGTAGGTAATCATAAACACTGGTGAAGCTGAGATGGTTCTAGATCTTCTTACCACTGATATAAACACACAGTTGATAATTATAATACCAGTGGTGACGGATCTGTATAACCCAATTCCTAAGTGACAAACTAGAACAAGAAATTATTCACACGGCTTTTTGCAAATGTTCACCACCTTTCACTACTGGTATATACAATGTACAAGTTACTGTGTCATTCCAGTTCACTAATCTAAACAAAGCATGAACCTAGTCGGCATCTATCCTAAGTTAGTTAGTTCCATGTGGCAGGATCATATATCTCAATTTATTTTGATTTAGAGCCCACCACAGGCTGGATACATTGAAATGTTCAAACACAGCAAATATATAAAATATTCTACAACATTCTACACATAGCTATTTGGACCCATACTAAGCCTAGCTTAAGTAGCTTGTGTTATGGAAAACTAGAATGTAGATAAAAATATTTAGATATTTTTTTTGTAAATATATGCATTATACATAGAAACACCTTGACCAATGCAAATATACATATTCATGTATACAAATATTTGCAATAGGCGGGAATCGAACCCCCACCCCCTGCGTAGCAGTTAAACGTTCTACCGCTACACCACAGAGGCCGTGGAAAAGAAAATCATTATCGTATCTGCATACAATAATATTGACAATAACACTAACTTTCAAACTTTTGCGTTCCATGATAAACAATAATGTTTATGGGAATTAACGCGATCATGGTATGTACACATACCATGATCGCATTAATTTAACAATAATCTAATAAATAAAATTCTCGTGTCACAGTGTTAGTTACCATACTCCTCCGAAACGGCTTGACTGATTTTTATGAAATTTTATATGCATATTCAGTAGGTCTGAGAATCGGCTACTATCTATTTTTCATACCCCTAAATGATAAGGATTGTCCGTCCACCCCTTACATTGTTTTTTATATTCTTATTTATATTTTTATTTTATATTTTTTATGATATAGCATTAGAAAAATTATATACAACCCCTGAATTTTCAACCCTCTACGATCAACCCCTATTTTTCCATAGCGATTTTTATTTTAATAAATTCCTTTAATTATGATTTTTCTAAAATTTTATTGTTTTTTTTGTGTAATAGTCTGTTTATCGACAATGGTTTTAGGCTATAATATATCATCACGCTACTACTTAAGAGAGCGGAGCAGTGACCATAAATGTTAATAAATCCAGTGACCATAAATGTGAAGAAATACGGGTTCAAATAGGTGATTTGAGGTTTTAAAATACACCACGACACAAGCTGGGAGGTAATCACTGTGATTATGAAAATATTTTATTCTATTTGTAATCATATTGTTCCGGAACCAAATCTTGATCAACTCATTACAGGTGATGCTTTATTAGTATAAATTTGGAGTTGATTACTTTGATGTCCACCAAAAGTAAGGTAAATTGGATTATCTGTTTATATCATGCTAACCGTAGTCACCTACCCCTCTTTGTAAAAAATCCCCACGAATCCTCCTCCCCCGTGCCGCTGTAGCCGGGGGAGTGGTTATGTCGGACTCGAACCGTCTGAAACTTAGAGGGGTTAGTCCCTAGGTCAGCTGGGGTGCGAGGGATATGCCTGTCAAACTCATAAAACGACCCACAGGCGCCCCGGTTGATCCAGGGACCAACTCCTCTAGGCTCAGCTAGTAATCAATAAATGTATACAATACGGCTGTCTATATAAGTGAAGCTTATTGGCAAGCAGATTCTTAAAGAGGGACTGAAATGTCACTAGGGGTTGATAAAATTAATGCTTAGCCATGCGCCGGCCGGTTCAATGTAAACCTTAAAAATATGAGATCGAAAAGATATTGTTTACCTCCTGCGAATTGATTCTGCTAAAGTAAAACCATTCTCATACCACGGACTCTGCTACAAATGACATTAAAATGTAGACTTTATTTTTTTTCATAAGGTTAAATTCCAGAATAAATGAAATCATTACACTTTTTCATTCCATACATATAATCACGCCTTTATCCCTGGAGGGTTAGGCAGAGGTGAATTAACACCGACATTACACCAATAATTGTATTCGGTCCCACGTAATAGAGGGTGAGTCTTTTGCCGTATTCCGGGCACTATTGTTGACTCGAGCCATGCATCTGAGACTGAGTCTGGGCTGTATATATCTGTCTGATGTTAAACAACCCTATCTCTTAGTCGCCTTGTACGACACCGCATGGGAAGAGATGGGGTGGCCCTAATTCTACTCTGCTGGAAACCGCGCGGCACTTTTTTTTTATACCACTTAGGTGGCAGACAAGCACTCGGCCCACCTGATGGAAAGTGGTTACCGTGGCCTATGGAAGTTTGTAACACCAGAGGAGTCACACTCGCGCTGCCAACCCTGTAAGTACAGAGTTTCTGTGCCGTCAGTGTAGAAGACAAAGCAGGACAAGCCTTTATTCTTCCCACTGACAGCACAAATTCTCCAGTGAGCTCTGGCTACCCTACTCACTGCTGGGAACACAACACGAAGTTATTATAACCGCGGTATTCTGTAAGGCGGAGGTACTTCCCTAGTCGGACTGCTCAATTGGGCGGAAATACCACCGTGTTTTACCTCCTACATGAAATACACACTTTTTCATTCACTGCAAAAAACCGTTTACTGTTGAATTTTAATAGAAATTAAGTTAAGTACAAAACTAACTGGATTTTTTAGCAGCGACAGTGGTATGACAGTGATTTTGTTTTGACAGAATTGGGACCCATTAGTATCACAGGTTAAATAAAAAATAATAATATCATGAACATTCCAAAGTTTTCAAAACACTGCCATCTTTAATTTGAGCCGTGCGTTCCGCAACAATGGTTGTTATAAGAAAAGTTTTGAAGGGGCATTTCGTCCCTTCGAACAATTAAAATTAATTAATTGGAGGACAGTGATTATGAAAATATTTTATTCTATTTGTAATCATATTGTTCCGGAACCAAATCTTGATCAACTCATAACAGGTGATGCTTTATTAGTATTAATTTGGAGTTGATTACTTTGATGTCCACTAAAAGTAAGGTAAATTGGATTATCTGTTTATATCATGCTAACCGTAGTCACGTACCCGAAAAATCCCCATGGATCCCCCCCCCCCCCCGCCGTAGCCGGGGGAGTGGTTATATCGGACTCAAACCGTCTGAAACTCAGAGGGGTTAGTCCCTATGTCAGCTGGGGTGCGAGGGAAATACCTGTCAAACTCAAAAAACTACCCACAGGCGCCCCGGTTGATCCAGGGAGCAACTCCTCTAGGCTCAGCTAGTAATCAATAAATGTATACAATACGGCTGTCTATATAAGTGAAGCTTATTGGCAAGCAGATTCTTAAAGAGGGACTGAAATGTCACTAGGGGTTGATAAAATTTATGCTTAGCCATGCGCCGGCCGGTTCAATGTAAACCTTAAAAATCTGAGATCGAAAAAATATTGTTTACCTCCTGCGCTTCGATTCTGCTAAAGTAAAACCATTCTTATACCACGGACTCTGCTAAAAATGACATTGAATTGTAGACTTTATTTTCACAAGGTTAAATTCCAGAATAAATGAAATGAGTTTCATTACACTTTTTCATTCCATACATATAATCACGCCTTTATCCCTGGAGAGGCAGATGTGAATTAACACCTACTTTTCACCAATAATTGTATTCGGTCCCACGTAATAGGGGGTGAGCACTATTGTTGACTCGAGCCATGCATCTGAGGCTGAGTCTGGACTGTAAATATCTGTCTGATGTTAAACAACCCTATCTCTTTGTCGCCTTGTACGACACCGCATTGGAAGAGATGGGGTGGCCCTAATTCTACTCTGCTGGAAACCGCGCGGCACTTTTTTTTTATACCACTTAGGTGGCAGAAAAGCACTCGGCCCACCTGATGGAAAGTGGTTACCGTGGCCTTTGGACGTTTGTAACACCAGAGGAGTCACACTCGCGCTGCCAACCCTGTAAGTACAGAGTTTCTGTGCCGTCAGTGTAGAAGACTAAGCAGGTCAAGCCTTTATTCTTCCCACTGACAGCACAAATTCTCCAGTGAGCTCTGGCTACCCTACTCACCGCTGGGAACACAACACGAAGTTATTATAACCGCGGTATTCTGTAAGGCGGAGGTACTTCCCCAGTCGAACTGCTCAATTGGGCGGAAATACCGCCGTGTCCTACCTCCTACATAAAATACACACTTTTTCATTCACTGCAAAAAACCGTTTACTGTTGAATTTTAATAGAAATTAAGTTAAGTACAAAACTAACTGGATTTTTTAGCAGCGACAGTGGTATGACAGTGATTTTGTTTTTACAGAATTGGGACCCATTAGTATCACAGGTTAAATAAAAAATAATAATATCATGAACATTCCAAAGTTTTCAAAACACTGCCATCTTTAATTTGAGCCTTGCGTTCCGCAACAATGGTTGTTATAAGAAAAGTTTTGAAGGGGCATTCCGTCCCTTCGAACAATTAAAATTAATTAATTGGAGGACAGTGATTATGAAAATATTTTATTCTATTTCTAATCATATTGTTCCGGAACCAAATCTTGATCAACTCATTACAGGTGATGCTTTATTAGTATTAATTTGGAGTTGATTACTTTGATGTCCACCAAAAGTAAGGTACATTGGATTATCTGTTTATATCATGCTAACCGTAGTCACCTACCCCTCTTTGTAAAAAATCACCACGAAACCCCCCCCCCCCCCGCTGTAGCCGGGGGAGTGGTTATGTCGAACGAACCTGCTGAAACTCAGAGGGGTTAGTCCCTAGGTCAGCCGAGGTGCGAGGGATATGCCTGTCAAACTCAAAAAACGACCCACAGGCGCATATATATATAAATTAATGTATGAAATTTAAATACGTTGACAGCTGTCATAAACGTCAAAAAATATGTGTCAATACCATACATTCATCATTCTATTTAACAATACGCCGGCCGGAATATACTATATTACAAACTAATTCACCATCATCCTCATAGTAGTATCAAAGTTCGAGATACACTTATTATCGTTTATTGGCCTCCCCCCTCTGCAAAGAAATTCTTCTCTTTAGCCTCGTCCGTTGTAGAGTCTTTGTATCATCTAGGATGTGAGTCTAACTTAGATCTCAAAATGTTAGCAGGACCTTGTATACCTTAATGAAATCTATACATGTGCTAAAAATACAAATTCTTTTAAGTTCAATCAATCAATTTTTTTTCTGAGTCTAAGCTGAAAGAAAATTCTCAGAAAAGGACCCTCTTTTACAATGGTGATACTCAGTTTGACGGCCTTATCATATACTTTCTTTTTCACGCCCCGCTTGAAGGACCCGGGACTATAAATACTAAAAATATTAATTAGTAGACCCAGACGTGCAAAACTTTAGACGAAACTGGGAAACTGAGAAAGAATGAAAATAAAAATGCAGATATTATAGGCACTTATTACAATGTCGGTATATGAGAGGGATGTTTCACCCAGTGCGAGTTTGACCGAGGATATACGCCGCCCTCTCACTTAATATCGACTTTAAGCTGCATTAAACTGCATGTTACACGGTTTATGAGAGTGCCTGTGGCAATAACTCTCTTCCTTTTCTGTCCACATTTTCCTCTTTGGATCCCTTTTGTGTGGATGGAAACGCGTGTGTGATACTTCGGATATTGCTTTTAGGTATTTCTTATTTTGTATTTTATAACCACATTTTCATACATCAAATCATTTAGTTATTTGATAATAACGTGTTATAAAGGGACAATTCAACTTTAAACACAGGGCTCAAAGCTTGCGCTTTTGCTTTTTAGGGTTATATAAATTAAAAAGTGAGTTTCCTTTCCTACTGTTCCCTCAATATCATTTTCTATTTTTGTAAAAAAAAATGTTTTTTCACTACTGAGTTGGTACTAACATCCTTTGATGGAACAAAGTTCATCTAGTTTATGAATATTTACACTCGCATTAACGCCTTCGAAATGGAAGGAGTGATAAAAGAAAAAATGTGAAAGATAAGTAGATACAATTACTAAAAATAAAATCCTTTAAGATACAGCATATTGCCACTTAAAATATCGTTATTCAAACTGGCTTTTTCCTTACTTTGATATTCTAAAAATAATGAGAATCTAATAAATACGAAAATAAAATATCAGAAATAAGTAAACACTACTTTTCTACGCACCTTCTGCAAAGCCCAAAGGATCGTAACGGCATTTTGTTTTTCATCAAGCTCGTCAACAGAAACTCCGCGAATAAACCCAAATGTACACAGAAAATATCTAATTTCGTCGTCGGCTCTTATGTATCAAGGAAGCAATATTCATGGGAATACTATTTCAATTTCCCCGAACTAATAAGTAGTGCGTCTTGTAACGTCGTTTTTAAAATATTTCGGATCATCTTGCGTCTCGGTTGTCGCCAACGATGTAAAATACGTGCCTCATGGGAAATTTATTTGCGGGCGGTTCTAAGCCGGTGTAACTTGCGTTTTGTCCCTCAATGCGACATTACCTCGGTGATGTTCTGCCATGCTTTTATCATGAGCTCGCCAATAGTCTAGTGGCTATTTTGATTTCCCTAGACGATTTTAAGCTTTGTCGTTAGATCCTAAATAGAATATTTGAATGGATCACAAACATTCGCGTCTCTTAAGTAACAAATTAAGATTATGATTTTTGTAATTTCTTTTGATTTTTTTGTGGTAGGTATTTATTTTCGACTGCTCTGACAAAAAGGGTGAATAATGGTGATGGAAGATCAGTTGAATATCAATTAATTGGCCATATATTTTCATTATGATGATTTCATTTATTTCTCAGATACGCTACGCGTTGTGCTTTCACCTCGCTGCAATTGGACTTTCAATCGGGATGATGTAAGTAAGAACTTTAACAACACCAATGCATCCAAATCTGTTTAGCATTTCAAGATTTGATTCTTCCCTCTAGCGTTAATCCCAGTCGCATACGAAGTTTTCACTTCAGAGTCTGTGGTCCGTTTTACCAGTATACTGCGGATTTGGCTGAATTTCTTGAAGACTTGATGACCGCCATAGATGTTCGTATGGCAACCGGGACAGACAGCTAAACGTGCTCTCTGAGGCACGACAAGAAGACAAGAAGATTTATGTAAATAGGTACTAATATTCATGCATACAAGTAATTGCACTGAGTGGGAATAGAACCCACGCTTACTGCGTAGGGACTACCGCCACACCACGGAGGCTGTCGATTTCAAGAAATAATCACTAAAAACTCACATAAATCACTGTCCATTTAGGCAGTACTACAGAATTAGTCAAACGTAACGTAAGTGCAACCACATTTATGAAACTAAGTGAACCAAAGCATAACAAGTACACCAATATAAAATGTTCGATGTGACCGTCAAGTATTGATGTGAAGCTATCGAGAGTAGCAGGTGGTCCTCCCGTCCAATTCGCATGGGAGTGTATTGCGTCCGAAAGGATTGGATTGGTTGAAAAAAAAAAGTCATTTTGTCCCACAATATGTGACGTGGGAAATAACGTGCGATGCTTTCCCATACTTTATTGATCACTGCTACGAAAAATTTTATATGTGAGTACTCATTGGGGAATTCGGGACTATTGTTATTCATTATTGAAAAATATAAAACTTGACTGCTGTCTAAAAGACCGAAACAAGTTTGATAGCAGGCGGTACCCATTAACCAATCATAAACCGAATAAAATTTTATGGGTACCGCTTGCTAACAAACTTATTTCAATAATTTAGACAGCGGTTGGGTTTTTTATTTTTCAATAACTAATTTTATTTAAAACTTTTCAGTTATATTATGACATGTATGACATGTATATATTTTTGTAATTTCCTTCAAAATCCCTTCAATTTGATACCCCCATCGATAAATTTGATAGAAAAATATTTTTTGACAACCCGCATTCTGGTACCAAAAATTCACCGTAAAGTTTATGGTGACATTTTATGTACCCTGCGACATCCTCAATGCCTTTCATTTGCGACCCCAATCCTCGAAATCTGTCCACCTGTTAGCCCTGTTGAAGGGAACAAAGAAAACTATATACATAGACACACATACCTACATACGCTGGCGCAGTTCGGTAAAAAATATGTTTATTAAATAAAGAATAGTGGTCAAAATCTAATCAACCATAAATATGATATTATTTGTCATAAACAAAATATGATGTCATACTTCTTAATTCAAGTCAAGAGTGAATAGGTATAAGAAAATAATTTTAAAAGTAGTAGAAGTGAAAGATGTATGACAGAATCGCAAGTGGAAATTTTTTGTCTCTACCTACCCCAATTGGAAATAATACTTAAATCATGTACGCCGTATCTTTTGATAGGTTCCACACGTCCATATGCCACGGTAACCACTTCCCATCAGATGGGCCGTGTGCTTGTCTGCCACCTAAGTGATATAAAAAGAAATCTCTTCACACGATCTTTTCTGAGTGCATTTTTCTTCATTATCGTTTAATTGCAAAACTGTAATCAATCAATCCGATTAAAAGCGGAGTGTTTTTTACTAACTTACCAGTTGATAATGGATTAAATATGTAATTCAATTACCTATATCATAATTTATGTACTTTATCATACTATACATATCTACCTCATGGCATGTATTGTATGTATGTACCTATATATTAAATTATAGAATTCTTGTTCCTGTTTACGGTACATTCTCTCTATATTATTCACTCAATAATGCACCTACTGTGTCTTTCTCTGCACCATCTTTGGTTGACTGTTAGTGAATACCTGTGGCATTAAGTCCGCCAATGTACTTGTGCATGAAGTTTAAAATAAATAAATAAACAAAATATACAACGGTAGAAAAATAATCGGTTGAAAGCGTAAGGACCCCATTATTTTAGTTGGTTTAACAGTGTTAAGTAAATATATACAATGTCTATGATAGTGATTTTACTTTTAGGTACTATACATACATCACACATAATTATGTTTCCTTTGTTACCTCAAAAACGAACCTTACCTTCAAATTGAGTCTGCGGTAGCAGTGGCTTTGCAGTAATAGTTATCGCACAAAAAAGTACACCCGTGTCAGAGCTCATAAATTAGATCAGGTTGAGGTTAAAGACCTTACCTCGCTCTCAATATCCTCCCTAAGTAATTCACCACAGATTCAACAATAGAAAGGTTTGTAAGTTTTTTGAGCTACATGTCTGAGTCTACATATTGGGTAAGATCATAGATATATTTTAAAACTCAAATCAGAGATGACTGCACTCATGGAGAAAAGCAAAAACAGTATTCGCTTGACCATACACTAAATATAGATTTTGTAGTCGTTTTCTGCGATACATATAATATTCTGGTAACAAAATGCATCGTAAAAAATGGCTTACAATACACACGCATTAAGGTTTGATTCCGACGCCGACCGCATACGACAACTACCGACGCATGCAGCAGATACGCCTAATTCATTGCGGCTTCTCAATTGTCCCCTTCGTCCATATCGAAGTTTAATAAGCAATGTATGTGCAGCATGCGTTAGCAGTTGTCGTATGCAGCGGGCTTTGGGATCATACTTTTATGTATGAGTAAGTAAGCAAAAGTAGTAGTACCAGTACACCGTGATCATGGCGTATGTAACATCATTGAAATATCGTTTACTCGGGAAAAACAATAAACATGGTAAAAACCCCGGTAAGTTTTACAATTAATGTGAATGACCATGTCAATCTTAAATCATATAATTTCTATATTGTTCTATAAACTGTCAATATCGATATGTCAACATATGCCAAAGTGACTGTAGATCTTTTTTACGCCGCGTTATAGTGCCATTTATTGAGTCTATTGAGTTTGTATCTATATACTGGGTGGCGCAAAAGTAAAGACCCTATTTGGTTCGGCTATAACATTTTTTCTAAATTAGAAAACTAGATTTAGGTTTTTTTAAATGTATATTTGTACCATTAAATTTCGTACCATTAGGATTTAAAGATGATGTCTTTTAAATGGTGACCTCCAGAGTTGATACACATTTGAGCCCTATTTATGACATTTTGCATAACTTGCCGTGACACTTCCTGCGATATGTTCGTTATTTCTTGACGAATGTTTTCTTTTAGAGCTGCGAGAGTCTGTGGCTTGTTCAGATACACCCGAGATTTCAAAAAACCCCAAAGAAAGAAGTCTGGACTGGTCAGATCGGGTGATCTTGCAGGCCAAGGCAAATCGCCAAAACGAGAGATAACTCGGCCTGGAAAAGCGTCCACTAAGAACATTGACACAATTATTCCACGTTCTTGGGGAGTAAAACGCTCCATGTTTATTTTCAGTGTATTTTACATTTGTTCACTACACAATTTTCAACAACAGAAGTACAGAAAATGTCATATAAAAAAAATAAAGGTATTTTCTTTAGTGCCAGTACTTTTGCGCCACCCAGTACAAACTCAATAGACTCAGTAAATGGCACCGCTATAAATATTTGGTGATCTTAGAGTATTCTAAGATCACCAGATTTTTATAGCGGTGAGATAAATCCTTGGCACTGTAGATAGATAGCTACTTATACTGTGGCCTTGGGTTCAAATGGGAACAGCTTTAAGATGATGATTGCAGATTCTTTTAAAACAATTTCAGGAAAGATGTTTCAATATTAAAATAATGCAGCTTAGTGTAATTGAATACTTAATAGCCTACCTTAAGCTTAAATTGTTTTTGTACGTTTAGCGCTTTTCTTCTTTTGCTGGCAGATTCCCTTGGATATTAAAAGATTATTTTATTTAGTTCCTACGTTTTTGTTTTTTACATTTTTACTAGCTGACCCGGCAAACATTGTTTTGCCATATAAATATTTTTTAAGTAAATGTCTAAAAATTAAAGAAAAATGTTAAGGGTGGACAAACCCTTATCACTTAGGGGTATGAAAAATAGATGTTGGCCGATTCTCAGACCTACTCAATATGCTCACAAAATTTCATGAGAATCAGTCAAGCCGTTTCGGAGGAGTACGGGAACGAACATTGTGACACGAGAATTTTATATAGGTATATAAGATGTACATCAGAACGATCTTGAAAAACAAAGTACACGAAATGATCTTAATACCATGGTTTTCTCCACAGATTTCCTGTGATTTACCGTGGTTTCCGCACTGCCTGTTAACTGTTTTTTTATATAAGACACGTCAATTAGACATTGGCCTGATGGTAGGCTGAAGGCAAAGTCTCAGAAAAGAGGGTCACCATGTAAGTACATATACTAAGTCACAATGGTGACACTCAGCTTGACGGCCTCATCATATGCTTTTATTTATTTGGTACACACCTTTTATTCGGACAATAATACAATTAAAATCAATAAAACAGTTTAATTTGCTCTTATGAATATCAAGAACGAATGGTCCGAAATGGAAAATGGAAATTTATCTTGGTATTAAGATTATTTTGAGACATAACAGTCAAGATCGTTCTGATACTAACTGTACCTACTAAGCAGAAATGTTTTTCTTGATCAGTCTATGCGATCAGGTAATCAGGTGTGTCCTGGAAAGAACATATTAGAGCATTGGACTGACCTTGAACCGGACTTGGCAATCAACATTAGTAACCCCAATGTACACAAAAATTCCTCAGCCCTCTCCTATTCAGAGCCTTGTGCGGAAATATGACGCACCAAATCTTGTCCCAGAGTCCTGCAGACCTAACATGAACTCTTAAAACAGGTCAAAAATTTGCGACAGTCCAACAACTGCATAAATAACTTTGTAATCCCATATAAACATATAGGATTACAAAAGCATATATTCAGTTCGTAGAATGACTGCTGATCAATTTTATTACCATAGACCTGTTTTAAGAGTTAATGGTATGTGCTCAGATATATCCAGCAGTATAACTTTTTTTATACTACTTAGGTGGCAGACAATCTTACGGCCAATCTGATGGGAAGTAGTTACCGTGGCCTATGGACGTACGCAATTCCGGGGGCGATACACTGCTGCTGCCGACCCTGAAGAAACCTTCTAATGCCCATTTTAAAGAACCCCATATTTAAATGGGTAAACCGCAGCAGGAGTTCATTCTACAACAGTTAAGGGTCTGAGAGTCTTGGTGGGACCCTAAAGATCTACACAATGTGAGCACCAATAAAATTACAAGCAATATTATCAGTTAACACCAGGCGCTTATTATTTTCTAATTAATGGAGCATCCCAGCTCTAAAATCTGTCATCAAACAAATAGAACATGGAATAAATTAACTTCACCCTTTGTGCAAAATACCTTCGGTATTAGTTATTTATTGAAGTACTTTGGTGTCAAGACTGCTTCAGTTAAGAGAAATATATGCGATGCCCAAAGGCTGTGTCAGCAGCATTTTATCTACTTAAAGCCTTCCCCATACAGACGCCTTATTATCAGTTGAAAATACCGAACGCGTTATTGCGACAGCTGTTTTTAGTACATTGTTTATTAGGATAATGGCTATATGACATACTGCCGCGATAATATGATATAATGAAGTGTCGGTAGTTTAGAGGTTAAGAAGGTGGCCTTACGATGGAGAGGTCCCGGCCATAACACTACTGACGTGAACCCACTCCTAATACAAGCAATTTAGAAGGAAGTAGTAAGTAAGTAATTTCGGTTGTAATATTATTTAAAAAATAATAAAACGATGCTCGCAGTAGTGTGTGGTGGCGCGAATGGCCACGTGAGCTAGTGGACTGTATTATGCGGGGATGAAGTTAACTGTTCCATTGACGCTTTACACACAAACAAGACAGGTGATCGGGTTGCCGCGGATGTGATTAGGCATTGAATGCAACCCGAGAAATTAGGAGAGGATGCACTAACCTTTACTACGCCACGTGCTGTTTTGTCATTTGCTGGCTGGGCCGTTGCACCGATCTTCTCTTCCTGGCTCAGGAGCTGCTGTCCACATCACTAAATCACTTGAGGGACACACGAGAGGCACAATCCGATCGGTAAGGGTCTATGAAAGCGGTTAAAATACAACAAATATTATTCATTTCTGAGAGACGCGCGCGCGGTCCGCCATTGCGCTGGCTAGTTCAAAGCGGGACTAAGCGTCTATTTTCACAATTGGCGGGCGAAAACTATTGCTATCTTTCACTTAGAGGTAGTGCGGGAGGGGAGATGGGTACAGGAGGCGTGTGTTTCCGCGTCAGAAAATACAGATACTACCATCGGCGCAACCAGTGTGTAAAAAATAAATACTCATTTTCAAAATAAGGTGTCCGGTATTATCGAGTGATAGGTACTAGCGTACCAGTGTGGGGGAGGCTTTATTATTTTAGTAACAAACAATGTTGCCACAACAATATCTTATAGTGGCACTACACATGGCTATTTATAGTTGCTGTTGGGCGTTTGTCGATTTGACAAAATTTTTGACATATGTCAAATATAATTTAATTCACAAAAAAGCATTCACTTCAAAGTGTTAAAAACTACTTTACTACTGGCTTTGCAGATTCTAACAAAAATATGCAAAAAATCTAAATCACTTGTCAATTGGTGATTTGTTTTTTTTATTTTTTTAAATTCTTACAGCCAGTACATATTGGCCATATTTGTCAAATAGGCAATAAGGCAAATGATTTGTCAAAAACTGTCTACACATGGTTATTGTTTATCAAATATGTCAAATATATAAATTTAATCCAAATAGCCATGTTAAGAGCCAAATAGACCAATAGTTTTATACTTACACTAGATGGAAAATACCCACCTCCTTCAAGCCTTTTTCCAACTAGCTTGTTCCAATTTTCAGGCTACCTAGGAAGCGGTCAAACTTCAAAATGTTATAATCCATCACATTTTAAATGAAACGCATATTTATTTTATTTCCATTTATTTTAGGACTAGATAAATCTTTTTGGAATGTATTAGACATTATTTCGTTAAATTTGTTATATAAAATGTATAAAATATAAGTTTTGTAGACATATCTGTATTACAATTAAAATAAGTGAAGTATTGTTTAAATGAATTGTTTTTGTTTTCGGTATTTAATAGCAGAATATTATAAATATATGCCATTAAATAAAAAAGTACCTAAGTTATTTTTTATCATATACTGCTTTGACAAGTTTACGCTACAAAAGGTAGTACAATTAAAATATGTCCCATTAAATCCTTTAAAAATTGATTCCTTTAAATTGTGCTATTTTATATAATAACATCACTTATATAGTAAATTACAAAAATTTAAATGAATATAGGTAATTCAAGCTATATTTCTCTTCTTTGCTATTGTTTTAAAAATTCGTATTCGTTGTCATTTATATTAAGGAATATTGTAAGTAGGTATATAACTAAAGTATGTACAAAAATAGTTTTCAGTATTTTTATTATATTAAGTATGTATAAATTCTAAAAATATTAAAATTAGTACGTTATTAAATTAAATAAGAAGCTTAAAATCTGTAACAATAATTCTTAGGTATTTATATTACATTAACAGTTCACATTTTCAATGCCCATTTACACTATTTTTCACGACATATGATGGTTACACCATCCTACACACATTTCGAAACAATGAACAACTATTCTAAAACATTTTATTCAAATGAAGTTCATTTAAAGTTTTACAAATTGCAATAAATAAGAATATTTACAAGTGATAAGTAATTCACCTACATGATATATTTGTAGACATCTGATAAAAGAAGGGTATAAAAAATTCCAAGAAAAATTAAATGATTATGGAATTACTCAATACTCAATACATTTATTGCGTTTGTTAATTAGGTTTGTATCTGACATGCTCTCTAATCTACTTCACATAAGGGGCGTCTTGATCTGGTCTTGTAGGTGCAACCCACACGTCTTATATTTTTGCATTTATGAGAATAATAAAATTATCAATATTTTAACAGTATTGATAATTTTGTAGTGTAGTGCAATTTTAACAAGTAAATGAAACCAAGGTCTTGGAAACTAAATATAGGAAATATACGACATCCATTGAATGTGGAAGCAATGGCGCACATTTGGAGAGGACGTCTATCAGTGTACTGCCTATCGCATTGATTCATAGATTGATATTCCATTTTAAGTACCTATTAATTAATTTTTACTAGACGATATCACACATTGTAACGACGCGCTCTGCGAACGTCGTCACACCCGTTTTAATTCTATTTTTGAACGAAGGGTTTCGGAGCGCGGAGTGAATGACATTTTGACGTATCGCTGTCAAAAGCACCTTTCTTGCTATATTGAGACGGAATGGTCGATATTCATGGCTTCGTAACTTAATTTCAATAAATCTCATAAAAATGAGAGTATTTTGGCCAAAAGGATAATAGTTTGTGTCCTCACAACTATCCTCTTGTGGAATTATAGTTTATTTCTGGTGAGTTGTCATTATTTAATAAGATTCCCTTTGATGGAAATTCGCCACGCTCCTAATTTGAAAAATAATTGTTAAAATTCTATTGTTTCAGCTCTTAATCTGAAAATATTATGATTTCTTTTGCTATTGGCATTGTTCCAGCAAATTAAGGCGGTAAGTCGCGCAAATTTATAAAAAATTAGGACCTCGTGCCCTATATTGGAGTTTGTTCTAATGACATGCAATTTTATTACAGGTTTCCAAATTGGAACCGCCTTTGCCTTTGGCTTTGCCTTTTCTCTTTTCTTTGGACCTTTTTCGGCGTTCCTTTGTCTTCGGTCATCTGCATTTCCTTATGGAGGGTTTGGACTTTTCACCTCAAACATGGATGTACCGCATGGGCTTAAACTGAAAACTTCGCCTGCTACGAGCTTTCTCGCTGCTGTGTTTACATATACTCGCCGAGGGATGCCGTGAGCTTACTTTAATTATATTTTAAATCTAAACTTCAAATTAACCTAAAAGTGCATTGGTGACATAGAATCATATTGACATAAGATCATTTTGACCTAGCTTATAAAACTCTAATTTTAAATTTAAGGTTAGATATACATTAGGAATGTATCCTTGCAACTATTTCTAAATGCACACTGGAGTGGACAATAAAACCTTAAACCTCACAGTTTGGTTTCATTTAGCTCACCTCCGGAAGATTAAAAGTTTCCAATATCCGCTGATTATCTTAGGCATGTGTATCTCCAAGGCGCCCGAACTTTTATGGTAATGTACTTACAAACCAATTTTATTTATATTTCTTTTAAATAGGAGATTACACACTTACTTCTTTCATTGTCATATGACACATATTTTTTAATTATTACAATTGGCACTCGCGAACAGGGACATGACAGTGTGCATATATCTTTATTCCTTGTCACCTTTGCATTATTTTTTACTTTATCATGTTAAGAACAGTGTTTTCTTCATGTTTTTTTACTGTTACATAACTGTGTATTACAGTAAATCTTTGTTATTGTTTACTTTGCAAAACTAATCATACTACAAGTTAGTACTATTGTTTGTATCTCTCAATTACAGGTGAATGTTTCAATTTGTATAACATGGTTATTGTTATAATTGTTTTATCTTATATAACCTTTGTTTATTACAGGTAAGATTTTCCACTTAGTAATATTATATAATTACTAGTTCTTAACCTTTATTTACATGTGTGAAAACATAGTAATATTTGACCATTTGCTGTTTACCTTAAGTAGACATAAATAATTTATTTTGTGAATCACTAATGCATTTTTATCTTTATAGGCATTTGACCTAAATAATTTTTGCAACAATAACATTCCATTCTATGAGTTTGTTTGACTTTTGAGTTTAGCGTTTTGCTATCAATGCAATTAACTTCATTCATAATTTAATTAACTTTAATTAGAAACTTTAATTGATACTTTAATTAGAAACTTATAGTGTATTTAATACAACTTTTTATTAGATTTTCACATCCTTTTATAAATCAAACATGGATAAGGAAATACAGGTCCCGCCTTTGTTTGAGAATATTGTTGGTGGTGTTCCAGTTGGTACTTTTACTCATGTCATGGCTGATTTATCTGAAGTTGTTGATCCATTTTCGAATAGTCGAGGAGCTGGTGATCATAGTCTGAGAGCCGCATCTTCATTTAATATGATGAATGTTTTATTGAATGATAATTTGAAGAAAAACTTGCCTTCTGTTACTAAGTTGCCTGATTTAAAACGAAGTAAGCTTTTGTATGATGGTAAATCGTGCGTTAGGGAATTTATTACTCAAGTGGAAGAATATTTCTTGTTTAAAAATTTTAATGAATATTTTTTGGTTAGTTCATTCTCTGATCTTTTGTCAGGCACTGCGCTTAAATGGTTTCGTAGTGTTCGTATTCGTATTGCTTCTTGGCAGGATTTGAAGGCTGCGTTGTTGAAACGTTTTGATAGAGTTGAATTTGATTATCATTTGGAACATGAACTCCGTACTCGTAAACAAAAGATAACTGAGTCATTACCAGATTTTATTACAGACATAATGGATATGGCTAGCCGTTTGTCTATGCCTGTTTTTGATGCTACCCTCATAACTATTATTAAACATAATATGTTAAATATTTACACACCTTTTGTGTTTGGTAGAACTATTTCTTCTATCTACGAATTTATTAACCTCAGCAGAGAATTAGAGAATTTTGTGTCAAGAAAGAACTTGAGTGAGAATAAAAGTATTAAAAAAGAAAAATATTCTGCTCAAATTAGTGCTGTTAAATCAGATGATTTAACTTGTTTAAAATGTAAGTCCTCTGGACATTCTTATAAAAATTGCCCTACATTTCCAGGTGTAATTTGTTTTAAATGTCACAAGCTTGGCGTCACTACGAGGAATTGCGAAGTTTGTAATTCAAATACTGTTCAGTCAAAAAACGTATCAGGTCCCATCGAGCCCTAGTTTTTGATAAAACCTCTGGTGACTCGATGTTGAAAAAATTTAGCAATGCTCCGAATGAAGCCACTTGTAAGAAAGAATTTAATGATTGGTTGGATTATTTGAAAGTTTTCTTTAATAATATCAGGGCTGCTCCTATTTTGTTTGTTAAACATAAAGACACTAGACCTTATTTAAATTTTAATATTAAAAATAAATTTTATTCAGGTTTGTTAGATAGTGGAGCTTGTAGTTGTGTACTCGGTTCTAATATTCATCAAACATTTTTGCAATTAGGTTATAAATTTAAACCTTATAAAGGTAACGCTGTTACTGCTGATGGTTCTGCACACAATGTTATTGGAACTATGGTTTTACCTATCACTTGTGATAACTTAACTAAAAATGTAGATTTTTTGATAATACCTTCTTTTAAACCTTCAATTATTTTGGGATTTGACTTTTGGTTGAAATTTAATCTTGCTAAAGACTTATGGAATAATATTACTTTTGAATGTGAATCCACTACTTGTGTAAATGCAGTTACTTCTGTTTCTGAACTTTCTCCTTCTGAGAAACATGAGTTAAATAAAATTATTTCACTTTTTAAAATATTTCTTAAGTTTGAAACACCTAAAATTTTTGTTTGTGATAATGGAAGCCAATTTACAGCTAAGCAATTTGTAGATTTTCTAAAAGGTTATAATATTAGTAAAATATTTTATAATACTTTATATACACCTCAAAATAATCCTGTAGAGAGATATAACAAAACAGTCGAAACATGTATTTCTTGTTTTGTTAAAGATGATCATAGAACTTGGTCAAAATATTTGCCTCATGTTCAATTAGCTTTAAATAGTAGTGTGAATCTAGTTACAGATTTCACTCCTAATTTTCTCATGTTCGGTAGAGAACTTATTTTTGATGCTTCATTGCACCGTTTTAGTAATTCTTTTGATAACCTCAATCAACTTGATGTTGTTGATAGGTCTTCATTTGCTTTTTCACTTAAATCACTTAGTGATATTTTTATAAAAGTTCAAGCTTCATTGCTTAAAGCTTATAAGCGTAATGCGCGTTATTATAATATAGGAAGGAAGGTCATTTCTTTTGAGGTGGGAGATATAGTGTGGAGGAGAAGTTTTGTGCAGTCTAATGCTCCTGCATTCTTTTCGGCTAAGTTAGCACCTAAGTTTGTTAAGTGTGAAATAATAGATAAAATTTCCTCTAATGTTTATGTTTTAAAAGACCTTAATAAAAACTATACTGGTCGTTATCATATTAAAGACATAATTAAATATTAAAATTATTCTTGTTTTGACAATGTCTATCTTTGTCTTTGGTACTTTGTTTGAAGTATGACCCCACTATGAGGTGATGTTTGAAAGGTTGAGGGGTGTTGAAAGGAGATGTATGTTAGGAACTTCACAACAATTTATTAATTTCAATTTTAGTTTCCTTCAAAAATAACTTAGGTCATTTTAGGACTTGTTATTGTGTAACTCTACTCCATATTAACAGGTTGTTCCACATCGAAGGATCTTATATTTTTATTTATCTTTGTTGTATAGGATTATTTTCCTGTATATATTTTTATACACTTGTATATTTAATATTGTATATTTTGTACAAATTTAGGAATTTAGTTTCTACTCTAATATAGGAGTGAAATTTAATATTCATTTTCTACATTAAATTCACTTGACTTATTTCCACTCACTTAGGGAATGGAAAATTAAGTTTCTTGAACTTTATTTTTGTACAGTTCTGGGTTATTTTCTTAGTATTAAGATTCTCGGATTGGACGCATTTTATGCATTTTTTACACACCTTGTTATACCATTTTTTGGGAAACTTGTGTCTTACTGGACTTTACAATTTTTTGTGCTATTGTGTTTCATACACATAGTCACACCTTACGCTTTGCGCACGGGAAGCTGGTGGTGTTGAGCCGGTCGTAATTGTCGTTTTTCTCTTTTTGTACGATTGTGTTTTTATACACATTGTTACATTTTTTATGCTTTGCGCACGGGATGTCGGTGGTGTTGTGCCGGTCGCAAATGTCATACTTTTCTTATGCGGTTGTGCTCAGAAAGTCAGTGGTGTTGTACTGGTCACAATTGTCATATTTTCTTTATATTTTGCTTGTGCTCGGAAAGTTGGTGGTGTTATGCCGATCGCAATGCTTATAAATATATTATTACGACACTTTTGTTGTGATTTTGTTTTGACGTTTTAGATGTTGGAGTATGAATTTGAAGTCGGCGGCTTTTCAACCTAACCGACAGTGGGAAAACTTCATTGTTTTTACCGATTTTCTTTCAGATTCGGCAGCGTTGGTGCTTAACCGATATCTTGTTAGTTTCATATTTTTGTTTCAGGAATAGCTGGTATAGAGTCGGTGGCGTAGGAGCTCAACCGCACTTTTGTATTGATGCTAGAAGGCTGGTTAAGATCAAGGATTAGATTCGACGGCGTTGGTTGCCTAATCGATATCTGGAATGGAATTGAGTAGGGATTGTTTAATTTGTTTTATTGAAGGATTTATTTTCACTTTTGTGTTGAAATAAGTTTTTACTCTTTTCTGAGTTTGGTTCTTTACTTTTCGAGTGTTTTCACATTCTTTGATTTTTAGGAATGCTTTCCCATTCTTTAATTTATAATTGTTTCTGCAATACCCATTGCAAGATGCTTTCGCATTGCCTTTTTGTTTATTGAAAAATGTTGCAAGACATTTTGTCTTTTGAGGTTTTTTGGAATTTTGTTCTGGACTCTCATAATTTTCATTAGAAAAGGAAGTTTCTTTCTTTCTTTTTTCTTTTTGGGGAGGGATGTAATGTAACGACGCGCTCTGCGAACGTCGTCACACCCGTTTTAATTCTATTTTTGAACGAAGGGTTTCGGAGCGCGGAGTGAATGACATTTTGACGTATCGCTGTCAAAAGCACCTTTCTTGCTATATTGAGACGGAATGGTCGATATTCATGGCTTCGTAACTTAATTTCAATAAATCTCATAAAAATGAGAGTATTTTGGCCAAAAGGATAATAGTTTGTGTCCTCACAACTATCCTCTTGTGGAATTATAGTTTATTTCTGGTGAGTTGTCATTATTTAATAAGATTCCCTTTGATGGAAATTCGCCACGCTCCTAATTTGAAAAATAATTGTTAAAATTCTATTGTTTCAGCTCTTAATCTGAAAATATTATGATTTCTTTTGCTATTGGCATTGTTCCAGCAAATTAAGGCGGTAAGTCGCGCAAATTTATAAAAAATTAGGACCTCGTGCCCTATATTGGAGTTTGTTCTAATGACATGCAATTTTATTACAGGTTTCCAAATTGGAACCGCCTTTGCCCTTTGTCTTGGCCTTTTCTCTTTTCTTTGGACCTTTTTCGGCGTTCCTTTGTCTTCGGTCATCTGCATTTCCTTATGGAGGGTTTGGACTTTTCACCTCAAACATGGATGTACCGCATGGGCTTAAACTGAAAACTTCGCCTGCTACGAGCTTTCTCGCTGCTGTGTTTACATATACTCGCCGAGGGATGCCGTGAGCTTACTTTAATTATATTTTAAATCTAAACTTCAAAATGACCTAAAAGTGCATTGGTGACATAGAATCATATTGACATAAGATCATTTTGACCTAGCTTATAAAACTCTAATTTTAAATTTAAGGTTAGATATACATTAGGAATGTATCCTTGCAACTATTTCTAAATGCACACTGGAGTGGACAATAAAACCTTAAACCTCACAGTTTGGTTTCATTTAGCTCACCTCCGGAAGATTAAAAGTTTCCAATATCCGCTGATTATCTTAGGCATGTGTATCTCCAAGGCGCCCGAACTTTTATGGTAATGTACTTACAAACCAATTTTATTTATATTTCTTTTAAATAGGAGATTACACACTTACTTTCTTTCATTGTCATATGACACATATTTTTTTATTATTACATCTGACGCTTGCGAACCAATTTTTTTTACTTTGTAATAACACATATTTTTTAATTATTACAACATTCCTTACTCTTGTCAAGAATTATTCAAATTAGTTCTAATACAGTAAGTCAAGGAATGTGGATAAAAGGGTGGACCTTTATTGTAAGCTACTCTATTTTTAGTATATGTCTCTGAACTGGTCACGTTGTCCGTTGTAATCGGAGTAAGTTGATGAGTATTGACGTCAAAATTACTGTCTTACTGCACGCAGTTTGATACCCTGGAAGATAAATTATGTTTTGTTATTGAAGAAAATTAGATAGGTATCTGGGGGTAGTAGGTGGAGTCTACTGTCCCAAAAAAACACTATGGTTCCCGCACCTGGGGTATCTAAGTTTCAGTTAGTAGGACACGGCGGAATTTCCGCCCAATTGAGCAGTCCGACTGGGGAAGTACCTCCACCCTACAGAATATCGCGGTTATAATAACTTCTTGTTGTGTTCCCAGCGGTGAGTAGGGTAGCCAAGCTCACTGGAGAATTTGTGCTGTCAGTGGGATGACTAAAGGCTTGTCTTGCTTTGTCCTCTACACTGACGGCACATAAACTCTGTGCTTACAGGGTCGGCAGCGCGAGTGTGGCTTTTCTGGTGTTACACACGTCTATAGGCCACGGTAACCACTTTCCATCAGGTGGGCCGTGCGCTTGTCTGCCACCTAAGTGGTATAAAAAAAAGGATTTAACTATCCTTTTCCTTTCCTACCCCACCCTACCCCTTTCATACTGAAGAACCAAAACGGCAGTCACTTCGAGTAATATTTGGGCTTTTGATACTTATTCATAGTTACATGCACACGTATAATCAAGCCTTAATCCCCGGAGGGTAAGTCAGAGGTGAATTAACACCCACATTTCACATGGCCGTCTATTATTTTAAATATCTTTGTAACACTAATTGATAACTGTAAGTTTTCCTACTATGAAATAAATAAAATAAAATAAAATAAATCATTGTATTCAGTCCCACGTAATAGAAGTTGAGCCTATTCCCATATTTCGAGCACTAAATTGTTGGCTCGAGCGTCTGAGGCTGAGTCTGGGCTATATATATCTGTCTAATGTTAAAAAAACCCTATCCTTTAGTCGCCTTGTACGACACTGCATGGGAAGAGACGTGGTGGGCCAAATTCTACTGTGTCGGGAACCACACGAGTTATGCATGCAGTGCATTATTATTATAAGTTGTATCGTTACCTGTGTCTGGCGTAGCCCTCGCTGGATCCTCGGTAGACGTCAGTGGAGGATCTGAAAAGAAACACATCATCATAGATGGGTATCTACACATCTTCTTCACAACGGCCACCGTCTAAACCACCACTGCCGGTGGTCTCTGAGACAACATTTTAATAGGCCTCGCGGCCGTTGGGAACAGAATATTTAATCTTAACCTATAAAATGAGTTTTATTTTCCAGAAAAGTCATCCTAGGGGGCAGTTGGTATAAATTATATCGTGTAATGTAAATTATGTCTCAACTGCCACCAGTGATGACCATTTTTGGTGGCCGTTGGGAATAAGTCATCTACAGCGTATCAATAGTAGTGTGTATGTCTTGTGGGTCGGTAGAAGAGATACTCTCTTTATACTATGCTACAGGTGTGCTACTGGTGTCCATTTAATAGACAGTCCTTTTTATACTATGCCAGTAGGATCCATTCTGGTTGAGCAGCATTACCATATACATGTTTTACTGTACACATTTGCTTTCCTCACGGAGCTCAGAAGTCGGGGGGCAGTGATAAGCTGAATAAAAGAGTAAATGAACCTTGGACTCTGTGTTCAGCTTCAGATGCGACTAGGAACAACGCTGCGATATTGATGATGATGAAAATGAAAAGCAAAGTGATCAGTTGGCAATAGATAACATGACAACTCAAATAAAGTTCAATTTCGTCATGTAAATAAACCAACACCTAAAATATCGTAAGTATAATCCTTATTCCTAAATCTAACGTTTCAATCCAATGAACACGGCAAGATTTGTATCTCGATTTCTTTTTTATACAATTTTATCCTCAAATTATTTTTAGACTACTGTGGAGGAAACCAGCATATAAACCACCTGACCATTTGTAGTTATCATAAACTAGCATGTTAGAATCCATAGAGGAAAGGTTTTTCCCTTAGTGGTTGGAGGCCAAACGGCAGTCAGTAAAGTCAGAAAAAAACAAAATACTATAGTTGTCAGAGCCGGATTTTGAGATCCAAAAGTTTGGAGCCTAGGGTCGGTTAAATTTCAGTTAAGTACTAATATGATCCGGGTGTTGACGAAGAAAGAATACAAGTATCACCACTCGATCTCACCTGAAGAGGCGATTGATGGAACAATACGCAGATGATATCACTGTGAGAGAAGAAAAAAAAAAAAAATTTCACGACATTCTACACAACGCTATCTAGACCCATGGTAAGCATAGCTTAACTAGCTTGTGTTATGGGATCTAGAATGCGGATAAACATACTTAGATACTTTTTTTTTTCGTAAATACATACATATTATACATAGAAACACCCAGACCAATGCAAATATACATATTCATGTACAAATATTTGCACTGAGCGGGAATCGAACCCGCGCCCCCTGCATAGCAGTCGAATGCTCTACCGCTACGCCACGGAGGTCGTCAAACAAGAAACACTCGAAATTAAACCCTGTACTAACGTGTCTTGGCCAGCGTGTGAACAGGAGGCCAAAACTTCCCAATATTGGGAATAGACTGCGATAGGCTAACCGATTGGTCAATAAGTATGATTCATAATTATAGTCAGCCTCACGCTCGCAATAGGCTATTTGACAAGGTCGTTCCATTCTTCCCCATACAGCTTAATATGTTAGTTTGTTGTCACAAAATATTCTTTGCACAATAATATATTGCCTAACTAAACTGCAACTAGGACTTTTCGTTATTTTTATTTCTCAAAGTAAGTCTTAGTTTTTAGATTCCTCATTACATTACAAATTACTTTTATTATGAACTATATATGTGTAAACGCAACGTAGACCGAAATCTTTATCTTGCACTTCATACATTTGCACTATAGGCGACAGGCGGGTGACGTCACTTGCAAGTACGATTTTGTATATTTTGATTCCGGGCGGCTCGAAAAATTGAATTTTCATAATCAAATATCTAGTCTATCTAGTCTCGTAGACAACTTACCTCTATAGAATATATCCCTCTTCCTGCTATAATAGTTGGCAAGTGGCACCTGCATGTCACACAAGATCTCCACTGTGGGGGGCAGAGCGTCTATCCTCATGACCGAGGTCGTTAGAGCTGTGTAGCGGCCGTCGATGACTTTGATCGACGACTTCGCGTTCACTTGCCTGCGGATTGGACATTGTTGGATTGTTTTAGTCTGTATCTGTATTTATTTATGATGAATTACGTTGTTAATGAAAAACTGTTGGTGATGCTTTTGTCTTATGAGACACGAGAGTAAGTTATAGATGAGATATTTTTAAGCTAAGGGATAATATACCTATAGATTGTACTAGAACATCTTGGAGAAATTAGAAGGACTTCGTGCCTTTAATATCGTACGTACATTCAAGAGTACACTGACACAATATACATGTGAGAACCTAGTTTGGGTGGCAGCAATTTCAGTTGCAACACAAATTATAATTCTTTTACTTGTCACTGCAATTCAGTGCCTATGTAACTATGTGTGTCATTATTGATCATGAGACGTTGTTACTAAAATTAGAATATTATGGTGTTTCAAGCGGCTCACTTAGATTACTTACGTCTTACCTCACAGACAGAATTCAAAAAGTTAACGTTAATGGCACTGACTCTTCTGGTGCCCCATTAGTTATGGGAGTACCCCAGGGCTCGATATTAGGACCCCTTCTATTCTAGATATATGTTAATGATCTTCCTTATTTCGCGACAAATCTTTGTGAAACGTCGCCGTAAGACGGATATATTTATAGAAGAATTTAGATGGTTTCAGGTGAAGGTTCGGTGGCTTAGTGGTCAGAGCGTTCCCTCTATAAGGAAAATATCGCGGTTTCGAATCCCGCCTGAAACGTTTAAAATATTCTATCTTAATCGATTAGTTCATTTTTTTAAATTTGTTTTGCTGACTTCGAACAATTGGGACAAGGGTACCTGCCCTACTGTCAAATGTCTACCTAGATGATGATATTTTCTTTATCCGAGCGCCAATTCTAATTGGACGTAAAGATTCTGTAGCTCGGAAAACAAAGTGGCAACTCAAATCCTTAGACGCTAAGACATTATGAAATGCAAATTCAACATCATACATCGCCTAAGACTTGTGAGATGAAATCACAATGCTGCTAGACAGATATTAAGAAACCAGTATATATTCTGCTAACATTTCAAGATCTCTAGGAAACTGATAGGCACTTAAGAATTTCCTACACAATTTGAGAGCAGTTGTTGGGTGTTGGGTAAGCAGTGTTAAGATTCTACAGTAACTATGCAGTTAGTATAGTGACAACTTGCAGTAGTGCAAACTCAGGTAAGTTAGCAGAGTGAGCAGTAGTTGTAATTTCAAGAATCTGCACCAATTGTACACAAACTGTATTTTAAGTTCATTTATTTTTATATTTATTTAAAAGTAAGAATTTTGAACTTAAGTCAAAACAGTAAGTATAACCCCTTAAATGCTAAAAACTAATAAAATGACACTCGACTGTTGAAACTGAAATGCAATAAAAGATTTTGGACAACAAAGACCAAAAGACCATAATTATGTGTCTCTAAATGAAGACAGACTCAAGTATTGTATCTTTCACGGGGTTCCTATATACATACCTATTATAAGTTTCAAACTAGAAAATATCTAGAATAGCCGTGGTCGTATGTCACTTTTCCCTACAATGCATTGTTTTATTAGACTAAGTGGCATACGACCATGCGGTCCATGGCCCTGTACGGGTGTCCCGTGTGGGCGGACACCCTGAATGATCGGCACATGCCCCTGCTGCAGCGTCCGCAGCAGAAGTTGGCGTGCCGCATCATAAGGGGGTACCGCACGATATCCTTCAACGCGGCGAGTCTCCTCGCCGGATCGCCACCATGGATCCTGGAAGCGAGATCCCTTTCGGCGCTATACCGGTTCCGAAAGGCGGCGCGGGAGCGGGGTCACGATCCCGAGCCCGAAGAAATTCGGGCCGTGAGATCCCGGCTCCACAGGGAAATGGTGGCGGAATGGGAGCTACGACTTGGGCGACCAGGCGCAGGGCGCGCCGTAGTAGCGGCGGTAAGACCCATCATGGGGGAGTGGCTAGAGAGGCCACACGGCAGCCTCTCGTACCGTCTGACGCAGATGATCACCGAGCACGGATGCTTCGGCAAGTATCTGCGTCGGATGGAGAAAGAGCCAACGTCCGAGTGCCATCACTGCGACGCGAGCGAGGACTCAGGTCCGCACACGCTCACCGAGTGTCCAGCGTGGGAGACGCCGAGGCGGGAGCTAGTGGCGGCCCTGGGAATGAGAGTTCTCACGCTCTCCACCTTGCTCGCGGCGATGGTCCGCTGCGCGGATGCGTGGGCGGCCGGCGCCTCCTTCTGCGAGCAAGTAATGCTCATGAAGGAGGAGGCGGGGCGGGAGCGGCAGCGGGAGCGACGAAGGATCGCAAGCCAAGCTGCCCGCGTACGAAGGCAACTCGGGCGTCGGAGGTCGATGAACGACCTCCGCCCCCCATGAGCGCCGGCCTGGGGGTGACAGGTGGAGCCGCCTGTTACCCTGGCAGAAGCAGGCCGCGGCGGTGGCGTGCCTGGCGCGCCTCCCCGTTTCCGGGGTCGAGTTGGGGACTCTGTAGTCCCCACACCCGAGACGAGGGCCAGATCGTGAGAGATGGCCCTGGGTCGGCCGGGGTGCGAGGGATATGCCTGTCAACCTCACCTTCGGCAACCAAAACGACCCACATGCGGCGTGCGTTTTAGTCGGTTCGAGTCCGACATAACCTCCTCCACCGGCTCCGGTGGGGAGGTATCCGTGGGGATTTTGCGCACGTAAAAAAAAAAAAAAAAGAAAAAAGTGGCATACGACCACGGCTATCCTAGATATTTTCTTGTTTAATACTTTTTCAGTAGTCGGTTTTAATTTTAAACTTATTATTGCATTTATATTATTCTGGGGCAAGAAATAGGTATAATTTATACATAATTGAAATGTGCTAACTAAGCCCTTTCAGTTGATACCAAACACGACATATTTATCTCAAATTTATTTTTTATCACAGTACTATATGATCGCT
Source organism: Eilema griseolum (assembly GCA_963662185.1). Taxonomy (NCBI): domain Eukaryota; kingdom Metazoa; phylum Arthropoda; class Insecta; order Lepidoptera; family Erebidae; genus Eilema; species Eilema griseolum. Next base: position 3,857,797 of record OY759235.1, read on the forward strand.
AGAGGGCGCCACATTAGATTCAGTGACACGATATATAGCCTATAACCAGCGGACGACTAAGATGCTTCTAACGATACCTCATTTGTCCAGTTTTAATTAGTGGTTGAGGAGCTATGAGGGAACAGATGAACCTACAAACATACATACATAGCTTGTCAAAATCATAACCCTCCTTTTGTTACAAATTGTGACTTATAATAAATACACAACATAACATTTGAAAATGATACTTCAAGACTAACTATGTACTCTGAGGAACGAATATGTATGAAATCTCAGGGATTACAGACTAGAGGTACGACAAACTAAATCCACTCAGTCGGGTATGTGATCAGAGCGATGTCGAGGTTGTTACCCAACTTTCGCAGAACATCCGAATTATTCAGTCTAAAACTCTAAGATAAGGAAACATATGGCGAGAAATTCTCCGCAGTGTACTGGTGAAATTTACTTAGAAATTGTTCATGAAGTAAATTGTTCAATAAGGTGTTTGTTTTGTTTGTAGGCTGTTACTAAAAGTTGCGGCAATGTATTTGTTAATCACTTTTTAAAATTATAATAAATAAAGTTCAACGTAAAGTACAGTTGACAAAGAAGATACAGTTGTTCCTTTACATATAACTATATATAAAAAGGTGGGACAGTATCTTTTTTATCGACTGTACATCTATACTCGTATTAATTATTCTTATTAATTCTTTTTACGCTTAAATGGCATTTATAAAAATAAGTGAAATGTTATTTACAAAAGTGAGCTTAATTTAAGATTGAGTGGTTCCAGCAAACCCGGAAGTGTACAAGGGAATTGCAGTCTTCTGAAATTTTTCGTAAAGATCAAATTTAAAAAAAATCTGACTGCATAGGAAACAGTCAATCAAATTGAAAAACATAGGCTGCTTTGTTAATGTAATTAAATTAAAATTGAAGCAAAATATAAATCTCAAAGTAAACGAACAGTATTACACTTTTTAGAGTTATTTCAATGAAATTGATAAAATTATTATTAGCTCCATGTTTTCTAATACTACTTATGTGGCAGATAAACACACGGCCCACCTGATGGGAAGCGGTTACCGTGGTCTATGGACGTGTGCAAGACCCTGTTACACTCGCGCTGCCGACCCTGAGGAAACCTTCTAATGCCACCTCTTAATGTGTCTGAATACTTTAACGGTAAAGTATGTGTAGCCATTACTATTATTTTGTTCTACACACATTATGCATAGTACAAAAATGTTTCAGTTTTCTGATACCACTTCGTCTCCCAATTTCAATCCGGAACCGAACGGTTCCGTGCCTAACTTTCACCCCTATGTTACAAGATTAAGGAACGTTCAAGTGATCGTATTCGGTATTATTCACGATCCAATCTGATGTCCGGGAGTTTCCGTTGTGAGTTATTCCGATCAATTGATTGATTCCAACATATTGAAAAGTGTTTTGCTCTAACTTTTACGTTCAAGTTAGTTGAGGAAAAGTAAAATGATCTGGAGTTAACATTTTCAGAGCTATAATATCAGAATTTATGTAATATTTATTTGTTAAAGTATGTACCGCGGTAGCCTAGTGGTATGGGTAATGGACTGCTGAGACGAGATCTCGGGTTCGATCCCAGGTTTTATCATGGCACACACCAATGACTTTTCGAAGTTATGTGTGTGTTAATCGCAGGTTTATAAGTGCCCGGTTAATGGCAATAGACTCGCCACTTGTTACATTGGGACCTAAACATAAACTGGTGAAATGTGGGTGCTAGCACCTCTGCCTACAACTTCGGGGATATAGGCGTGAGTTTATGTTATGTTTTGTAAAGTATGTTATTTGGCCTTAGTCAGTATGAATATCGTAGTTTTATATATTACTAAGATGAGATGAGAAGAGAAGAAGCTGACCCGGCAAACGTTGTTTTGCCATGTAAATTATTTCTAGAAAACATTTTTTAAGTTCAATAAAAATAACTATCTATTAAGTGTGCGGGGATTAACTTATAATCGAAAGCGTTGTAGACAATGAAAATAAAAACCGCGATTAAAAAATAGTTCTTGACAGTTGTAGGTTGAAAGTTTAGGGTTGTGAATGTATCATAAAAATTATCCAATAATTACTACCCATAACATTTAGGGGGATGAAAAATAGATGTTGTCCGACTCTCAGACCTACCTAATATGCACACAAATTTTCATGAGAATCGGTCAAGCCGTTTCGGAGGAGTTTAACTACAAACACACGACAATTTTATATATTACAATTCTACACTGTACGATATTCTATGTAACGCTATCTATCTTTTTTAAATATACATAGGATAGATAGAAACATCGAAACCAATACAAATATATATATTCATGCAAACGAATATTTGCACTGGGAATCAAACTCACGCTCCTTGCGTAACAGTCAAAAAACACTACCGCTACGCCACAAAGGTCATCATTGGTTGCAAATGCATAACATGTAGTAAATTATATATCCAAAAAAAACAAATCATTGTTATTTTTAAAATACCTACACACACCTTCATCCCCGGAGGGTTAGGCAGAGGTGAATTAGCACCCACATTTCACCAATAATTGTATTCGGTCCCACGTAATAGAGGGTGAGTCTATTGCCGTATTCCGGGCACTATTGTTGACTCGAGCCATACATCTGAGGCTGTATATATCAGTCTGATGTTAAACAGCCCTATCCCTTAGTCGCATTCCTAATTTTTTTTTTCAAAAATATAGAAACATCAGAGAAAGATGATATCAAGAACAATAGCTCAGATATTTGCAATTAAATTCCTCTACACCGTTGCTTCCTATCGCTAGTCCACATAAACTTGTCACCGTGTAAGCAGCACTAGGAGTTCAATTTAGCATGACATCGTAACTCAAGTCTTCTGTGACATCTAACAGCCAACGCTCGTACAGTTGAGCACACAATCCTTTGAGTTTTGATCTTATGCATCGATTAAGCTCATGTATACTCGCGTAGACATGCTTCTCTAGAATTCTAATGCAAATTCAAGACTGAAACCTAATCTCAAAAGCTAGATATTTGTCTCTATACTAATATTATAATAAGAAATGATTTGATTGTTTGTTTGTATTGAATTGGAAACTCAGAAACTACTGGACCGATTTGAAAAAATCTTTTATTAAAAGAAAGCTATGTTATTTATGAGTAATATAAACTATATATTATCACGCTACAATCTAAGGGCAGTAATCATTAATGTTATTAAATTAATATGCATACATTATTTGAGGATTTGATTTTTCTAATAAGGGTGGTAGAAGAAATATTATGGTATTTGACGTGTATTAAATTATGAGTATTATACGAGTTAAAGGGATGCAACGGTGATTCAAAGTATGTCACGAGAGAAAATGGGGAGGGAGGGTCGGCTGAACCGAAGGTGCAGCGTAAACGGTATCAGAATTCCATGTAGGAGGAGCTGCGAGAAACATCTACTGAATCTATAACTATACTTAATTTTGTAAAGCTAAAGAGTTTATTTGTTAGTTTGATTGAACACGTTAATTTCAGGAACTAAGGGTTCGAATCGAAATTTTTTTTATGTTGAATAATATGTTTATTAACTTAGGTTAAAGGCTATATTATATCATCACGCCACTACTTGAACCGCGGTAACCTAGTGGTATGGGTAATGGACTGCTGAAACGAGGTCTCGGATTCGATCCCAGGTTTTACCGTTGCACCAATGACTTTTCGATGCTTTTCGAAGTTATGTGTGTATTTATCGCAGGGTTATAAGTGTCTGGTTAATGGCAATAGGCTCGCCACCTATTGGGACCTAAACATAAACTGGCGAAATGTGGGTGCTAGCACCTCTGTCTACTCCTTCGGGGATATAGACGTGAGTTTACGTTATGTTATGTCACTACTCAAGGGAGCGGAGCTGTGATCAGAAATGTCAACAAATCTGGCAGATTTTCATACATTATTGAAGACTAAAAAATTATGGGCTCAGGATTGAAAATACACCACTGGCGACTTTAGGGTGGGTCAGTCTTATTATATTTATGAGATTTACATGTACATACCTGTTTCCAGCCAGTATGACTAGTTCAGGTTTTGGATAGACGCCCTCAACGGAACAGATGATGTTCAGGTATTCATCGTCCAGACGGTCTTGGACCATGTCGAATTTTGTTTCGGGAACTGAAAGAAAAAAGTTTTACACATTATATACTTTGTTCATTCAACCCAGAATTTCTAAAAATATTTTTTTATGCTCGACAGTAATAATTCTGCCGTATCAAGAATCTGCCGTAACAAGAATCTGTCGTAACCAGAATCTGTCCAAACCAGAATCTGTCCTAAGACGAATGAGGGTTATGATTAACGCTTATGCTATACCTTAAGTGATCTAAAAATATGCGAATAAGATTAAAGAATGCTCTTTGGTACTTTCGTATAAACACCTCAGCAACGACCACAAAAGGAACAGTCCCTGAGCCAATAGTGTGTGTCGTATCGTCCATTCAGGGAACCACTCCGTCACTATCTGAGTCCCTAGTACAACGTAGTTCCTGTCCTGTATATATGCGAATATTTTAAAGTGGTCTCCTCCCAACGACGTTGGTCAAAAACGACGCTATCACACCAGCCACGAGGCCTAGTACTACGCTGCAGAATAATAAGAAATAAGATTATTAGCAAATTATTTCTGCACTGCAGTAACCAATTTAACAAATCTAAGTTGGATACTATGACAAATATTTTTTTAATATACATAATATTTTAAATATTAATAAACCTAGTTCAAAAAGCTTCATAATCATCTTTCAAAATTTTTTTTTTATCTCAAAATAAATTAGTTATCATTAAATATATTTTATTCAAAATTTTAATATTAGAGTTTTGTCAGTACAGTACATTGAATACACACTATCTTTCTATGCTCGTTGAATATTTTATTGTTTGTCTGTATTTGAATTGAATTGAATTGTAAAATATTTCTGATAAAAGTAATAATATCATCATCATTCTTTGAGCTTTTTCCCATTTCAATTGGGATCGGCTTTTCAGTCTAACTGTGATGCGGCTAAACTTCGGTGGTTGCGCCGAAGTAGAAACTGTATTTTTGACACGGAAACACACTCCTTTTATACCCGTCTCCCCTTCCGCGCTAACCATAGATGTAGCTTCCGTCCGCCATTTGTGAAATATAGACACTGAGTCTCGCTTTGAACTAGCCAGCGTAATGACGGACCGCGCTCGCGTCTCTCAAAAATGATTAATATTTGTTACATTTTTACCGCTTCATAGACCTTTACCGATCGGATTGTGCCTCTCGTGTGTTCCTCAAGTGATCTAGTGATGCTGACGGCAGCTCCTGAGCAAGGAAGAGAAGATCCGTGTACCGGCTGCGATGAAAACACGTGTGTCGTGAAGGTTAGTGCATCCTCTCCTAATTTCTCGGGTTGCATTCATTGCTTGGATCACTCCCGCGGCAACCCGACCACCTGTCTTTTGTGTGTAAAGCGTCAATGGAACAGTTAGCTACTTCCCGCAATACAGTCCATTACCGCACGCTGCCAAGCGCCACCATTTTTGGTCCGGATCGAGCCGGATTCTTAGCCGTAGTTCGTATTTTGTTATTATTCTAATGGGAATAAGCGCATCGCACCTAAGTGCCTGGTTATTTTAGTAGAAAACCCCGCATCCAGACACTTAGGATTAGATTTGTTGTCCGTTCGCCGCTGGCTCGCATAGTACCTACCTGGTACATACATAGGTTAGGTATCATATCAACACTTAATCGTAGTTCGCAATTTTCGCATCGCACCTAAGTGCCTGGTTATTTTAGTAGAAAACCCCGCATCCAGACATTTAGGCTTAGATCTTAGGTATACTAGACACCCTAGTGCATAGGCACAGTGTAATACCTAACGCATTTGGCTTTGTTTTGTTTTTTTTCAATTGCGTCGTATTTGCCTAGTACCTGCGTGGGTAGACACGTGGCTGTACCTACCTCGCTCGCATCTCATCCCAATTCATACGAAAGTATTTTAATTTGAATAGATATTACGCAATACTTAATCTCTGAAATAATAGTTGAACCTAGACAGCGACCATCGCGTAGGTACGATCTTGTTGCTATGCGCGTTAGTTCAAGCTTGCACTGGCAGTTATAAGTACCTACCTACCTACGGTTATCGCTCGCGCCGCCTCGCTGCTCTGTACCGCTAAGATTAAGTCATTTCATATTTGTTGTTACCGCACTTTAGTTTGAGATTTAATTGTAAACATGTCCCCAAAGGTTGATAAGACCGGTAAGGTTCAATTGAAACTTTTATACGCTAAAAAAGAAATGATTTACTCTCGCGTACAATCGATCTATGATAATGCACTTAAAACCTCTGATTTGGTCATCAGAGATTCGTTCTTGTGTTCTATAGAAAACTTAGATAGTCTACGCGCGGATTTCGAAACCTTAGTACATGACATCAACGTTTTAGAGTTGAATTTGAATCCCGATTACTCAGTGAGTTATCAAGCCTTGTCGTCGTTTGACGATTTGTATTGTCGTATCAAACGCGTCGCTAGGAGTTTGGAGAAGCCGGCTGACCTACCCAACCCCACTCGCGACCGACCTAAGTTGCCACCAATTCAAATACCCGAGTTTGATGGTAACATTCGCAATTGGTGTCTATTTATAGATAGTTTTGAGAATACAATAGATAAGAACGATTCGTTGACAGATCACGAAAAGTTGCATTATCTCGTTGAAAAATTGACTGGTAAAGCTATAACCGTTTGCGCTGGAATTACGTTTAGTGCCGAGAATTATAATTTAATTTTAAATACTTTGAAAGCTAGGTATGAGGATAAAAGATCGGTAGCTGACGCCTATTTAGATCAGATGTTTGATTCGAAATCTATTACGGCATGTAACGATCAAAACTTAGAGAAATTTCTAGATACTTTCGCGTCAGCTGTTCGCGCAGTAAAGAACCTAAAGATCGATGACCTCTGCGACTTCGTATTTTTGTATATGGGTTTAAGGAAATTAGATTCCGAAACCATTCGTTTGTTTGAGTCGGATCATCGCGGCAATAAAATTCCTAAGTTCGAAGACTTAGAAAGTTTTGTTCGCGAGCATATAAAAGTATTGCAGCGCTCTTCATCGAAACATGAAGGCGCGAAGATAGTTGTTGATTCTGCACGCAAAGTAGATGCGTCATCGAAGTCACTGAGGTCAACTCATACTTATGTTAGTACCGCACCAGCACATGTACAATCACCTGTTTGCTCTTTGTGTAGCACTCATCATTCGCAACTGTACAGGTGTCCTGGTTTTCTGAAATTGTCGCCTAGTGATCGTTATAAATTTGTTCGCGCTAATAATTTTTGTTTTAATTGTCTCGGTACTAAACACCGCGTTGTTTTATGTAATAGTAGAAATAGTTGTCGCAAGTGTCAAGCGAGACACCACACTTTGCTTCATTTTGAGAATAGTAATGCCGCATCCAATGTGAGCACGGTTGGCTCGTCGAGCGGTGACACACGGCAGCCTGCGCCGCAGCCGCAGCCCGCGCTCGCGCGCGCTCCGGCCCGCCCGGTGACCGCCGCGGATGACGTCACCTTGTGTTCGTTCTCCGCTAGTGCTGCACTCACTACTGTGTGTCTTGCGACCGCTCGCGTTGTTATTGTTGATGCATTAGGTAAGCCGCGCATTGTTCGAGCGCTGTTAGATGGCGCTTCGCAAAGTAATTTCATTACTCAAGATTGTTGTCGGCGTCTTGGTTTCAATGTTGATAAGCGTTCAACCCGCTCAGTGGTGAAGGGTTTTGGAAGCTTACAGTCAGCTGTTCGTGGCACCGTTAAAACAAGATTTAGATCTCGTTTTAACAATAATATTTGGTTTGACATGGATTCGCTCGTTATAGATAGAATAGCTGAACAGTTGCCTACCGTCCCGGTTGACACGTCTTTATTAACGAAATTTAAAGACTTGCCTTTAGCAGATGAGACTTACGCTGTTCCTGGAGTCGTCGATATATTGATCGGCGCTTCGATTCTCCCGCACCTCCAGTTATCACGTAAGGTTCAAGGGGGACCAACGTACCCCGCTCCGCACGCACTGGAAACAGTTCTCGGTTTTGTTATAATTGGTTCCGCACCCGCTTCTATAGATAGTTTTAGTCACTCGACTGCTTCGTTCTGTTGCACCGTCGAGCCGCCACTGGAGTCTACCATCCGCAAGTTTTCGCTCGGTGGCTCCCGTGTATCCGCTGAAAAACGCTTTCTTTGTTTGGAACGAAAGATGCCGGCGTCCCCAAAGTCGAAGCGGGCCTATGATGAGGTTGTTAACGAATATTTAGATAAAGGTTGCATCTCACCTGCGCCTGCGGACACTGGCGGGACCCAGCCTTCGTACATTATCCCGCACCGCGGAGTTATTAGAGAAGATAAGCTTACTACTAAAACTCCGCGTAGTTTTGGATGGCAGTGCTAAGACTAGCACTTCCGTGTCGCTTAATGACATTTTGTATTGTGGTCGGAATCTTTAAGGTAATTTATTTGACATAATTGTAAATTTTCGCATTAATATTAGTAGAATTTTAGCTTTTAGGACTCAACAGTCGCTTTGTGTTGGGCCCACTCTTCGCCCCATCGTTGGGACACATTCGTCGCTAATAGAGTGGCAAAAATTCAATCTGAATTGGCGCCACATAATCTCTTTCACGTTGCTGGCACCGACAACCCAGCCGATTGTCTCTCTCGTGGATTGCTTCCTTCGCAAATTTTAGATCACCCGTTATGGTTTAGTGGACCGTCCTGGGTTCATGCCGCGTTAGATAAGTGGCCAGTTAGTCAATTCAATCCCACTACGGTTTCCGAACCACCCGAGGAGAAGAAGCACTCGCTTGTTGTATCGGTCCCACGTGAAGAGACCCTTATTTTGTTGTTGGCTAATCGCGTCTCGTCTTGGTCGAGACTGTTGCGTTGTGTTGTTTGTTCGCCTCTGCCCTCTGCCTAGCCAGCAGTAGGCACGAGCTCCAATCTAGGTTTATATTTTAGTTGTTATTTCCCAAACCTAGATTTAGATTAGACTTTAGATTTGTTTCGCATTTTTCGTTTCGAAGGTAACCCTTCAAGCCGGGGGGAATGGTTGCGCCGAAGTAGAAACTGTATTTTTGACACGGAAACACACTCCTTTTATACCCGTCTCCCCTTCCGCGCTAACCATAGATGTAGCTTCCGTCCGCCATTTGTGAAATATAGACACTGAGTCTCGCTTTGAACTAGCCAGCGTAATGACGGACCGCGCTCGCGTCTCTCAAAAATGATTAATATTTGTTACATTTTTACCGCTTCATAGACCTTTACCGATCGGATTGTGCCTCTCGTGTGTTCCTCAAGTGATCTAGTGATGCTGACGGCAGCTCCTGAGCAAGGAAGAGAAGATCCGTGTACCGGCTGCGATGAAAACACGTGTGTCGTGAAGGTTAGTGCATCCTCTCCTAATTTCTCGGGTTGCATTCATTGCTTGGATCACTCCCGCGGCAACCCGACCACCTGTCTTTTGTGTGTAAAGCGTCAATGGAACAGTTAGCTACTTCCCGCAATACAGTCCATTACCGCACGCTGCCAAGCGCCACCATTCGGTATTTCCATGAAGCGTCTGTCATTTGATCCCCGCAATCAATTGGCGTTAAAAGTAATAAAATAATAAAATTTTAATCGTGGCACTTCAAATGGCTATTCGTATTTGCGTATTTGACATATATAAACATTTACTATGTGTGGACAGTGTTGAATTTGATTTGACGAATATGACCAATACCAATTACTTTTTTTTTCTCCTTTTTGGCAAGTAATTGATATATGCCAATGTCAAGTAATATAGTAGTAGTAATATAAGATATGGTACGGTCCTCAGTAAAGTTGTGAGAACTTTACTAGAGGCTCACTAGGGAGGTTTGGAACCAACACGAAAAGTCACAATTCACTGTAATTTGCCACTTTCCACACATGTGTGCGTTGTCAAAGTTATTATATCTAAAAATCCACCATTTTTATACATAAAATCTCGAATTCACACCAATTTTGGAAAATAAAAAAATACCGCGATGCGCCATTCTTCATGTTGGCACCAAAACTCCTACCAATTACTTACGTGACAAGTTATTTGCTTTTTTTTACGACCAGTAAAGTACCATTATCAATAGACAAAATGTGACAATTCACACGTGACACCTCTTTGAAATAAAAACTTTTTTGTGACGTAAATTGTGTTTGTGTATATTCGCATATACGCGAAATATTTTGTCAAATCAACAAATGCCCAATAGCAAACACAAATAGGCAAGTGAAGTGCCACCATATTGTGCACATACACTCTTTGATTCCATTTTTAGTTCGTGATGTTAAAGTTTTGAAAGCTTATGTTCTGTTTGCGACTATTTTCAATAATAAAATATCCACTATCTGTGATCACGCGAACGGTAATGGATACTGCTTACATACAAGGAGTAAGGTTCACTGGAACAGGAATTAGTTAGCTTGGATACCTTAATTCTTGGAATTAGTTGAAACGTTTACAATGATTGGTTTGCAAAGAGAATTTGTAGATATTAAGTACGTACTAACTAATAAAAAATTATACAGAATATTTTTTGTTTAAAAAAGAAGGCACATGATATCGCATGGTGTCACGGTCTGGTATCCGCAAAATGTTGGCAGAAGGCACATGACACAAGAAGGCTGATGAGAAAAGTATGTATTCTATCTTATCTGTTTATCAATTATGTATAAGTCCATAAGAAAAATCACATTGAGACATTGACTTTGAATTCAATAACAGTTACGTATTATTATCATAAAATGAAGTAGAAAAAGGAGGGAAGTCACTCTGAGAGGGGAGGGTTCATCGCCAAGCTAGTGATGATGGTAAATTGATGACAGAATAGCTATTTATCCTTGTTCAAGTTTAAGTGGTAGGTAAACAAGTAAGTTAACAAAAATAGTATTCATTCGGAAGAAAATAATAAAAAGTGCAAAGAAATACTACAGGTGGGCCGTGTACTTGTTTGCCACCTAAGTGGTATAAAAAAGGTATTAAAAGTGTGACACTGGATCAGAATAGATCATTTTATTAATCCTTTGTCTGATTCACGTCGATTTTTTAGTCGCTTCCAGAAATAAACAAGGAACTCTGTTATTTCTTTAAATATTGATGGATTTTCTAATATAAGCAAAACACCCATTTGTATTCCATTAGCCATGCTTTCCTTGACTTTTGCTTTGCTGTAGTGACGCTACCAGTACTGTAGTACACTCAAACTTATATTTTGTTAAAAATAGGTATTCAATTTCATGATATTCAGTTTTGAGGTAATATAAAAGCTAGCTCTTTATTGTTTGAGGTCTTTTCATCATGAACCATGTTTATTTCAAAAATTTTCATTGTTCTCTCCTTATGACCTATTTTTAGATGGTGTATTCTTCTTCTTCTGTCGATGTATTAAGATGAATTATGTTTTTTTTTCTTTATACTTATCCAACATGTTTTGGTCTTGGAAAATTATATTTCTGTCTATAGGTACTCCAGTCTATATCATACTGTCCATATTATTTTATCTCGATTTTTACGACAGAAGAAGACGAACGTATGTTTTGACGAATATTTTTTTTAAAACTATCGCGGTGCGAAGTCATAATTATACAATGATTCAGAACTTTTCGCGATTAAATAATGAAACTTACTATTTCTGCCGACGTTTCGAATGCGTTGCAGCACCCGTGGTCACGACTTGACTAGTTCTATGGTTTAATCGCAAAAAGTCGGAACCGTTGTATAATTATGAATAATAAATTATTGTATGTAATGGACGGACGGACGGATGGACGGACGACCTGAAAAAGGTGGCTGGGACAGACTGGATGCGGAAGGCGGAGGATCGGAGAAAATGGCGCACATTGGGAGAGACCTATGTCCAGCAGTGAACTGCGGTGGACTAATTGATTGATTTTATTTAATGGAAATATATTTTAAATGGTTTGAATATAAATTAGGAACATTTTGTCTAATATAACAAGATAAAACATAACAAAATAAAATTTGTGATTATTACAAGTACAACAAGTGCCAGAGCCTCAAAACAGGCCGTGCCAAGTAACAATGATGACATCAAACCATTAAAACCCCCAAGTTCCTAGAATTTATGTAATTTAATCGTGTGTATTTATCCAAGATTACTTTATAATTATTAAATAGCGTAGCCAAATTCACTAAACGAAAGGAAAATTATCAAAACTTTTTAATCAAAATGATTTGGGTTAAGATTATAAATGTTATAATATGCTTACATTATATTGTGTTATAATTTATTCTTAGGTAAGATAACACCCACATTTCTAAGTCCAACTGCGAATTCATATACGTAACATAAAATCTATTTATCACTAGCTGACTCGACAAACGTTGTTTTGCCATATGAATTATTTTTTGAGCAGCTATCGACCGGGGTTGAAAAATATAAAATGCTATCAAAACATAGGAGTCGGTAGTAGGACGGTAAAACTTTAGGACAAAATGTATTTTTCAATTCCACACCATAAAAAATAACAAAAAAAAGTTTGACCAAAAAGTAAAAAAATATTTTTATGGGGTGAACCTCTCTTAACACTTAGGGGTGTGAAAATTACTGAACATATCTACTGAATATACATATAAAATTTTGTCAAAATCGGTCAAGCTGTTTCAGAGGAGTATAAACACTAAAACGGAGACACAAGAATTTTATATATTAGATTTATTTAAACCTCTAACCAAAAGCGTCATCCATCAACGTACACTCAATCGTGAAAATTTGCTAATATTTTATTTTACCACTTAGGTGGCAGAATAGCACATAGCCCACCCGAGTGCCGTAGTATCGTGTATGTACAGTATCGTAGGTGGTCTATGCTGATGACCCGTATACCCTTCTTGAAGAACCCCACAAGCCAACCACATCAGCTAGCCGGTACACCTACTGGTTAACTCTAGTGCTGGTTTTCTTAATGGGGTTAGGAAGTCACACGGTAGTCACTCCCATGAAAGTAATATAAACCAAAGCAAAATTTATTTAGTTCTGACATCAACAGTATTAGAATCTTCTTACCAAATATAGTCATTGGTCTTGTTCTCTCGTCCTCGGCCAAGAATGTAGATACTACGCAAGTGTAGTTCCCGGTTAGTTCTGGTACAAGATTTGTTATATGAAGCGCTCGATGTTGGGTGTAGGGGTTGTTAGACACCTTGTATGATAGGTCCACCTGGAAGTCATAAATATATAGGTTGTTAGGTGTTTAACACTTGAAGTATAAATTCGTAGCTGACCGCATACAGCAGCATCGTGATACTAATGACTCTTCTACTGTATTTTATTTCTATGGACCATACTTATGTATGATCAGATGACATGTCACGACGGTAACGTATTGCTATCTATGAAAGGTACTATCTGTGGTAAATACATAGACACCAGCAGTATCGACGACACGGCATGTGCTGTTGTATGCGGTCGGTTACGAATGCGTACTTTTAAAAACTAAAATTGACACGTCTCTGTGCTTTATGCTGTTGATTGATGGCACTTAGTGGAATTTATTATTAAAAATATTAAGAACACCCTTATACTTTTCCACAGTATTTATTATTGAATCTGATCGGTTCAATAATACATACTGTGGAAAAGTAAAAGTGTGTTCTCAAAATATGTATAATCCTTTCTAATGTTGATAAGTCAAACTTTACTTGTTTAGCTGCTGGCATTCTTCTGGTTTCTCTTTTGGCTTATATGGGTTTTTTGGGAGGAACTGCCATCTGACAGCCAAAACTAGCCAAAACACTAAGCTAACTATACAAATTATCAATGAATTATTTCAATACCACGTTTTGTCTAGGTTAATAAATATTACAGTCAAACATTAAGAGCTTAAAAATAATAAATCCACTGCCATTTGCAACTGTGCAATAAAGGATTAACTTTTCAGAATGTAAATAAAAACGTAACACCCAGTTGATTGTAATTTTTTCGTTAAGAAAAAAATTGTGCACTAGATGATGCCAGCGGTTTGGCTAGAATATTGTTGATCCAGTTCCCGCAACCTATGGGAACTTATTAATGGGATAAAAGAAGCATATGTGATATTTCTGAATATTCTATCCCTATCAAAATGCAGCCAGTTTTTTTATCTGTATTTTGCTAAAAATATTAGCAACCGCAATACTACTGCGTTACCAATGCATTACTAAAATTCCCCTAAGCCCTCATATTCATAATATAATAAATAATTTAACTTTAAACTAGTATAAAATTAATAGCAATTACTTATAATATTTATACAAAACCATGCTAACTATACAATATATACAAAAATGAAATAGAAAAACTCCAACTAAACTAAATTGTTTGTGCTAGGAGTTGGTTCACGTCACAGCAACAAAAAAGGGCTTAGAAAAAGGTTTCCAAATTAAATTTTCTTGGTTTCGTACACTCATCATAGTAAAAAATAGTATTTACAAAAGTCTGAACCCACCTTATCCTTTAATATTCCTAAAGCTTGTGGTTTTTGTGGTGGTATCCACTGATACACCGGTTGCGTCTTGTCCATATAAAACCATTTAACGACTAGACCGGTGACGTTGTTGGTAATGAAGTCGCAGTCCAGTGTGATAGCATCTTTTGTTCCGTATTGTATGACGTCTGGGACCCGAATGTTGATAATTCGAACTGAATGAACGCCTGAAAGAGAAAAATCAAAAAGTTTTTATCTTTCCTTGAAGTATATTATGCTTTTGAGATTAAGATAGAAACATCCAGACCAATGCAAATATACATTTTCATGCATACAAATATTTGCACTGAGCGGGAATCGAACCCTTGCCTCCAACGTAGCAGTCGAACGTTCTACCGCTACGCCACAGAGGTCGTTTAGGGTGCCCAAGTAGTAAAAACGGAACCCTATTATAAAGATCCCTCTCTCCGTCTGTCTGTCTGTCTATCGCCAGGCTGTTTCATATACACAGTTGAAATTTACACAGATTGTGATTTCTGTTGGCACTATAACAAAAAATACAGAATAAAACTTTTTTTTTAAAGAACACTCATGTAACAAACATGAATTTGTTCCGTGTTTTTGTTAAATACAATTGAACAAATTCAATTAATTCCTATTTCTGGTTAAAGAGTAGTAAGGTAATTGAACTCTGATCAGTCAGTTTCGTACTTTAGGTCCCCAGTAGCCGACGTACTTGTGGGATATCCTCATATTTAGTAATACTTTCATTAAAACTTTCTTTAGTGTTTTAGTACTCCTTTTATTTAGTTTTATATGATAACTACACCGTATATCTTTTGTTTTGTCACATTACTGTGCATCCCAAGGTTGCCTAGAAGAAATCGCTTCAGCGATAAGGCCGCCCATTGTACATTAAACTGTATATGCATGCTACCTACTTGTCTCAGTTGTAAATGTATTGGTGTACAATAAAGTATTATCTATCTATCTATCTGAAACTCACAACCGTTCAACGGCTACAACTAAACTAAACACAAAGCAAAAGCACCTACGCTCGTTTAGTTACATAGTTGCAATGCCATTTTTAAAAGGCGCTGTAATATTATATCGTGCTATTTGGACTCATTATCTACTGAACAGACTGAACAAATTTAGTTGGAAAAATCTTGGTCAGCGTGGTTTTCGGCAGAGTAGAATTTGGATCATTCCATCTCTTCCCATGCGGTGTCGTACAAGGCGACTAAGGGATAGGGCTGTTTAACATGATACAGATATTTACAGCCCAGATTCAGCTACAGATGTATGTCTTGAGTCAACAATAGTGCCCGGAAGACGGCAATACGCTCACCTCCTATTACGTGGGACTGAATTCAATTATTGGTGAAATGTGTGGGTTAGCAGAGAGAGAGAGTAAGCTATCAATATTAGTAATTGCGGTTGCAAATATTCTTTTAATTTATATATTTTAAAAATTACCAACAAAAAATATCACCTCTGGCTAACGCTTCGGGGATAAAGGCGTGATTATTTATGTATGATGTATCTTGGTCAGACTTAAAATTTTAGGTATGTTTTGATTACTATCGGTTTAGTAGAGTCGAAAATATGACGAAAAGTCGTAATAATTGATATCTACGCGGGCAGAGTCACGAGAATCAGTTCGTATAACATAAAATAATCATAGAATTATATGATTACATTATAAAAAATATTAAATAACAGTAATAACATAATAACAGTAATTCATGAAAGGACTAAATTGTATTTCATCAGAAGAATTCGTAAAACTTGTATTAAATAAAATACGAACCGAAAACCCTTTTATCATGACATGACAAGAATTCTCTCCAATACTCTCTAAGGGTTCGAATTGCGAACAAAAATTAAAACATGCTGTGTGATTGTCAGAATCAATAATAACGGAGCTTCGGCGGTCGAATCCCTGAGGGCTTCTCGCACCAGTGGTCAAACTCGGGGGTTTTGTAAATACCTGCCAATTGGTCAGGTTATCGGCTACCTGCCTGACATATTTTGTATTAACTTCTGGCATACGCAGAGAGAGTAAGCTATCAATATTCATTAAAACCGTTAACCCAAATACAATTATGTAAATGGTCTTAATTAAATTCTTCAAAAAGGAGACTTTCAATTAAACAGCTTCTCTGTGATTTTCTGGACAAATTGTTTATAATTCAGTACTTAATTGATGGGAAACTACCCAATTATTAGTAGGCAATGAGTACAATCTTTCTTTTAAGCTACAAAGGATCCCCATATTGAATCCCTTAAGCTAAGCTCGACGTTGTTTGTGTGAAAGTTCGCACCTCTCTGACACTTTTAAGGCTTAGACGTTTTCTAGCACAATATTTTTCTAATTTTATTAGTTTTATTATTTTATTTTATCGTCATAACTCGCGTCGTCAGAGGCCGCGTGGTTCCCGGCAGAGTAGAATTTGGACCACCCCATCTCTTCCCATGTGGTGTTGTACAAGGCGACTAAGGTATAGGGCTGTTTAACATCGGGCAGACATGTATATTTCTCCACGGCAATAGGCTCACCCCCTATTACGTGGGACCGAACACAATTATTGGTGAAATGGGGGTGATAATTCACCTCTGCCTAACCCTCCGGGGATAAAGGCTTGATTTTATGTAACTATGTATGTATCTTCAGAACTTGCTTTAAATAATAACCTTCATTGTTTCAAAGAATTCTAAAAATAAATATGTTAATTGCATAAAGTAATGAAGGTAAACAAAATCAAACCTTTATTACGTTTAAAAGTGAACTAATATATTTTATAGGTAATATCTATAAGTATAACCGCGGTAGCCTAGTAGTATGGGTAATGGACTGCTGAGACGAGGTCTCGGGTTCGATCCCAGGCTTACCATGGCACACACCAATGACTTTTCGATGCTTTTCGAAGTCATGTGTGTATTTATAGCAGGTATATAAGTGCCCGGTTAATGGCAATAGGCTCGCCACCTATTACATTGGGACCTAAACATAAACTAGCGAAATGTGGATGCTAGCACCTCTGCCTACCCCTTTGGGGAATATAGGCGTGAGTTTATGTTATGTTATGTTTGTATCTATATTTTATAGAACGCGAAAATTATTTTAATAATTTACATCGCTTAAATTAATGCTAGAACTCCAATTATATACCATTAACTAGCTGTTGCCTGCGGCTCCGCCCTCGTAGAATTCGGATTCCCTTCCATCTTTCTTTAGTTCCTTCGGATAGCTTCCCCGTTCCTGTACCATCTTGTGTTCAGCAAGCCCTCCTACTTCATTTGACATATTTGGAACCCCCGTTGCACCCCTACCCAGCTAGTTCAACTACAATTTGAAGATGAAAAACCTGGAGAAAAGTTGTCCAATTTGTTCAACCGGTTGAACAGATAGTTGAACATACTGGAGTAGAGGTTTAACCCATGCCCGTAATTTAACAGTTTTTAAATAATGTATGGGAATCTACCGGATTTATTGAAATTGATAATTAATAGACATACGCTATCACGGACTTTTATGTAGAACTTTTTAAGTTATACATTTTCGCGGTACATTATTTTGTTCCAATAAATAGATTTCACAGCGCACGCGATTGTAAGGAATTTTCTAGGTATTTATTTTTGGATTACATTATTGGAGTTTTAGTAAGGATCCCTATTTTTTTTGATAATATAGAATAGCCTATATTAGTCAGTAATAATGCAGCTTTCTAATGTTATTTTTTAAAAAAAAAACGGTACAATAGTTTTGAGTACAATATTTAAAACAAATACTTATATTTTTGTATTCGAATAAACTTTCCTCTACAGTAGATGTATGAAAATCTGCCGGATTTGTTGACATTTATGATCACTGCTCCGCTCCCTTTTTAGTAGCGTCATGTTATTAAAAAAACGGAAAAATATTTTTTTAATACATACATACGTATAATCACACCTTTATCCCGGAGGGTTAGGCAGAGGTGAATTAACACCACATTTCACCAATAATTGTATTCGGTCCCACGTAATAGAGGGTGAGCCTATTGCCGTATTCCGGGCATTATTGTTGACTCGAGCCATGCATCTGAGGCTGTATTTTTTTTTTATTGCTACCGATATTTCCTGATATTAGCGCGTTCAAACAAACAAAGAAACTCTTCAGCTTTTTTAATATTAGTATACTTTAAAACTAAAGACATGTACATACCACTGTTAACTAACACATTGGTCAAACAATTCTAGGCTGGCAGAAATCTGTTCCATCGATATTTGTATAAAAGATTTTATTTTTACCCAAAATAATCTCGCACAAAATTGAAGGGATTCCGAGAGGACGCATCAGGCTGCCGTTCTAGCGGAAACATCATATTATCGGCGGAGGAATCCACCGGAATATTGTTTCGTGGTTTCCTATCAATTCCGGGATGCCTTTGAGCTCCCCCGTCTGTTTTTCCGTCAAATATTTTAAGGTTGTTATTATTGGTAACCATTTTTGTGCTACATTAACGAAATTATACGGAGGGAATTAATTTATTAAGGCCCTCAGTAATTTAGATTAATCTTTACTGTAAAATTTATTTTTATTTTGTGTGGAAACTGGTTGCTGGTTGAACATAAATGTATTGAGATAATTTTATATTTTAAAGGATATTACGCTCCGTAACTTAGTTCTAGACTAAGCATAGCTTCCAGTTGTGCGTTCTAGACTGCAAATAAACTTACATGAACATATGGTTTTTTTTTATTATAGAAACATCAACAACGCAAACATACAAAGAGACATGAGACGAGATTCATATTCAAACAGTTTTAGCATATTCAAATCGATTAAAATATAGAAAGAAATTAATAAAAAAGAAAAATATATATTTTAGGAAACCCGCGATCCTATCGCGGGGTCGAATCCCGCTCGATTTTTTCTATATCTTAATCAATTTGAATAATTAGAATACTAAATGTTTTGAAATTGCATTAAAAAGTTTATGTACAGACTAAAGAATGATTCAACACATTGGTTTGAATAAATCTTTAGTTATTAAGCTCATTTATGTTTGATTGCCGATATTGATAGTCGAATTGAACTATCAAACATTATTTTTATTAAATATAAACTACATTCTACCCTCATCACACACAAACAGTTGCTAAAAGCTGACGTTCACCCAAGCGAGTGCACATCGTGGAAAGTTGCCGCATTGCATACAGCATGTGTATATTATTATCGGAGTTGGATACTGTGACAATACCGCCATTGTGGATATACAGGCTGGACGGACTTATTACATCTTGAAATAAAAAGTTATACATTGTTTGTCATATCATCTTTCCTACATCAAAGAGCGGGAGAGAATGGAGGCTCTTATTAGGGTGGGAACTTGTCGGACGTAGCCTCATTTTTTTATTTCTGCGACAAAGTTAGGCAATGTATTTTTAGACTTTAGCGGCTTACCGTGAGATCTGTAAAAATTTTGGTTATAATACATATATTGAAATATACTTGTATTTTTTTCACAGATTTTTTTTACTTTTACACCTGACCGGTATCGCCTTACAGTATCCTCAAAGGTTTTTATTTGCTGTTAAGAACATAATGCAATTGTAAACCTTATTACGTATAGGTATTTAAACTATCATGGTCACTCACATCTGTATCAAAATAATCGGGCAACAGCGCCGAAATATCGGAAACTCGAAACAATGCAACATGGTAAATATCCTGATATTTATTACGTATATTGTTAGTATCTTATATACGTATTGAGAAAAGGGCAAGTAAGAACCACGAAAACTGGCAAGCTTGCATCAAATAAAAAGTTTAAAGATAGTAAAAGAATCTCGTCTGTGTGAAGCAAGTGATCGGCTGTTGTCTCTGCGTACCCCGGATGGAAATAGGTGAGAGCATAATCATGTAAATATGAATTTTTTGAGTAAATGTATAAGTATCTATACTCTATTTAGTTAGGTACTTAACTAAAGATAATAAATCCTGTAACGATTTTTTATACAAACACATACTAGGCTGACTAAATAGTGATACGATATCTGTTTTTAATCTTTAAAATGTGTTTCTGAACATTAAAATATTCATAAACTCCTCGAAAATCTTACACTATTTCCCTAAGTATATTTTTAAATATATATAAATTAGTACACAGAAGGCTATATCTAGTTAGCAGCACTTCAAATGTGCTGCCCCACTATCTGACATTCAATTTCTAAGAAGAAAGTACTGCAATATTGAGAAGCAATATACTGGAAGTTCTTGGCACATTGCCACGCAGACACTAAATTACTCTATCTTAAGTACCTATTTAAGTGTCGATATGGGGTTTTGAATGCAAACGTTAGCAGTTTAATATTTCATGCAAGTTAACTGCGTTTATTGAAGCTGTTTTAACTGTGAATCAATTTGTATTTTAAATATGGTTTGTTTTGTTTTAATTATCATGATTAGGTGAGGTATTATGTATATAAATATGCTCAATTTAATACATAATACATAATATTCCGTTTAGCTCAGATGAACTTAGAATAATAATAAATAAATTAATTAATTAATTATCCACGACATTCAACACAACGCTATCTAGACCCACGGTAAGCATAGCTTAACTAGCTTGTGTTATGGGACCTAGAATGCGAATAAACATACTTAGATACTTTTTTTGTAAATACTTACATATTATACATAGAAACACCCAGACCAAATATACATATTCATGCATACAAATATTTGCACAGAGCGGGAATCGAAGCCGCGCCCCCTGCATAGCAGTCGAATGCTCTTCTGCTACGCCACGGAGGATAATTAAGCGACTTCAAATAAGGAAGAGATTCTCAATTCGAAGGGTATCTTTTTTTAAAACTTAATTTTTAATTAGCAAATTAGACAAACCGCCTACAAAATATAGGACCAAAGAAACAAAAACTATTTTGCTTCAAAGTGTGTTATATTTTGATGCTGAAAGAATGGACGGAGTTATAAAACACTAGCAAACAAAAAATCCTTGGCACTAGAGCATAACAGCATTTACCTAAGAATTGTTCGCGTAATTGCCGCTTGGCCACTTCTGCAATATACTGCCACCACTTTATAACAACTGGGAACAATGCATGTCTACTGAGGAAACTTTGCAGATATCCTACAGACCTAGCACGGGCTAAAGTGAGTACAAATTGGTCTTATGTGATTGTATATTATCATAAGGCTTGATGCAGGAGGAAGTAGAGCCGCGGTAGCCTAGTGGTATGGGTAATGGACTGCTGAGACGTTGGTTCGATCCAAGGTTTTACCATGGCACACACCAATCACTTTTCGATGCTTTTCGAAATTATGTGTGTATTTATTGCAGGTATATATGGTTAATGGCAATAGGCTCGCCATCTATTACATTGGGACCTAAACATAAACTGGCGAAATGTGGGTGCTAACACCTCTGCTTACCCCTTCGAGGATATAGGCGTCAGTTTGTGTTATGTTATGTTTATAATAACAATAATAATATATCTCTTTATTGTATGTACACGAAGAATGGATAAAGAAAGATACAATTTGGTATAGTTTTGTGGCATAACAAATGGCGGCCTTATTGCACAAGGCAATCTCTACCAGGCAACCATAAAAAGATGTTCGTATATAGGTTTTATGTTCATATAGGGTTAAGTTCAAGTGTCAATCTATGATTTATCATCACTATCATTGTGTTAATCGCTCAACTCGGAATCCGGTGTTGGCTAACTTATGATAAATTTGTGATTAAGTTACTCAGTAAATATTGTTACTCCTGTGATTAAAGATTCTAAATACATACATACAATCACGCCTTGAACCCCGGAGGGTTAGGCAGATGTGAATCAACACTCACATTTTATTAATTATTGTATTCTGTCCTACATAATAAGGAGTGAGCTTATTGCCGTCTTCCGGGCACTAATTGTCGACTCGAGCAATGCATCTGAGGCTGAGTCTGGGCTGTATATATTTGTTTGACATTAAACATCCCTATCCTTTTTCGCCTTGTACGACAACGCATGGAAAGAGATGGGGTGGGCCAAATTCTTTTCTGCCAGGAACCACGCGAATTCTAATTAGGGATCGTGGATTCCATTTATCTTAGTATTTCTTTACATATGATTAATTTATTTAACCAATAAAATAATTGTTTTAAAATTTATTGAACAACATATTTTTTTTTACAGAATATCATGTAGTTCACCTGCTACACGCTGGGTTTGTAATTGTTTCAAAAGTTACTATAATTAATTTATTTATTTATTTAAACTTCATGCACAAATGTACAAAGGCGGACTTAATGCCACAGGCATTCTCTACCAGTCAACCCAATAGGTGGTGCAGAGAATAACAAGGTAGGTGCATTATGAAAGGCAACTAGGTAATATATATATTAATACATACATATAAACATAAATATATAAATAAAATATACATACACATAATAATATCCAACCATACATTGATAAATATAATTACAATGAGGAATTAATTTCTCTTATATATACTATCATTATAATTTCAAAGCTTCCTATAAATTTATTATTGCGTTCCAATAAATTTGTTCATCATGTTCTAGTCCATGTCCGTGCTAATTCTCTTCTATATACTTATTCCGTATATATTCATCCGTGGTGTAGCGGTAGAACATTCGTCTGCTATGCAGGGGGACCGGGTTCGATTTCCGCTCATTGCAAATTTTTGTATACATGAATATGTATATTTGCATCGGTCTGGGTGTTTCTATGTATAATATGTATGTATTTACAAAAAAAGTATCTACGTTAATTTATCCGCATTCTAGATACCATAACACAAGCTAGTTAAGCATTGCTTACCATTGGTCTAGATAGCGTTGTGTAGAATGTTGTGAAATATTTATTCATTTATTATTATTATTAATTATAATAATTTCAAAGCTTTCTGTTTTATTACTGCATACCGATAAATTTATACATCATATGAATTCCAGTTCATGCTAACTCTTAGTAAGTATCGCACAGGCCGTTGCTCTTGCGCATCGCTTCGGTGCCCACCCTCGTCACGGTACGAAAATTGTGTTAGAATTCATACTTTTTACCTTTATGGCTAGAACGTAATCGTGTTCGGTATGGTTATTTATTTAAGGGTATGACCGGATATTCATTATTTAATATTTCGTATGTGACATCTTTTACTTTTTTCTGGTACACAAATATTTTATTTCGGTTTATGTGTTAGGGGTTGAACGTATTGCGAAGGTCAGGTGTTATTTGGACACTATTTTCTGGCCTTATATGGAAATATTTAATGTTCTTACAAAACATTGACTTGAAACTACAACCTTAGACAGTACTGTATAGACTTAGCTAATAAAATGCATTGCAAAAAGGCTTGATAAACATGTCATGTGTGAGTCAATGTCAATATCGCTCTTTAAACTGTCAATGTTATAAGATGTAAATTATACTTATACCGAAGTTGTTGCTATTTTAACGCCGCATATTAATGCCACTTACTACGTCTATTATGCATAACAGTTGCACTATCTACCGGTAGATCAAAACTGTTGGATGTTAGGTGTATAGGTCACACAAAAATTTTTGAGGTCAAGTGGACATCACCTGCGTGCTAAGATTCAGCCTTGAGATGTCAAGCAGTACTAGCTGCAAGAGCAGATTCCGGGCACTAAAATCCAAGATTTAGATGCCACCGTGATTGACTCTAATGAAATAATGGTTAAATGAAATTACTAGTAAATCTTTAACAGTGTTACAGCCAATGTGTGTATTGGGTTTTTTCTGTGCGTAAAAAAAAATCTGTATTCATAGCTTACAATCAATTTTATTAGTTTTAATATTTACTTGAGAAACTCTCAATGAAGGTTTTGCCGGAACCTCCAGCAGACCTAAAGCAACACTATATATGAAGTTTAGAAATGTTTGATACTTAAAAAACCAAGAAACATAGCCGTACTTTTTACTTTGGATTTTGCATTATTAATAATAAAAATAATATTGTAAGACATCCTATCTCCTCACTATCCGCGTCACGTCACCATTTGAGCCAAGATCCGTTTAAACTTCATTTGAATAACCATCTTGAATATTTAAACACGCACCTTCCGGCACGTGTTGTCGAATTAATCACATGTTATACGCAAGAAAGGGCCAGAGCGTTTCACCTCTTACCTTTTTCTATAAGTGCGAATGAAAAGGCGATACGGCATCTGTATCGGAATCATCGGGTGTGACGACGCGTGCGCACTCTATTAACCGCACTAGATAGTGAGATAGGGAAGACTAACTGTTGGTTCGTTATTGTTCTTTGTATACTGTCTTACCTTTGTAGAATTGCATTTAAAGTAGGGAGTCCACCATTTTTTTCAAAAAAAGGGGATTTTATTTATTTGGAACAAGTATAATATATTATCATTTTAAAAGAGGGGGTGTTTTGAGTGATGTTTGTAGCCTACAACCAGCGTTCAAAGTACTCCCTCTTTCTAAGTTTCAAACCTACCTACTTGTTGTACAGATTTGCGCGGGAGGCGTGCAATCTGTGTTTTAATACATACTATGCTTTCCCAAAAATGTAGGACATTGTTTAGATCATAAGGATAGTAATAATACAGTAATTACAGAATCCTGTGAAATACGTAAGAGTGAGCAACGTTAATTACAGATGAAAAATATGGTTTAATAACACTTTAACTTTAATTAATTCAGTACTGCTGCGTGAAAAAGAAAACAATATTTTACAAATAAATAGTTCATCTTGATTAAGTTCGGAAAAAGTATACCTCAAAGACATGACTTGAACCCACGGCCACGGCCTCCGACTTAACAAATTCCAGAATCTTCATTCCATTAGATCTTGTTAGAATTTTTTTTTTGTATTCCAAAACCTAAAATATTCGGCAACTTATCCGGGACAGGCTACGTTTACAGTTCAGTGTTTCTTTTTACCGTACGTTATTTTCAAATAATTTCCTACCGTTAAATTCTACAGTCAACTTTCATATAATTTAAAACTTATCTAAATCCACGCTCCGTACGTCATTAGTTATTAAAGCAAAGAGTGGTAACTTTTGATGACACGAAACTGAGATTGACGTCGGAACAGTGTCACGTGTTATGTAAATCGTCCCGGGGATAACTTCCACCAAGTTCGTCACTCGGTTCCTTTCAAGACTTACTTAAGTAGGGGGACTCTGTCTTCCATGGGACACAAAATATTTTTTATTTCGCAATTTGATCTTTATTTGACTAATATCAGCTTTATAGGTATTTAAACTATCATGGTCACTGACATCAATGCAACATGGTAAATATCCCGATTATTTTGATACTGATAATTATCAGTTTATATTTCGAACGAGAAGATTCTAGGAATGTTTTTGTAATTTTAGAGATTACTTTGTTTCATAATCAATATAAACATCCGAGGTGAACAAACAAAAAATATTATTGTAAGTTAAATTTTGTAATAAATATTTTACTGACAAAAGTTTAAATATGAATTAAATTGGTTAATTATCTTTATATGAATAAAGTTTTAAAGGTTTAATGTTACATGATCACTAATATAATACATTTAAATTAGTGATCATGTAAGATTAAATCTCACTTTTTACCCTTAGAGTATACATAAGAAACTACTTTTACCACTTATAATTACTGTTTTTTTTTCTATAGTGTACATTGATTTTATTTCTCGATGCTTGCATGAAAGTAAGTGTCTAAATGTTTCCAAACATTTGTACGATGTTCGTATACCTCACATATCATGGTCACACTACTATATGAAAAAGTTTTAACTCGGCGGCTTTAAAAATTCAAAGACAAAAGTGACATCGGAGTGTCGAACCTCTATTAACATTAAGCAAGTCACTTTCACGATATTCCACATCGGGAAACTTTATATTATTCTTTGGATTTTGATACTGAACCAAGGATCTTTGGGATGTGTATTTAATGGCTCCAAAGAGGCAGTTTCATAAGACAATTTTCGAGAACCTTTGAGGACTTGTGTGAAATTGTTTGACTTTTGAGCGTTCGTAAAAGTACTTGAAATGTGGGGTTTAGGTCACTTTGTAGCATCATAGGAGCATAGGCTTACTCTAAGACACTCATCATTCTCTGAGCCGACCCAGGGTCATCTCTCTCGATCTAGCCTTACTTGAGTGTGGGGAACATAGAGTCCCGAACTCGTCTCCGGAAACGGGGAGGCACGCAAAGCGCGGCGCCGCCACGGTCTGCTTCTGCCAGGGTGACAAGCGGTTCCACCCGTCACGTGTGGTCATGGGGGCGGATGTCATTAATGGACCTCTGACGCTCCAGTTGTCTTAGTACGCGGGCTTGCGATCTTCCTTCGCACTCGCCCCACCTCCTCCTTCACGAGCATTACTTGGTCGCAGAAGGAGGCACCAGCCGACCACGTATCCACGCTGCGAACTATCGCTGCGAGTAAGGTGGTGAGCGTGAGAAATTTCACTCCCAGGCCGCCACCATCTTCCGTCTCAGCGTCTCCCACGTCGGACACTCAGTGAAATTGGGCAGCTCCGAGTCCTCGCTTGCGTCGCAGTGATGGCATTCGGACGTTGACTCTATCTCCATTCGACGCAGATACTGCCCGAAGCACCCGTATGCGGTCTGCATCTGACGATCACTAAGCACGGGTAGCTTTTCTTTTTATATAGGACACGCCAACTTGACTTCACCTCGCCTGATGGTAAGCCAAAGGCAAAGTGTCAGGAAAGAGGGTCACCATTACAGACACTAACTATTACAGGCACTCAACTTGGCGGCCTCATCAGATGCTTTTTACGCCCCGCTTAAAGGCCCCGGGACTGTAGGAAGAAGGAAACACGTGTACTGGTAATGAATTCCAGATCTTGGTGGTGCGGCAAAGAAAGCTAGTACGCCTTCCCAAAGCTCAGTAACATTAGTGCTGATTCATAAATTCAGTATACAGTGTGCTAACATGTAGCAGTGAGACGTTATATACTGTAAACTCCTACTGTACACGTTTATGCTGTTAAATGTTAGTTGAGATAGGAGTAATTTAACTTTATTTTACACAGATGTTTCTAGAAGTGGTTTAAGCATTTCACTAGTAGTAGTGAAATAGTATTGTAGTAAATAGAGATACAATGGTATCCGCTAATAAAAAAATTGTAAATTCGAAATTTGAAAACCCCGTCTCAAACAAAAAAAATTAGAAGGCATTTTTTGAGACCCTTTAAATTTTGATATACCTACTTTAAAAAATATAGTAAAATTTAATATAAGTATTAACATAAAATTAAGTGAAAAAATGGTACTAACAATAAAATGGATTTTGATTATCTGACGAATTATTATTACATTATTAAGCGTTGTCGTGTCGGGGACTCCGGTTGGTAAACCATTCACACATGTTATCGGAACGATCCAATGTCCAAAAGGGTAACAAAAGGTACTGACTATTATCTCGCATACTTTTTTATTTTTATGCAACTAAATTATTTCGGAACGAAGATAAAAACAGATATCAGAATAGAAATTTGAATCAATATTTTTATTTTATTTTTTGCTTTGCATTACGTGCTAATAATCCAATTAGTTTTTTGTTTTCAATTACGTACTTATACTGAACACTAGATCCAGAAAAAAAATGCTACAAAAATTCGACCTTTTTATCCATCCCGTGAATCAAAACACGGAATGTAATGCACTTTGTAACAATGACTCATTGCAAACATCATTCTTCTATCTCTTATGGCCATAAAACTGCACATGATAAGTTTCTTTCTATAATTATAACCGCAGACAAAAAAACCACGTGTGCACGGAGGCGAGATTCCTGTTTTTTTCTTTATTAAAAGACACCTTTGCCCTTAAGTCTTGGGCATCGAACCGTACACACAGATGTCTTGGTCGCGTGCTATACACGCGCTAAGAAGTATTCCAGAAAAACTGGAGTGGGACGGGTAAGCTTACCATGTTTTTTACGTATTAATTAGCTCTAGTTATGTTTGTAGTTTTGTAAATTTAATTTGTTTGTGTTTAAATTGTTATTGGCTTGTATTCATTGTTTTGGCTTGACTTGTATTCAGCTTACTGCAATCTTTATGGTCATGGTCGGTAGCTTAGGTGTTAAGCAATCGGCCTTACGATCCTGAGGTCCCGGGATCGAATCCTGGTTACTACACTACCTGTGTGAATCCATTCCTAGCACAAGCAAATTGGCTTAGTTTGAGGGGTTGGAGGAAATATTAGTAATTTCGGTTGATATATTCTTTTAAAAAATCGTGTCTGGAATTACTAATTGAATTAATTTTAAATTGACTGTTTTTTCTTTTTTGAATGAATTGAATGTTCAGGATACAAGTTTTCTTTTTCCTGATTGAGAGATTTTTTGTAAAGTGGGACCCATCTTTTACATATCCGAGGGTGTTGTGTCTTTCCTGGTGTCACCTTATACTTTCTCCACCATCATATATCTAAGACCTACTTATTATTTTCCTCTATGGGTACCATATAGGTCTACAAGGTACTCTTTATCATAGTACAGTTAACTTGTACCTAATAACGTTACTAATACTAGCAAATATATAATTGACCAGGTTAATCCATACACTTCTGTCCAACCCTTCAGGGCAATATAGGCGTGAATGTATCTGATACCTAAAAAACTCGTGTAGTATCTAAATGTGTATGCAAATTAAAGTCTATGGGGATTGTAAGGTGTCCAAGTGACAGATGTTCTACAATAAAACGAGTAAACATTCACCGCATCCGAGTTCGTTCTCCGGAAGATGTAACCTTGTATGGTTTCTGCAAGTACCGTATTGGAGTATAGCGCTGTGATAAAATATCCTATCCTACTTCCTATTAATATTATAAATGAGAAGGCTAGTGAAAATGTTTGGATGTTTGTTTTTTTATACAACTTCAAATTCAAATTCAAATTCAAATATATTTATTGTGAAAATGGGTTACAATGTGATGTCAATAATAATATAAAGTTTCTCCATTCTCCACCTCTAGGCATACAATTTGCAAAATTTTGTGTAATGTACTTAATTAACTAAACAAAATGTCAGAAATAAATTGAACAAATTAGGTACATGTCAACACGAGTGAGCGTCAAAAATGTATGGCTGCTCATAATCTAATATCATTTTACAATATAATCATAATCAACTGAGGTTATTTGTCTTTGTCTTCCAAAAATTCAGTCACGGTATAATAGGTTTTGTCCAACAGAAACAACTTCAGCTCATGTTTAAATTTATCCAAAACTCTTATATCTAAAATAGTCTTAGGTAGGCTATTGTAAATCCTAGGTGCCATACAGAAAACGCTAATGTCCATTAGTGTACTTTTATGTTGATGACAACAAATTTTATGATTGTGGCGCTTACTCGTATAGCGCTCAAATAAATCTAAATTGGTTCTAATAAACACTACTATTTCGTAAATATACAAACACGGCATAGTTAAAATGTTTAGAGTCTTAAAGTGAGGCCTACAACTGTCTGTTTGTTGGAGATTGCACATTGCCCTTATAATACATCTTTTCTGTGATTTGAACACTTGCTCTTTTTCAGTGCAGTTACCCCAAAAAATAATACCATATCTCAGTTTCGATCCCACATAACCGTGATAAGCCGCCAGTACAGCCGGTTGGTTTAACTTTTTTGTCAACATATAAAACGCATATGATTGAGAATTTAATTTCGAGCACAAGATCTCTACATGCTTCCTCCAATTTAAATTTGTATCTAAAGTCAGACCTAAGAATTTAATTGTTTCTACTTCATGGATCGGTTTACCTTCATAGGTAATGTCAATATTTGTGTCAATTAAAGGAGTTCTATTTTTAAATGTCATTAAATGTGTCTTAGTCAAATTAATTTTTAAATTGTAACTTAGGTGATGGAAAGTGGTTACCGTGACTTGTGAACGTGTGTAACACCAGTGGAGTCACATCCATGCTGCCGACCCTGTAAGAACAGAGATTTTATGTGCCCTCAGTGCAGAACACAAAATCAGGACAAGCCTTTGGTCTTCCCACTGACAGCATAAAAACTCTCCAGTGAGCTCTGGCTACCGTACTCACCACCGGGAACAAAACACGAGGTTTTCATAACCGGTGTATTCTGTAGGGTGGAGGTACTTCCCCAGTCAGACTGCTCAATTCTGACGGGAATACCGTCGTGTCCTACTTCAAAGCTTAAGCTCAATCACGTTCAAATAGCCTGAAGAATCTGTCTGAAATTTTTTACAAGAATAAATTATAGTTTCTCCAAACTATAATTTACTCTTGTACAAAATTTCAATAACACATAGACTGATTTTTAGTTTCCTATCTCATTAGGAACAAACAGCATCCATAAAGGATCACTTTGTTGTACGTCTGTCTGTCTGTCAAGACTTTTTCTCAGAAATGCGTGGGGTAATCAAGTTCATATTCATACCACATACTAATAAAGTCTATAACCTCTTGGAACTGTGCAAAAATCAAACTTCTAAGTCATACATAATCACGACTTTATCCCCGGAGGGTTAGGTAATGTGAATTAACCCCCACATTTCTCTAATCATTAGATTCGGCTCCACGGAATAGGGGCTGAGCCTGTTGCTGTCGTCCAGGCACTATTGTTGACTCGAGTAATGTATTTGTGGCTGAAACTGGGCTGTATATATCTGTATCATGTTAAACAACCCTATCCCTTAGTCGCCTTGTACGACACAGCGTGGGAAGAGATGGGGTGCTCCAAATTCGACTCTGCCGGAAACCCTTCTATAAAATACGTTGGTGTCGATAAGAAAGTTTAGTTTTAATTGATCTCGGTTTTCAATATTAAGTTCTCTTAATGTGTGATAATAACTACAAACAACATTACAACAGTAGGTTATAATCAAAAGACACAGTATTTATTCACTGTATCTAATATTTCACTGCAATACCAAGAGAATAGTAATTTTACCCGAAAACAAGCCAGCTTCAGATTTAATTGTTGCGCGATTGTGCTCATTCCGAAGCTGTACGAACTAGAACATAAATGGAGTTTTACATTTATGTCACGCCCGAGATGGCTTTGCGTGCTGCGACACTATTCTGCTCTGTGAATAAAGTAGATACCTATTTAATTTTAAAGCAATCATAATATAAAATTAAATTCTTCCCTATTTTTTTTTAAACGGTGTCGTACAAGGCGACTAAGGGAGAGGGCTGTTTTTTTATTTTATAAGGAACATTAGCACCGAAATTACTAATATTCCCTCTAACCCCTCCAGCGAAGCTAAATTGCTTGTGTTAAGAGTGGGTTCACGTCGGTAGTGTAATGGCCAGGATTCGAGCCCGGAACCTATTCACAGGTTCCACACCTTTCGGCCTTAGGAGGGACTTTGCTTCGCTGTGTGTGTTCTACCGCCTACACAATGGTTTGTGCTCAGATGAATTGTTCGACTTGATGCCCACATCTTCATTCTATCATCGCACCACTCGCCATAGGCAGAGCATTCATCCT
The DNA here is from genome assembly GCA_963662185.1 of Eilema griseolum. Lineage (NCBI taxonomy): Eukaryota > Metazoa > Arthropoda > Insecta > Lepidoptera > Erebidae > Eilema > Eilema griseolum. Next base: position 3,889,833 of record OY759235.1, read on the forward strand.
CACACACTGCAACATGAAAAGGTGCGCACTGTGCAGTATGAAACGAACTTCTCATGCATGCTCAAGCTGTGAAATGAATTCCCTTCAACGGTTTTAAAAAGCGACAACAATATGGGATGATTCAAGAAGGGTATTGATAGGTTTTTTCAGGGTAGGCAGTACGAGTGTAAGTCCTCTGGTGTCGCATACGTCCATAGGCCACGGTAACCACTAGGTCTGCTGCCACCTAAGTAGTATAAAAAATTACTGAGTAGATTATAGTTATTATTTGAAATAATAAACGCACATATGTTATTGTAACTAAAATGCTTATAATAAGCTTCATCCTCTGGTCAGACCCCAAAATGCAGATTATAGAATATGTTTTAAGCTTGTATAGCAACCGGGGCCACACCCTACGCCTAAATTTTCTACATGTATTAAGAATTTTCATATAGGAGGTAGGACACGGCGGTATTTCCGCCCGATTAAGCAGTCCGACTGGGGTAGTACCTCCGCCCTACAGAATACCGCGGCTATAATAACTTCGTGTTGTGTTCCCAGCGGTGAGTAGGGTAGCCAGAGCTCACTGGAGAATTTGTGCTGTCAGTGGGAAGACTAAAGGCTTGTCCTGCTTTGTCTTCTACTGACGGCACAGAAACTCTGTACTTACAGGGTTGGCAGCGCGACTGTGACTCCTCTGGTGTTACAGACGTCCATAGGTCACGGTAACCACTTTCCATCAGGTGGGCCGTGTGCTTGTCTGCTAACTAAGTGGTATAAAAATAAAAAAATCTTAAGAATGACCTGGTATTGCTTAACCTCCCAATTTTAACCTACTCGGATAACACTTACCCACGAACTACTTAATCAATGATGACATAGACAGTGAATTGATACCTCCTCTCGAAGGTCAGATTTCATCAGAGAATTTAACACAATGAGTTTAATTGATTAAATTGTGAGAATATTTCAGTTGAACTTGAATGCAATTAATTCTCACTGGTGTTATTGGACCTAACTTTTAAGCGTCGGTAGGTTAGTGGTTAAAAAGTCAGCATTACGATCGTGAGGTCGACTCCTAGTCATTACACAACCGACGTGAACTTTCTCCGAACACAAGAAATTTAGGTAGCTGCAGGGGTTAGAGAAAATATTAGTAACTGCCTCAACTTCGCCCATGGTATATTTTGCAACCTCATATCACTCCTTAAAGCCTGTAATTTTCAAGTCTTTAAGATAATGTCTGGAAATTTGTTGGCATTAACAATCACTGCTCCGCTTCCTTAAATAGTAGCGTGATGTTGTATAATCTTTGTTGATAAACAGACTATTCAAGAACTTTTCAATTTGAACCATCAGTTCCTGAAATTAGCGCGTCAAAGCAAACGAACAAACTCTTCAGCTTTATAATATTAGGGTACTTATAGGTTTTATTTAATTAAATTTTAAAGAATTTGGTATGCCAATTATTCTTCAAATCTATTAAGATTGAAAAAAGTGTAATGTTCTGACGGGACTTGAACGAGCATCGCCCCAAGATGATTGTATAGGAGAATTTGGAATGCTTAAGGCGTTTCTCGGTAGCACAGTGGTAGTAGCATTTCTCTTGTAAGGGACTGGTAGCGGGATCAAACCCGCTGAGCCGCCCGTCTGAGTAATTTCACTTTTTGTTATCTTAATCACCTGGCAATTTCAGTCAATATTTTTTTTTTTTTAATAAAATGCACCTGTTATAAGTTCACAATACATCGTAAAATAAAATACTTATTTGTTCAGTAATTTCAGTGTGTGACGCAATAGGGAAACCGTTCGTGGCAGCTCATCAAGAATCGGAAATAGACCGTAAAGACGAACCGGTACAACTCTTCAACACGCACACATATTATATGTATATATAAATGTAACAAGTACAGAACATATATGATAATGACATATTGAAATCTTTTAATCTTGTATACGCCGCGTGGTTTCCGGCAGAGTAGAATTCGAGCCACCCCATCTCTTCCCATGTGGTGTCGTACAAGGCGACTAAGGTATAGGGTTGTTTAACATCAGACAGATATAAACAGCCCAGACTCAGCCTCAGGTGCATGGCTCGAGTCAACAATAGTGCACGGAATACGACAATAGGCTCGTCCCCTGTTACGTGGGACCGAATTTAATCATTGGTGAAATGTGGGTGTTAATTCATCTCTGCCTAACCCATCGGGGATGAAGGCGTGATTGTAGAAGTATGTATGTTTAATCTTGTACCATAATATTAAAATAGAAATTTCGGTAGGTTATTAGTTACGGAGGCGGTTATACGATTGAGAACTCCTGGATTCAAATACTGGCCATTTTATGTACTTCGAAAACACACAGTTAAATTTTTTTTTTTTATGTTCACAAAATCCCCGCGGATACCTCCCCACCGGAGCCGGTGAAGGAGGTTATGTCGGACTCGAACCGACTAAAACACACGCCGCCTGTGGGTCGCTTTGGTTGACAAAGGTGAGGTTGACAGGCATATCCCTCGAACACGCAGTTACATCAACACACGATGAAAATCATTTTGAAATCTTTTAATAGTATACCAAAATATCAAAATAAAAGTGTTGATGGGTTAGTGAAGGTCGGTTGTACGATCGAAAGGTCCTAGGTTTGTAAACTAGCATTTTTTTTTTTATATAGGACACGTCAATTATACTTCGCCTTGCCTGATGGTAAGCTGAAGGCAAAGTCCCAGAAAAGAGGGTCACCATTACTTACACATACCGTGTGACAATGGTGACACTCAGCTTGACGGCCTCATCATATGCTATTTCACGCCCCGCTTAAAGGACCCGGGACTGTAGGAAGAAGGAAACACGTGAGCTGGTAATGAATTCCAGGCCTTAATGGTGCGACAGAGGAAAGAGTCTCCGAACCTTTAGACTACAATACTGTTATTGTGAATTATTTAGTTATTCTAACCTAATTCTGATTACTAACTACCTTATTTAACTTTATAAAAAGGAACAAAAGTGTTGAAATTAGTAAAACGATTCTAAAGAGTCCATATTTCAGCATATCTATAAAAAAACTCCCGTCACAAAATACAACCTCCAAAAAGTTTAAAATAGATTGTGTTGGTTATTTTTATTGGAGGACCCTAAGCACTCCGTCATATTTACGGAACGATCCAAGGTCTTCCCGATATGGCAACGCTTGAATCACAATATCACTAGGTATGTATATATATATGCAAGGCGACTAAGGGATAGGGATGTTTAACATCAGACATATATACAGCCCAGACTCAGATGCATGGCTCGAGTCAACAATAGTGCCCGGAATACGATAATAGGTTCACCCCCTATTACGTGGTAGGCACCGAATACAATTATTGGTGAAATGTGGGTGTTAATTCACCTCTGCCTAACCCTCCAGGGATAAATGCGTGATTAAACATACACTCACGCCTGTAGATCCCAGAACTGGTACACAGAGGTGCATTAACACTCACAATTTTATTTATATTATAGTTTTCAGTCCCATATTTGGTTGATCCTTTAACTTTGATTTTTATAACTTGCCAAAAAAATCTCATAAAAAGTGAGGCATATTCGAGCATGTTATGTTGGCAACAAATGTTACTAACTTTTGATTGAGTTTCAATTAAAATACAAACGAGCTCGTTGTACGATACAACGCGACGCAGTTGTTGAAACTCGAAGTTGAAAACAAACTATTTCAATTTCGAAACTGAAGTCATGTTTTGCGATATTTAAGTTTAAAGTCAAATTTAATTGCCTGGATATTGTAGCTTTCGTAAATTCAATAGGGACATTCAATGTGACTGGTCAGAAACAACAGAAGCGTTTAAATAGCTTATGCAATATTTTTTTTTAACGCGCGAAATATTCCGCACGGATACCCCCGCGCCGGAGCCGGTGGGAGAGGTTATGTCAGACTCGAACCGACTAAAACGCACGGCGCCTATGGGTCGTTTTTGGTTGCCGAAGGTAAGGTTGACAGGCATATAGGTTGATAGGATGAAATCGTAAAGTAGTAATTTCACTATACTAGAGTGCGTTTTGTTTTTAATTAATTTAATTTTTAAGAACTTTCAGGACAGCCGCTGTGGTGTGGCGGTAGTGAATGCAGCCGCTACACAGCAAGCGCAGGTTCGATCCCCGCTCAGTGCAAATCTGGGTATTTGCATTAGTTTTGTCGTGCCTATTAGAACTTCAGCCGCAACTTAGACTAAAAGGCTCAGAGTACTGGAGTGTTTTTGTGCTGTCAGTGGTATGACCAAAAGCTTGTCCTGCTTTATCTTTCAGACTGATGGCTCAGAAACTCTCAATGCTTGCAGGGTTGGCAGCACGAGTGACTCTCTTGGTTTTGCACACGTCCATAGGCCACGGTGACCACTTTTCATCAGGTGGGCCGTGTGCTTGTCTGCCACCTAAGTGGTATAAAAAAAAGCATGATGATGATGAATTTTGAAGAACGCTGGTCCTCACAGCACAATTGTAAACTGGTTGTGTTCAACCCAGTTCCAGTTCACACTTGGAGCCTGAGGTCTGGTTTTAATTAATTATGTTTAGTATATTGACTTTTCCAGGAGTAACTATCATATTGATTTGATCACACAGCACCCGATTCCGTGCCTCCACATTGGTGATACCGTCAAAATGTACTTTTCTCCATTTGGGGTACTACAGGTATGGAAACATAACATTATTGATGAATAAACCATGCTATGTTTACCATGGTTTCTAAGTATATCGCCCTATACGTAGCAGCTAAGAAATATTCTCCCAAGCTTCCATTATGCGAGGACGACAATGATTTATCAATATGGCAATACTTACGCGGCTCAGAGCTTGCGGCGCGCCAGCTATTCTGAATTCAATTATTTAGAGTTCCACCTGTAGGAGCGGTAGAATGACGCAAGTTCAGAACATTTCGGTATACGTGAAATTTTCGGTGTTGCCTTATCTTAATCTAAATTTCCACTTTTAACGCTTAGTGGGTTTGATTGCAAAATAAATAAACGCAAGCCGTTGATGTCCGCATTCTCGTTAAACGTTGAGACATAACGGAAATATGTTCTGTGTGTTTTGGTTTAATTATCTGTTGGAGAATATACCAGAAAATGAAAAAGTTAATATATTTTTCAAAGTAGAAGATAGATGCTTGGTAGAAGATAGATGAGAGGTCTTCTGGAAATCATAAATGCTATTTATTTAACTGTAGTCCTGGATTCAAGAAGTGAATACTTTGAGGTAATCCAGTCACATTTTGATAAATGAACTTTAGTTAAATTTTGATGAATAGACCTTTCATTAAACATATCATGCATATCAGTTTTATGGAACGAATGAAACTCGTAATGAATTTCATGAATACTTTTATCTAATATTGATTATGTCCTGGACGTACAGATAGGTTCGTAAGTTGGGCTGAAATTCAAATCCTGAATATTGATTTTTCCGAATTACATTTATAGGAAAGGTTACTTGACTATTGTCATTCATTCTAGTATACCGGATCTACCAATTAGTAAGTGTATACACGTATTCATTGATATACTTTTCTACGCGTTTCCGTTGTGATTTGAACTGGAACGACCATATCCGAGTGTTATCTACCCCCTGTTGTTACGTCAATCGATAACTCACTTGTGGGTTAAATAGCGCACCGACTGTTTAACCAATATAACCTGTTCATACCGCAAGGACTCATTAAAAATTGCTATGAAAAAACCGGTTATATTAGATGTTATTATATGCTATACGAATTAAAATGTTTCATTTTCAGTTCCTGATAAGAATAATAAATACGTTTTTTCTTTGCCAAACTATTACAATATTGAAATTTTTGTAACACGTGTTTCCTTCCACCTACATTCATGTATTCTTTCAAGTTTCTACATATCTTAAAAAGCTATTTTTAATACTTTTACGCTAATTTAACTTCACCTAGTCTGATGGTAAGTTAAATGCAAATTCTCAGGCAAGAGGGTAACCATTACAGACACTTAGCATTTTACAGAATGACGACCTCATCAGATGCTTAAAGGACCCGGGACTGTAGAAAGAAGGAAACACCTGAGCTGGTAAGGAATTCCGGGGCGACTAAGGAAATATGGCAAGAGTATTGTAGCATTACCTACAATGATGATACTTGTCCTTGAGATTGGTTGCGTTTAAGGTTTGTAAGTTCGGAGCCCAAGGTTTGCTTTCTTCTTCCCCTATTTCCTACCATATGAAGTCTCAACCCTAAGAGAAAAGAATATCGCCAAAGCTTCCCCCGTTTATTAACACGTGGTACCAGCTTTGAGATTGGCTTAGCGCCAAAGGTAACCTTATAATACCAACTCTAAATACAAGTAATATTCTTATTTTAATGATAGTGGGGTTCTTCAAAAGGGGCATTAGAAGGCTTCTTCAGGATCAGCAGCGTGAATGTGACACTTCTGGTATTGCCTAAGTCCATAGGCCACGGTAAGCACTTCCCATTAGGTGGGCAGTGTTTTTGCCTTCCACCTAAGTGGTATAAAAAAGTGCTAATAAAACAATATCTGGACTATCAGCTTTTTACGATTTTAAATTGCTGCTTGCCTTATTGTCTCTCAGTGGAGTAGAATACGACCACCACGTCTCTTCGATATCATTCGGGTATCATGGAAGGTGACCAAGGGATAGCGCTGTTCTCAATCTGATAAAAAATATACAGTTCATGACAAAGCGCTCACGTGACGATAATAGGCTCGGCCCCTGTTACGTGGGACTGAAAATTATGAAATAATTTCACACATTAAGGTATTTACAGGAGAACTGCGGGGCCCAATGTCAATCCATGTCACATTTGCTTTCCTGCTCGATGTGCCCCTTCACTTGCACTGCCGATGACCTATGTAGACCAACGGAGAGCGCTGTTGCTGTGCCCAAGTTCTGGGTCGATAAAATTTAAATACCAGACCATTATATGTCAGACCTAGCCATTGAATCGAAGAAGAAGAAGGGGAAATATGTGTATTTATGTATTAGCTTTTGCTACTCCAGAATTACAATTACGCACCGAAATTCATGTTTTTATGGATACGATTCAGGAAGTTTTTCTAGCTGGACTCAAGGCCTGTTTATTGGTAGACACAAGGTTTGGAATTCACGCATTTATAAAACGACAGCTGACCACTGACCATATTGTACGGCGTAGATTCATAAAAAATATTGATACAGTTGAGCGCACGTACTCAACTCTGCATGCAATCCTTGAGTACAAAGTAGGTACATAGTTATATAAATATTTCTTTGTTAAAATTCAATAGAATCACAGTAGAATTACAGTATTATTAGTTACGGTAACACTCATGTCTTTGTTAGGATAACACTTGTATTTATTTGTGATTCAACATAGATATACAATCAAATAAGAAATATATTTATATGGAAAGAAAATTACAGATGCTTATTTTATAGATTTCATGCGAGCAGGTATTCGAGAGAACAGTGTGTAACGATAAAAAATTGACAAGAGGGAGTAAACTAGATTATAAACGTCATTTTTATAGTGCTTTTCCAGTTGTGTCTAAAGTTTGTACTTAGGAGCCCAGAGCCCGCTTATAGATTTTGATTGCTAAGTATGTCGTGTTTTCCGACTGTCATATAATGTCGTACCAAATCCCTGAGAATAGAATACGCCAGAATCTCGACTATTGTCTAGCAGGTGAACAGACTAGCAATTCATCGGAACTCAGCGGTATTAATGATACCACCACCTGATGATGTACTCTGTAGTACAGACGGCCTTAACTTATAGATCTCGTAGGTGTTAATAAGGGTATATACCCTTATTAACACCTACGAGATCTATCTATCATCTATCATATATATGATTTCATGAGTCAAACAACACTATTTTCATCAAAGTGTTGCATCCTCTTCGGAGTCATAAGGTAGACCTTTCCTCCACAAATTCACATGTTTTTTAGTAAAGTATTGGGTTGATAATTTTACTGTCAGGGGGTAGTTAAAACCATAATGTTAGGGCACGTTTCTACTTTTTTACGTTAGAAAAATTCCCACAGATACCTTCCCCGCCGGAGTCGGTGGGAGAGGTTATATCGGACTCGAACCGACTAAAACGCAAAGTGCTTGTGGGTCATTGTTGGTTGGCAAAGGTGAGGTTCACAGGCATATCCCTCGAACCCCGGCTGACCCACCACTTTTCTACTTATATAATCTTCAAAATATGTAGAAAAATGCTCTAATATGCAACAAAAATTTGAAGAAAACTCAACTTACACTGCAAAACTATAGACAGTTTCACTAACCACCACATTTTGACACAATCTCGCTAACCACCACTATTTGAAATCCACCAAAACACACACACACACACATTCACTTAGAACTAAAACCTCTATAGCTACTTAAACTTTGAAAATTTATAAAACGCAAATACGCGTAATAACACAGACTTTTTTTACCGCGTTCCCAACGTGTGAGGGGTTCGAACCCGGGCTTGGAACTAACCGCTTGAGCCAACCGACGTCCGGTAGCAAGCCAACCATGTCGGAAGCACTCGTATTGTACGGCGATTGGGTAATTTATTCTAATACTTCATGTGTGTGTACTTTACTTGTGCGAAGATGTTTTATTATGGTTTGCATTTTTTTATGTAACTTAAGTGGCAGATAAGCACATGGCCAATCTGATGGAAAGTGGTTACTGTAACCTATGAACGTGTGCAACACCGACTCCGACTCTATAAGAACAGAGAGTTTTTGTGCCGTCAGTGCAGAAGACACAATCAGGACAAGCCTTTAGTCTTCCCACTGACAGCTCAAAAACTCTCCAGTGAGCCCTGGCTACCTTACTCACCGCCGGGAACACAACACGAGGTTATTATAGGTATAGCCGCGGTATTCTGTAGGGTGGAGGTACTTCCCCTGTCGGACTGCTCAATTGGGACGGGAATACCGTCGTGTCCTACCTCTTTCAACCAACCTTCTTTTTTTTATGACTTAGGTGGCATACAAGCGCACGGCCCACCTGATGGAAAGTGGCTACCGTGGCCCATGGACGTGCGCAACACCAGAGAAGACACACCCGTGCCGCCGACCCTGCAAGAACAGAGTTTCTGTACTGTCAGTGTAGAGGACAAAGCAGGACAAACCTTTAGTCATCCCACTGACAGCACAAATTCTTCAGTGAGCTATTGTATTTATAAATATATTACCGATGTTGATATAAAATATATATAAGACTAAATATTTTACACTACTAAGGTACACAGTTTTACACTACAAGGATAGAGTTTACAGTTTCCCGTGGTCTATAAAAATATGTAGCTCTAGACTCATCCACTCTTCATGTTCTCTTCATCTTAGCGTCAACCCAAGTCGCATTCGAAGCTTGTAACATGTTGAAATACACTTGCACTTTTGCCACAGTAATTTTTATTGTTACACCTGACCGGTTTCGCCTTACGGCATCCTCAACAATTTACGTTTACACGTATTTATTGCTATGTTTATGAAGTATGTTCTTAACTGCAATTGTAAACCTTTGAGGATTTTATAAGGCGAAACCGGTCAGGTGTAATAATAAAAATATACTGTGGAAAAGTTCAAATGTATTTCAATATGTGTTACAAAAGACTGTTTAAGTAACATAATAATATTATGTGAATAGAGACCTTCTTTGTGTAACACATACGTATTTATCAGTTAAGAGTTAAACAAGAACCATAGGTAACATCGGAGTAAGCAAGGGTGACTAATATTATAATTCTTAAAGTTATATACAGAATTTCAATTAGTCAAAAATAAAACTATGACTAAGTACATCGTAAGTTAATCGCAAAATACGTACCAACTACTAAATGTCGTATATCATTCGCATACTAAGTAAGTTAATGCAAATTGCTGAGCGACTGTCACAGAATTACTATTGTGACATACGACTAAGAAGATAGGACAGCTATTTGATTGTTATATGATGTCTTAGATAGATAGATATTATTTATACCATATTAAAAACAAGATTAAGGAATCTTGTTTTCTGTTGTAAAAGGACAGTAAGTACAGGTTAATTAGTTTTACAATGGATGTTCTTATCGCAATCTACAATTTCTTCCAGGGAACCAGTATTAACTATATTTCTAAAGCCAGGGTAGTTTGTATGTCCACTAAACTATGACAACTTAATATTTATAACTTTTATATTTAAAAGTTGGACAAGTTTTTTTTATACCACTTAGGTGGCAGACAAGCACACGGCCCGTCTGATGGAAAGTAGTTATCGTGGCCTATGGTCGTGTGTCACACCAGAAGAGCCGCACCAGCGCTCCCGACCTTGTAAGCACAGAGTTTCTGTGCCGTCAGTGTAGAAGACAAAGCAGAACAAGTCTTCCCACTGACAGCACAATTTCTCCAGTGAGCTCTGGCTACCGTACTCACCGCTGGGATTACAACACGAAGTTAGTATGGCTGCGGTATTCTGTAGAGCGGAGGTACTTCCCGATGGATCCGTACAAAGTTGTATACAGGGATGATCTTATGAAAGAAAGAAAGAAAGAACCATTTATTAAACACACACTTACACTACACTTAAAAAAATTACCACAATATATTTCGATTGCTTTAACTTATATGTTTAAATTTTGCACAGTTACTTCAGATTTGAGTATGTAGTATGAATTTCAACTTGATCTGTCTATGCATTACTGAGAAAAAGTTCTAGACAGACAGACATATGGACAACGAAGTGATTCGATAACCCCTCGTTTACACCACGAAACAGTTCCCCAGAAGATCGCGGTTTGGAATCCTTCCTGGACCGTTTAAATTTTTTCCATCTTAATAGAAGTTGTAAACTTTTTTTTTAACACTTCAATTAGACTTCGCCTTGCCTGATGGTAAGCTGAAGGCAAAGTCTCAGAAAAGAGGGTCACCATTACTTACACATACCGTGTGACAATGGTGACACTCAGCTTGACGGCCTCATCATATGCTTTTTTACGCCCCGCTTAAAGGACCCGGGACTGTAGAAAGAAGGAAACACGTGAGCTGGTAATGAATTTCAGGCCTTAATGGTGCGACAGAGGAAAGAGTCACCGAACCGCTTGGTTCTTGATCGGATGTTCTGCACCGTGTGCGGATGACATCTAAGACCTGCACGCGTTGTCCTGTGTAGGAAAGGGGAGGGTGGGACTAATTGGAAGAGCTCATCAGAACACTCACCATGGTACAAACAGTAAAATACAGCCATGGACGCAACATCTCTACGCATCTGTAAAGGTTCTAGGGTGTTCGTAACTTGTTTATAAAAAACTTGTTGAAAACTTCTTGTAGCAGACTAATCAAAACACAATACTTACATGTATCTCAGATACTTTTCCGTTCACATAGGATGTATAGCCAACATGTTGTTAACAAGTATAAAACACATTTGGGTTCACACTGTAGCCTGCGACATATTGCAACTTGTCAAATACATGTTTTATACCAAAGTGATATCGAGGGGTAAGGATTCCGATTTTGATACGATACCAAAAATATTGGAATGTTGGGTTACGAGAATATCGTGTTTTTGATATTTGGGACATTGTCATTGAGTTAAATCAACGGAGACTGAGATTAGATAGACACTGAATTTTGAATATCGTTTATTACGTGATTTTGTTGTATACTCAGACTATATATGCGTTTTAGTTTTTACGACTAAGACATAGCTAGGTGGTCTAAACAAGATGGTACCAGAGAATGTACACGAATAAAAAATCCGGTCAAGTGCGAGTTGGACTCGCACACCGAGGGTTCCGTAACTTAGCTACATAAACCATAAAATATTTTTAATGCGTTGACTTAGAAGTTTGATTTTTGCACAGTTTTAAGACGTTATAGATCTGTGTATCCACTATTAATTTCAACTTGATATCTCCACGCATTTCTTAGAAAAAGGTCTTGACAGACATATAGACAGACGGACAGACGGACAACAAAGTGATCTTATAAGGGTTCCGTTATTTTACTTTTGAGGTACGGAACCCTAAAAAGAAGTATCAATAAGGAACATTCTCTCAAATTCTAGCAGATACATTAAACACGAGCACACGAAACACCGGGATTCACTAAAAGTTACTTCAAAACAATTACTTATGGAACATTCAGTCGCGTCTATTTCCGAGTAAATTAAATATAAATGGTTCTTAGACTTCCGCAGTTAAACGGACCAAGAATTCTCATAGTTAAACTTGTATTAATTGTTGAGTACTTAGTTCTTGCGAAACTCGACATCAAGGTAGTATCGTTTTACTTTCCATTATTAAACATTCCTGAGATAGTCTTCGGGGAAGTTTGGTTAATTATTGATGAACTACCCTGTTCTAAGATTAACATAGGAGGAATGAACCGTAAAATGTCTATGGTGTTTTATTTCATACTGTTTGTTGTTATAGCCGATATTTTTTTGTATTGCCGTGGTAATTATTCTCAATACTGGCCCAATAATATGTTTGGAATAATTTGACCCAGATCAGTAAAAATCGATGTTTGTATTAGCCAAACGTGAAAACGCGTCATTTAGCACACCCATTGAATATGAATGGAATTCTTATCACAAAAAAAGAAATCTTAAAATAAAATAAAAAGTTAGGTTCCAATTACGAGGTACTTCACTGTCATTCTAAATTTAAATTAATATCCAGATACCTTGATCAAACATTAACATTCTCGAGATTGGCTCAATTAATATTCTACAATCTTTCAATCAATTAAGGTTAGCAACTGCGACCAAAATAAATAAGCCCACCCATTAAAATAAGCCCAATTGTAGTCCACCTTTACTAATTGCCAATGTGCACGAAAAAAATACACTCTTACCTAACCTAACACTATCTTACACACTGACCATTTTTGTGGTACACTTTAAAAGCTATCACTCCTATTGATTTGTACTTTAACTCCATATCTACAGGTGTTACCCGTTAGAAAAACTACGTAAGGCCTTATAAAGCTTTTTGCTAGTTTATTTAACCCTAGAAGCCCAATCTAGGTAATTTTGACCTACACACGAACGCATATTTGCTATCCCTTTCGCACCCTTTCTTCGATCGTCGTGATTGATCAAACCAACTTAGTAGCCGCCAAGGACTAATAGAAGACGGCTGTGTCGCCTTGGTAAGTATCACCATTTTGTAGTTATCGTAATGCTGTAGGTTAATTTTGCCTATGTTTGGGCTTTGTGTAAGTTTTATCCCTGTGGTACATTTTTAAGGTAAGCTATTTTAATTGGATTGAACGTTGTATTTTCTTTTGTTTCTAACAACAAATATTATTTTTAGCTAATAAAACAAAATGGCGTCCTCTCGACAGCTGAATGCGGCAGACATATCGTGTCTTTTAGAAAATAGTGACGACTCGGAGCCATGTGATACAGACTCGGGAGAGGAAGATTGCGTGACTCAAGACGACGTCAGAAGTGACGTGGAGGATGAGATGGTGGATTATGTTGAATCTGCAGACGAAGTAGCTAGTCAAGAGATTCTTCAAACCCCTGATTCGTCTAATGCGTCAACAAATATGAATACACCGCAGCCATTATCACAGAGAATCATCGTATTACTGAAATGGAACATAATCGTATATTTAGAATATAGATTATTTTATCATTTTAAAACTCATATTTGAAGCATAAATACACAACACGAAACCATGGTATATTTTTTTCTTTCTCTTAACTAAAATACGTATTATTCTAAAGAGAGGTCGGCCGGTCATAAACTATATTTTTTGTTAGAGCGTCCACTTGAACCCTATGGGAACGATGGCTAAATCGAATTCTTGGGATATTCTATTTTTAAACAAATGTATGCAAAAGACTGTTATGATGCTAATATTATTTACGTGAACGAGTGCAAGATTACATATAAATATTATCAATACATTCTCAATATAATATATTGAGAATGTAATCATATTTGATATGGAATAGTATCATGATAAAGGATGGTGGATTTTGATTATAATTAAGGCGTCTTGTTACGCCACACATATTTGTAGGTTCATGCGAGTTTGACTCCATGGAATGATTAATCTTCGGATTAATCTAATAATTGGCACAAAGCATTACAAAATTACATCACAATAGAATTCTATAAAAAAATAAATAAGAGCTCATCTTCACGACGAAAGCGCAAATACAGTATGTTGATACATACGTGCATGACCAGCTGGTTTACTATTGGTATATTAATAGTTTACTATTGGTTTATTATTGGATTACTATTTAGTTACTGTATATTTGGTTTACTGTATTTTATAGACTATTGTTTTGCATGATTGATATTCTGTAGAATATAATCATAATTGATTATATTGCATGAAGGCATGTTATATCTGAATGTAAACATGAGCTTAAAATTAACTTGCACTGAATCCCTTTGTTGACATTGTAAAAAATCCTATGATAAAAAAAGGACCCAAGCGTCCCCGCTCCCGCGCGGAGTTCACACTGGTATAAAAGGAAATCGGCTGATTTGCGGGAGACAGAGTTTGGTTCGATTAGTAGAAGCGCACAGACCATGCAACGGTTTCATTAAATTATTCTAGCCGTATTACGCCAGTGTAATTTGTGAGAAAGTGGCAAAAGTTCGGTGTGCGGAAACTGTGTCGGAACAACGCGCTTTCTGAATTATTTCAGAAGGTTCCTAATTATTTATATACCTATTCCAATACACACAAATACCAAACATCCTTGAGACGTAGTGTTGATAAGTTCTTGTAGGTAAAGATTGCTTTAAATTTCGGGGCTGAGACTGGCCTTCGAAAGCGTCTCAATACCTTATCCTGGTCACCTAGGTTTCCGTGGTTTCGTTGTAGGAGAGTCTAAACGAAATCACTTCCCATTACCTTAGCTAGTTCACATTGTTGATTTACACAATTCACAACACACACATACACATAACTTCTAACTCACCTATTAAGGTTGGTAAGTCTTAATAGACCTAAGGTAAACACTAGGGCTCCTAGCTAGGTCTAGTTAGTTTTCTGTTGCTACAGACATAGATTGTAGGAATTTTATAAGAATTATAGGTGTGCACTGTACCTTAAGTTTGAAATGAATCTGTTACGTTATCTTTGTGTTGATATAATAACTGTTGGGAACATTACACATGGTATTCGTAAATTATATCTTGGTTAGGTATAATACACAACTTGTATAGAGATTGAGTTGGGGTTTGTTATTTCCACATTTGAATGTAGCTGGAAAGAATTTGCAGTTGAATTATTAATGCGAAAGGCTTCATTTAGTGAGATCATATTTAACAGCATACGTGCTAAAGTGAACTATTTATGTCCTATTAGAATTACATTAGTAATTCATATATTATACTAGATCTCATCATTTATACCATACTGAGGCCTAAATAGTAAAGTCATACATTTATCACCAACTGTTAGGATTCAATTCTGTGGCTCCTGGATCATTTTGATACAGTATTAGAGCAACTCTGATTGAAGATACCATTTTATTACCAATCAGAGCAGTTTGTAAAGTGTAGCGGTCCATAAACCTGCCAAAACTTATTAAATTAATTATGTATTCGTTAGTAATGACAGCCATTACAGCCGTGAAGGCATAATATCTTTTTCCATTGTTGAAATAATATTATATCACATTCAATCATTATTCTAATTGTTTTGGCATCGTTCATGAGATTCGTGAGGCGTTAAAGGGCTACTACATTTTATACTGGAACCAGAAGCCGAAACTGAAGGATTACAGTATACAGTGGAGTTTAGTGGAGGTTTTACAAACTGAATTAAATTAATTGTGACGAAGTGGAGGAGAGCTTGATCTTTTGATCAACGCTATCAGTTCTTCGGAATTGATCATAATCTCGCTCTTCGGGGCTTGAGATTCATAATCTCGCTCTTCGGGGCTTGAGATTCATATTCTCGCTCTTCGGGGCTTGAGACATTTAATTGATCCGGATCACATATCACAAATCATATATGATATCTTCGACATTAAGGCCTATATAAAATATACAGCTGAAAAAGATGCCACAAAGTTCAAACTATCAAAGACCTATATTGAATCTAATTTATATCTCATTTGAATAAAATATAAATCCACAGTCTTATCATCACACTATTCTGAACAGATAAAAACTAAGTTAGAATAACGATTTAAACTGTAGTGTCAGGATTATTAAAGTAATGAATGATAGATATTGGGTCGGGTTTTAAAGATTAGGTAAATAGACGATCACAGCTATAAGTATCGTGGGATTACCCCGGTAGTTCCCGTTACAGATTTGGCGCCGCGTGACCAGAATTCCGTTTAATGTATTAAAAATTCTTAATACACCGGAAAGAATCAGGCGATATTACTCTCAGATCCTTATACATTATCAGTTATCACTTATTCATTAAAATTTCAATTCATTACATTTTACCTAAAATATACACAACGTAGATAGAATAGACAAATCTTTGAAATCCAAAACTGTTAGTAAACAACAAGTTTATTCATTATTTAGAAGCCGACACTACTGTTATAAAAATCATTTGTTCATTCACTAATTTTGTTAAAGTCAGGTCATAAAACTTGGGATCTATTGTTTAAAAAGGGTCATCCATTATAGCTGCATACAAACTGCAGTCCTAAAAGTTAATTTTTTTTCGCTTACGCAAGTTACGAGATAGGTACACGTGTTGAGTTAGACGATAGCTGTTAACAGAAAAAAATTGTTGCGCGTTTCAAAATCTTTCTAAGTTAAACAAAAAAGAAGGGTCAATACTTCGAATGCTAGATAACATAAACACAGAAATCTCATATTCAGAAACTTTAGTGTGACACTTCATATTACGTAAACATTAAAAATAATAACAAAGTAACCCAACACACTCAAATAGTCGTTCATTATAACACTTGAGAAATAGGTCGTTACTATCGGGTTTAAAATAACCAATTGGTTGAGTAGACATTTAGGTGATAAAGATTTTGTGAATACTTGACAAATAGATTACGATAAGCATTAGTTATTTAACACTTACACATTTTGACACATTGACACACAGTAATAAGTAACATTTAAGTAGAAGGTTGTTAGTTTAGATTTATTAACTTGTTATTTAAAGTTTTAAGATGTCTGGAAAGAATATCAAACGCCGTATGCGTAAGTCAGGTAGCAAGAATCAGGACACAGATAGCGTGAATCAAACAAATCAGTTACTTTCGGAGATTTTGAATAGGTTGACGAGATTGGAAAATGATCGCGATAGCGGTAGGGGTTCAGATTCTTTAATAACACCAATTGCTAGTGGGACAGAAATTAGTACTGTTAGTGAGATGGCGCGTGAAACAATTGTAGTTCAGGCAAAACAGAAGTTACCTACGTTCGATGGCAATAAGACGTATAATCCAATGATTTTTCTAAGAGATTTAAAAAACTATTTAGTAGGACAGAATCGTACTGATGAAAGGGCACTTTTATTTGTAATAGAGTCTTTAACTGGGGAACCTAAATCTCGTATGAATATTTATAGAGATTATTGGAAAACTTTCAGTGATTTTGAAATAGATTTCAAAAATGTATTTTGGAGTTCATCCGAACAAGAAGTAGTGAAAAATAGGTTCATAACTTCTCAATATAATAGACAGACTGGTAGCATGGAGAAATATTTTTGTGAACAGTTAGATAAAGTTTATGCATTAGGTATCATTACCATTTACGGATGCGGAAAAAGTTAATACTATATTTAGACAATTGCTAGACTATGTGCAGGTGGCGTACTTTAGCCGACAACAGCAGATGACAGTCAAGGAGGCGGTAGAGTTTTTACGACATTCAGAACGTACGTAACATAAACAAAGAAAAATCCGGTAGCTTTCAATCGCAGAGTACAACTGCTAAAATACACGAAAGATCGCGGGGTATTCATGTAAATACAAAATATAGTTCAGTACGTGTAAATACCATTAGGTATAATCCAACTAGTAACAATAGTATTTATCATAACCGAGGTCAGTTTTATAGGGGTTATTATAGGCGTGGTCGAGGTGAAACACGTGGTAGAACTTTTTATAATACGCGAGGAGGCGTGAAGCCTATTGAATTCAAACCTGCGACCGACACTCAGAGTACAAGTACAAGCGGAAATAGTACTTCACAATCTACTAATAATATCAGTCCAAAAACTAAGTAGACCGGGTTCCTCTGACGTCACAAATATATGATAATATATAGTTATCTTGAAGTTAAATAGTTAACAAAGTACGAATTAAAATTGGATAAAATCAAATTGTTAAAGTAGAATTATTAATAGGAATTTCAATGTTTATAATTATTATCTAATGAGACAGAAAATCCAATAAGACTTGCTGGACAAAATGAGATGACATGTACTAAACGACTTAATACATTCATTAATACATTAACAGAGAGTTATCCAGATTATGTAGAGCGTTCAAATAGATATTTGATATTGCCGAGAGATAAGTTAAGGATAGGAGGCGTGAATTAGACAGGTTTTAGACACAGGGTTAATGTAAACAGACGTAATAATTTAGTTCTAGACACATTCAAATTGAACTATTTTAAAATACCGAGACAGGCAATGACAATCGAACATTAGGAACAGCATATGGTTTCAATCGTCAAGTCATGGGGACGTTGTGAATGTTTAAGGCTAACTAGGTTACAAATAATTATTATACTCTCGTGGAACCCAAATACAATAAAATAAAGGGTAATTATAACACTATCAATTTAGCAAGGTATTATATAAAAAGGGGTCAATGAAGATAAGTTTAATATTTAGAGTTTGACCCTATAGACAGATCTTCGAAAGAAGACTGCTTCTAAGCGAAACAGCTTATTTCAAAGTCTGAGGAGGCGACTGAAATGGAACATAATCGTATATTTAGAATATAGATTATTTTATCATTTTAAAACTCATATTTGAAGCATAAATACACAACACGAAACCATGGTATATTTTTTTCTTTCTCTTAACTAAAATACGTATTATTCTAAAGAGAGGTCGGCCGGTCATAAACTATATTTTTTGTTAGAGCGTCCACTTGAACCCTATGGGAACGATGGCTAAATCGAATTCTTGGGATATTCTATTTTTAAACAAATGTATGCAAAAGACTGTTATGATGCTAATATTATTTACGTGAACGAGTGCAAGATTACATATAAATATTATCAATACATTCTCAATATAATATATTGAGAATGTAATCATATTTGATATGGAATAGTATCATGATAAAGGATGGTGGATTTTGATTATAATTAAGGCGTCTTGTTACGCCACACATATTTGTAGGTTCATGCGAGTTTGACTCCATGGAATGATTAATCTTCGGATTAATCTAATAATTGGCACAAAGCATTACAAAATTACATCACAATAGAATTCTATAAAAAAATAAATAAGAGCTCATCTTCACGACGAAAGCGCAAATACAGTATGTTGATACATACGTGCATGACCAGCTGGTTTACTATTGGTATATTAATAGTTTACTATTGGTTTATTATTGGATTACTATTTAGTTACTGTATATTTGGTTTACTGTATTTTATAGACTATTGTTTTGCATGATTGATATTCTGTAGAATATAATCATAATTGATTATATTGCATGAAGGCATGTTATATCTGAATGTAAACATGAGCTTAAAATTAACTTGCACTGAATCCCTTTGTTGACATTGTAAAAAATCCTATGATAAAAAAAGGACCCAAGCGTCCCCGCTCCCGCGCGGAGTTCACACTGGTATAAAAGGAAATCGGCTGATTTGCGGGAGACAGAGTTTGGTTCGATTAGTAGAAGCGCACAGACCATGCAACGGTTTCATTAAATTATTCTAGCCGTATTACGCCAGTGTAATTTGTGAGAAAGTGGCAAAAGTTCGGTGTGCGGAAACTGTGTCGGAACAACGCGCTTTCTGAATTATTTCAGAAGGTTCCTAATTATTTATATACCTATTCCAATACACACAAATACCAAACATCCTTGAGACGTAGTGTTGATAAGTTCTTGTAGGTAAAGATTGCTTTAAATTTCGGGGCTGAGACTGGCCTTCGAAAGCGTCTCAATACCTTATCCTGGTCACCTAGGTTTCCGTGGTTTCGTTGTAGGAGAGTCTAAACGAAATCACTTCCCATTACCTTAGCTAGTTCACATTGTTGATTTACACAATTCACAACACACACATACACATAACTTCTAACTCACCTATTAAGGTTGGTAAGTCTTAATAGACCTAAGGTAAACACTAGGGCTCCTAGCTAGGTCTAGTTAGTTTTCTGTTGCTACAGACATAGATTGTAGGAATTTTATAAGAATTATAGGTGTGCACTGTACCTTAAGTTTGAAATGAATCTGTTACGTTATCTTTGTGTTGATATAATAACTGTTGGGAACATTACACATGGTATTCGTAAATTATATCTTGGTTAGGTATAATACACAACTTGTATAGAGATTGAGTTGGGGTTTGTTATTTCCACATTTGAATGTAGCTGGAAAGAATTTGCAGTTGAATTATTAATGCGAAAGGCTTCATTTAGTGAGATCATATTTAACAGCATACGTGCTAAAGTGAACTATTTATGTCCTATTAGAATTACATTAGTAATTCATATATTATACTAGATCTCATCATTTATACCATACTGAGGCCTAAATAGTAAAGTCATACATTTATCACCAACTGTTAGGATTCAATTCTGTGGCTCCTGGATCATTTTGATACAGTATTAGAGCAACTCTGATTGAAGATACCATTTTATTACCAATCAGAGCAGTTTGTAAAGTGTAGCGGTCCATAAACCTGCCAAAACTTATTAAATTAATTATGTATTCGTTAGTAATGACAGCCATTACAGCCGTGAAGGCATAATATCTTTTTCCATTGTTGAAATAATATTATATCACATTCAATCATTATTCTAATTGTTTTGGCATCGTTCATGAGATTCGTGAGGCGTTAAAGGGCTACTACATTTTATACTGGAACCAGAAGCCGAAACTGAAGGATTACAGTATACAGTGGAGTTTAGTGGAGGTTTTACAAACTGAATTAAATTAATTGTGACGAAGTGGAGGAGAGCTTGATCTTTTGATCAACGCTATCAGTTCTTCGGAATTGATCATAATCTCGCTCTTCGGGGCTTGAGATTCATAATCTCGCTCTTCGGGGCTTGAGATTCATATTCTCGCTCTTCGGGGCTTGAGACATTTAATTGATCCGGATCACATATCACAAATCATATATGATATCTTCGACATTAAGGCCTATATAAAATATACAGCTGAAAAAGATGCCACAAAGTTCAAACTATCAAAGACCTATATTGAATCTAATTTATATCTCATTTGAATAAAATATAAATCCACAGTCTTATCATCACACTATTCTGAACAGATAAAAACTAAGTTAGAATAACGATTTAAACTGTAGTGTCAGGATTATTAAAGTAATGAATGATAGATATTGGGTCGGGTTTTAAAGATTAGGTAAATAGACGATCACAGCTATAAGTATCGTGGGATTACCCCGGTAGTTCCCGTTACATTACCACAACGTTCACTACGCTCGAAAAACAACCATATTTGGAGTACTGCAAAGGGTCGATCGAGTGGTAGGACTTCTATCAATATAGTACGTACTCGAATGTGCCGGAATATCGTCGATCCTTTACTCTGTTTCATACTTTTCATCAAAGATGAGATAGTGGAAGAGATAGTGAAATGGACGAATGAGAAAATGATACGGAAGCGTGTGAATATATAGGAGATCTCAGCAAGTTACAGGGACACTAATGACCGGGAGATTTGGGCGCTAATAGGAATCCTCACATTGACAGCCTAAAAAGCGACACTACTGTGGATATTGTTCATATAAAAAACAGCGAAAGACAACTTCAGTCTGCATCAAGTGCAAAAAGGCAATTTGCCGTGAACACAATATTGACGTGTGTGAAAAGTGTTTATAAAATGAGATTATTGTTATAAAACTGTTACTTTGTCATGAAAAAATTATTAGTTTGTCGTAAGAAAGATTATTTGTTTTATTTTTTTGTTTATTTCTTTGTTTATAAGAATTAAACCGAGAGGATCTCATTTTGTAACAAATATTTCTATGCTTACTCATAGTTGTTATTACTAAGGTGTAATAAATAAATATGAATATTATTTTCTCTTATTTTATTTCACTATTAGCTAAAAAAAAAATTCATCTATAAACATTTACAAATATAACAAAATATGCAGAGTTACAGGTACATTCATTTGTGTAGGTCAATTTGACCTATAATTGGGCTTTATAGCTAGTAAAATATGATTGGGCTTCTAGGGTTAAAAATAGAATCAGCGCAAATTAAAAAGAAAATAAAGTTTAAATTCATCATCTATTCTAAATTCAAATTATTATTCCGATGCCTTGATCACACGACAATAAACTCGACATTGGCCCAATAATATACCAGCATCATTCGGCCCAGATCTGTAAAAATCCCCGTACACATAAGTGTTTATCGCCCGTACCGTGATTTGATTCAATAAAGTCGCCGGACGTCGCGTCTGTACCATAAATATTAATTAAATGTCCTATGTCACTTGTGTGGCTCACTGTACTTTATTTACTTTGGGACCTTTTATTAGCTGTAATAGAATGATTCAGTAATCGAATGCTGCACTTAATTCTAATAAATGTTACTGTTGATATCACGCTTCTAATGTGAAGGGATAGACAGTATAGTAATTTCCCGTGTAATAACATAAATCTACACTAAAAACAGTTTGTTTGTTTGAACGCGCTAATCTCAGGAATTACTGGTTCGAATTAAAACATCTTTTTGTATATAGTCCGTTTATAGACAAAGTTTTAAGCTATATTTCATCATACTATTACTTAAAAGATCGGAGCAGTGATCACAAATGTCAACAAATCCGGTAGATTCCCAACATTGTTAGAAGTCTAAAAAATTACGTGCGCAAAGGAGTGATAAATGAGGTTTCAAAAAATGCCAGAGGCGAAGCCAGATCGGGCCATCTAGTGTAAACGATGTACAATATCTGAACACTACTAGTCCGAATAAATTTGGTACTTGGTATAGGTCGTGGGTTTGATACCCAATCATTGGTAATATTCAACATTGATCTCGGAATTGCGGTTCTTGAGATACAGCCTGAGTCTCGATTCTATAAGTACTAAAACAAGACCACTGTCATCGCACAAACACTGCTGAAAAATCCATTTATTTTTAGACATTAAATCAATGTAGTTAAAATTCAAAATAAAAAGGCTTTCTTGGATACGACTAGAATTTCTCCTAAACGTATAAATTGATTTTGATAAAATTCATGTGTGTCACTTAAAATGTTACCAAACCTACTTCCCCTACAAGCCGTTACACTTACATCAGTTGAACTCTTGGTTTCGAGATAAAAAAACTCAGATGATGATGTAATGGTGATGAAAATGGGAGTTCGGAAGCTCATGCTGGATAAATTGGAAGAAACTTCTTTGTAATTATATTTATATATGTATAATTATTGATAGATATTATTGTGTATATGTATATTTTATTTATATATTTATGTCTATGTGTGTGTATTACGATACATATTTACCTAGTTACCTTTCATAATGCACCTACCTTGTTATTCTGTGCACCAACTATAGAGTTGACTGGTAGAGAATGCCTGTGACATTAAGTTCTCCTGTGTACATGTATGCATGAAGTTTAAATAAATAAATGATGATAATGATGGTGGCTAGTGTGTTTTGAATAGGTTACTGAATGATCTGAATGAGACACGGTATACAGCAAACGAAATTGATCTTAGATTTTAGGTACTACTCAGCTCCAACAGCCTCCTGCTGTGTGTTGCGGCAAGGCTTCACGTGGGGGCAGCACTGGACGCGTTTTCACCTTGCCAAAGACACACACATTAGTTACGTCCATATATATGACTGACTGACTGACTGTTTGTGTGAATAATCAATTACAGTTTTACTAACATAGGACTTTTATGTTACTAACATTTTTATGGGCAATGCCTGAAATAAATGATTTTATTTTATTATAACAAAAAAAGAGTACTCTGACATCGTGTCATTTATTCGCGACACAAAAATTTCACATCCAATGGAACAAAATCACACACTCGATTAGTTGTGTTATTGTAACAAAGGTTCGGGACGTCGCTGCGGCGTGACGGCCGGTCCGGTGCGGAAGAGGCCGTCTGCGGACTTCCGGCAACTCGCGCGGAACACCCACCGCATTCCGATAGGGTCGCGGTCGCGGTGTACATTTGATTACCGGTGTGTGGGGTTTGACTTTTTTTGTAGTTTTTTTTTTTATTTGGGGCGTTCGAAAAGGACAGTTAGGCCGCTCCAGTACTACGTTCTGTTAGGAATCGATTTCTCACAATGACAATAGAACTGTCATCTTGAATACAATCTGTCCTCCGCCCCCATACACAAGTGGCTATTCGTTGGTCGCGTATCGTAGAATAGAATGTCGAATGTATAGAATTTGACGTTTATGGCGTGCGTTGACGAGTATCATAAAGGTCAAATCCCATACATTTCTATATATCACGTTATAAATCAAAATTGCTTTCTTATCGTAAGGGCCTTAGAATTTGTGATGAAGAAGAGAAAAACACTTCCTACACAGGACAACACGTGCAGGGTTTAGATGTCACCCTCATACTGTGCAGAATATACGAGCAAGAACCAAGCGGTTCGGAGACTCTTTTCCATGACGCACCACCAAGAACGGGAATTCATTACCAGCTCACGTGTTTCCTTCTTCCTACAGTCCAGGGGCCTTTAAGCGGGGCGTGCAAAAGCATCTGATGTGGCTGCCAAGCTGAGTGGCACCATTGTAGCATTACTTAGTTCCTATAATGGTGACCCTCTTTCCTGAGACTTTGCCTTTAGCTTACCATCAGGTGAGGTGAAGTCAAGTTGACGTGTCCTGGATAAAAAAAAGATGAATTTCAATTTCTCATAATTTTAAATAAGTTGTGTTAATAGTTTTAGTGATAACAAAAATGTGTACAATAATATTTTTTTTATTTCACTTTTTTATAGTAAATATCTCTGCCAAACTATACAACAGTCTGCTGGTAGATATAAAGTACATAGTACCTCTATCTATAGATCTGCATCAGGCTTTCAAACCTAAATCATTGAACTGATTTTGATAAAATTAAACAGAATTACTTAACATAACATAAACTCACGCCTATATCCCCGAAGGGGTAGGCAGAGGTGCTAGCACCCACATTTCGCCAGTTTATGTTTAGGTCCCAATGTAATGGGTGGCAAACCTATTGCCATTAACCGGGGACTTATAAAACATGCGATAAATACATACATAACTTCGAAAATATCGAAAAGTCATTGGCGTGTGCCATGGTAAAACCTGAGATCGAACCCGAGACCTCGTCTTAGCTGTCCATTACCCATACCACTAGGCTATCGCTGTTTTTTTCATATACACAACAGAATTAAACTACATCTTTTGAATGGACATAGGCTATGTTTAATTGTCAATCTGTATATCTATTCTTTACGTTTTCACGTCTAAATCATTGAACCGATTTTAATGAAATTTGGTACAAAATTAGATTATATCTTTTGAAAAGACGTAGGCCATTAGAATAAACAGCAAATATTATGTAGATACGTACAAAAAGTCTCCATTGATAAAACCATTCCTTTTATCAAACTTCAACCAGTTTTGTTACGCTTTCCTTACAATACGTGTGTGGTCATTGCACTACCGGGTAACACTGTACACTGGAGGCCAATATAAGTTTAAAGTTTTATTGCTTCTGAACAGTTTTGATACTTCCAATAGTGGCAATAGTTGGATATCAGTGAATTGAATGCAGTTAATGTGCAAATATGTTTTAGTAAAATGTTTTTTATTTACATTGTAATTAGGAAAATGCTGTTATATTCTTTTATTTATTAATCAGATGCATAATAAATTTATTAATCCAATGGGTTATTCAGTATTGAAGGAGGTATTCCCAATTGAGCAGGAGAAGTACCTCCACACTACATAATACCAGGGCTATAATAATTTCGTGTTGTGGGAACACACGAAATTATTATAGCCTCGCCACCATTTATATATATTTATATTTATATTTATATTTATATTTATATTTATATTTATATTTATATTTATATTTATATTTATATTTATATTTATATTTATATTTATATTTATATTTATATTTATATTTATATTTATATTTATATTTATATTTATATTTATATTTATATTTATATTTATATTTATATTTATATTTATATTTATATTTATATTTATATTTATATTTATATTTATATTTATATTTATATTTATATTTATATTTATATTTATATTTATATTTATATTTATATTTATATTTATATTTATATTTATATTTATATTTATATTTATATTTATATTTATATTTATATTTATATTTATATTTATATTTATATTTATATTTATATTTATATTTATATTTATATTTATATTTATATTTATATTTATATTTATATTTATGTTTATGTTGTTTATGTTTATGTTTATGTTTATGTTTATGTTTATGTTTATGTTTATGTTTATGTTTATGTTTATGTTTATGTTTATGTTTATGTTTATGTTTATGTTTATGTTTATGTTTATGTTTATATTTATATTTATATTTATATTTATATTTATATTTATATTTATATTTATATTTATATTTATATTTATATTTATATTTATATTTATATTTATATTTATATTTATATTTATATTTATATTTATATTTATATTTATATTTATATTTATATTTATATTTATATTTATATTTATATTTATATTTATATTTATATTTATATTTATATTTATATTTATATTTATATTTATATTTATATTTATATTTATATTTATATTTATATTTATATTTATATTTATATTTATATTTATATTTATATTTATATTTATATTTATATTTATATTTATATTTATATTTATATTTATATTTATATTTATATTTATATTTATATTTATATTTATATTTATATTTATATTTATATTTATATTTATATTTATATTTATATTTATATTTATATTTATATTTATATTTATATTTATATTTATATTTATATTTATATTTATATTTATATTTATATTTATATTTATATTTATATTTATATTTATATTTATATTTATATTTATATTTATATTTATATTTATATTTATATTTATATTTATATTTATATTTATATTTATATTTATATTTATATTTATATTTATATTTATATTTATATTTATATTTATATTTATATTTATATTTATATAAATGGTGGCGAGTAGGATAGCCAGAGCTCGCTGGAGAGTTTATGTGCTGTCAGTGGGAGGACCAAAAGCTTGTCCTGATTACGTCTTCTGCACTGACGCCACAGAAACTCTCAATGCTTACAGAGTTGACAGCGGGAGTGTGACTCTCTTGGTTTTGCACACGTCCATAGGCTACGGTAACCACTTTGCATCATGTGGGCCGTGTGCTTGTCTGCCACCTAAATGGTATACTTAAAAATATCACGACTTTATCCCCGAAGGGTTAGGCAGAGGTGAATTAACAACCACATTTAACTAATTATTGTATTCGGTCCCACGTAATGGGGGGGGGGGGAGGAATACTGCCGTCTTCCGGGCATTATTACTGACTCGAGCCATGCATCTGAGCCTGAGTTTGAGCTGTATATGTCTGTCTGATGTAAAATAGACCTATCCCTTAGTCGCTTTGTACGACCCCCCATGGGAAGAAATAACAATTACTATGGCGATAGAACGTTACGCAAACGAGTGCCGTATGTGCATCAGGTGGGAGACAAATAAAAGTAAAAATTAAAAGGTTAGTACGAATATATTTTTATGAATAATATGTAAACAATTATTATCAATGTACTAGATAATAAACCATTTATGTTCTTATAACAGAGGCTCAAATGAGTTCACAGACAAACTGTTTAAAACAGTTTGTGAACCAAGAGTAGCCGCAATTGTTATAAATTGAATGTATAATAAATAAATGAATAATAAAAAATAGAGATGGGGTGGTCCAAATTCTACTCCGTCGGGAACCACGCAGCTAAAAAGTAATTATGTCCGATATGTTTGGCCTGCAGTGTACACACAAAGGGTATGAACTATAATATGTTTGAAACCGTGACTTACGCTGTTATGCACTGTTTCAGAAATTTAGTGGAACTTTTAATATGAATACTACTCCTATTTCGTTTGTGGGTTTTTGATCACGAATCAGAGCATTTCGTTATTGTTTGTTGGTTTTTCTTCTTACATTTGTTATTGTAAACTGCACCTATATTCTGTTCGGTACACTGAATACTGGTTCTATGAGCAAGCAAAATAATGCACTTGACTAACTTTGCGTTTTAGCTATTGTTTAATCGGAGGTATCGGTGATATTTTCTGATACTGTTAGATTAACTTCACCGAGAACATAATTTTGTTTACAATAAATTCAACATAATTTATTTCAGGGACCAAAAACAATGCATAATTAAATATATTTCCTAAATACTTAAAAAATTAAAACAATATCTATTCAATCGTAGTGTGAATGGACTGCAGAGACGAAGTCTCGGGTTTGATCCCAGGTTTTACCATGGCACACACCAATGACTTTTCGATGTTTTTCAAAGTTATGTGTGTATTTATTTTATTTTAAGTGTATTTGTGTCTATAAGTGCCCAATTAATGGCAATAGGCTCGTCACCTATTACATTGGGACCTAAACATAAACGGTCGAAATGTTGGTATTAACGCCTCTGCCTACCCGTTCGGGGATATAGGCGTGAGTTTATGTTATGTTTTGTTTAAGGTGTTTCCTACTTAGGTGGCAGATAAGCACGCAGGTCCACCTAATGGGAAGTAGTTCTCATAGCCTATAGACATGTACAATACCAGGAGAATCTGAAGAAACCTTCTAATACCCCTTTGAAGAACCCCATACTGTAGGCGCTTCGAAACGATCACATTTTGATTGCATAACTTTTGTTTGCGTCTATGGAATAAATAGTTTACAAACCTAACACTTAAATACGTTGAAACATTGGATTGTTATTTTTCAACGATTGCGTTACACAACTGTACCTTTGGAAGGGTGGCGTTTAAGGAAGCAAGGAGCGCAACAGAGCGCGCACGAATCAACCAACAGGCAACACGAGTGTGACACCCCTGGTGTTGCATACGTCCATATGCCACGGTAATCACTTTCCATCATGCATAAAAAGGTGGTGCTCGTAATTTCTATTTAAGCTGTATGAAATATGTCGTAGTGGTGACAAGACGAACGTCTTGATAGCTTAGTAGTTAAGTAATCGATTCTACGATTGAGATGTGTCAGGTTCGAATATTGACGATTACATTACCTAGATACCAACTCTTGAAGTGAAAATGCAAGCAATTTAGCTTTTTTTTTTTTACGTGCACAAAATCCCCACGGATACCTCCCCACCGGAGGCGGTGGAGAGGGTGATATCGGACTCGAACCGACTAAAACGCACGCCGCCTGTGGGTCGTTTTGGTTGCCGAAGGTGAGGTTGACAGGCATATCCCTCGCACCCCGGCCGACCCAGGGCCATCTCTAACGATCTGGCCCTCTTCTCGGGTGTGGGGACTACAGAGTCCCCAACTCGTCCCCGGAAAAAGCAATTTAGCTTAGCTGAAGAGGTTAGAGTGCAAACGAAAGCTGGGATGCTTCCGAACCAGGTGGACTGATGACCTGAAAAAGGTGTCTGGTACAGACAGGATGCATTGGGAGCAATGGAACATATTAGGAGATGCCTATGTCCAACAAGGAACTGCAATAGGCTTATTGATTGATTGATTGAAGAAGTTAACAGGAATAGTAGGTACTAAATTAAGTCATTAGCAACTCTTTTAAAAAAATACCTACAAAAAAAAATTCTATGGAAATGAAAAAAAAATCTAATTAATAAGTTTTTAAAATCTGCTAAAGCGTCCGTAATTTTATCACCTTTGATTTAAACCTTCGATAAACTTCATAATTTTAAACTTTTTTACTGGCAAGAAAAACTTTTTTAATTTCACTAATTGCACTTTAGAATTATAAAAAAGTGGGATTTCCGCTTCATGTGATTTTAATGGATTTTTTATAGTCAGGATTTTTTATAACAGGACTTTATGTAAAGAACTAACACCAGATTAACCTACCCAAGGAATGAAAACATTAACGTGTGTTCATGCATACGATAATGTCAATATAACCACATCTATTTTTTTTATAAAATATGATACCAAAATAAATACTAAAAATTTTTGATTCTTGGCGGTGTAGAATAGGACCACTTCTTCTCTTCTTGAGGGTGTAGTAGAAGGAATAGGGCTGTTTTCCATTCGACAGTTAACATACATACTTATCGCGCTTAATGGCAATAGGCAATCAAAAATCGTACTCGGCGAAATTTGGGGATTCACAGGCTTGAATATATGTTTTTTTATAGTCATCCAATTTGACTTCATCTCGCCTGATGGTATGCTAATTTATGTAAAATCTCTAAAAATTAAAAAGTCACACGGTCAACGGTTTATCATCGTGTCCATCAAAAAAAGGTTACCCGCGAAAAAAAAGTTAATACCATATCTTATAATTTGCTGGTAAACGCAAATGAGTTTCTTTTTGGGACTTAAAATTACGAATTCTCTGATTACATACATTACTTAACGTTTTCAAACAACTTTGACACACATTCATCAGCACAGTGAATCACATTCACGGTGAATCACATTAAGCAAATTACAGCATCACCAAAATTCCATGAATATCGGGGAAAAATAATGGAAATTGGGTCACTTCACTCCATTAAGCTTTGAAATCAATAACATAGGTAAGTACGGTGAGGCTTTTAGTCTTCGATATAACTGCACTGAATACACCCTCAGAGGCAAGATTACCATGAATTGCCATGTCGTTAGCATTTTATAGAAAAGCTTTAAAAGTATTTAGAGAGATATTACCGTCTCATACGCTTTTACGATATTAGAACTTTTTTGATAGCGACAGTGTTATCAATGTACTTCGATACGCCTATAAATTAGGTTTATGTTGGGTACATACCAAACAATCACAGACAAACGAATGCAAATGATTGGGGTTTGTGAAACCTGTATGACGTGACAGCAGGCGTAAGAATTTTCGTTAAAGACTCCTTAATTCGCTTTGTGCCTTATGTAAACTTGTATTTTAGTTATCTAGATGAAGGCTTTCGAATTTAATGTTACTAATTACTTTAAAAATGTGGCAGTGGCATTCGTTTGTTACTCATCTTTCTCTTATGAATGCTTGGCTTTTGATGTGAGATAAGTTCTTGTGCAGACTTGTGAAGTTTACTGATATCTGTACAGGAGCTTGCTTGAAAACTGTTCCATAAAACTCCAAGCTACGTCATGCCACGGATTACCCTGCTAACTTCTGTATGAGAAAATGAAAGAATATGTTTTAGAAATCGTACAACGAGAGCGCGTTAAGGAAAATATCTTTCACATGAAGTTTATGAGGCCGCGTATTCCAGCAGAGTAGAATTTGGAGCACCCCATCTCTTCCCATGCGGTGTCGTCGACAAGGCGACTAAGGGATAGGGCTGTTTAAACAAAACATATATATATAAGTATATATATATAGATATATATACAACTCAGACTCTGCCTCAAATGCATGACTCTAGTCAACAATGGTGCCCGTAAAAATGGCAATAGGCTCACTCCCTATTATGTGGGACCGAATACAACGATAGGTGAAATGTGGTTGTTAATTCACCTCTGTCTAGCCCTTTGGGAATAAAGACGTGATTATATGAATGTATGTAAGTTTATGAGGAGCTAATTTATTTTAATTCTTTTATGTTATAATTGCTATACCAACTATGTTTTTTATACCACTTAAGTGGTAGACAAGCACACAGTCTACCTGATGGGAAGTGGTTACCGTGGCCTATGGACGTATGCAACACCAGAGGCGTTACACTTGTGCTGCCAACCCTGAAGAAAACTTCTAATGCCCTTCTTGAAGAACCCCATATTGTAGTCGCTTAAGAAAACAACAGTAAGGAGTTCATTCCACAGCTAGAGTGTGCTTGGGATGAAGTTCCTTTCATAGCACACAGTGAGCACCGTTTCGAGTCGGAATGTATGAGGATAATTTCCCTTTCTACGGCGAGCGGTGCGCTGATAGAAAGTCACTGTGGGCATCATATCATCATACTAATCAATCCATTTGAGTACTAATCATTGTACAAGCTTATAATTTGCATTTTCAACAGAAAAAAAATTAATCCCTGTTGTAAAATCGGTTGCACCAATCACACCTCAGTAGATTACTTAATTTAATCAATTAATGCAAAATCCCACGTATGCAATGCATTCCAATGTATGAAGGGTTCCAACCAATATCTTTACGACTCTATCTAGTACACTGATACGAGGCCCTGTAACTGTGATTTAAACTAAAATAATAGATTTCTTTTTTATTTCGCAAAAAAATATGGTATACATAACATAAACTGTGCTAGCACCCATATTTTGCCATTTTATGTTTAGGTCCCAATGTAATAGGTGGCGAGCCTATTGCCATTAACCGGGCACGTATAAACCTGCGATAAATACACACATAACTTCGAAAATCATCGAAAAGTCATTGGTGAGTGTCATGGTAAAACCTGGGATCGAACCCGAGACTTCATCTCAGCAGTCCATTACCCATACCACTAGTAGTCTAGTGGTATGGACGTATGGGTAATGGACTGCTGAGATGAGGTCTCGGGTTACCTTCTATTCATTACGTTACCTTTCAGAAGAAAATGTCCAGTAGGTTGGAACAAAATAGTCTCAGCAAAAATTCAAATAATTTATAGGACAGTAGTGAGCAAATTTTAAAAAACGAAATCCGCATTTGGCAAACACAATGCTCAGTAAAAGGTACATTTCAGAAAAATTTCAATTTTCGTAAGTGCGACCTCAGTCAGACATCAGTGTTACACACTCTCCACTCAGAACTCTTTTATTTTTCACTGTCTTTTGTATTTTCGCAGAGCAAACACAATCTGCAAGAGACAGGTAAATAAGCATATACAAAGGTCACGGAGACAGGATATAGTACTCAGAGAAGTGACGACTTAATTATAAAAGATTATTTTACGAATGGATGTGTTTTGGTCGTTTTGTTTTCAACCCAACGCTTCTTACCCAGGAGTATAAAACAATAATTATTATTCCGTTTTTTACCTCTGTAATAGTCCTTTCTGTTTTCTACCCTGACGTAATATAGGTGCGCATTAGTGACAAGCACACAGCTTACTTGATAGAAAGTGGCAACGGAGTGGACCCTGTAGGAACCTGCTAATTGCGTTCTTAACGAATCAAATATTGTAGCAGTTTGAAAAAACTACAGCAGAGAATTTATTCCACAGCCCTAGCACGCAGCTTGTCTTTTAACTTATACTACTAAAGAAGAAAGCAAGCTAAAAGCTTGTCAGATGGTTAATAGTTGCCATGGCTTATGAGTGTGTGCAGAAATCAGAGATGCTACTTCAGTAGTCACCTAAAAACTTTAAAACAGAAAAGGAAGGAAGTTAACAAATCCATTAATATTCGTGTAAAATTAAATGAAAAGGTTGTAGTTGGAGCAAGTAGACGAGTACGCTTGCATAATTATGCGCTAATACACTAAACGCAGCATAGGCTCCAATTTGGGTCAGAAATGTAGTGTCTTTTTTTAGTGATGCCTTCGACCTGAAGTTGAAGCCCTATTGCTCGCTGGAACATGGTGTTCTAATATGCTGTGAAGTGTTCTAGATAAGTGGTTGATATCATTTACAGTAAGGGTGTTCACATTTTATACTCAATACTCATGTCTGTAAATTCTGAAAGGGATAGATTGATAGGAGGTGATTGACACTCAATTGATTTCAGTCCCACGTAACACAATGAACGACCTCCGCCTCCTATGATCGGGGGTGACTGGTGGAGCCGCCTGTCACCCTGGCAAAAGCAGTGGGTGGTGGGCGGTGGGTCTGGCGCG
Source organism: Eilema griseolum (assembly GCA_963662185.1). Classification (NCBI taxonomy): domain Eukaryota; kingdom Metazoa; phylum Arthropoda; class Insecta; order Lepidoptera; family Erebidae; genus Eilema; species Eilema griseolum. Next base: position 3,923,951 of record OY759235.1, read on the forward strand.
CCTCCCCGTTTTCAAGGGACGAGTTGCGGACTCTGTAGTCCCCACACATCGTGAGAGATGGCCCTGGGTCGGCCGGGGTGCGAGGGATATGCCTGTCAACCTCACCTTCGGCAACCAAAACGACCCACAGGCGGCGTGCATTTTAGTCAGTTTGAGTCTTACATAACCTCTTCCACCGACTCCGGTGGGGAGGTATCCGTGGGGATTTTGCGCACGTAAAAAAAAAAAGTCCCACGTAACAGGATGTGAGCCTATTGCCATCAAGTGCCAAGTTAGTATAGTAGAGATGGAGGGCCTCAATATGTTAAGAATGGTCACTCTTTTGCGTGCAATGCAATCTATTAACATTGTTGTGTGACAGCCACGACCGCTACTAGGCGCGGGTTCGATTCCCACTCAGTGCAAATATGTGTTTGCAAATAATTTCCCAGACCCATGAATATGGGTATTTGCATTGGTCTGGGTGTTTCTATATATATAAAATGTATGTATTTAAAAAAATGTATATAAGTATGTTTATCCGTACTCTAGATTCCATAATACAAGCTAGTTAAGTTATGCTTACCATGGGTCTAGATAACGACGTGTAAAATGTTGTGCAATATTTATTTATTATTTTTTGAACTATTTATTTTGTCGTGCAGTCGAATTACGATCGGCAAAAGAGATAAGTACCTTTTTATCACTTAAGTTTATACTAGAAGGTGAATACTTATCGCCTTTGAGGACTGTATACGAGGTCGAGTGTCATAACTCAATTGAACGGTGCCTTTGTGTCTAGAAGCAGCACAAGTTTCGAATACTATCAAGAGCAGTGAATATCCAGTTACGAGTTTGATAGTGTACGGTACACATTCGATTTTAGTCTATTCCTTGAAATAGGTATTTCATTGTATGTACTATTTAATCTATATGTATGTTATTTATTTTTATGTAACACTCATCTTCAGCTTTCACCTTGGTTTCACCTTTTCTACTCTACCTGCGGGTTTGGCAAATTTTAGATATTTTTCGTGAGGCGACTACCATCTGACTCAACCCATTGGAAATATCAGAGTATTGCAGTTATAGCAGTAGTTGGTTTTTTAGGGTTCCAGCTACCCGTAAAGACTGCCACAGATGTTCGTATAGCAACCGGGATTGGCGGCTTAATTTGCTCACCGCAAGCATGGCCAGATCAATTCATGCATACAAATATTTGCACTAATCGAGTATCGAACCTGCGTAGCGGCGGTTTTCACTACCACTGCTCCCCCGAAGCTGCTAATAAATATCAATCAATTAGCCTACCGCAGTCTAATGCTGGACATATGCCTTGCCCAATGTACGCTATTTCGTATGAAAATCTTACCTGCAAGGCGGTATTCCCACTGATCTAACGGACAAGGCTTTGTTCCAAGTCTCTCTCTCTGGGAAAAAAAAAAAGATTTGTCCAAATCAAATTGATAAACCAACAGTAGCGGTAACCACTTTTCGTCAGGTGAGCCGTGTGCTTGTCTACCACCTAAATTGTACAAAAAAAGTCTTATAAATTTAAAAGCTCCAACAATGACAAAATAAATACTAGTCGCATGTAATAAATATATTGTGAGTCAATAACGTGTTTGAAGTTAATGGCATGGTAGTTTCCATCAAACGAAGAACATCGATAACACCCCTATGAACGATGAACAAACACTGCCTATGCACCGGTAATGCAAGTATGTCGCCACTGTGGTAAGGACAGGGCATTCACCTGGAGTGGTTTTAGGACGTGTGTACTTATATGAAGTATACATTTTACTGTTTGTGTGTTGTATAGTATGATCTTAGTTAAGATTATTGAAAGAAAGAAAGAAAGAAAGAAAATATTTGGTTTGCGGCCACACACAATGCCCCAAACAGGGCCCATCTCAGCATAAGATGCTGCGTATACCGCAACGCAAGTATACGCAGCGCGCATATACCATAACTTTTCATATTATTTAAGGTTCCCGGTGGAAGTTGGGCCGATCTCTTTTCGTGGCTATCGTAGAAAGTGGCTTGGGAATAGGGCTGTTCTCTATACGCTGGTAAACAATTACAAAGTGCCTGCTCGTGGAATTGAAAACCAACACTTAGTTAGCTGTTAATAGAAATCTGCCTATCCCTTTCAAGATTTATAGGTGTGAATATGTTTACTTATGTAAGCTGTTTTATATTAAATTTTAATTAGGTTACGGTAGTTTTATTTTAAGGCAGCACACTAAATCATGTCGCGAGACACTAGTCCACGTATGTGAATTTTGTAGGCCTCAATATATTATGAATTCTTTCTTTCTTTCTTTTAATCAAAATTGGCATTTTCATACGAGGATAATCTGGTTGTCAGGTCTGCAACAGAGATAAAGATAATACTAGCGGTGTAACATTTATAGTTACTGTTTTCCACGATAAACTAACAGATATGTTATTCCATCCTTACTGTGCTTAATCTTAACTGCATTAAATTTCATACAGTGATCAGTATTTGCGTCGAAGTGTAATAAACCCACACGGAGGACCAGATCGAGAGAGATGGCCATGGGTCGGCCGGGGTGCGAGGGATATGCCAGTCAACCTCACCTCAGTAATCAACATCGACCTACAGGTACCTTGCGTTTTAGTCGGATCTTATCCGACATAACCTCTCCCACCGCCCCTCCTACATTTATCGCAAAAAACAGTAAAACAAAAAACAGTAAATATCCATCCATCCTTACAAACTTTCTCATTTAGTAACTTTAAAACTGGTTGTCACCCTGTAACCACGACCGATTAAACTGATCGAAACATCAGGCAAACCAAAGGTATATACCTATACCATAATCACGTTAATTCCCGTTAACATTATTGTATTTCTCATTTAGATACCATATTTGCCAAGTCAACAATATAATGTATACTAAACTATTTGCAAATAGGAATGATTATTTACAAATAGTTCAGTATCTAAGTTGGTGCATCTGTGATTGCATTGAGAATGGACAAGGGAGCCACCTAACAATCTCAGATCCTGAGTATCTTTACTACAGTTCCGAAGTTCTATTTACAGGCTGTGTCCGTCCTTTGTTACGGCGTGGACTATTCTGGGAACTTCGCCGGCACTGCACTATGTGATAAATTCACCGAGATATAGACGTGAACTTAAATTGTATCGATTTGGATTTCGTATGAATAATAAAACTTAAGAAAACTTCAGAGGTAGTGCTGTGCCTTACGAGATCTTGAGTTTGAATGTATTTTTTAAAGCATTTAGTATGTTAACTATTCAAATAGATTAAGATAGAAATAACTCCCCCTGTAAAAAAAACCATGGGTTCGAATCCACCCTAAACCGATTAAATTTTTGCTATCTTAATTGATCTTGAGTTTGATTCTTCAGTCGTGAAAATGTGTTTATATTGAAGTCAATTTTATGCTATCGAAAAGGACACTTTTGTCCGCACTTAGCCTTTTTATGGACCATTGAGTGCGAATTTTACGCTAATTAACTTAAGTTTAACATAACATTAATTGATTCTCAATTTGAATACACTGCGATTGATAGCAAGCTGAAGTGAAGTCCACAAAGCAGTGGCTGCCATTTCAATTGCTATCCCTAGATAAGAAATATTTTATTGTTTAATTTTGGGTTTTAGTACGATCGATATTTTTTTTTAATTTTACGATGTTCAGTGGGTTTCCCTCACCCATTAAAGGTATCACATACAAAACTTTTTCTGTATGAAAGCTTATGTACATAATTAAAATATAAAAACAATACAGAATACACCTAAACAATCCTGCAGGTGCAGACATCAAAGAATTTCTTCCCATCGATGTCAACCGGGAGGATAGCCAGAAGGCAGGGGGCATTGCCACGTTGAATGGCAATACCAATTCTTTGCGCAAGGAATAAACCAGCCCTCTGCTCACGGGTAGCGTCAATTAAACATTTAGAAATGTCTCTAAATAATAGACGAGCACTTGTACCCCATGATCCCAGCGTCTCGACCCCAAATGGCTCAAATATGTAATTACCACTTACATATATTACCATACTTGCGCCGTTTGAGGGTCTCTGCCGACGCTGCAGCAGTGCAGACGCAGTTTGCAGTCCCTGGAAGATGTGCGCTCCTGCTGCAGGAGGGATCATGGTATCCAAGGCTACCAACTTCTTCTCCACAGCGACATCGATGCGGAGAAACGCAAGGAGCACCTAAACGAAGGCAAGCAGCGATACGGAAGGTGTTATCGTCCAATATGGTACCAATGTTAGGCGACGGTAGGGCCTGAAACCAAACACCGGATATCCATTCCCCCACAGCCAAAAGGCGAGCACGCGCCGCAACATTGGTAGAAGTAGAAATTTGATGTTTTCTTACCATGTTGCAGAGTGGCACGTACCATTGTCTCTGGGAAGATGGGTTGACTGGCAAATCAGCGTTTGGAAAAAAAACATTTTCCAAGCATTAAATGCTTCGGCCTTACCTAGCACTTCTGAATTAGTAAGGCTAGAAGTTAAGATTTTTCTAACTAATTCATCCGTGCTTTACACCGAAGATAGAAAGGCTGGCAGACTTACGTCAGTAATTTTGCTCACGCCGAGCCCGCCTAGACGCACAGGCATGGCTGCCTGAAGCAAGACTCCGTCGTTCATATCCACATTTAGAATTTTGAATTGATGATTTTGTGTTTTGAATCACCCTATCCATTTTACCTAAAAGAGTCAAATATTTAAACAGTGGTGTTGAGCGGAGAACATGTATAAATTTAGGAACAAAAAAACAATACCGAATTATAGGGAAACCAGAATGGATGTTATGTTAATTTGTTCTAATTCTAATGTGACACTTCACAGAAATTTCGAATCATTTTTTCTTCGAAGGAGTCATATGCTTCCTCTAGGATTAGGGACCCAAGCAGCCGGAGAGAATCTTTTTGAAAAATTTTTAAATTTGGAGCCAAATCGTTGAATTTTGATAATGTAGAAATGATGTCTATGATATCATCAAGAAAAATTTCACATTTAGTAGGATTTAATTGTAAAGTAATGAATCTGAAAACCTTTTTAATACCTCTGTAAACATATTTATAAAATTTAATAATCATCGGTTTACCACGTCACAAAAGATAACAAAGAAACTTCTAATATTAGCGAGAATTTAAACAAAAATATGTAAAAATGCTAATCTCGGCTAAAAGCTTAATTTAAGTTGTCAGACAAACTAAACGTAAGTACAAAAAAGACAGCACTTTGGATCATTCTATTTAAATCACTGAAAAACAAAAAATAAATCAGGGACTTTTTTAAAAAGAATGTCTGGACTTCGAAAAAGTGCAGTGTTGTTAGACTACTGAATAGGAATAAAAATTTAGACCTTGTATGTAATTAAGTAAGGTGATCTTGATGCATTTTCTTTCTTATTAATTTTTTTTTTTAATTTGAACCCCTGACGAAAAAAACAACGAGGTGTTGTACGTGCGCAAAATCCCCACGGATACCTCTCCACCGGAGTCGGTGGGAGAGGTTATATTGGACTCAAACCGACTAAAACGCACGGGTCGTTTTGGTTGCCGAAGGTGAGGTTGACAGGCATATCCCTCGCACCCCGGCCGACTCAGGGCCATCTCTCACGATCTGGCCCTCTTCTCGGGTGTGGGGACTACAGAGTCCCCAACTTGTCCCCGGAAACGGTGCAACACAGTAAGGGTTCAGATACCTTTATCTTTATGGTACTGTTCCAGCTTGTAGGTAAGGTTTAGGTTCTTTTTTTGTTCATAAAATCCGTGGGGAGGTCATATCAGATTTGATCCGACGAAAGTGCATGCCGTCTGCGGGTCGTTACCGGTTGCCGGAGGTGAGGCTAGCAGGCATATCCTTCGCACCCCAGCCGACTCAGGGCTATCTCCCTTGATCTGGCCCTCCTCGAGTGTGTGGACCGCGGAGTCCAAAACTTGTCTTCTCTCTCGCCGCCGCTCCCGCCCCGTCTCCTCCTTCACGAGCATTAAGGTTTGGGCCCTGAATATCTAAGTATGGTCCAATGCGTGTGCATTGGGCTATACTATATATAATATGTGGTTAGTGTGGTTAGTGATAAGAATATTTGTTTCCAAGTCTTATCATGCACCTTATTTTCAAAAGTTCAAAAATACAAGTGAGTTGTGATTGCTTTAAGAAAATTATCGACTAACATTCTCAAATTACATTTGAATTATATTAAGCAGTTGGAATTAAGTTCTTATTCAGTAATGTAATAAGTATATTGTCATTTGCACTCACCAAAATACGATCGTAAATAATTTTAAACTCTGCGGGGTTTATTTAGGGGTGCGCTGTATGGCTCTCGTAAATGTAAAATGCAAAGTCAGTTTGAACGATAAATTATTTTGGTTATTCCTTTGCGACGCTATTACTTAACATATCTTTAAGAAGAATCATAAATATTAAAAAAGAACTTAAAGTTACCGAGAGTCATCGATGTACCTATTCCTTTTTTAATACCATTCTCATGGCACAAATCAGCCTTTTTAGATGAGGTATCTTGAACCACGACATGATAGTCCCTTGTGTTATTGAATGATTCATAACATGATTTGAAATATTTGATGTAAAAAAATTGTATTTGTGCTATTCGAACCTTGGTATGAAATATCAGTTTATAATGGTCTTTTACTGTTTCTGTAAAAATCTATTTTAAACTAGAAAAAAGGCGACACTTAAATAAATGTACAACGGAATCGTAAAAACTACAGTTCGCTAAAACTAAACTGTCTCGGTTTATTGAGACTGGTATGGGCAGAGGACATGCGAGGTTTAACCAACTGTTTACTTACACTAATGCCAAATTTTATTTAATAATATATGAGCACGCAAGTCAAAAGCCTCCGTAGCGTTCATGATTTTTTATGGTTTCGAATTTAATCAGAGCCGGCCGCCCTATTATGCTTCCTTGGCGCGTGCCAGCGATAAAGGTGTTTTTATATTGACATTCTATAATCTGTGATCTGTAAATATTTTTGTTGTGAGCTTAATAGTAATAGGATTGGATTTTGAAAATTATGATAAACAAAATTTTAAATTTATTTCAAACATGGAATGGCTTTTGTAAATGGTTAACGGTATATTTTTTATTTAGGTATAATCTATTCAAAACTTGAAAATGGAACTTGATATTTTTTTTATACCACTTAGGTAGCAGACAAGCACACGGCCCACCTGATGGAAAGTGGTTACCGTGGCCTATGGACGTGTGTAACACCAGAAAAGCCACACTCGCGCTGCCAAGTACAGAGTTTCTGTGCCGTCAGTAGAAGACAAAGCAGGACAAGCCCACTGATAGCACAAATTCTCCAGTGAGCTCTGGCTACCCTACTCACCGCTGGGAACACAACACGAAGTTATTATAGCCGCGGTATTCTATATAGATATACTACCCCAGTCGGACTGCTCAATCGGGCGGAAATACCGCCGTGACCTACCTCCTTAATATAAATATAAATTTTTAGAGAGTTACTACCAGCCAGTCAGCGTCGCTGCGCGACAGAGAACGGTAGTGTGCACGCGCGCTGTCTAGTAGTTTTATCGCGATGTCACCTACGACTACCCTCAAGTGTGCGTCGTGTAATATAGTTATTTGTGAACTTCTTGCATTCATACAAAATAAGCAAGATGTGATGGATGAAAAATCCTTAGTGACGTTGTGTGTATCTGGTTTCTCGGAAGAGGACATTAATGACGCTAAAAGTCTGTTGTTTTCGGCGGTATCACAACGGAAAATAGCACGAAAAAAGCCAAAGAAATCGTTTAAAGATCTGCATGATGTCATAGCTGTGTTTAAGGAGTCTAATCCAGATGAATTGCCTGTGTTTGTGGCCAAGGACTTACAGAGGCTCCCACCATTAACCTTCGATCATATTGACGCCTCTCGATTGCTCAAGGATTTAATTGTGCTTAAACAAGAGTTGCAGACAATAAAGAATACATATGTTACCCAGGAGCAGCTCGGGGAGGTCAGGACAGATTTGCTACAAAATAGATATGCTTCGCTCATCGATATCCCGGACAATTTTATAAACTTAAAAAGAGGGGGTGGGTGCCGAAAAAGTGAATGTTACGATAGTGGGCCGATCGGTCTACCGCATATACCGCTATCTATATCAACACGGCCGGATAATAACTCAGTTGATGTTTGCCTCGACGGTCGGCGTTCGCTGTCTCGCTCGCACTCAGGTGAAGTAGTGAGTTCGTCTCCCTTACAGCCGGTAACTTCACCGATTCAAGAGCGGCCGCCGCCGCCTGCGCTGTCCATGTCACTGTCAAATGGTAACTTTCGTGACATCTTGCCTACTGCCTTTAATAATAGCGTTTTTGTCTCCCCGTCGCCAACAAGAGTTGATACTCTGGCTGCTGAGGTTATACCTGAATTTTCGACACAAGAAGTAAAAGAAATGGGAATGAAGAAGTGTGATGGTGTGGGCGAGTGGACCGTGGTTGAACGCGGAAGGCGTAGAAGATATAGGAATCGATTTGAGATTGTACAAGGCAAAGCCACTTCGGACCCTCAGGAAAAGTTTAAGGCAGCGGATATAAAAGTTCCTTTGTTTATAAATAATGTGGACAATAGTACGAAGGAGGCTGATATCAAGGAGTATATTTATAGCAAAATGCAGGTTAAGGTGAACATAAGGAAAATTAACTCTAAAGAACAAAAGAAATACAGTGCCTACATTGTTTACGTGCCTAAGATAAAGTTACCTGACTTTCTTAATTACAGAATGTGGCCTGAGGGAATATTCTTCAGACGTTTCGTTGATTTCAATCGAAAGACTAGACTAGCTAATATTGAAAATAATAAAAATCAGTAATGGGGAACAATGACAGAGCAAAGTTTATCACCTTCAACTGTAGATCGCTCACGAGATCGTTGGAATGTATTAGAGCTTTATGTCTATCGTCGCACTTGATTGCACTGCAGGAAACATGTCTTCTACCTCATGACATCCCGCTGTTGGGTACAGTGCATAAGGATTTCGAGTTCACAGGGAAGTCAGCTGTTGATACGTCGGAAAGCGTTCTTCGTGGGCGACCCTATGGTGGGGTAGCTATCCTCTGGCGGAGGGGTGTGTTCAACTCTGTATCGGTAGTGCCATGTACCAATGACCGTATCGTAGCAGTGAGAGTGCAAACCGTGGACTGTTCATTCCTGGTGTTTTCAGTGTATATGCCCACGGATGATGCCACAAACTTAGTGGAGTTCACACAGTGCCTGGGTGAGATAAGTGCAATTATAAACAGCTGTGACACTGAGTTCAGTTACATCCTTGGTGATTTCAATGCTCACCCAGGTAGGCGGTTTGGTATTGAGCTGATGGGTTTCTGTGAAGACCAGGACTGGTTGTGCGTGGACATGGAGATACTTGGTACGGACTCAGGCGCCTACACTTATGTAAGTGACAGTCATGGTACTAATAGTTGGTTGGACCATTGCATAGTGTCCCAGGCAGCTAGGAGTTCAGTAGATGATGTGAAAATAATTCATGATACTTTTTGGTCAGACCATTTTCCTCTGGAAATACACTGTAACTTTAGTATATTAATACCAAAAAATATGTCAAATGATTATGAAATTAATCCTGTATTGTGGGGGGAGAGGGATGAGTTGCAGATTTCACACTATTCTAAGTACTGTAATGATAGATTAAAACTAATAGATTTTCCACCTCAGTTTTTAAAATGTGGACATGCAGTTTGTAAGGATCCTACACACAATGTTGTAATAGAAAATATGTATGAGCAAATAATTGGTATTTTGAAGGAAGCGTCAACATCTAGCTGTAAAAGTAAGATATTTATTCGTAAGAGATATATATGTGGCTGGAACAAACATGTGAAAGCTGCTCATAGTGAAGCTCGTTTGTGGTTTCAGTATTGGGTCATGTACAATAGGCCTCGCGAGGGATATGTTTATGACAAAATGTGTGTTTCCAGAAAGGTGTTTAAAGCAAAATTAAAATGGTGTCAAAACAACCAAACACAAATCAAAATGGACATTTTGGGCACGGCCCACAAAAACAAGAAGTTTGGAACTTTCTGGAAGCACACAAAAAAGATGAGCTCTAAGACCCCGACCCCAGTTAGTGTAGAGGGATTAAATGAACCCACACAGATAGCTGAAATGTTTAAGGAACATTTTAGAGTCCCACCTGCTACTGTGCCAACCAACATTGAGTGTGTTGAATGTGATGGAACTGACCATGGTGTGAGGGAGGCAGTTGTGATTCAGGCAAAGGATGTTAGAACTGTTTTGAAGAACATGAGCAAGGGTAAATCGCCTGGCCATGATCACTTAAGTATTGAGCACCTGCAATATGCTGGTGTGCATCTGCCACGTGTTCTGGCAATGTTATTCTCTCTTTGTCTGAGTCATGGCTTCTTGCCTGGCAATATGTTGAAGACTATGGTAGTGCCCATTGTCAAAAGTAAAAATGGTAGTGCTAGTGACAGGTCCAACTATAGGCCAATATCACTGGCCACTATAATAGCTAAGGTCCTGGACAGGCTGCTTGATGTGAGATTAAACACCTGTATTAAGCTTCATGATGCACAGTTTGGGTTCAGACCTGGTCTCTCCACTGAAGCTGCAGTTCTGTGCCTCAAGGAGACTGTCCAGTACTATACGGCCAGAGATACGCCAGTATATGCTGTGTTCTTGGACTTGTCAAAAGCATTTGATCTGGTCCAATATGATTTATTATGGAAAAAGTTAGCAAATGATACTGATTTGCCTAGGGAACATATTGACATTCTCAAGTATTGGTACTCAAACCAACAGAATTATGTAAAATGGTCTGGTGGGGTCTCTGGCATGTATAGGTTGCAGACTGGGGTGAGGCAGGGCGGAATAAGCTCTCCTGTGCTTTTCAACCTGTACATGAATGACTTGATCGTGGAGCTCAGCAGTGCAGGTTGTGGATGCTCTATTGACGGTACTTTTGTCAACAACTTAAGTTATGCTGACGACATGGTGCTTCTGTGCCCCTCGGTCAGTGCTTTGACCAGGCTGATTGGCATCTGTGAGCGATATGCGGTTACCCATGGACTCAGGTATAATACCTCAAAGAGCGAGTTGCTGGTTTTTAAAAGTAAAAACAGGTCCTATAAAATTCCCCCAGTTAGGCTGAATGGCACTCTGCTGAATCAGGTTCAAAGTTTTAAGTACCTGGGGCACTGGGTGACCGAGTCGCTCAAGGATGATATGGATATAGTACGGGAGCGTAGGGCCCTGTGCGTTAGGGCCAATATGCTTGCTCGCAGATTCGCACGATGTACTGCACAGGTTAAAATTACACTTTTTAAAGCCTACTGTAATTCACTGTACACGTGCAGCCTGTGGACGAGCTACACCCAGGGTGCATATACTGCCCTGCGCACTCAATACAACAATGCCTTCAGGATATTGGTGGGGCTGCGCCGCCACTGTAGCGCTTCTGGGATGTTCGCAGAAGCTGGTATTGATAGCTTTGCGGCCATCCTAAGAAACCGCATTGCATCACTGTTAGATCGGGTGCGGGGCAGCTCCAACAGCCTCCTGCAGTGTGTTGCGGCAAGGCTTCACGTGGATAGTGCTATTATGCGGCACTGGACACGTTTCCACCTTGCCAAAGACACACACATTAGTTACGGTTATAAATATGACTGACTAACCGTCTGTTTGTGTACATAATAACTTGCAGTTTTACTAACATAGGATATAAGCTTTATTGTTACTAACATTTTTATGGGCAATGCCTGAAATAAATGATTTTATTTTATTATTATTTTTTTTTACTACCAATTGATAGGTCTTTAGGTTAATTTCAGTACTTCTTTAAATTAAAATCTTGTACCAATAGAACTAACTGTATAATTTATAAACCTTTCTTCACAGAACCAAATAGGTACTAAAAAAAAATATTCGGTACCAGTGTGTACAAGTTCTAACGTACAACATCTCGCAATTTTTAAACATATGTTGCGGAAGCGATATGTATATGACAGATTTCCGATAGCATGTGATAATCGACACCGATTACTTCTCGAAGCCCCACGATGTTCGTAATACAAGCGTCGCTACCAGATATTCACTTTCGCAGAGGCGTAAGTAAAATGTCAATTTCAAATGCCGTTTATTTTTTTTTTCTCGAGGATCTAATAATGTCTAGAGTCTATCATGTTTTATGAAATGTTTTTGAAATTTCGTTACATAGTTGCTTTGAGATTTTTTTTTTAACATCAAACACAACTGTGTTAAGAAGTAAATAGAATCAAAGAATCAATTTCATTTATTCAGTTTAGGCACATAAAAAGCACATTATGAACGTCAAAATTTTACAATTACTTAAGTCAAAAAAATAATAATTAAATAATGTAAAAATAAACCATTGGAAAATGATTAAGATGAATGAGTGAATGATTGAGGAATGAGAATAATCATAGTTATCAATTGATTTCTATATATACATGTAAGCTTTGTATACTGTGTGTACGGAGCCTAATATACGAGAATGTGTACGACGCCTAACATTTATGACGTGACAGCTCCCCGGCGTCGTCCATTTGGTAGAATAAAACTGTCCGTACCGTTATTATTGTATTATACCGATACCGATATTATATGTGATTTATTTTCTCATTTTCTTAAAAAAGTGTTAAGGCTAATGTAGTACAGTGTCGATCTACTAAAATATTGGAAGTAAGAACCTTTAATTGTCGATTTTTCTGTTTTAGGTAAGTAGATCACACCTCAATGTGTAATGTTAATATTTGATCTCAATTAATGTGAGTGTTTAATTTTACAATAACATTAAACTTTTCTGTTTTAGATAAATCAAAATTGTGTGTTATTTACTTCCATACCATCTTACATATTACAAATCGACAATTGTCAGAGTTTGATTGGATAAAAGTAGATCATGGCAAGATTACAATTTGAGGTTGAGCTGGCAGCAGATGAAGATCCGAAGAATACCATCATAATAATAAATCAATAACAAAAGAGAATGGAATAACATATCTCATACCGACATGTTTCCAAGCAGCGAAACGTCACCCTGAATTGACAAAGTTACCGGAGTTTATAAGTTACCGGAGTTTATGAAAATTAAAAGAACATTACTGAAAAGAGGTAATAATAGAAAGGTGTGGATAAATGTGCCAAGTGATGTCCTAGCACTATATGAAGATGATTCTGGAAATATGGTGTTTAATGATTATTTATTACAAGAAATTCAGGTTGCAAGTCAATCTATTACTGATGGAAAATTATTGGAAATTTTAGATAAATTAAGTGATAAATCTAATGTCAACAAAGAAAAACATAATAATTTAAGTAAATTAAATGAAAAATTTGTTTTAAAGAAGTTTGATAACAAGGTCAATAACGCCAGACAATGGTTGCAATGTTTTGAAAGTGAATGCACGAGATTTGATTTAAATGTTGATACAGATAAAATTAGTGCTTTGAAATTCTTTTTGAATGACTCGGAGGGTGACTGGTATGAGTCAATGTTAATTAAACACAGCTTGAGCTCGCAGTGGAAAATTTGGCAAGAGAGTTTTTTAAACACATTTGCAGATAAAAATTGGTCTTCTGTTATGTATGCACTGAGTTTCAAACATATAAATGGCCCTCTGCTGGAATATGCATTGAAAAAGCAGAGATTGTTACTAGAGTATAATAGTGATATAGATACCAGAACTCTCACTGACTTAATTGTCGCAGGATTACCAACTTATATCATAAGTAAACTAGACAGACAAGAGGTGACAGACCCAACTCTTCTTTTTAATGCCTTGCGGATGCATGAAAATCAAAAAAAATATGTACAAAAACATTTTACTGAGAAGAAAAGCTCTACTAAATCAGAAGCAGAATATAAGAAACATACACCTTGTCAAATATGTTACAAGATGGGTAAGAAAAACAGATTTCACTCTGAAGATTCATGCTGGTTCAAAGAAGACAAGAACAGTAAGGACAGCGTTAAACACTGTAAAAACTTGATGTTGGAGATTGATCAACTTGAGGATACAAAAAACTAAATATTCCCCCACTCATAGAAGTAGAGGTTATACTGAATGACACACTGAAATGTACAGGTATTTATGACCCTGGCTCAAATATAACCTTAATAAATTCCAAATTAATAAAAGTAACAAATTTAAAGAAGAATTACTTTGAAAATAAATTCATCACTATTTGTGGTGGGGGAAAAACAACAGGCTTAATAAAAATTAAATGGGAAAATACTTAATATTGAAAATGAAATAAATGCATTTATTTGCAACGATAAAAACTTTACTCATGATTTGCTTTTGGGACTGGATACAATAAAGTGGTTTGGGTTGACCCATGATGGGAATTTAAACATCCAACTGCAGGAAAATGCCAACCCAAGTGCAAATAAATACATAAGCCTTACTGAAGAAAAACTATACAGTAATCAAGAAGTTGAAAGCAGAGAGTGTAAGTCAGAAATATTGAATTATGAAATAAATTTCAATGAGGGCATAGATGTGAATAAATTTGATATAGACACTACTTACTTGGAACATAACCAAAGAATGAATATTATTGCATTATTAAAGGACTATAAACACATATTTGCCAAAAATAAATATGATGTAGGCCAAGTGAAAAATTATGAAGCGTTTATAGACCTACAAGTAGAAAAATATTGCTCAAAAAGACCATATAGATGCTCCTTAGATGATAAAGAAGAAATCGAGAAGCAAATTGGACAATTGCTAAAGAATGACTTAATTGAAGAATCTTATAGCCCATTCGCAGCACCAGTAACATTGGCATTCAAACGGGATGAAGAAAAAAAGTCAAGATTATGCATCGACTTTAGAGATCTTAATAAGATTATTATTCCACAGCCACATCCATTTCCATTAATAGAAGACCTAATGGTAAAAACGATAAACTGTAAGTTTTTTACGACTCTTGATATTAATTCTGCTTTTTGGTCCATACCATTGAGGATCAGCGACAGAGAAAAGACAGGCTTTGTTACACAAGAAGGCCATTATCAGTGGACTTGCCTTCCCCTTGGACTGAAGACATCTCCAGCGATTTTCCAAAGAATCCTTACAAATATAATAAGAAAACATAACCTGTCTAATTTTGTGATGTGCTATATTGACGATATAATGGTATTTTCCAGAACTTTTAATGAGCACATGGACCATTTATCGAAGCTGCTGAATGCAATTGCTAAAGAGGGATTTCGTCTGAAATTAATAAAGTGTAAATTCGCAGCACAGTCTGTAAAGTTCTTGGGACATATGATAAAAGGCAATACAATAACACCTTTGAAAGATAACCTCAGATCTATAGCAGAGTTTGCAGCACCTCAAAACAAGAAACAAATAAGGCAATTCCTAGGTAAAGTAAATTTTTATAATAAATATATTCCTAATGCTACAATAACGCTAGACCCAATACACAATTTACTTAGAAAAAACATCAATTTCGTTTGGTCAGCTGATTGCGAGGAAGCTTTCCAAACAATAAAAAAATATTTATGCTCTGCGCCAATTCTAGCTATTTTCGACCGTGATGCGCAAACTTTTATATACACTGATGCAAGTATAAAAGGAATTGGTGCAATACTAAAACAAAAACAAAAATGTGGAGCAATCAAACCTGTGGCGTACTTTTCAAAGAAGTTGAATGAATGTCAAAAAAAGAAGAAAGCCATATTTTTAGAATGCTTAGCCATAAAAGAAAGTTTAAAATTTTGGCAACACTGGCTAATCGGAATCTCATTCACAATTTATACAGATCACAAGCCGCTAGAAAACTTAAACATAAAAAACAGAACAGATGATGAACTGGGAGACATGACTCACTACCTTTCACAATACAACTTTGTAGTAAAGTACAACCCAGGTAAAAACAATACAGAAGCGGACTGCTTAAGTAGGAATCCTGTGTATGAAAGCCACGAGAATGAGGAAGATAACTTGAAAACGTAAATATTGTGAGGATTGAAGAAATATTGGAGGATCAAAACACAAATCCAAATATAAAGAACAAACATAATTTTATTAAAGAAAATGGTATATATTACAAAAAAACTAAAAAAAAAAAATAGTTTTGTCCGAAGACTACAGTAAAATACTAATAAAAAAAGTACATGAGCATTACTGCCATGTAGGAATAAATCAGATAGAATCAAAAATAAGACCTTTCTACTTTGCACCAAACCTACTGGATAATATAAAGTTGATATGCCGTCAATGTGAAGTTTGTATAAAAAACAAATCACGATTAAATAGAAATTATGGACTCATGTCACAATTGGGGCCAGCAGAAAAACCTTTCCAAATCATGTCCATAGACACAATAGGAGGATTTGGTGGCAACAGGTCTTCCAAAAAGTACCTACACTTGTTAATGGATCATTTCACACGCTATGCTTATATTTTGTGCTCGAAGACACAACTCACTAAAGACTTTATAAAACTGGTAGATCAAGTGATCAAGGACAATGAAGTTGAGATATTACTCTCCGATCAATATCCAGCATTGAACTCAAAAGAGTTTAAAAAATATTTAAAGGACCATTCAGTTAATTTAATTTTTACAGCAGTGGATGCCCCATTTTTAAATGGTCACAACGAGAGGTTGAACCAGACGCTGGTAAATAGGATTCGATGCGCCTTGAATAGCAAAGGAAAAGGAACTGCCTGGACAACTGTGGCAATGGGTTGTGTGAAAGCCTACAACTCAACTAACCACAAAGTGACAGGTTATTCACCTCTATATCTGTTAAGTGGAGAACCAACTGATGTATTACCACTGGACCTAAAAACAAAACAAATGGAACCCGGAAAACTAGAAAAAGATAGACATACAGCATTTATCAGATCACAAAAATCTCATCAAATGAACAAGGCCATTTTTGACAAAAATAGAATTGATTACAAGTTTCAAAAAGGTGATATGGTTTACATAATGGACTGTAATAAGTTAAACAGATCTAAAATGGATGAAATTAGAATTGGTCCTTTTGAGATCGAAGAAATGATATCGGATTCACTATGCAAAATTAATACTGGTAAGAATAAGAGATCTCTGGGACTGTACCACGTGACAAAGCTCATTCCCCAGTTTAATTACTCAAATTAACCCTAGTTAATTTCCAAAGGGGGGGAGATGTAAGCTTTGTATACTGTGTGTACGGAGCCTAATATACGAGAATGTGTACGACGCCTAACATTTATGACGTGACAGCTCCCCGGCGTCGTCCATTTGGTAGAATAAAACTGTCCGTACCGTTATTATTGTATTATACCGATACCGATATTATATGTGATTTATTTTCTCATTTTCTTATAAAAGTGTTAAGGCTAATGTAGTACAGTGTCGATCTACTAAAATATTGGAAGTAAAAACCTTTAATTGTCGATTTTTCTGTTTTAGGTAAGTAGATCACACCTCAATGTGTAATGTTAATATTTGATCTCAATTAATGTGAGTGTTTAATTTTACAATAACATTAAACTTTTCTGTTTTAGATAAATCAAAATTGTGTGTTATTTACTCCCATACCATCTTACATATTACATACATAATTATACATATAATCACTCTTTTATCCCCGGAGATATAGGCAGAGATGAATTAACACCCACATTTCCCATCATTGTATATGGGACCAATCCCACGTAAAAGGCGGTGAGTCTATTGCCGTATTCCCGGCACTATTGTTGACTCGAGTCATGCATCTGAGGCTGAGTCTGGGCAGTATAAATCTGTCGGATGTTAAACAGCCCTATCCTTTAGTCATCTTGTACGGAACCGCATGGGAAGTGATGGGGTGGCCCAAATTCTAATGTAATCAAATGTTCTAAATTTGTATATCAGTGTAGTTATCACATTAACACCATATCGTGATAATATGATGACAATTCATAGGGTAACCAGACAGAAATTGTATTGTTACAAAATTATGATCTATAATAATGATTGATCAATCATACCCTACATTATCAAAAATGATCAAATGTGAAAGTTTGTGGAGATGTTTGAACGTTTGGATCTTTGTTCGTTCAATCAACTGACAAGATTTGAACGAAAGGTACCTACAGGGATAGATTTCGGTTATATTAATTTCACTTACATCTTTTAGTCTTATCCTATTATCTACTCTTGTACAGTGGTTAAAGTACAGCTGAAAAAGAGTATAAGTACCTATTTACATTTTCATACAATTTTATAATATGAAAATGTACATGTAATAAGATTGCTAGATACAAACTAAGCCCATACGTTTTTCTACGTGCTAATAATCCCCACAGATTCCCCCCCGGCTTAGCTGGTGGGAGAGGTTATGTCGGACACGAACCGACTAAAACGTATGGCGTCTATGGGTTGTTTTTGGTTGCCAAAGGTGAGGTTGACAGTTAGATCCCTCGCACCCTGTCTGACCCAGGGCCATCTCTCTCCCCGGTCCCCAACTCATCCCCGGAAATGGGGAGGCCTACAGAGCGCGCTGCCGCCGCAGCCTACTTCTGCTAGGGTGACAGGCGGCTCCACTCGTCACTCCCAGGCCTGCGCTCATGGGAGGTGAGGTCATTCATCGACCACCGTCGCTCAAGTTGCCTAGGTACGTGAGTACTTTGGTTTGCGATCCTCCCTCGCTCCCGCCCCGCCTCCTCCTTCACGAGCATTACTTACTCGCAGAAGGAGGCGGCAGCCGCCCACGCATCTGCGCAGTGAACCATCGCCGCGAGCAAGATTGTGAGCGTGAGAACTCTCACTGCCAGGGCCGTCACCAACTCACGTCTCGGCGTCACCCACGCTGAACACTCGGTGAGCGTGTGCAGACCCTAGTTGTCGCAGTGACGGTACTCGGACCTTGGCTCTTTCTCCATCCGACGCAGATACTTCCCGAAGCAGCCGTGCTCGGTGATAATCTGCGTAACTAAATCTACACTCAAAAAATATTATATCCATTTAAACTTCCTTATAACATTATAATATTAGTTGAAACCGCCATCGCCACATTGCAGTAAGATCTATATAGAACTTAACTTGACGATTCACGTCTAACTAAATTGTACGGAACGTCCTGACGTGACCGGCTGAACCCTTTACTTTGGCGTAATTTAGTGCAAACGTGGGCTTTGAACGGTGAAGCAAAATCGATTTTGAATTCCGATTTTGACAGAGACTTCGTGCTGTCGGAATATCGTTTTCCAATAAAGATAGCGATAAAGGGGCTTATTTATGGATAATCTACGTTGACAGCTTGGAATAGACAGCTAATAAGTTAGGATTTCTTCAGATTTCGAATAATCAGCGGTTGTTTTTAAGTTCTGGTAGTTTTAGTGGAGGCTCTTGGTGATTTTAAATAAAATGTAAATATAATGTTTTGTAATTAAAAAAAAAATTAAATTGGAATTTGGTATATGGGTAGATTATACTCAGAGAAAAGACGGTGGAACCGCGGTCAACAGCTAGTTATTATTATAAATGTGAGGGTTTTGAGAGTTTTTGTTTGAAGAGTTTTTGAACTGTCAGTAGCGATACCAAAAGATTTTCCTGCTTTGTCTTTTACACTGACGGGACAGAAACTCTTGTGCTTACAGGGTTGGCAGCGCGAGTGTGACTCCCTTGGTGTTTACACGTCCATAGGCCACGGTAAGCATTTTCCATCAGGTGGGCCGTGTGCTTGTCGGCCAACCAAGTGGTATAAAAAATAAAAATAAATTACATGAGTGCAACTCCTTTGGCATTGAATACTGTAATAATTAAAAAATATATTTATATTTATTACGTATTTGGGTTTGTGTGTTGTATTATTATTATTTGTTTACTCTTGAATGGAGTAAGTTAAAGGGGACAAAGTAAGTGTGTAATCTCCTATTTAAAAGAAATAAAATCAAAATTGGTTTGTAAGTACATTACCATAAAAGTTCGGGCGTCTTGGAGATACACATGCCTAGGATAATCAGCGGATATTGGAAACTTTTAATCTTCCGGTGGTGAGCTAAATGAAACCAAACTGTGAGGTTTAAGGTTTTATTGTCCACTCCAGTGTGCATTCAGAAATAGATTTAAGGACACATACCAAATATATAATTAGCCTTAAATTAAAATTAAAGTTTTAGAAACTATGTCAATATGATCCTACATCACCAATGCATTTTAAGGTTATTTTGAAGTTATGTTTTAAAGTAAAATTAAAGTAAGCTCACGGCATCCCTCGGCGAGTATAGGTAAACCCAGCAGCGAGAAAGCTCGTAGCAGGCGCAGCTCTCAATTTAAGCCCATGCGGTACAACAATGTTTGAGGTGAAAAGCCCAAACCCTCCATAAGGAAATGCAGATGAAACCGAAGACAAAAAAAAGGCAAAGGAAAGAAAAGACAGTTCCAATTGGAAACCGCCTTAATTCGCTGTAACAATACTAATAGCAAACGAAATCATTATATTTTCAGGTTACGAGCAGAAATAAACTATAATTCCACATGAGGATCGTTGTGAAGACACAAACTATTATCCTTTAGGCAAAAATACTCTCATTTTCATGAGATTTATTAAAATTAAGTTACGAATCCATGAATATCGACCGTCCCGCCGGATCATTAGGAAGAAAGGTGCCTTGACAGCCTTACATCAAAATGTCATTCACTCCGCGTTTCGAAACTTTTCGTTAAAAAATCAGAATTAAAACCGGTGTGACGACGTTCGAAAAGTGCGTCGTTACAATACATCTATAACCACGGTAACCTTTTCCCATCAGAGAGGCTGTGTGCTTATCTTCCACCTAAGTAGTATCTTAATGAAATTTTGTGTAGATTATAGTAGAATCGCATATACATTTAGCCTAAATGTAGATTACAGAACGCAGCTATAATTTATTATGAATGCGGAACAATTACAGAGGGAAAGAGGAAATCAAGTGAGGACAATTTAAAAAAAGTTACATAGAGAAGTACCTATGTATTTTAGATTTCTCATTAACCATTTGCAGCACGCTGCTACTTGCAACTAATCTTAAGCAAGAAGCTAGTAATTAACCGGCCGAGTCAGCCCATTAGTGTTGTGAAAAGTGCCTTCACCCTGTTGAAAATTTCTCACTTAACTACAAACTTTTAACCATAATTTATTAATTCTGTGGTCGAACAAAGTTTTAAGCAAATTAAATCTTCGGTTGAACATAAGTATCTGTTGATATGCCCCCCAAGATAGAACGAATATGAAGACAGATACGAAAACTTTTAAACTATGTCTAACTTATTCTTAACGATCTAAGTTTAATACACAGATGAGTGCTTATTGTCACAATTAACATTTATTCTGTAACTGAACTAGTAGAAGGGGAACGAGTCTTAAGTGACTAACTTGTAGTACTAATTTAAATCTCTGTAAGCCTAACACCAACCTTTGTAATGAACGAGGCTTGTCCAGAAGAAATATAATAATACGTGCTGAAAAATTTCCTAATAATAATTAGAAACTTTTTCCGCAGGCTTTTCTTTGGAAATCTTGATGTAAAAATAAATAAACTAATTAATGAATTGTATGTTATTTCCCAAAAGAATAAAGATTAATTACTATTTAAGGATATAATTATTTTGCAATTTGAATAGAACTGTTATGACTAAATAGCTAGAGAAGGGGCTGAAGAAAAATTTAACAGCTAGAAGGAACGGGATCAAAATTCCAGACAGGTGAAGCTGTTCCTCCAACTCATGGTGGGAACCTATTTTCATGATAATATACATATTATCATGAAAATAGGTTCCTACCATGATATGCCTACAGGCTATGTGCTATTCCAGACGATAATATTATGTCTGAAACTAGATTTTATTTAGATCCATTCAGCTGATAGAGCATGATTGAATAACAAACATCCAGGTAGGCTTTAGGCTAATTATAGAAGTTGGAGCCAAAGGAGGCGAAAATAAACCAATTTCTTTTAATTACTAGTTTTAATTAAAAAAAGACGTGTGGCACTCGGGGACTGCCGCGGTAAAGCTATTGCATAGCATTTTTTATGAACTTATGCAATTATAATAAAAAATAATATAATTTGAATCTGAGTCTGAATCTGAGTCTGAGTCTGAGTCTGAGTCTGAGTCTGAGTCTGAGTCTGAGTCTGAGTCTGAGTCTGAGTCTGAGTCTGAGTCTGAGTCTGAGTCTGAGTCTGAGTCTGAGTCTGAGTCTGAGTCTGAGTCTGAGTCTGAGTCTGAGTCTGAGTCTGAGTCTGAGTCTGAGTCTGAGTCTGAGTCTGAGTCTGAGTATGAGTCTGAGTCTGAGTCTGAGTCTGAGTCTGAGTCTGAGTCTGAGTCTGAGTCTGAGTCTGAGTCTGAGTCTGAGTCTGAGTCTGAGTCTGAGTCTGAGTCTGAGTCTGAGTCTGAGTCTGAGTCTGAGTCTGAGTCTGAGTCTGAGTCTGAGTCTGAGTCTGAGTCTGAGTCTGAGTCTGAGTCTGAGTCTGAGTCTGAGTATTCCAAGAATGATTTCTTCAATTAGCTTAGTCAAACGCAATGCTTTGGATAATTATTGCGACATATTGGTTGCGTGATCGTTCCTGTATGGTAGGATTATTCGGTGTTGCTCAATTGTGTCGATTCAACACCTCGCAGTTTCCATGCACTGTAAAGGTGCGATGCATCATCACGATATTAGGGTTGAAGTACATCGGCTTGTAGGTACGATAGGATTTATATATTTTTGTTTAGGTCAATAAACTTATTTTTACTATTAATTCATTCTAGACTACGTACATTTTATCCAAAACAATAGATTGATATTATAACAAATAAAAACAGGTTACAGAAGAGAGTAAAAAAATACGATTCTCTTCTACAGAAGTGGAATCGTAATTTTTACATTTACTGAAAATTTCATGAATTGATGAGTGAATATTTTACCCTGCTCTGTGATATTTTGACACGTAAAATAAACAAAGTACATTTTTATCCATAAAGTCTGTTCACAACTACATGCTCCTTCTGCATGGAAGATCTTAGTCGCCATGTTGTCCTGAGGAAGTTCATAAACTTTGTTAATGGCTACTTAAACTTTGTTGAGTCGGCTAAGAAAAACATCATGAAAAAATTACATTATAATGTGTTCCTGAGGTGGAATATTATTCGGGGACATCTTGAGTTGTTTTAAAGAAATAACTTTTTGTGTTATGATTTAACGGTTCTGTAAGCTGCTCTTGTATCGGTCATTAAGTTTGGAAAAGAAATTCATTTTGTGGAAGAAGAATAATGTTTTTTTAACATCACTGCGGGACAACTTTTGATTTTTTGTGTTTGAGTAAGAAGTGGTTTTATGTAATTTATTAAAGTCAACTTTACTAAGTTATCAGTAATATTAAAAATAGAAGAATAAAGAAATACGAAAGAAAATTACTGCATGAAATTAGATAGAATTCCTCTCAACCATGAGTAATTTACACATTTAGGAAAAAGTCTTCACAAATAATATTATACATGTGGTGACGGAAAAATAATACAAGTGTCACCACCCCATCTCATCCAACGGGTGTCGTAAGAGGTCACTAACAGAAAAATACGCAGACGATATCACTTCGAGAGAAGGAAAACTCGATATAAAAGCTTGTACCATCCCGTCTGGCCAACGTGGAGATAGTAGGCCAAATCCTCCCAACATTAGAAGAGGCCTATATCCAGCAGCGGACTGTGATGAGCTAGTTGATTGATTGATTTAAGAAAAAATATTAGAAGTAATCGAAATTTTCTTTTTTGCCTGGATTAGTATTTTATTGATGATTAAGGAAAAAGATGATTAATTGCCTGGAAGAAATCACTGTTAGCGATAAGGCCACATATTGTGCATTATAAATAGGTGAAATGAAATAAATATAAATGAATTGTTACCGTGTAATACTTTTGCGGTGTACAATAAAGAATATCTTATCTTACTATGTAGTATTCCCCTTCCCCTACCCCAAACTGAATTGCTTGTGTGAGAAATGGGTTAACCTTGATGGTGTAATGGCCAGGATTCGAACTTGAACCTTTCGCTCTTAGTTTCGATTTCTAAACCTCTAAGCTGCCGATGCTATTCAAAGTAGCTTACAAAATCTGATAATTTAAACAAACCAGTGAAAAGATTATAATACAATTTTGTTTCAAATAACTGCTAGCAAAATGTAGAATATGCAAAATTATGTATCAGGGACATTACAGTAAACCGTCTGCATCCTCTGAATGTACTCGTATGTACCTATGTTTAAAATAACCCTTTAGTCGTCGCTTTGTTCTCGAAGGACGTGTGAATTATTTCTGAGATATCAACATGAAGCTATGAAGGGTACAAAATAGTTTAGACAATGTTCTTAAAAGAGAAGAAAATGGACAGTAAACAATCTCCAATATCAAATCGTACACTACTAAATTCTAAACCATTTACTTGAAGAATTTTTGAACTCCTTAATTACGTGATACATGATCTTTCAAAAATTTTAGACTTTTACTCAGATTTCTTCGTTGTATTGTGATCCTATTCTGTCTTGTATGTTAGCCCATATTTTTTTAG
Organism: Eilema griseolum; assembly: GCA_963662185.1. Lineage (NCBI taxonomy): Eukaryota > Metazoa > Arthropoda > Insecta > Lepidoptera > Erebidae > Eilema > Eilema griseolum. Next base: position 3,948,506 of record OY759235.1, read on the forward strand.
TTCAAAAATATTAATTTGAAGTAGGTAATATGAATTCAGTAAGAATTGGATTGACTCCTTTGAAGAAGAAATTTAGTTACACCCGTCCTTTGAGAGGATAATTCAGTTACATCCTATAATATGTGACTTGAATCTACTAACTTGAATAGTACCTATCTCAAAGAACCCTTACATAATACTCTTTCTAATGAGTGGGAAAACTTTTCGATTTTGGTGCAGAAACATGTCGTTAGATTTATATTGAAACTTGACAAAGCCGGCAATTACGTGTTTGCTATTCATACTGTATAAAGAATAACTCCCTGGGTCGGCCAGGGTGTAAGGGATATGTCAACGGCAGCCAACAACGATCCACAGGTGTTGTGCTTTTTAGTCGGTTCGAGTACGACATAATCTCTCCCACTGGCTCCGGCGGGCATGTTTCGCACATAAAAAAAGAAGTTTAACTTACGGGGGCCACACATCAAAGCAAATTTGCACATTTAAGCACCAAAATGCTTCTTGATGTCTCTTGCCAAGAAGCATTTTTGTTCGTAATTTGCTATGTTCAGCAAATGCTACATTGGTGTGTAACCCCCTTAGTCATTTATTCTCTATATACAAAAAGCATCGGTTTTCAATATAAAAATACAGCTTTTTCATGATTGCATAATAAACTGAACTCTGAATTTAAAATAAAATATATTCAACAACATTCTTACACAACGCTATCTAGACCCTTGGTAAGCATAACTTAACTAGCTTGTGTTATGGAATCTAGAATGCGGATAAACATACTTAAATACTTTTTTTTGGAATTACATAAATATCATATATTATCTTTCTTAACTCATTGTACCATCCACATTTCAAGCAGTCCGTTATATGAAGCAACTTATTTCTCGTTATTTATGCATAGTCTCTGATAAGCTTTGTTAGCCGCAGATTTACTAAATATTAACAACAGAGGCTTCTTAGTGCGCGCTGACTTAACATAAGATTCATTTTCAACATTAATATTCATAATGTTATGTTGTGAAACACTGGCAGTTATACATGTTTAAAGATAATATACTCGGGAAATGAGATTATGTGAGTGCACAGGGTCTTTATTCGTTTCAGGCCCAAGCCAATCTCAACTACAAAACTACGAACGAGTCAGGTTTGTCTTTCAGGGTTCGGAGATGAGATGGCAGTCACGGAAATGTTGACATACAATTCAATTTATCATCATCATTATCATGGAGATGTATTTTTAATCCCCGACACAAAACGACGGGGTGTTTAATAAGTTTGACGTGTCTGTGTGTATGTGTGTCAGACGTCTGTCTGTGGCATCATAGTGTCTGAATGGATGAACCAATTTGGATTTATTTTCTTTATTTGAAAGATGTATTAGTCGGTGTCGATGAGAATTGAGAGAGGAATGTTGAGATGGTTTGGTCATGTTGAGAGAATGAATGAAAGAAGACTAACGAAACAGGTGTATGAGGCGAGTGTGGATGGTACCGTCGGAAGGGGAAGACCTAGGCGCACATACCTGGACCAAATCGGGGAAGTTTTAGAAAAGGGGCAGGTCAGGAGTACTCTAAACCGACGAGCGTGCATGAAGAATGTAATGAGAGTGAATGAAGCGAGAGTAGTATGTCAGGATCGTAGCAAATGGAGATCCGTGATCTCTGCCTACCCCTATGGGAGACAGGCGTGATTTTATGTATGTATGTATGTATTAGTCGGTTGTATTCTTGAATAAAAAAACGATCCAAGATGGCCGCCGCCGCTACAAAATGATGCAGTGCTTATTTTTTCACAACTTCCTCAATATGGATATCATATGAAAGAGCTTGACAAGCAGAAAAAATCATCATAAGGCATGATGAAATTTTGCAATCAAATCAAATTTTTATATCATTTCACAAATTGATCATTTTTTAAACATGTTATTTGGAAAAACAATTACTTTTAATTTCACTTAATAATCACTGGATGCGGAAACCAGGGGATCGGAAAAAATGGCGTACATTGGGAGAGGCCTATGTCCAGCAGTGGACTGTGGTGGGCTAATAGATTGATGGAAGTAAGTACACAAAATAGGATATTTTATTTTCAGCACGAAATCATGAAATATATATTAGGTCAACCGAAACGAAATTACTAGGTAAGGTTATGTTTGAACTGTGACCACAACATACGAGCTCGGCTAGCGAGCGAAGCGAGCGTGCCGCGGTGGCGTCTGGCGAGTGCCAGAACAGAATTTTACTTATTTCTCGAAGTTAATGCAGTGTGTATTTTTTTTAAAATACATAGTATCTATGGAATTAGTACTAGTAGAAACATAATTATTACTTACTAATAAATTTATCTACTAACTTGTTCTAGTCAAATGGACATTTTTGAAATAAAATTTGAACAATTGAAATATTTCCTAAGTAATACATTTGTGACACCTGTATTATATCAAATGATTCTTTTTAAAGTAATGTTGTTTGCGAAATACAAGTTTGTCAAATTATTAGTTTTTCAAATTTTTGTAAAATGATATTTTGTCATACGTTTATTGTTAAATAATAGTGAACCTTGTGTTGTACAAGGTTCACTATTATTTAACCAGCAGAAAAATATAAGATTACCACATCTCTCTTAGTTCGCAAAATCTTTTAAGAAAATTTCGCCAATAACAAACATCTTAAAATTTTAACTTTAATGTATTTATTTTCAAAATCTTAACAGGACTGACTTTGACAAATTTAATAATTCAAAGCCCAAGTCAAAGAAACAGTGACAGAAGGTTCCGTTACAGCTAAAATATTAACGGGAACAGTGTGCAATAAAGATGCGAATTTTCGCGCCTCCCGCCGAAGTTTCAACAACTTTGCATTGGCGTTTTACTCGAGTCAATACACTTTTAAGAGCTGTTTATTTCAGTTTATTATTCTGAGAGTTTTAGTGACATGTTCTAACAAATTAGTTTTGGAGAAAATTGGATTGAAACATTTACACCATGGGTAAACAAGGAATGATTGTATTTCTTCTTCATACAATCATACATACATATACACATATAATCACGCGCATATCCGCTGAGGGTTAGGCAAAGGTGAATACACTCACATTCCACCAATCATTGAATTCGGTCCCACGTAATAGGGGGTGCGCCTATTGTCGTCTTCTGTGCACAATTATTGACTCAAGCCATGCATCATCAAATATAAGTACAGTAGGGTAGATGCGTCCAGCCCAAAAAAAGTCGACATTATGCGCACATTCCGTAGCATCTGGAGCAATTGTGCAAGTGTAGGGTCTAATAGGCATGATAGGAAATCATGATCATGCAGTCAGCAGAGGTGCACGATAGTTTTTTTTTATGTTTGGTCCATCAATTGACTACACAGTTTACTGAACTAAAGTGCAGTCCAAAAGATTACACTTACCACCACTTCCGATACTATTGAGCTTAAAATGGCAACTTAAATAGCATCTATTAAGGCCATTACGGTAGGGCCCACCTTGATGGCCTTAATAGATGCTTTTTCACGCTCCGAGACGGTATGGATTCCACCGTGTGTGAGTGGCACCGCAGGTCAGCACGAGTTGTTCTGGACAGAAAGGGAGAGCGTGGAACCAGTCGAAATTGCTCTTCAGAACACTCACCGTGGTAGAAGCAATAGAATACGGCCAGAGACGCAACGTGTTTACGCAACTGCAAAGGTTCCAAGGTGTTAGTAACTTCAGGATTATCAATGATATAAACTGCACGTTGCTGCAATCTGTCGAGAGCGTCCAAAAGGTATTGTACGAAGTCATTCCAGAGATGAGAATAGTATTCCTCGCCGGAGCAAATTTGTGTCTTGCACAAAAGACACCGTTGCCCCAGTGTGAAAAACTGTTTCACCTTGTTCAGGACTCCGAGTTTGTGTGATGCTGTTTTGATGATGCTCTTAATGTAGGAGGTTCTTGTTGTTGAGTTTGCAGCGAACATCAATTCCTAGTACTGAAGTGCCAGCGCGGCATCGGTGTGTTCTGAAGAGTAGGGTGAGTAAGGAAGGGAGAAGCCTTAGCAGTAAATGCACACGCTTTTCTTGGCATTGAACTTTATCACATTCGGGTTTCGGGAACCAGTCAAGCTTAACGACAAGAAGCTGCCTATTTTCCTCAGAGTCAGGTCGAGACTGTTGTTATCTGCATAGCAATGGGTACTGCCAACAGACAGAATGTCATTTTTATGCAGAAAAAAGAGAGTGGGCGATAACTCTGAAATCCAGTCGTCCCAGAGAACTCGATTGATACGGTCATGCAGGAAGCTGGCAACCTATTTGTGCAGTCGAGCAGGCAGACCGTAGGGCGGAAGCTTGGAAATATATATATATTTCCAAGCTTCCGCCCTACTACGCCCGCCGCCGCCCTACGCTATATATATATATATATTTATATACATTAAAAATCCTTTCATCATGAATTAGCAACACACAGGGGATGTCACGTGTGTGTTACTCGGAGGATTCTACGAGTGAGCTAGGTCATCGTGCTATAAGTTGAGCTCCGGGTGATATTGCGTTGCTGAACGTTGCAAAATCAGTAGTTCCGAAGTAGTTTGCCTGGCGGTGATAGATGGCGCTGATTTTAATGTGTTGTCACCGCAAGAAGTCTTTACAACATTCGTGTAACTTGTGGCGTTTATATTACTTTAATTTTTTTTTTATACCACTTAGTTGGCAGACAAGCACACGGTCCACCTGATGGAAAGTGGTTACCGTGACCTATGGACGTCTGTAACACCAGAGGAGTCACAGTCGCGCTGCCAACCCTGTAAGTACAGAGTTTCTGTGCCGTCAGCAGAAGACAAAACAGGACAAGCCTTTAGTCTTCCCACTGACAGCACAAATTCTCCAGTGAGCTCTGGGTACCCTACTCACCGCTGGGAACACAACACGAAGTTATTATAACCGCGGTATTCTGTAGGGCGTAGGTACTTTCCCAGTCGGACTGCTCAATCGGGCGGAAATACCGCCGTGTCCTACCTCCTTTAAAGTTGCTCCGTCCTAAATTTGTTTCATGAAGATCAAATAGGATTACTTGATAATGTTGTTAGGAAGAGATGTCTAAACAAATATTTTTCTATTTGAAGAGGACAGTGGGAAAATATTTACAGCTTCTCTGTCATTATAGAAAACCAATGTAAACAGAACACTTTTAATAGAAACTCCTAAAATTACTCTTAACCTCCCTATTAGAATTCCTGTGTCTGAGTGAGAGAGCTTCAACTTTATAACTCAATATTGAATTGTAATACTCACAAAGCACAGTACTAAAACGCAAACAACCACAACTGTCTTGTTTCGAGTCGAATGTAAGTGGAGTACTCCGAAACTTGAATCCAATTGGTCTTAATTGGCTAGTGGGAATAGAACTCACATAGAGCTCAATTTTGACTTAATTAGATGACCAATCAGAGGTAAAACGTTAGACGTATTATTGGGATATATTCTAATAGCATACGTACGGGACATTGTATCCAGGATGGTACCTATAAGGAGTACCAAACTGCATGGTAATCCTAAGTGCTTATACCAGATTAGTACTCTACTGTATCATTGTTCTTCGTGCTTATGGCCACAATTAAAATGCATTTCATCAGCGAAAGTTTTTTTTTTTTTCATGTTGGACCTCTTATTTTTTTTTTTTTTCATGTTGGACCTCTTTATTAAAAATTGCGTTGATTTAGGTTGAGAAAAGTGAACATCCAAGACGGGATTTAAACCCGTGACGAGTGCTTTGCAAGAGGGAATACCGGGAATGCCCTGATTAACTGTGTCACGTGGATATTTATTATCTTAGTGTTATATATCTATATTTACCATAAATAAGTGGTTTCCTGCCTGAGTAGCTGCAGATCTTATGGTATTGGTATATTGGTACTTTTTTTAATGTGTTGAAATGAATATTCGGCATGCCGGGGAAACATCATCGGTGCTGCTGTTATTGTTATTTTGTTGTTTTGTTCATTATTATTTCCAATTATCTTTTAAATATGTACATGTATTGTGAGATCCGTTGTTAAAATATATTTTTTGATTTCTTTCTTCCATTACAATGAAACAATGTAGTCATCAAGTTTATTTCTAATATATTCTAAAATAACTAACCTATAATCCATTATTTATTTTTATGTGTTAAATACATAAATAAGTATTAAAACAATCCTTTCATCGACATTTGAACTACAATATTATGAAATAAAAGGGAAAATTCCGGCACAATTTTATTATTCTGTAAAACAAAATATTACTTTACCCATAGGGATTTACCCCGTTTAAAATATAGGCGGAACTGTGTTAAATTCTGACGTTTCGTTGGTACGTACGTAAATCTCACTGCGAACCTCTGGGCTAGGGGCAAATAAAACCGGGGCTAATGGGGCCTTAAAGTTTTCTTTATGCTATCCCCGGGGGTTTGCCCCAGAAATCATATTTCTCGACCTAATAGTTACTGGAGTTATTGTGAATCAGCTACGTTATACGCAGCTTTCCTTCGTACATTGACTTTGAGAAATGAAATTATGTGTGAACTACATAGGTACTTAAATAACCTTGATATATGACAATATGAATGAGAGTATAGTGGTAACGTGTTATTTTCACATTAATTACGTATCTATTTCCATTCATTCTACTCAATATTAAAGCTATCATTACAAGTTAGTCTTAGGATGAGTGACCCCTCCATGGTGAGACTTCTCTGTAGTTTAGGAAGTGTGTTAATTATTTTAGATGTAGGGGTTTTTTATTCAACACCCAAAACAAAAGTTCTAGTAATATATTCCAAACTGCACGAACTATAGGAATATTTTATGTGCATTAAGCCTAGCCCGCAAAAACACACACGTTGAACGCTTAAATCCGTATTTTTCAGAGGATTTACAGGAAACAAGGGCGCTTTTAAACGCATTACACTTTTTTTTCGGAAAAAAACGGAACATTTAAGTCGTCTACAAATCAGTTAATACCATATACATTCATTGGAATTTACGAACAGCGGCTTTTAACTTGCGACGAGTGTTACCACAGCCATAAAATTAGTATTATTGCCGACTGCAATGACACTGCTGTTAAATAAAACCGGAATTATAAATTTAAAGTTTCGTTTGCAATTTTAAAATTTTTGCAAATAATGATATTTTTCTCTTCAACTACAGTACTATAGTACTTCATAACTGTTTTGATTTGGCATAGGAGACATGAGTAAACAAATCATAGCACAATTTGCAGCGTCAATTTTGAACTTAATTAGCTTTATTCTTAATTGATTAAATTCCCATATAAAATTTAAACCTCATTTATTCCTTTAGAGGTTACAACCCGCTAGACAGTAAAAGAATTAGGTGCAGTCCAAAGGATACGAATCCTCACTTCCAATATTATTGAACTTAAAATTACTTTACTTTTACTTGCTTTGACGACCTTAATAGTTGCTTTTCACGCCCTGCTTGAAGAACCCGGGACTGTAATTTAAAAAAACACCAGATACATTTCGCTCTCACGATAGAGTGAGATTATGTATACGAATTTGTACCTCTTCAGTCCATCTGACCTTTTAATGCTGGGCTAAATACACAATACGCACTTCAACTCTAGAGACTTAAGTCATTGTGTACAAAACTACTATACGATCTAGTTTACGTATCAAGATGACTTCAGCCGTTACACGACCACAACTGAACATAAGCTTCTCCGAAGTACTTCTATAATGTTCATTTTTCGTATAAATTATCAAATTAACCGTTACTAATGGCCTTACACACAGTAAAGGGCTGTTAATGTTAATGTAATGGCTTTGTGACTGAGCCAATGTTGGTCGTAAACGGTAGGTAAAGCTTTTATAATGTTCTCAACATTGGATCCAATGGGCCATGCAGTGGTCCAATACGTTCGGCCCAAAGGCACCTAGCTAACAATTCTTAAAGGCATGTCGAGTAAATCTGTACAATTCAAGGTCCATAGTGCCTCTCCGATGGTCTATAAAATGTTTCACTTTATGATACTGAACTCGCACTTATAAAGACAGGGTGTTCTATGTTTTTATTTTATATTCACGTCTGTATATTTTTAAAGGGGCGAAGTTCTTTTGATGTACCTATATTTTGACTATTAGAGTTCCTTTCTTTCTTTCCTAAGTGTCTTACTTAGGAAAGAAAGAAAGGAACTCTAATAGTCAAAAATTGACGTCACAAATAATTATATTAAGCAAATCTCTACAAAAATCTGCTGTCATATTAAATAATACTAAAGAAATTGTTCAAACAATGTTTCCATAAATAAAATATCAGCAAAAGTAACTTATTACATAAAAAGACAATTTCTACTTTTTCCCTATTACGTCATTGTCTTCTAGAACGATATTACGAGGCTAATAAAATAAAAACACTTACAGAAAGACATAACTTACTTAGCAAAGAACTATCTCAATAGCGAGGCATGAAACTTATACACCAATCGGTTTACCAACTTCGCTCAAACAAACGAACGAATAAGGTAAAGAGCAACAATCCTCCCGTAATATAAAACAGCCTGTAATGGCCACTAAAACTTTTCTAATGACCACAATGTCCCGAAACTGTCTCCTGAGAGAGAAGTTTCAGTAAAATATTTATGATTTTTGTCCTGCCATGTTTTTGTAACGTTATTTTATTTGTATAACCTCTTGATATAGTTGAATTTTGCTGCCGTATTGTGCTATTTGCTGCAATGCTGTTTTTTCGGCTATAATGGCACGCGTTAGAATAGGAATAAGCAGTAAAAATTCAGCAAATATTTCACAAGAACGAAATAAAATTTTCAATAAAAAAATATTTTATTTCGTTCATGTTTGTACATTTAGTAAATGATTTTTTGCATGAAGAACACAAGTGCTGTTTCTTGTAGTTTCCTTCAGTATTTTCCACGAAACTAACCGAATCCCTAGCGAAATATGTACACAAAACTACTTAAGAAGTGATTCTGAGAATGTATCCTCTAACAGGACATCCACGAGGGAAACATGTTAGATCAAAAAGTAAATTTCGTCTTTTTGCAGTAAGGTCATTGATCAACCAGTGGTATAATGATACCACTAGTTTCCCAAAACAAAAAGGTAATAACTACCCATGGGTTATTATTGTTAAGACAATAATTAAAACATCCTTGCCTGGACGAGCCTTATCGCTTGAGTACCGTCATTTGTATATTTTTCATAATGTTGTCCGTACATGTACTGTGTAATGTGTTGGTGTACAATAAAGATTATCTTATCTTATCTTAAAAAGGCAAAATAAAAGGACTAAGTCACATCAAATCAAGGCTATAGTAGCAATAAATGTCACGATCAAATAGATGCTATTTCACTGTCAATGTTTCACAATTAGTGTAGATATAAATCTCCCAGCTGAAGGTTTCGAGTGATATCAATTACTTAAAAGAATTGGGTGTACCCTATGTTTTTAGATTGCGAATATAAAAAATTGGAGGGTTTGGTGACGCTCTACAATGATATTATTCCTGTAAATGGTCAACCCTGAAAAGGTCGACCTACGTCTAGGTAGGTTACCCTAGGAACGTATATCGACGTTTACAGAAAGTTTGGTCAAGAGTTCACGTCCTCGTGAATTATGGTACCATCATGAAATAAATTTATAAATATAAGACATTTTCAGTCTTTTATCTATTACATTGAAAATAGTTCGGGGCCAGTCTACAACTCTCAAAATGTCCCTTGGTTTCAATCAATCTCTTTCTATTTTAAAATATTATTAACGCCATTTTCTAAATCTTATTTGTCTATCCTTTCAAATCTTCTAATTATACCTTTGTCTATCTTATTCACTACATCTACACTAAACGTTATGTCATGGTAGACATGACATATCGTTTTCTGGGTCCTTAGTTCCCTCAGTCCATCAACGTCAGTCCTTCTATACTTTCAGACTTCTAGTTTTCACAGTATTTTCATACTTTTGCCGCACCCAACATTCACTACCATGCATAACTTTTAATAAGATTAATGTTATTAAAGTTACAGATTAGGTATACATAAAATGATTGTGTTATCAAAAGAACCTTCTTTTGATACTTATTGTGTTATCAAAAGAACCTTCTTTTGATAACACAAACAGAAAATGAACAAACGTTACTACAATGAAATTAGATAAACCAGATCTTGAAAGGTACAACAGCGTGGGATGTGTTTTGATTTCATATACAAGAAAATTATTTTATCAAGTCCTTTAATTTTGTATTATATATTTAACATTTAAATTCTCCCTATCTTCTAATTTAATCATAATCAAAGATCTTTTATGATTGCATCTAGTTCTAAACATTTTGAATTTTGAATACTGAAATTCTAAACTGAAAGAAATCCTTTGTCCTAATATCATAAATGCGAACATATCTGTATATCTGTTGCTCCTTCTCACCTAAACCATTTAACTGATCTTGAGAGAGAAAGAGATGATTAGACCTTGGGAAAGAATATAGGCTACCTTTTATCGCAAAAAGGGGATAAAGGGATTTTAAAAGAGGATTAAACTTTGTATGAAATATCTTTTTTTTTTTAATAATTTGATGGTTACACACTTACTGACTTCGGAAAGGACAAAGTGTATGTTTGGTCGCTATAACCATCATCCGCGTTAGTTTAATAAATGTTCTGTCTTTCTCCTTTCTAGTTGATTTACATACTATTTAAAAAAAAAAAAAATAACGTTTATTTCAGTAATCTTTTGCATACACTTTGCTGAGATTTCCCAGTGAGTAATCAAAGATACTCGTATTGGGAATGGCTCGCTACTTCCCTTAAAAATACAGTTAGATTACAGAGTTATAGAAAAATATTTATGATACTCGAACATTACTAAACCTTAATTTTATATGCATTACAATTTCAGAGCAAACGGTTGTAACTTAGATGCACATATTGAGTTGAATGTGCGGCGTAACAAGATACAGTATTAGTATTAATGAGAAAACTTGGGAGCCATTTCGCGCAGTAGATACTTACAATCACGTTCTGTGTACGCGAGCAAGTATGGCAAAGAGAGCAAATACGAGAAAGGTGTTAGAGTCAAAGTTAAAGATCATTTTATGCTAAGAATGTAAAAGAAACATATAAAACGTTAAAAACTAAAGTCCTTGAAAAGCCTCCAGCAAAAAAGTAAAAGACTCAACTGGTTTTATTCAGCATATTTTTATACAAATGTTTACTTAATCTAAACCACGGTAGCCTAGTCGTATGGGTAATGGATTGCTGAGACGAGGTCTCGGGTTCGATCCCAGGTTTTACCATGGCACACACCCTCGCCTCCTGCGTAGCGGACACGTTTACTACCGCCACGCCACGGAGTCTGTGGCTAAGAGGAAGAAGAAGCTGTTGCCAGTAGCTTCACCTACATGGAATTTTGATCCAGTTTCTGCAACCCAGATGAACTTATTCCCGGTATAAAAATACGTACCCTATATGATATTCTAGAGTTATACTCCAGACACTAGCCTACCGAACCAGCGAAAGAATCATATTCCAATTATTTATTTATATTACTCATTATTTTTATAATATTTCTTGACAAAATTGTAGAATTTTGACGTTCATATGTGCTCTTTATGTACATTAGCTGAATAAACGAAATTGATTCTTTGAGACAAATTTCTACCAAATCCGATCAGCCATTAGAATGTGATTGAGGAGCAAACATTCAAATATACAAAGATCTTCATAAACTTTGACATTTATAATACTGTTACGTAGTTAATGTTTAAAGAAACTTAAGTTTTCCTTTGACAAATCTATCATCTATTTCCATCAATAGATGCAAATAAACATATTTTAACGGACTTCGACGTGTTTTATTTAGTTTTATTTTATTAAACATCAAATTTCTTGAAATCTCACGACAGAATTAGTTAAAATAGTTTTATTTCAATGTGTTACATTCATTAACTTCCAATTCTGTTGGTACCAACAGAGTTTTTTCTACGTGCGAAAAATACCCACGGATACCCCACCCCCACACACGCCAGAGCTGGTGGGAGAGGATATGTTGGACTCCTACGTACATATATATATAATCAAAAATTGAAAAACTATCTGATGTACACAATTGTAATACGAGAAATAAAAATAAACTAGTTGTACCAAAACTTAGGCTTCACAAGGTTGTTGATTCATTTGTAGGCAGCTGCATAAAAATATTTGATAAAATTCCTCAGGACTTGATTAATATGCCAATAAATAAATTTAAAATAGAAGTGAAAAAAACTTTAATGAGTGAAGGTTACTATAAAGTGGATGAGTACCTTGGTTATGTTAATGCGTGGTCAACATAAGTCTCTTGCTTGCTCGTACAAAATAAATTGTAAACCAAAACTAATTTAAAAAAGAAAAATAATCTAGTTCTAATGTAGTTCGCTGAGTTTCTTGCTGGTATCTTCTCAGTAGAACTAATCTACCGAACCAGCGAAAGAATCATTTTCCAATGGTTTATTTTTACATTATTTAATATTTTTATATTATTTCTTGACATACATAATTGTAAAATTTTGACGTTCATATGTGCTCTTTATGTGTCTAAACTGTATAAATGAAATTGATTCTTTGATTCTTTGATATATAATCAGGCCTTTATCCCTGGAGGGTTACGCAGAGGCGAAATAACACCCACATTTTACCAATCATCGACATTGGTCTCACGTAATAGGGGGTGAGCCTATTCCAGCCTTCTCGGGTGCTATTGTTAACTGAGTCTGAGTCTGGGCTGTATATAAGTATATAAATATAAAATCTTTGATGGTAAACAGTTCTATCCCTTAGTCGCCTTGTACGACAACACATGGGAAGTGATGTGGTGGTGTATTTTTTTTTTTTATACCACTTAGTTGGCAGACAAGCACACGGCCCACCTGATGGAAAGTAGTTACCGTGGCCTATGGACGTCTGTAACACCAGAGGAGTCACAGTCGCGTTGCCAACCCTGTAAGTACAGAGTTTCTGTGCCGTCAGTAGGAGACAAATCAGGACAAGCCTTTAGTCTTCCCACTGACAGCACAATTCTACTCTGTCGGGAACCACGTGACTATGTGGGACTCGAACCGATTAAAACGTCGTGGGTCGCGTCTGTGGGCTTTTTGGGTCTGGCTCTCCTCGGGTATGGGGTCTGCGGAGTCCCCAACTCGTACCGGAAGACGCGCTAGTTACCATAACTTATGAATGCCTCCAATACATTGAAATTAGATTTCGTGTGCTGACAGTTTGTGTACTATCGGCACACGAATTCTAATTTCAAATGGATCCACAAGGTTCAGATGCTAACAAAAGTTGAAAATTCTGTTAGAAACCTCGTAATTTTTTGTTCATAATGTTACTCAATAAGTAAAAAATTCGATTACACTGAACAACCGAATAATACTCGTATTTAGCCGAGGTCTATGTCCAACAGTGGATTGCGGTGGGCTAATTGAGCGATAGATTGAAACCGAAAAATAATTTTCGATTTATACTCTCGTTCTGAATTCTATAGAGTATCACTTTCCAAGTCATTATTTACCTAGTTACTTTTTGCTGAAAACAATCCACCAATCACTCACAATTGTATCCGCACCGCAATATAACCGATCGCTATTCAGTTCAAAGTACGCCTCTCAGGTAGAAATGTATCATTTCAGTATGACTAAGTGCCCTTATTCATCTTGCCCTATTTCTATAGAAACGGGTATTGATTTTGCTAGTTAGCTTTTGCCTATTTACGAACCTATTTCCACTGTATTGTTGAGGTTAGTTTCAGTTATAAGCGTTTTCAGAACTAAAATAGCAGTAAAAAGAAAAGTTAGCAGCTAATATTTTATATGTAACACTAATTATTCGTCTAAAAGTTGTACTGCTTTTTCAAGTTTTAAAATTCCTTTTTGTTTAATCATAAAGGTAGGTACCAACTATTAGAACTTTGATATATATAATTCCTACCATATGTTCTAATATTTATTAGCAGTATTTACATTTTCTGGCTACCCTGTCTTTATATTTGACAGTGCACAGACAAAAGCTAAACAGCTGTTTCTATAAATGAGTGTGAGATGGTTTTGAATGAATTTATACCCTGAAAAAACAGTTTGCTGGAAAAATGTACGTTAAGTCTGGTAAATAATATGGGAGTGTCAGTATAGAGGTGAAGAAATTTGAAATCGTATAAGAAAATGAAGTACTGTGTGCTATGATTCCTATTGAGATTGGCATATCATGGACAAACGAAAATTAAATTATACATCATATTGAAATTAAGCATAAAATATGAAATAAAAAATAAACCAAAAAGTAAATACAAGTTTTTGAACTGACTGAACATTAATTTGATACTGTAATTAAATTCAAAATCATTGAACCAAACGATAATTCTGTAGCTTTCATAAAATACCCTCAGATATTGGTGGAAGCTCTTCGTTGTTTTCAACTTGTTATCTCCGGACTTGTGGTGGATGCGGCAGTAACGCTTGACCGCTCTCATTTGTGCCACTCCATCGAGCGTTGTTGCACCCTCTAGACTAGATATACGTTTTTAGCTAGGTGTGTAAATTGTAAGACTGTAAGAAATATCTCAGGAATTTGAGCAGTATATTGTTTTGTATGAATTATTTTAATTTATCCAGGTAGGACACTTCCCGTCCCTGTTGAGCAGTTCAACTAGGGAAGTATACGCTACAGAATACCGCAGCCATATTATCCTCGTTTTGTGTTTCCTGCGGTGAGTAGGGTAGCCAGAGTTTACTGGAGAGGTTTTGTGCTGTCAATGGAAAGAACAAATGCTTGCCCTGCTTTATCTTCTGCACTGACGGCACAGAAACACTCAATTCTTACAAGAGTCGGCAGCACTCCCTTAATATTGCACACACCCCTAAGCCACGATAATCACATTACATCAAGTGGGCCGTTTGCTTGTCTTTCACCTATATTACATAAAAAGATCCTATTATCATCGATGTTTGTTTTTTATAAACACCTCGTTTTATTCGTATCTTTTATTTATTTGACCTTACATTTATCACAGAAATATACAACAAATCATGTATTTTGAGGCATCATCGTCTAATTATAGAACATCAATATCGCCAGTTGGTTTTGGAGGTCAGATGGCAGTTGCCACACGGAAAATATCGAAATTCAACCGTATCTTAGTCAGACAGCAAAGGCAACCCCAACTGAATTGGGGATAGACTCAGATTATGATGAAAATGATTTTGATGTGTCGGTAGCTTAATGTTAAGAAGTCACGTTACGATCAAGAGGTCCCGGGTAAAAACCCTAGCCATTTACTACCGATGCAAAGTCGCTTTTAACACAAGATATTCTAACTTCTTACGTATGCATGAAATTATAAAGTATTTAATATGTTAACTATGCAAAGACATCGCCCAAATACGGATATTTTTGAAATAGGGAGGGCTCAGTGGTCAGAGAATTCCGCCTGTAAGAGAAAGATCATTGCTCCTTAACCAAAAATTTTTTTCCTACCTGAACCGATTCTTACTTATAGATACTTATATAAGTCCTACAACGAATCCAGCAGTAAAATACAATCAGTCAATAACAGCTATTTGTTAGTATGACAAACTGTTAACACTTTGATGGACAGAGCTATCATGGCCGTCGCCTGTGGGCTTTATCGAGTGACAGAGCGGACAAATAAGTCCGAGTTAATCTTCGGCTTGTGAGCAAAGCTGTTAGGCCAGACATTTGGTTTAGGTACATTTGATATAGAAATGCGTTTCCTAATATTATTTGATAATTCTTCATAATATTTGATTGTATCCGTTTGAAAACTTTAAATTTGATCAATATGAATTCATTATGTACCTTACTTCTCGTGAAAAGAGCTGCTATATTAGTTATAGTACAAGAAGTATTGGATTTGTCAGAATTGTACAATACATTTTTCGTACGAATTGGTGTTTATTAAATTACCTAACCCTCTAGGGATAAAGATATGATTGCATATATGTGTGTATGTGTATGTTTTCATGGGAAATTCGAGTACTACAATAATAATAAAATTTAAATATCGATTTAAATCGGAGAAAATGAATTGCTTTAAAATTTCTTTTGGTATATCATTTTCGAGTTTTAAAATGCTATAAATATATAAAATAAATATGCAAAGAAAAATTTTACGTCATATAAAATGTTAAAAATAATATATCAATTCACAAAGAATTTTGAAAAGAAAAACATACAAACTTGACAAAGAAGACTTCTAAAATACAGAAACTAAAGTGAAGTTCTACATGCACGCGGGTGTCTTGTACTCAACTTATGGCAAGTTTCAGCATAAAGAACTTGCTAAAAACGTTGGTGAAGTGGACGCCTTAAAAATTCAAACCAGCGAGAGTGATACTCTTGCGGTATGTGCTTATAAAACTTAGATGTGGTAAATTCAACAGTTGAAATCATAAGCGATTATGGTTATTATTTTATATCATTCAAACTAAAGTACAAATTATTAAAATGAACAAAGTGGTGGTTGAATACGTAATGAAGTAACCATTATGTGACCATGAAGTATCTAACGTTATAGGCTCTGATATAGATTTAAGACCATAAAGAGTAGGAGAATGGACCACAAGTTTCAAAATGGAGGCTTTGAATTCAACCTAGACTAACGATGACACTGATGATAGAAACTAATAAATTTAAAATCAGTATGAAATTTATTCGTGTGCTTACGGAGAAAGAATACAAGTATCACCACCCCTTTTCTCCCGACGGGTGTTGTTAGATACGTTTAACGGAAAAATACTCAGACGATATCACTGCGAGAGAAGGTAAACTCGAAATAAAACCCTGTAACGACCCGTTTCAACAGCGTGGAATCAGTAGCCCATAGCCTCCCAACATTGGGAGAGGCCTATGTCCAGTAGTGCAATGGGCTGATTGATTGATTGATATGAAATCAACAGCAAACCCCAAAATGCGTTTGTAATAAGATATTTATTTTCTAACTTCAAATCAAGGGTTATATATCAGCTATGATGCCGTATCCAAGCTACAGATTTATTATAGCTCTGTGACTACAAGTCACGTACACTTTATCACGTCAAAACTTTTCACTTTCCACATGCGATTGACTAACACAGATAATTGATACTCCTCTCGAGTTTCTCAACACCAGGTTCACGTTCAAGTTGTTTATAGAATTAGTATTCTATCAAGATGAGTTACGATTGACTACGTTTGAACACTGATAAATTTCATCTCCACAAACTTAGTGGCAAAATACGAACTTTTTGATATTATTGGTCAGTTTCCTGAGAGTTTCAGTTGATTTAACTGAATGCTGTTTTGGAAGAAGTTTAAAATGTTGCTGTCATGGCGTGTAGAACTGACAACTGTTCGAAGTTTGTTAACTTTTAGTAGATTTCATTTTGGTACTTTTACATTTTGGTTTGAAGACATTATTGTTATTTTCATGTTCATTATCTAGAGATATAGTGTATTTTCGGTTGCTCAGCGGTTCGTGAGCACAATCTAGTATCTAACTAGGCCGTAATACTGGATGGAATCGAATTAGATTTGTTGTTTTTTGTGTTGTTGTTTTGAATGGTCAATCGGAACGCAGTATTGAAACAGTAATTGGTTATTCTGATATTTCCCAGTATTATATAGAAAACGTGCCTCAAACAAAGCAAGCAGCAAAAGATGATATTAGTATTTTAGAAACAGACAAAAAATCTAAACACCGTCCTTTCTGACCCTAAATCATCATTGAGTAATACAATGCAAATAAATCCCAAATTGTACAAACGTAGCTATTTTTCCGGTTATTAAACCCCAAGGCACAATTTTCTTCTGATTAACATGGCCTTTTATTATATACCTAATGTTAGCACGTTTATTCAAACCTATTTCAGTCCATTGTAACGTAAATCCCGCCGGCGATATTACTTCTCTAAATATAGGCAGCGCCATCACTTGAGACGTTCCGATTTAATTTATTTTTCAAATAAAACTAATGCAATTTATCTATATATATCGAACCTGGTTCGTACTTCTTTTCCTTTTCGTGCTGCATGATAAATAATTGAAATACTTTTCTGAAACTGACGGTTTCAACATTTTAAACTACAGCGGGTGTAGTTAATTTACGTCAAATAAAAAAATATTAATAGGTATTCAATCATCAATCAATAAATCGGCTCACCGCAATCTACTGCTGGACATAGGCCTCTCCCAATGAGAGCCATTTCGTCCGATCCTCCGCCTTCCGCATCCAGTCCGTCCCAGTCATCATTTTTAGGTCGTCAGTCCATCTGGCTAGGGGATATCCTTCCGTTTGCCTTCTTGCGGTCTCCATTCTAGGACTCGTTTGCTCCAGTGGTCATTGGTCCTTCGACAGACGTGGGCAGTCCACGGCCACTTCAGCTTGCTTATTCTGTTTTGTTATTATGTCGGTAACTTAAGTTCTTTGTCGAGTAATCCCGTTTCGAATTCTATCCTTCAGAAAAACTCCAAGCGTAGCTCGCTCCATAGCCCGCTGCATGACTTTTAGGTTATGAACTAGCCCCACCATAAGTGTCTACGTTTCGGCACTGTGAGTCATAATTCAATGTTCTTTTTTTATATAGGTCACGTTAACTAGATTTCTAGGTAAACTGAAGGCAATGTCTCAGAAAAGCGGGTCACCATTATTTACATATACTATGTGACAATGGTGACACTCAGCTTGACGGTTTCATCATATGCTTTTTCACGCCCGCTTGAAGGACCCTGGATTGTAGGAAGAAGGACACATGTGATCTGGTAATGAGTTCCAGGCCTTAATGGTGCGACAATGGAAAGAGTCACCGAATCGCCTGGAATCCTTGATTGAAATACTTATAGGACAACATAAGTAGTAGGTAGTATAACTTATTGACGTCAATTCTACTTAACCTAATTTTACCACTACTTCCTAGGCGAAAATACACTAATAATACTCTTAAAAGCCTTCAATGAGTAACAAATTATTATAACACTAACTATCCATGCTCCAACGGCAGCTGGTGGAAACTGACTAAAGTTGGATCATTTTCAAACATTTTTGGTATTACACAAAGCGTTGTGTATGAATTATAGCTCTTTGGGGAATTTGTTTCGTGTTCAAAACAGAGCCTATTAGCCCAACGAGTTGGATCCGAGGCTTTTATTGAGCTATTACGTAAATTAACAGTATGTGTGACCTTTGGAGCACATTATAAACGGATGGGGATATCCTTTAATTTTCATTATCATTATGTAGTTGGTCATTTGGATTAATTGGTAAAAAGGTTTTATTCGGTAATGGGTTAGCGTATTAACGAAAGGGGAAATGTGTTTTGAATACGTTAAAAAGGAAACTTTTTGTTTCAGAGCACATATTACATTATGTTGTTGGAAGGAGGCCTTGACTCACTCATACACAGGTCCGAGATGCTACCCTTTATTGCAGCACAAATAAAATCTCCTGGGATATGGAGTACAACCACCGGAGTCACCCAGCGGTTATGTCGAACTTGAACTGACTAAAACCGCTGATCTTATCTAAGACATATTTCTTCCACCTCGAATGATTCAGGACCATTATCGGTTTTAATATAGTTCCCTCGAGTATGGCAAATTTAACATTCTCGTCTTATTTCTGAAAAATGCCATATACGGTGCAAATAATTCCAATACGGTGTCGTACAAGGCGACTAAGTGATAGGGCTGTTTAACATCAGACAGATATATACAGCCCAGACTCAGCCTCAGATGCATGACTTGAGTCAACAATAGAGCCCAAAAGACGACAATAGGGACTGAATATAATAATTGGTGAAAGTTAATTCACCTCTCTCTAACCCTTCGGGAATAGCGGCGTGATTATATGTATGCAAGTAAACCAGATGATTTGGAATCATTTCTCTGTGCTCTACCATAAAGACTTAATAACACACGTGTTATAAGGTCTATAGTCTTACCACATTTAGACCCCTCCATGAATCGTAGGCCATCAGTCCCAGTTGGCATACAAATATTTAGCGTTACTAATAGTAGGAGTCCTAAAAAGTTCGATAACTTGATCTAACTACAGAACCTCGATATCATCAAATCAAATCAGTTCATTTGCATAAGAGAGGTACATAAAGGTGGTTTCATTTACAATAACGTGCAAGTGCTCTGCTTATTATCTCGATAACTGTGCAAATTTTATATTTGAAGATACATTGACAAGTGTTAAAATATCTAAAGAACTCGTTACATCGAATTTAACTTGTAATAGGTATCGAATAAATAATAATGTCATTGTATATAGTTAATAACGTCAGATATGCAATTAATATAATGTCAAGTATCTACCTTAAGAAATATACAGTTATAATATCAATAATAATAAATTAATAGATAGTACTAGCCGGTAGCCTAGTGGTACGGGTAATGGACTGCTGAGACGAGGTCTCGGGTTGGATCCCAGGTTTACCATGAGACACACCAATGACTTTTCGATGCTTTTCGAAGTTATGTGAGTATTTATCGCAGGTTTGTGGCCGGTTAATGGCAATAGGCTCGCCATTACATTGGGACCTAAACATAAACTGGCGAAATGTGGGTGCTAGCACGTCTGCCGGCCCCTTCGGGGATATAGGCGTGAGTTTATGTTACACCATTTATCCTCTAAGTATTCACGCAATGAATATATGAGTCATATTGCAGTGACTTCACAATTTACCGTTTTATTAAACTGAAAGTCGATCCCAGTTAAACAGATACTCGAAACATATTGATACCCTTTTAAAATGCGCCTGTATATCTAATAAGTATATATATCATTGAATTTGTAAGTAGAGTCTATAGGCGGACTCGATCGGTCAAGTACCATTTTTTCCTTTGTCTCATTCACATTAAAGCCTCTTGGTTTTTAGGAAACTAATTTTTATCATCCACGTTTGACTTCCAACAAAATGATAAGTCGTACGTTAACCTCGTAATATTATCTTAATAAAAGATTTGAGGCCGTCGAAAAGTATTAGATTCAAAACCCTCGAGCTTAAGATCTTTTGTATATTTTATTACAATATTACATACATATATCACACAGAGGTTGATGATATGCCATAATTTCGCAAGTTACATTTGGTCGCATGTAATAGGGCGCGAGCCTATTGCTGTAATAGGGTAGACACCAAGAATCAGTTTCGACTGTCTTGTAACTAAAAATAGTTGATAGTAGGAGGAGATTATTCCACACAAATGGTACTACACTAGACCTTAGATATCCTTCAGTTGACTTATACGACTTACCCAGGAAGATATATAGCTGGAGCATTATTTGTCTTTCTTGCATACGCGGGGCAGCAGGTATTATAATTAAATGAAATTTTAAAGCATTTAATACTAAACTATTCAAATCGATTAAGTTTTCCCAAGCGCCTACAATAGGAAGTTCTTCAAGAGGGGCATCAGAAGGTTTCTTCATGATCGGTAGCGCGATTGTGATACCCCTGGTGTTGCATACGTCCATAGGCCACGGTAACCGCTTCCCATCAGGTGGGCTGTGTGCTTGTCTGCCAACTAAGTGGTATAAAAAAAATTGAAAAAATTTAATCAGTCTAGGCGGGATTAGAACCCCGAATCGTTAAAAAGGTGCTCGTCCTATAAGGTATTATAAAATCACAAAGAGACCAAATATACTGAATTATATTATGCTTAGTTAAATCTAAGTTTAGGTAGGACCTGAAAATTTGTTGTGGGGCGTAAATAGAATTTGCAGTAGATGTCACAAACGCAACCTTAGAATGACTTTACTTCTCTCAAAAACTTCAAAATACAATTCAACCTCTGCGATTTTATTAACAACTCAAAAACTTTTTGCCATTACAAAACATGAGGATAAAAAAATCGCCCAAAGCTGTCCAAACTAAGTGGGCTAATTTGAAAACAAGCAAGGGCCGGCAGGTACCTGTTTCTTTGGCAACTCCTATTCAATCGCTTTTTTAGAAATTTACAAAGTAGAATTGAGCAGTCATTAAAACTTTTTATGAGGTTCATTTTAAGGACGATACGTACTACTTTGAGTACGCTCCAGGCTTTAAACGGTGTAGGTATACATCTCTGTACATATATTTGTCTAAAAAGAATACGAAATACTAGGGCAGGGGTTATCGACTAACTCTTGCAACGCTACTTTATACTGTGGAAATGAAAAACCCTGTTTTAGATAGATTTAAAAAAACATATGAAAATTTTCTATGAAATTTTTGCAAAATCTTAAAAATAAAATCAGGTACATCCAGTAAAACCTTTTAAAGATGGACAAAATCATATCTATATTCCACATTTTGTGAACTCGACCTCGTAATTTGTGAAGCCTAATAGGTTATTACCAAACGTAAATAAAAATCTAGACTGAGTTGAGAGCTAGAACTGAGTACTTTTAGCCAAATTAATATACTGGCTAACTTACTATTGACACAAAAAAGTATTGAATGAAATTATGAAGCATTTAGTATGCAAACTATTCAAATCGATAAAGAACGAAAAAATTGAAACGATCCAGGCGGGATCGAAACCGTGATCTTTCCCTTACAGTGGGAACACTCTGACCACCAAACCTATTCGAAACCGATCCGGTTCGAAAAGCGCCTGGACCGTTTCAATTTTTTCTATCTTAATGGGAAAAAAGTAATTAAGCTTAACATAGAATATTTCTAAAAACAATTCAACTATATCCAACATTGCCACCATGTTGGATGACACGACTTTTAGAATTGCAGCCTGTCTTCGTTTGGGTGCTCCCTGTGTTTCTCCTCATCGATGTCACTGTGGTGAGGCAGTCGACAGCCTTGGGCATCACGGCCTATCATGCGGCAGGAGCGCAGGCCGCATGTCACGTCATGCACATTTAAATGACATTATCCGCCGGGCTCTTGTCACCGCTGGTATTCCAACTATACTTGAACCAGTTGGCTTGGTGCGCAACGATGGCAAGAGACCGGACGGTATGTCTTTGGTGCCTTGGAAGATGGGTAGGCCTTTGGTGTGGGACGCAACATGCGTCGACACCCTTGTCCCTTCCCATCTTCCAAGTACGACGGATTGCGCTTGTACTGCTGCGGCATCTGCTGAGACCCTCAATCGGCGAAAATATGATAACATTACAAACAATTACATATTTGAGCCGTTTGGGGTTGAAACGCTGGGTTCGTGGGGTCCGAACGCACGGTCGCTATACAAAGAAATAGCAAAACGACTGGTCGATGCTTCGCGTGACCAAAGGGCTGGCCTCTTTTTCGCTCAACGGATTGGCATTGCCATCCAACGGGGCAATGCCGCCAGCCTTTTGGGCACATTACCAGTCGACATCGATGGGGAGGAATTCTTCGATGCTTAATTTGATCCTTTTGTATCCTATTTTATATTCTTGTAAATATTAGTTTATATCTCATTTTTTAGTTTACATGTAAGTAATTAATATATTTACTTATTAAATATAATATTATTGAATATTGAATACTATATACAATAACGTTAGCTGTAGAACGTTAGTATGAACTAGGGATATAACATCATATTTTTTGCAGTATTGTATGACATATTCCTGAACTAACATCAGTGGCAGTTAGAAATTACTATCATAACGAAGACCACCATTAGACCACAGCAATTCTACTAAAAGCCACGCTACCAACATAATAAAAAATGCGTTGACGCGGCTGACAAAGTGCAGCCGCATCGCGTGTCCGGAGACAAAGTATGTCATTAGAGCTTGCACCACTTGTTACTGGACAATGTGGGTATTAGTCCTTGTAAGTATACCTATGTAGGTATGTGGTGCTATACCTACGAAAAATATGTAATTCAAGATAAATCACAAAAGTTTTGCCAAGCGGCTAAGAATAGATAGACCGTTCAGTAACTTCTGGGCAGTTATTAGACTTGAGCAGCCTATAACATGATCACGCGTTTTCGTATAACCTGACATATTTAAGTTGCTTTGGTTTATGTCAGTTCTATCTTATATGTTGATCTCTGTTTAAAACTTGTCAAGTAAAATAATGTGCCAGGTATGTTGAAATGCCGCGTGGTTCCCGGCAGAGTAGAATTTGGACCACCCCATCTCTTCCCATGTGGTGTCGTACAAGGCGACTAAAGGATAGGGTTGTTTAACAACACACATATATATACAGCCCAGACTCAGCCTCAGTTGCATGGCTCGAGTCAACAATAGTGCCCGAAATACGGCAATAGGCTCACCCCCTATTACGTGGATCCGAATACATTTTTTAGTGAAATGTGGGTGATAATTCACTTCTGCCTAACCCTCCGGGGATAAAGGCGTGATTATATGTATGAATGTATGTATGTTGAAATAAGAAGGATGAGTCCACTAAAACTCCTTAGAATGTCGCTAATCTCTTACTTACCATGACCAATCATATCAATCAGTGATGACATCTTGGACAATTTTCAATCAGAGAATCAGGGTATTTACTGTGGGTAACCAATTTAGGTTATGAAATATATTAAAAAACTGTAAATTTCTTAAATATTCAATGTAGTATGCTAAATATTCGGATGCTTAAGAAATGGCTCAGGTAGCTTAGTGGTCAAAGCATTCCCTCTGTGAGGGATGAGTCACGGGTTCAAGTCCCGTCTTGTCCCGTCCATTCTAAATTGATTTGAGTAGTTAATAACCCTATTCCTGAGGCCAGTACTATAACAGCTTAACTCGTATTAATACTTTTCAGATCACGACCAGTTTGATCCTAGTCAGTCAATAAACGTCTAGATTAATGGAATAAGAAAGAAAGAAAGAAAGAAAGAAAGAAAGAAAAATATTTTATTCAGGCCCCCACACAGCGGGCACCCCACCAAATACAAACAGGCATTACTACAGTTAACAGGTAGGTACATCAAATCAAAAAACAAAAATTAAAAAAATCAAAAAAAACAGTACATTAAAATTAAACTACGGGTGCAACACTATGCGAGCCCAAATAGGGCCCCATCTCAGCATTGAAAGCTGCGCACACCCTTCGTTGGGTATGCACAGCGCTGGTTTTCAGATAAGGCCACTAGGCAGCGCTGACGCCACGCACTATACCATATATACAGTACATTTTACATCCACACTTGTATTATCCCACACTCCCACGAACGTTACGAGCGTAAAGGACTTACTACCCACGTTTTAAGTCGCTCTCGTTTTAAGTTGTACAAGTCCTGGTTCAAGGAGATTGTATAGGCACTCCATTTGTAAGCCAGTCCTGCAGTACAATACAATGATTCATTTCTTTTAGAGGATATTTTCTTTGTTACATTGTGTCTAATTACACTGTATTTATCAAGCTTCCCTTTGCCTCTGACATACCTTATTAACCGACAGTAATCTGTAAAAAGAAAAGAATGCCTTATTCTATCAAAGAGCATGGAGATGCAGTTTTCATTTAGCTACGAAAATTATTCTTCGAATTTACGAGCAAGTAACGTAACAGTTGCTTAATAATACTGTTGAAATGTAAAAAAAAATTTGTTGAAACTTTTTGTGAAAGTTATTGACAGAAGTTGCTGAGCACTGAAATATTTAGAACACTTTTGTTGCATTGCAATATTATGAATAAGTTTAACCGATGTATTAGTAGTATGTAGATTACACAATATACTTGCGGCTTGCGGCTAGATTACACTAATGTACAAACTGCTCGTGTCTCTGGTACTAAAAACTATGGCGGAGTCCAAATATGAGACTTTTGAAGCCATGGGTGTCACCGGACCATGGGAGAAACCGCGACAGACTTCACATAAAAAAAGTCCCCACGGATACAGCCGGTGGTAGAGGTTATGTCGGACTCGAACCGACTAAAACGCACGCCGCCTGTGGGGCGTTTCTTGGTTGCCGAAAGTGAGGTTGACAGGCATATCCCTCGCACCCCGGCCGACCCAGGGCCATCTCTTACAATTTGGCCCTCTTCTCGGGTGTGGGGACTACATAGTCCCCAACTCCTCCCCGGAAACGGGAGGCGCGCCTGCTTCTGCCAGGGTGGCAGGTGGCTCCACCATGTATTCGATATTTCAACTTTTGTAAAAACGAAAATTAAAAATTGCTTACAACAAATCTCAGATCGAAAAAGCCGGCAACAATCCTAAAGAGGTTTTTAAAGTAAATAGAGAGTTAACAAACGCACGATGAATTAAAACCAGTCCGAAATAACTTCTCACTATATCTAACAACCCATTATCCGCCACAAATATTGCCAACAGCTTTATTAAAAACGTGGGGAGTGAAAAGATCCAGATGTCCACCTCTTCTTGCGCAAGTGCTAATCTTCCTTCACCATCCTCACCAACTTCTTCAAATTCAAATTCCCTGGTGCTTCTGGAGGTGAGCGAAACTAAAATCGAAACGATTATAATGCAGATATGCGCTGATACTGCATCGGGATGAGCCGGATTCCGATACAAGTTCTCAAAATGTGCCATCGTGATTTATTCCCCTCAATAACACATATTTGTAACCTAGCCGTTAATAAAGGAGTTTTCCCAGACGCTTTCAAAAAATCAAGGATCACCCGATTTACGATAGTGGTAATAGAGACTGCAAATAATGCTTGAAACGGAGGTGGGGGAACGGGGCCAGAGGAGACTTAGGTCCATTCCATCACGCATAGCCCGCAATGCGCGAATGCAACTCTGGCAATTGAGGTCATTACATAACCTTCGTCCTTCAAGAGCGCAGGCCACAGGTGGCGTCACCTTTCACTCTAGCAGAAGCAGGCCAGAAGGTGTAAGTACTAACTTAATGACTTTTTATGATTCTTCTACTTTTAATCCTCTAAAATTAGCAGCCTGCATAATTTTCGAAGTAATTTTATTTATTTATTAGACAATACACACAAGACACGGATATCTCAAAGAATCAATTTGCGAGAAATAAGTAAACATTATAATTGCACTGTAGCTGTAGTAAAATGCTTAGCATTCCCCTCAAACTTAAGTATGGTATTTATCGGCTTTAGACTTGAAATGTAGACATAGTTTTGGTCGGAGCCTTAGGATAGATTGAGGGAGTTGCAGGTTAGGGGACGTAAGTTCTATAGCAACTTGTTTACTGGAGTTAATTTCAATGGAACGTCTATTGACTTCAGCTTAGATGTTCGTTTAGATGTATTGTATTCGAAATAACAACAGTTTTGAAAAAAAAAATGTATTTTAGGAAAGAAATTTAGATTCAAACTTCTACTGACTTCAAGAATGCAGATGAATTTTTCGTAAATAAATGCATATTATAATAAATTAAATTCATAATCGTCATTAACATTATCACTCTACAAATGACATGGTATAAAAATACTTAATATTTTAGATCAAATTAAAAAATTGTAATGAAACTGTACAATAGCAAATTCTCCCTCTCTCCAAACATGGTGTTGTGCCCGACAGGGTCCATAATTGTAACTTAATCTTAATCTGACATCTGTATCACATTATAGAACGCAATAAAGATAGATAGATACAAGTATGTGTATTCACCGCTAAGAAAACCCCATTCATTGTAGCGCCGCAATTCCTGGGCACACCGCTTACCATCTCCTCGAGCATCGGGATCCTTGGTGTCAATATCTCCAGTGACGTCCAATACCGAAGTCATTTGCAGGACAAGGTTAAGTTGGCATCAAGAAAACTCGGGGTGCTCAACAGGGCGAAGCAGTACTTCACTGCAGGGCAGCAACTCCTTCTTTATAAAGCACAGGTCCGGCCTCACATGGAGTACTGCTGTTACCTTTTTGCTGGAGCACCTGCATACCAGCTTGACCCTTTCGACTCGTTGCAAAGACGGGCATTGAGGCTGGTTGACAATCCCATACTCACAGGTAGAGTGGAACCTCTTAGCCTTAGGAGAGATTTTGCCTCACTGTGTGTGTTCTACCGCCTATACAATGGTTTGTGCTCAGATGAATTGTTTGACATGATGCCCGTAGCTACATTCTATCATCGCACCTCTCGCCATAGGCAGGGAATTCATCCTTACACATTGCGACCTGAGACGGTGCGCACTGTGCGGTATGAAAGAAACTTCATCCCACGCCCACTCAAACTGTGGAATGACCTCCCTGCTGCGGTTTTTCCAAGCGCCTACAATATGGGGATCTTCAAGAGAGGCATCAGAAGGTTTCTTCATGGTCGACAACGCGAGTGTGACACCCCTGGTGTTGCATACATCCATAGGCCACGGTAATCGCTTCCCATCAGGTGGGCCGTGTGCTTGTCTGCCAACTAAGTGGTATAAAAAAAATAAATAGATAATTCTTTATTGTACACCAATAGATTACAGTACTTGTAGTAAATGTATTGAATATTGAGCTCTGCCCAGACCAATGCAAATATAAAAAGTCATGCATACAAATATTTGCCCTTAGCGGGAATCAAACGCGCGACATCAGATTCAAATAGTTCTGAAAAAATTAAAACATAATGTGTACATACATTCAAAATTCTTATTTGGTTTCAATACATTTACTATCATTCTCACATCTAATTTTACCGAAAACATTTTTAACCTTAAATACAGAAGAACCAGAAAGCGGACCCCGAGCTTCAAGGTAAAGGCCTCGGAGCCCGGGAGAACGCAGAGAAGGTGAAGATGATAGAAAAGCTCTAAAAGTTTCAACCAAAAGAGTGCTCTGCCTAGCAGACTCATTTTTCAGTTTACATTTTGAACTCGCCTGTTGCATAAGTAGGTACTTAGTTTTTGTGAGCACTCAGTGTCCACTTATGCTAGTACGAATTTACGATTTTTTACTCGGTAAAGCCATGTTTTTTTTCAACCAAAAATGTATTTTCTAGACAGGAACCCTTTGACTTAACAAATACTTTTGGTGCTTAGAATGCTGCGTGTGCGGATTCGATTCCCGCTCAGGATAAATATTTGTATGCATGAATATGCATTTTTGCATTGGTCTGGGTGTTTCTATGTAAAATTATGAAAAGTATCTAAGTATGTATACAAGCTAGTTAAGCTATGCTTACCACGGTTCTAGATAGCGTTGTGTGAGATTCTGTGGAATATTGATAAAAAATCCTTCCTAATTTTAATCCACTTATATTTTTACGATCTCTGAAATTGCTTACCATCATGTGGGCCATGTGAGATAGAAATATCTTGTCCAAATTATTTTGGGACTGCATGATGACCTTTCCATATTTTCTTGACACAGCAAGCATTTCTTTTCTTAATCCTAACACCTAATACCAAAATTACGTTGTATTTATAATAAAATATAAGGTATTAGTATATATTATTATTGTTATAACAATCAGTAAAGAACATTTCCCAGTACTTACATATAACAGAGACGAGCAAAACATTGCAAATTCGTCTTGTCATTTCCAGGCTAAATGTAAGTCGACATTTTCAAGACTAAGGAGCAACTGTTCTTGTCGGTAATACAGATGCAAATCTACTCTGCCCAAAGGAATATTTAGCGAAGTACGTTCCTTGAATTCTGACGTCTACTTGTGGAAGAAAATGCGTATGAAATAAGATTTCTAATAAGTGTGACGCCGAAACACGTTTCTCATATCGCAGCTCTTTGCCAATATTTCTAAATTGCTGGGCGCAGTTTGTTGGGTAGCAAGGTCTGGTTTTATTTGTACGGTATTCTATGACGTCACGAAATAGTACAAAATCAAATTTGTTACACTATAAAAATTTGATAAACATTTTTGAAATTCAGTTCTCACTGAGACTATTACTTGAAAAGGAAGTTAAAAAGTTTTACCGATAAAAGTGCTGTCGCCTTTCAACTTTCTCCATCACACGCCAGTTTTTGACCTACTTTGTACAAATTGGTACATTTGCTTCAGCGTTCTGTTCATCTAAGATTTTCTTAAGATGTCTCATTCGTCACTAAATTTAAAAATTTTAATGACATTTTACTAAGTGGACACACGTAAAATATATATTATTATGGTGTGTCCAGTTGGCAAAATATCTAATAGATACATTTTGATTACCACTAACTGGACAAGAAGAAGACTGGACTCACAGTCTCTAGTGGCCAGTTGGTGAAGAACCCCACTAATATAATATACATTTTGTTAAGTAGATATCTGTAATAAATATCCGTGTGGTGACGGAGAAAGAATACAAGTATCACCACCCCATCTCATCCGAAGGGTGTCGTAAGAGGGGACTAATGGAAACATATGCAAACCATATTACTGCAAGAGAAGGAAAACTCGAAATAAAACCCTGTACCAACCCGTCTGGCCAGCGTGGAAACAGTAGGCCAAAGCCTCCCAACATTGGGAGAGGCCTAGTCCAGCAGTGGACTGCGATGGGCTAGTTGTTGTTGTTGTTAGAAAACCAATAAATAGCGTACGGGCAGTATGTGACGAAAGTAATGCGAAAATAAATTTATCATGTCATAGTACTATATATTACTATTCATAATTAATATTAATATGAATAAATTAATAGCAATTTCCAGCCCAGATGAAAAGTGAGCATAATCTGTGGTTTGAGTGATAAGAAATGAAATAGTCACTGACCCGTCTGATCACGTAGTTTTTTATACTATTTAGATGGCAGGCAAGCACACGGCCAATCTGATGGAAAGTGGTCATATGAAAAGGAATGAAGTACCTAACTTGTAATAAAGTATGAATTGAATAAAGACAATACGATAACAACGAAGCATATTAGCAAAAGGGATAGGGCTGTTTAACATCAGACAGATATATACAGCCCAGACTCAGCCTCAGATGATTATTAGACCGTGGTAGCCTAGTGGTATGGGTAATGGACTGCTGAGACGAGCCCTGGGGTTCGATCCCAGGTTTTACCATGACACATACCAATGACATTTCGATGATTTTTGAAGTTATGTGTGTATTTATCGCAGGTTTATAAGTGCCCGGTTAATGGCAATAGGCTCGCCACCTATTACATTGGGACCTAAACATAAACTGGCGAAATGTGGGTGCTAGAACCTCTGTCTACCCCTTCGGGGATATAGACGTGTGTTCATGTTATTTTATGTATTAGCAAAATTATTTGCATATTCTTATGCCTCGATGCTACAAAGATTGCATGTATGAGTGATTTGTCTGAAGTTCTGGGTTCGAATCCCAGATTCTATCTCATTTCAATGCAATCAGAAACTTTTCATTTGCAGTACGGATTACATTAATAATTTTGTTTTTTAAGTAGTGTTGTTTGTACAAAAATATTGTGTTGCTAGATAATAGTAGTAATATTCAAAGATTCATCAGAACGTTAGGATTTGCAACGAGGATAACCCTGCAAATGCTATTGTATTGCTTTACTGGCAACTGACATCCAAAAAAAAACAAAATGAAAGTAGAAAATCCTTTTCAATCGTTGTTAAAATATTTGGCGATTCACAACAGTAACTGTGAAATCGTTATGTGATGCTATTTTTAGGTCGCGCAAAAATATATTAATTTTTTGCTCTTGGTATATGACATATGCAGATATGTGTTTGATTTCATTATCTCGTATTTTAGTTCATAATGCGTCGTCATAAACAAGTAAGACTAATGTTACTTTTATGTAACGTAGGTATGTTAACGTATGTTAACTTAAGATAATACTGACTTTAAAATTTTCACATGCTATATTCACCTCATATCTATATAGGAGAGCGGTAGCCCAATGGACTTCTGAGACGAGGTCTCGGGTTAGATCCCAGGTTTTACCATGGCTCACATCAATGACTTTACGATGCTTTTCGAAGTTATGTGTGTATTTATCGCAGTTTTATAAGTGCCCGGTTAATGGCAATAGGCTCGCCACCACACATTGGGACCTAAACATAAACTGGCGAAATGTGAGTGCTAGCACCTCTGCCTACCCCTTCGGGGATATAGGCGTGAGTTTATGTTATGTTATGTTATCTATATAGGTGTTTATAAATACGATAATTGTAGAAAACACATGTTTTATGATTTGGGGTTGTCATCATGATTCACAGTAAATAGTGTAATACTCACGGGGATATTTGACATGTTTATATAAGTATCAGTTACTTAACAAAAAATGTTGAGTAATCGATATTTCGGCGCAGTTATAAACACCATGATCACGGTGTACTGACGACTGTCGAGCTAGTTGTTATTGGGTGGACAAAATCGGTCTACCCTCTTCCACACTCGTTTTTTTACTTGTATCGCCCCTACTACTGTCCATATTCTCACATTGTACTTTATCATTTTTACGACACTCACTGATTGATTTGATCCCACGGAATTTAAAATTTTAGTTTGGGGGTTTAGATCACTGAATGTCAAATACTCGACAGTTGAAACCTGTCTTCCCCTTCTGGGTATATAGAAAATACATAAATGATAAACATAGTAAATATCCCGGTGAGTTTTACATTATTAATGTAAATATAATTGTTAATCCAATACCTTTGGATTTAATTTCAGTGCACTACAGATTCTAAATTTGATTTATAATGCAGCTACGAATGACCAAAGTTCTGCCGCAGTGATTGCAGTTACTGTAAAAGTATACAATATATCATTATATCAATATTATATAAACAATTTAAAAAAAAATTTGGACAACAGTATTTAAAAAACGAACATTTTTGTATTTACAACTATAGTTAAAAATTTGACATCACTCATAAATAGCTACTCTAGAATAGATTATCATAAAATACTGCCCAATTCAAGAATTAGTTGCCATAATTATAATCTAACTATTAATTCCAATTCATTACTATTTAGACCATTTTCCATAACAAATAATATAAATTGTCACCTTCAGAGAAATTCCCCTTTAGGGAATCAAGTTTACGGCATTAAGCGTACGGTGCGCACCGATGTTAGGGTGGCACGAATACTTGAGCTAAAGGAAATTGAAGTAATGACCGTGCGAAGCTCCGAGGGTAATCAGAAAAGTTTGGCTGAATGCTCCCGGAAGTGTATCTATCCGCCTCTTAGAACAAGATAGTCTACCATCTACCTAGGTAAGGTTGAAACAAAACTACGAACATTAATAAGGTGAATGTTTGAGGAGAAGATGGTGCGATGTTTGTTATTCAATCAAGGTCTAATGGATGTACAAATCTGATGGATCTGATTGAAATAACACATAAGGCTAGACATATCAATTATGTTTGGAATAAAAAAGGTTTTTTGCCGCGTGCCGCATGGTTCCTAGCAGAGTAGAATTTGGACCACCCCATCTCTACCCATACGGTGTAGTACAAGGTGACTAAGGGATAGGGTTGTTTTACATCAGACAGATATATACAGCCCAGACTCAGCCTCAGATGCATGGTTTGAGTCAACAATAGTGCATGAAAGACGGCAATAGGTTCACCTCCTATTATGTGCGACTGAATTTGATGATTGGTGTAATGTGGGTATTAATCTACCCATGCCTAACCCTCCGGGGATGGAGGCGTGATTTTATGTATGTATGTAGTTAAGTACTTTAAGCAATATACACTCAACATACTTCAAAAACTATTTACATATTTAATTCTCATATCAAATGAAACTATGTCTTTCGAAGTGAGATATTAAAATTACTCCACAGACCCTTCATTTAAATTTCTAAGCCGAAAGGATCTGTGCATGACTCGTAGTTTTAGGCTACTTTTGCATTTGGTGAATTATTTAAAGAGTTGCTGCAGGGTATCGTGATGCTTAAGTTTGTAATGGAGTTAATTTAATGCCTGCCTAATGTGCGTATTTCGATCTTTTCAGCATCTGTCGGGGCTTTAATATTCAATAATATATATTTTTTCATTAAAGTGGGACACGATGGTATTTCCGTTCAAATGAGCAGTCCGACTGGGGAAGTACCTTCGCCCTACAGAATACCGCAACCATAATAACCTCGAGTTGTGTTTCCGGCGGTAAGTAGGGTAGCCAGAGCTCACTGGACAGTTTTTGTGCTGTCTGTATGAAGACCAAAAGCTATTGCAGACATATATATATTGCAGATGAAGATAACCTTATTGCAGTATAAAATTTATTTATATTTTTTTTTCCATATAATTATAGTGTATTACAGCAGCCATGTTGATATTTTTCGCGTCATTTAATTAAGAACGCTTGGTTACTGAGACGAATCTTTAGTCACTTACCAGTAAGTTTAGAGTAACTAAACTGAGCAACCTAACTTATCTCGTTTCAAATCTACGGAATAGGTCCTTACAGCTTAAAGGGCTTAAATAGAGCAAATGACCCTTCCGTATCAGTTGGAAATCTTGTGATTTGAAGAAATTAAGTACATAGACATAAACGACGGATGTAGTGAAATAATCCTAAAATTGAGATCGAAATTTGGTAGATGGAAGGTGGGTCTACTGTTTGACCTCCAAGTCTGAGATGTGGTTAGTTGGAAATCATTGATAGAGTTATTCAGGTTGCTCATGTAGGGCTCCGTCTTCACCTAACGACAACACTGACAATCGGGTACGACTGTTAATGTGCCCTCCGAAACACGGAAGTGTTCAGACAATTATGTGGTCGCCCATCCAAACGACCACCGCATCTAGGTAGCTTACATACACACATACATACGTATAATCATGCCTTTATTCCCGGTGGGTTAGGCAGAATTAACATCCACATTCCACCAAACATTGTATATAACACGGAATAGGGGGTCTATTGCAGTCTTCCGGGCACTATAGTTGACTCGAGCTTGAGTTTGAGCTGTATAAATATTAGTTAGATTTTTTTTATATAGGTCACGTCAATTAGATTTCACCTTGCTTGATGGTAAGCTGACGGTGAAGTCTGAGAAAAGAGGGATATTAAATAGCTCTATCTCTTAGTCACCTTTTTTTTTTTTTACGTGCGCAAAATCCCCACGGATACCTCCCCACCGGAGCCGGTGGAGGAGGTTATGTCGGACTCGAACCGACTAAAACGCACGCCGCCTGTGGGTCGTTTTGGTTGCCGAAGGTGAGGTTGACAGGCATATCCCTCGCACCCCGGCCGACCCAGGGCTATCTCTCAAGATCTGGCCCTCGTCTCGGGTGTGGGGACTAAAGAGTCCCCAACTCGACCCCGGAAACGGGGAGGCGCCGCGCTGGGCGCGCCACCGCCGCGCTGGGCGCGCCACTGCCGCGGCCTGCTTCTGCCAGGGTGACAGGTGGCTCCACCTGTAACCCCCCCCCTCCCCCCCCCCCCCTTAGTCGCCTTGTACGACACCGCATGGGAAGATATGGGGTGGTCCAATTTTTAATATTTTTCTCATTTTATAAATTATTATGTTAAATATCAGTAAGTAAATTAATTAATAATATTAAATTAATTCCAATTAGAGAGAGGAGAATTTCACCTACAGCTCCCGGCAGAGTAGAATTTGAACCACCCCATCTCTCCCCATGCGGTGTCGTATAAGGCGACTAAGGGCTGTTTAATATCAGACAGATATATACAGCACAGACTTAGCCTCAGATGCATGACTCAAGTCAACAAAAGTGCCCGGTATATTCCAATAGGCTCACCTCCTATTACGTGGAACCGAATACAGTGAATGGTGAATTTTGGGTGTTAATTCACCTCTGCCTAACCCTCCGGGGATAAAGGCTTGATTATATATATGTATGTATTCTCAGTATTTGTCTGAGATGATCTTTACACCTACATTCGTATAACGAAACTAAACATTCATTAATATCGGGCACAGTGTATACAGGGCGTCCCACAGCAATGCCACATAGAGGGAAAATACCTCAATTATTGTAGATGGGACATTTTACTGAAATAAGACTTTATTTTAATTTTAAAGACATTCGAACTGTATTCATACATGTTTTTAAATTGCCTCGTTGAATTAGGGATCGAACCCGGTACACGAGAAAAACAATTGGTATACAAAACCTTGGAAACTTAATTGTTAAACGCTAAAAACATAACATTAACATTACAATGGCACCGTGAAAGATATCCGAAAAGAAATACTCCATCTCGATTTGTTTATTTAAAACTACAGATCGATTTTTCTTGTGTACCGGGTTCGATTCTCGGTTCAATGAGGCAAAATATTAAAGGCATTGCCGTGGGACGCCCTATATACTCGTACCTGTTAATTGCTGTGTTATTTTATTCTTAAGTTATTTTATTTTACATCTTATTGTATATATTTTATTTGTCTTTTTGTTGCGATAGTAGAGTTTTTATGTGTAATATAAGTGTGTGTATAATGAATCGTTCTTTATTTCTTTCTTTCTATCATTAAAAACATCGTTAGTCCCGGTTGATTGCTCGTATCGAAGATCAGCTGCATCTTAGTAAGACCAGAAAGCAGCACAACAGAGTTGGAAAAGGTCTCAGAGAATGATGATGAGTCCCACTTGATCTGTGTTATCTTGGTTTTTACGGGAGTGACTGCCTTCTGATCTCCTGTGAGGAAGTCCTGTGATAAAGCCTCATCTATCAAATAGCAAGCATGTCAACTAGCAGGAGAAGTTAGCTATCACTGCCATAATTTTGGTGGGTTCCCCATATTATATGTATTAATTCAATTAAAACATTCTTACAGTAAAAAATATGATAATATGTCTTAAGTAAAGTTATAATTACTATCATAGAATATTGTTGTACGCATGTGTGAGTGCACATTATCACAGTACAACACGTAAAGGACTAAGATATTACTCTCGAACGGTGCGATAAATTTCACTAAGGACCAAACGGTTTCGTACTTCTTTTCTTACGCCATAAAGACTTGGAATTATTTACCAACACACGTATTTCCATCTTCCTACCCCGGTGTTTCAGAAGCATGTAGAGTTTTTGGTTTCAAAATATGGTTCAGTTACAATATAACTGGATACATTGTTTTAATAATTAATACTTTAATTTATTTTACAATAATAAATAGCATATTAAAAACCCTATTAACTAAAATATTAGGTATCAATCAACCACTAATGAACCACGGGGTTTGTGGAACTGTTCACAAGGAAATGAGCGTTTATACTCGAAATATAATCATTTATAATTAAAACCTGAATTTGGATATAAATCGCATTTCCATATTTACCTACCGAAATTATAAGTGTGGAGTTTAGACATTATGTTCATTGCATTGTACTCCAATGTTTGAAAAATCATAACTAATTACTGTCAATAATGTAAGTTAGTATATACGTCTAGATATTTACTCGGATATTAAAGAGAGAAAGAAACTGGTGAAGAAGCGAGAGAGAAGGAGAAAATACCTCTCAATTTCTCACCTATCAATTCCAGAAGCTTACGAATAAGTATAATAATTCTGCAAACAAGATTTGGCTTGCGGTCGAACAATGTAACGGCTGTACTTACTTGTATTTTTCAAGAAACGACTGCTACTAACATCCACAACTCATTGGTAGATAATATTTAATTTCTGTAGTTTGATCACAGATGTTCGTATGATAATTGAGACCGATGACAAAACTGTCCAAACTACGAAGGAATATTAATGTTTTAAGATCACCCCTCCTAAGACTCTTCTTTTTCTTGCTACTTCTCACTACTCTTCTTCTCTTCAGATCTTAATTCAGACAACTTAAGTACAAAATACTAAAGCAAAGCTGAAATATATAAAAAGTAACTCTACCACCGGCAAGTCAATTTATTTTGCGCCTAATCTACTGAGAAGGCCCTTTCAGTTCGTCAGACGGCTTAAATAGAGCAAATTACTGGGTGGATACAGTGCAGCAAGATTAGCAGTAATTAAGAAACTATTAAATAAGCTACGGTCTGGGTAGGGTGACCATGTTGAACAAGACGCCAAGGATTTCTTGCCTTTAAACTTTATACCGTATACAATTATTGCTTGAACACTACATTAGAGTTGGTTTAATAAAATATAACATAACATAAACTCACACCTATATCCCCACATTTTACCAGTTTATGTTTAGGTCCCAATGTAATAGGTGGCGAGCCTATTGCCATTAACCGAACACTTATAAACCTGCGATAAATACACACATAACTTCGAAAAGCTTCAAAAAGTCATTGGTTTAATAAAAAGCAGTAAAAACAAAAGGAACTAGTAGAATTTACTGTTAGATAGAGCAAGCTGTAAGTTATACAGTTGCTGCTATTCCAATTTTCATCTCACACACAACACAAGTAATTGTACTGCTTAGAATCAAACAAACATAATGACACAACTGACATTACAAACGAACAAAGTACACCCAGTGTTTCCATAACTACCAATGGATCATACGAATACACGGTTGGTCCCTTGTGGCGATTCAAGACACAATTGGTACTCAATACAATGGTTGTTAACTCAGGTGAATCGATACACGACTTAAATCAGTGAATTCGAGATAATCTTGTTGTATAACCAGATATAACTGAACAATATTCTAAATTAAAACATAAAAATATTCCGTTGCAACAAATAATTTATAACTTTTAGGTATGTCATACAACTTGTAGGTGACAAAAATCTGTATTTTAGAACGATATTCAGGAACCAGGATAGATTGCATTCTAGATCACAATTTTAATGTCATTTTGAAAATCGATTCACAATTGAGCGACTTTCTAAAACATGGCCCTAAGAAATGTATTGATTCAATTAAATCTGTCAGTTATAACTTGCATTTTAACTAATTCCCCTTTTTTATTGTTTATAAAAAACTGTAAACAATTAAAACTCCTAAAATATATATTTTTTTTTTATATAGGACACGCCAACTTGACCTCACCTGGCCTGATGGTAAGCTAAAGGCAAAGTCTCAGGAAAGAGGGTCACCATTACAGACACTAAGTGCTACAATGGTGGCACTCAGCTTGGCGGCCTCATCAGATGCTTTTTCACGCCCCGCTTAAAGGCCCCGGGACTGTAGGAAGAAGGAAACACGTGTGCTGGTAATGAATTCCAGGTCTTGGTGGTACGGCAAAGAAAAGAGTCTCCGAACCGCTTGGTTCTTGCTCGTATATTCTCCACAGTGTGAGGGTGACATCTAAGGCCTGCACGTGTTGTCCTATGTAGGAAAGGAGATGGTGGGATTAGTTGGAAGAGCTCGTCAGAACACTCACCGTGGTAGAGACGGTAAAATACAGCCAAGGAAGCAATATCTCTACGCATCTGCAAAGGCTCGAGGGTGTTCGTGACCTCAGGGTTCTCAATAATTCGGACCGCGCGTCGCTGCAACCTGTCGAGAGCATCTAGTAGGTATTTCGCGGAGCCATCCCAGAGATGCGAGCAGTATTCCACGCAGGAGCGAATTTGTGTCTTATAGAGAAGATACCGCTGCTCCGGCGTGAAAAAACGTCTCACTTTGTTTAGGAGTCCGAGTTTCCGCGAGGCTGTTTTGATGATGCTCTCGATGTAATTTCTGTTATTCAGTTTGCAGCGAATATCCATGCCTAGGATATTGAGATTGTCCTGCAGTGGCAGTGGCGTGCTCTGAAGAGTGGGAAGGGGAAGGAAAGAAGATACCTTTGCTGTGAACGCACAAGCCTGCGTCTTCTTGGCATTGAACTCGACCATGTTCTCAGAGCCCCATTGAGAAATGTGATTCAAGATCCGGTCCAGTTCAGTGACAAGAAGCTGTCTTTTTTCCACGATATCAGACTGTTTGGCCGCAGGTTGTCCGTGATAACTCCCGTGTAAGGTGCTATCGTCTGCATAGCAATGTATGCTGCCGGTGGACAGCATGTCGTTGATATGAAGAAGAAAGAGAGCGGGAGATAATACAGACCCCTGCGGTACGCCAGCATTTATTTGCAAGAACTCCGAAGCCCGTCCATCACAGAGGACGCGGATACGGCGCTCCCACAGGAAACTAGCAATCCAGTTGCACAGTCTAGGAGGCAGACCAAAGGCTGGTAGCTTGGAGAGAAGCGATTTGTGCCAGACTCTATCGAAAGCTTTGGCGATATCAAGACTAATTGCCAGTGACTCGCCGTGCTTGTCCATAGCCTCACCCCAAAGATGGGTAACGTATGCTAGAAGATCACCCGTTGACCGTTTCGGCCTGAAGCCATATTACCGGTCATTAATTAAGGAGTGATCCTCTAGGTGACGCATGAGCTGTTTGTTAATGATGTGCTCGAAGACCTTGCACAGCACTGAGGTGACGGCTATGGGTCGATAGTTGGCTGGCTCTGAGCGATCCCCCTTCTTGGGGATCGGCTGTACATTCGCCTCTTTCCAAGCCGAAGGCACTGTACCCGAGCTGTAGGACAGTCGGTACAGCCGCGTAAGCATCGGAGACAACTCCGCTGCACATTTTTGTAAGACCACCGCTGGAATACCATCCGGGCCACTGGCTTTCCGGACATCGAGTGATTGAAGCACCGCACGGACATCGCATTGCCTGATACGTATTTCAGGCATTACGTGTCACTATTGGGTAGTGTCGGCGGCTGTATACCGCAATCATCGACTCGGGAATTGGCCGCAAAGAGACTTACTAGCATATTGGCTTTCTCTTGCGGTCCATGGGCCAGGGATCCATCAGGGTAGCGCAGCGGTGGCAGCGAAGGCTGACAGAAGTTGGCCTGCACGGCTTTGGCCAGTCGCCAGTATCCACGGCTGCCCATGGGATGTGCCACTAGCTCTTGACCAAGCCGCGCAATGCGCAGGGCATCCGCTCTGACGTAAGCCCTCTTGCAGACCTTTGTGGCTCTGTTGTACGCCGCCTTGAAGTGGCCCACATTGGGATCGTGCGTGGCACGCGCCCTTACCCAAGCGTGATACGCGGACTGCTTTTGAACAACAGCCCTCGCACACTCGCGCCCGAAACAAGGGCGCACTCCTCGGGCACCGGTGACATCAGTGTACGGGATATAGTATTCCATACCCAGACCGATCTCACCGGCAACAGCAGTAGCACAATCTGAGGGTTTCTTACCTTCAAAGCAGCGTTCAACCCACGGAATGGACGCAAAATAGTTGCGCAGCCCATCCCAAACTGCTGACGAGTAGTGCCAGACACGCCGCTTCCCCTGCACGGGTCGTGAGGGTGCTATAATTGGCACCTTGGAGCAGACCAGACAGTGGTCGGAATTGCCTAAAGTGGCTTGTACCGAAACACTGTACAGGTCTGGGTGACTCGTCAGCAGAAGGTCTAGCAGAGAGGGTGCTAGGCCCGACCTTCTTGGTATTCTAGTGACCTCGTGTACCAATTAGGTCAGGCCATGCGCCAGAGCAAATGCATGGGCGGCTCTTCCCGCATGGTCTGTTTTGGCGGAGCCCAACCAGGTTTCGTGGTGGGCGTTAAAGTCCCCCAAAAATACCACTTCGGCGTTCGGAAACCGTTCCTGCGCATCATCAGCCGCCTGACTCAGATATTCAAAGAGTCGAGTTGTCTCAGCATCTCCTGTATGGGAACGGTAGAGGCACACATAGATCTGACTCGTAGAGCCATGGTCTACGTGTACCCATAGGGTTGAAAAGGATGGGTCCTCAAGGCAGCGCAAACGGCGACAACAAACATCCGCCCTAACAAACACGCACACCCCGGCTTTTGCACGGAAATTTTCCTCGATAACATAGCCGGGGTAAAGCAAGTAGGTCGTGTCATCAGGGCGGCCTATTTGTGTCTCCGTGAGAAAGAGCATATCTGGTTTCGCCGTCTCAAGGTGTTGGTGGACGGCGTTGAGGTTCGCATGGAGTCCACAGATGTTAGTGGACTCCACCTCAAATAGCGAGCTTGTGGGAGTTTGAAGAGCCGCTGTGTTGCCCAATACTCTTAAATACGCTGCCATGATGAAAAGGAGAAAAGGGCGTGAAAAAAAGAGGTGATTGTCGTCGCAGCACCGCGTGACAAAGTGCGGGATATTGGTTTTGTCTATGATTATGAGGCATGGCGTGAGCCGACACGCCGTACGGAAGAGCCCCCGTACCCCCCCGAATATGGTCGCCGGGCCCCCACTTCCGGTCACCAACCGGCACGACGAGACATACCGGGATTATGCGCGGTCTGGTGAGGCAGCCTTCCAGGGTGGTTAGTCCCAGTTGGGCCTCTGTACTATACCGCGGGCGGCCAGAGGCACCACCGTTTCTACGGGTCTCCCTGACCGGCGCGTCGCCCCGCACCATCCTCACTAGACTACGCCAAGACCCACTGGTCCCACTAGTGCTGCGACCACCATCACCTCTACCCGGCTATGCATTTGCTGATCCTTGAACGCAATCCATCCGAAATTGAATTACTATGAAGGGTTTTTCGCAATATTGCACGGTGGTACCAACCCGGTCGAAATTTGTGACAAATTTGTGCCGTCAAATCTCTACCACCAGTAAATATAATAATAGTAAATAATGGCTATTTATTACTACGATTAGAATTCATTAAAGTTATTTCTTCTACCAGACGAAATTATGTTTGTACATCTTGGTCACCCTACTCAACGTTGAAGCAGACAACTGCAAACGGAATTGCAGACGCTTTGTGCGTTTTTGTACTGACTACATACATAAGAGCACTGCTAGTATGTGTGATTTGAAAGTCAGTCTTCTGGGAATGTTCTTTGTGAATCAACGTGTAGCTAAAGAATTCAATTAAGTTGTGATTTAGTCACTTTTTTGGGAGTTCCGTACCCACTCCTATACTCCACTGTTCGTTTGTTCGTCTGATTATTACCAGACTGTATGTCAGGAACCGTGACATGATAGAATTTTTTTTACAGATAATTTACGTATTTTTGTCTTCGCTATAACAACAAACATTAAACACAGAATAATATAAATATTTATGGGGAGGCTCCCATACAGCTAACGTGAATTTGTAGAGGACTAGACAATGGTACTAAACACAGACTTGCACTTGGCCAATTTTCGTCTAGCGTGTAAAGTCTCGTCCAGAGCTCATGTTTTTCGCAATATTTTCACAAAAAACACGCAACAATACATATCACTTAAGCACTACACAGTAAGTACTTTTTCTTTACTACGCCATAAAAAATGTGAAAAGCCATGGAGATGTAAATCTCTACAATGTTATGTTGCGTAAAATATGAGGCTTAACCGCACCTTTAGATGTTTCATTTCAATATTCTAATTGAACAGTCTGACTGAGGAAGTATCTCCACCGCACAGAATACCATGGCTATAATAACCTCGTGTTGTGTTCCAGAGCTCACTGGAGAGTTTTTGTACTATCAGTGGGAAGACCAAAAGCTTATCCTGCTTTGTCTTCTACACTGACGGCACAGAAACTCGTGTTTACAAGGCTGGCAATGCGAGTGTGACTCCCTTGGTGTTGCACCCGTCCATAGGTCACAGTAACCACTTTCCATCAGGTGGGCTGTGTGCTTGTCTGCCAACCAGTGGTATGAAAAAATATATTTGTCCCATCTACCCACTAAGAAAGTACTCGACTAATAAATCCAATTGACTTAATTTTATATTGTGAAATCTTCTTGACTTTTCAACTGATTTTCCATTCGCTCTAAATCGTGGTTAGTCGAAACCAAAATGTTTTGGTCTCAGAATTCTTATTAAAACGATCGATTGTAATCATTTATTTAACTTTGGTAACGGCTTTTGTAGGTCAACTTGAACTAGTGCCTAATTATATGGTTTCCATAAGTTCGTATGGTACAAGTGTTGTAGGTTTTTCACAAAAAAATGTAGTGAAGTGCTTAGTCATACTATTTCAATTAGTGCTACGTCATGTAACATGTGTACCATTACTACACACATCAACAAAGTCTAGAGAACAAGGACATTTCTAGTTTTTATTTAAAAACCCTTTCTTGTAATAGTGAGTGTTTTATA
This sequence comes from Eilema griseolum, assembly GCA_963662185.1. Lineage (NCBI taxonomy): Eukaryota > Metazoa > Arthropoda > Insecta > Lepidoptera > Erebidae > Eilema > Eilema griseolum. The sequence continues at coordinate 3,992,229 of OY759235.1, forward strand.
TCAATAGAAGGGTATTTTTATACCGTTTTTAATTTTAATTTTAATAAAAACATTTTCATACCAAATTTTTTTTTTTTTTAAGAAAGAATTGAATAGTGCCAATATTGAGTATTACAACCTTCTATGATTAGGCACAAAAATAACGAGGTAGTAAGAAATACAGTAATTAACCGTACTTTAAACGTTTTTAATAATCTGTAGGACCTCCTAAAGCATTAGCAACAGCTCGACAACGGCGTGGCATACTTAGTATAAGATTGTCAATCATCGTCTGTGGAATATGGCTCCATACACTGCGAAGGTGTAAAAAAAGTTGTTCTTCAGTGTTCAGATTTTCCAAAGAATCACTGAAAGCTCTTCTCCCAAGCAAATCCCAGGCATGCTCTATGGGATTGAGGTCGGCAGACTGAGCAGGCCATTCCAACGTCGTCATATTGTGCTCGCTTAACGCATTGACCACTACCCTCGCGGTGTGTGACCGTGCATTATCTTGCATGAACATAAAATCTTGACCGAACTGCTGTCGATGAGGGATTACCATGGGGTGTATAATCTCCTGAATGTATTGGTTTGCATTCAAATTGCCCCGTATCCAAACGAGGTCGGTCCTTCCACCAAGGCGAATTCCAGCCCATACCATGATTGTTCCACCTTGGTAAGGATGAACTTCTTGCGGATTCTGGAGACGACTCCGACGTCTTAGGAACTCGCCATATACGCACTCTTCTCGAATCAGGATGAAAACCGAAGCAAGATTCGTCGGAAAACAGAACCCGTGCCCATTGATGGTCGGTCCACTATAAATGTGCGTTAGCCCACAATAAGCGACGACCTCGATTTCCACGTCGAAGAGCTGGAACCCTAAGCGGTCTGCGAGCATAAAGATTGGCTTCGTGTAGTCTTGTTCTGACAGTTTGATCGCTAATAACCACTTGATGCTGAGACTGGAGGCCTGCGACCAACTGACGAGCAGTGATCGTGGGTTGCCGCCTTGCGGAATTTTGCAAGAAACGATCTTGTCGCGGGGTAGTAACCCTATTTCGTCCCCTGTGACGTTCGGCAATATCCCCTGTAGACCTGTAGCGTGCCCATAATCTGCAAATTACGCTTGGTTGGGTGTTGACAGCATCCGCTACGTCGCGTTGAGTTCGTCCAGCTTGCAGCATACCAACAGCCCTTAACATCTCTTCGCGACTTAAATGACGACGTGACATGATGACTACAGTCACAAAAATGCACAAACCATACGTAAAAGACGTATTATTGATAATAAACGTTATTTACAATCAAAAAAAATAATTTTTATTTTGCCTCAGAGAAACTGCACAATCAAACACTTTTAAAAGTTTTCCCTCCATATTCGAAAATCATTACTTATTTAAATTTATTTTTAAATTTCGAACAACTCTGTAATCTACTTTATTCTATTTTTATTTATTTGCTGCCAGTTATTTGCAAAACAAGATTTACACGAAAAAAATAATTGGGGTCATCTTGTTCCCTAGACTTTGTTGAGGTGTTTATTTGTAAATTAGTTGTGTCTGTACGCTGCAGATATTTTTACATGGGCTATATTATATATATGGTATATATAGATATATATATATATATATATATATATATTTTATATATATATAAGTATATATATATATATGGAATAGTCGGAACAATAAAACACTGCAAAAATTTGCTATTTATTTTTAAACTTTTATGTTATGCCTTAAAGTTCAAAATTAATTGGCGTATTGAAGTGTCCATGAAAAAGTGAGTAGAATCAATTCTAATACTAAAAATGCAAAAGTAACTCTATCTGCGCTGTCTGCTGTACGCTCTCACGCCTAAACTTCTAAGCCGATTTTGATGAAAATTAGTACATCTAGGGACATATTAGACTTTGAAAAACGAGATAGGCTATGTTTTGTCGCGTTAACCGATATCCACGCGATCTTGTCTGTATGTTTGTTCGTGATGGATGCAAAAAGCACTAAATCGATTTTGATACAGTTTTTAATAGTGAAGTCTTATTCACCATTATCTGGAAAAAAATCGGCGGGTATCCTAGGCGTATTTGCACGTTAAAAATTTTTAAAAGGTCTTAGTCTTAAAATTTGTCGTATGTATCATTGTAATTCATTGCAACCAGATATATAACCAAATGTCGTGGTAGCCGATATCCAAGCGGGTATAGCCACGGTCATCAGCGAGTCTTTTAACTATAATGAGTGCGTATTATCAAAATTTATGTTGTCTTCTTTCTAACATTGTTAATGGAGGTTTTAGTGTATTCAAATGTTGAAAAGATAAATAGTGTGTAAACTTAATGTGAACGAAACATGTCAATTAGAACGCTCTCGCTCTTTGCCACAGAGGTCGTCTACTTATTACATATTTATATTTAAAGATGTATCTTTTATTCACGTCTCCTTATGAAAGTCATTGAGAAAATAGCAAAACAGATTATACTACTACTGCTCTCCCGACCGAGTTCGGCCACATCGACGGGCTTCAGGTTAATGAGAGCTTCGTTGGTGTGCTCACAGGTGTCTGACATAGCCTATCTTTGAAGCGCATGTTCTGCCACATACGCTACAAGTCAGGAACCCTCCGATGTAATTGTAATGTATGGTCGCAGCATGGGCCTTGAGCTCGTCTCGTTTTGCATCAAGCTCCTTTCTCCGCCTCCTCTCAAACTCAGAAACTTTGTTGTGCACGGTGTTCCTCCACCATGACCGGTGTGCCGCCATTGCGCAGAATATAAATCTGTACTGACTGTTGTACAGTTATAAAGTGTACGTGTATCTGCACTGGAACGTATGAAAAAAATACGAGGATTATCTTTATTTTCTTAACACAAAAATATATTTTGACAATTCTTGTCTATCTGTCTATTAGTCCGCGATGAACGTAAAAATTATTGAACGGCTTTTGATGCAATTTTTTTTGTTACGAAGGTCTTATGGTGTTTTGATCGCCATTTGTTGAGTAAAATCGGAGATATAACCAAAGGATAGAAGCATAGAAATTGGCTAGTAATGAATAAAATAAAACAGTAATGATATTCTCAACAGCGACTTTGATAGTATTTGAAGGTTTCTATGAAATACAAACAAGATTTTACTGCCAATAGATGTCATATTTCACGTGTGAATAATGTTCGGTCGTCCAGGTTGTAGAGCTAAAAATCATTGCATACTAATAAAAATAGTGAGTTACATTCAATGAATACTAAAAGTATTTCAGGCTTAGACTATATTCTGTATAGATACATTATTTTTAACAAAATTCATCGCAAAAGACGGCACGACATGCGTGTAATATGTGAGCAATGTCAATATTGCCTTTAACCTGTCAATGTGTGCTGTGCATGTTATGGGATGTATGGTATATGTCCAACTTGTACTTGTTTTTAAAGCTGCATTGTAGTGGTTATTACTGCGTCTAGAGTTTTTATATATTCTAAGATCATATCATTATAAGTTAAGACATTATTAGTTATGTGTGATACCTTGCTTCTCCAAAGTCGCCCATCATCTACTCCTATTCTTAGAGGGTTTTTCTACTATTCGATCCGATATCGGACATCCGATAGCCGACAGGAAGTAAAATACATGAATTATTTATGAATCTGTCTTTTTTTATACCACTTAGGTGGCGGACCCACCTGATGGAAAGTGGTTACCGTGGCCTATGGTCGTGTGTAACACCAGAGAAGCCACACTCGCACTGCCGACCCTGTAAGCACAGAGTTTCTGTGCCGTCAGTGTAGAGGACAAAGCAGGACAAGCCTTTAGTTATCCCACTGACAACACAAATTCTCCAGTGAGCTCTGGCTACCCTACTCACCACTGAGAACACAACAGAAAGTTATTATAACCGCGGTATTCTTTCACATTGTCCTGCCCGATATCGGATAACAGTGCTGACACCACTGAGTTTACCCGATATCCAATATCAATATTAATAAATCAACACAACAGCAAAATAATAAACAAATTCAATAGTAGAGATCAAAGAATCAATTTCATTTATTCAGTGTAGGCACATAAAGAGCACATAATGAACGTCAAAATTTTACAATTATGTATGTCAAGAAATAATATAAAAATATTAAATAATGTAAAAATAAACCCTTGGAAAATGATTCTTTCGCTGGTTCGGTAGATTAGTTCTACTGAGAAGATACCAGCAAGAATTTCAGCGAACTACATTAGAACTAGATTATTTTTCTTTTTTAAATTTGTTTTGGTTTACAATTTATTTTGTGCGAGCAAGCAAGAGACTTATGTTGACCACGCATTAACATCATTAAGGTACTCATCCACTTTATAGTAACCTTTACTCATTAAAGTTTTTTTCACTTCTATTTTATATTTATTATGTAGATTTCTAAAGAGTCTGTGGTCGAGAGGTTATTTTTTTTGAGTTTGAGCAAATGGATCCTGGACGTATCGCACCGATTTTATCGAATATATACGATAACAGAACATGGTGTCGGCTATCGGATATCAGCTATCATCGTCCAACACCATTATCGGATTGAATTATATGAAAATGGCCTAACACACTTCCAAGCTTTCTTTATTGTAATACATTTACTTTTAAATATTTTTTACCCATGAAACTGTAATTTTTCTCTCACATTAATGAAATATATATAACAACAGCCGTACTCCTTGACATAACAAAGAAGTTAAAAAAGTACTATAATTTAATATCACTTGACTCTCTAGCGGGAATCTATTTTAGTATAGTGTCAATATATTTTTATTATTATATGTTTATATCCTACTCAAAGGGAGGCTTTAACAACTATTCTACTTAATTGAACAGGTTAAAGAGTAACCTAACAACAGGTATGAGATCCAGGTTAAAGAGTGTACTAATGCTGTGTGATCCAGGTTAAAATAGTCTTTAAACAGCCAGCGTACTAAATGTATTTACTATCAAAAAATTATTTACTTTTAAAGGATTATCTTAAAATAGAAGCAATGCTGCACACTGCTGTGTACTTGACTCAGGACATAAAAGTACATGAGCCGTTCAAAACAAACGGTCTGAATATACGACACTGACTTGTTTTATCTACAAGAGTTATTGCTGTCTCAGTTTTTATCTCTAGATTGAACAAGGAGAGCGATAGCTGTGTCAAATATTCAGGTGTTTTATGTAGCTATATTTATGAGCCTTGTGCGTTTGTGACAGAGAGGAAGCGAATATTTTCCTCGAGAAGAGGGTTTTTTTTTGTTAAATAAGGTTGTAAAAATATGACAATGTGACTTCTGCATTTTTATATACTCGTAATATTGAATATTTGTTGTAAGGATGTTGATGTTTGAGACATGATTCTATAAATTTATGACTAGCAGTAAAAAATTGTTTAATAGTTTTGAGAACTTTTGAAAACACTCGAAAACTCTGGCCATTGATCTCCATCGCGCTTCAGCATTTTTCTTAGCGTTTCATAGACACTTACTTATTTTTTGTAACTACTAAGTTTGACATATGAGCCCTTTTTTCTTAGTCTAAGTCGATTTCATTTATAAACCGGTACCACCGGAGGTAGGGTACGACAGTATTTCCATCCAATTGAGCAGTCCGACTTGGGAAGTACCTCCGCCCTACAGAATACCGCGGTCATAATAACCTTATGTTGTATTCCCGGCGGTGAGTATGGTAGCCAGCTTACTGGAGAGTTTTTGTACTGTCAGTGGGAAGATCAAAAGCTTTTCTTGCTTTGTCTTCTATACTAACGGCACAAAGACTCTGTGCTTACAAGGTTAGCAGCGCAAGTTCAACTAGAGTAGGCCACGGTAACCACTTTCTATCAGGTGGGCCGTGTGCTTGTCTGTCAACCAAGTATTATTAAAAACCCTGCTGAATTACGGACGAAACTTTACGGCAGACTTTTCTCTCGTCGTTGGAGGACCTTTTCCATGAAAGTGGTCCAAAGTTAAACCAAAACGAGAGAGTGTGTAAGCAGACCACGGGTTCCAAAGTAAAAACTTCGGACATAATCGGAAACAAGGCTGTAAAGACCTTGATATGACCCGATAAACCATTTTTTCCTTTTTGACATTTTTACAAACTTTACTTATCAAATTAACTAAATCCTTTAGGAATTATTTACTTAAAAACCTAATCTCACAGGCTCCGTATTATTTATACACATATATTACATAATCACAAGCTGATCCTGCAAAGGCCTTAGGCGTTGCGAGTGATTGATTTTAGGTCGGTCAAGAGAATCCCTTATCTGGCAATACTGAGATAGACATAGCTTTTATTTATAGACCCTGGTTGACCTATATTCTGAAAATCTCATGTAATGTTATGAATATAAAAGAATGTATGAATATTGTTATGACGCTGTAGAATATCCTACATATATCATTATGACATTGGGAAAGTCATCATCCACTATGAGAACTTTATTTAGTGCAGAAATCCCCATGGATACAGGACCGGTGGTTTTATCAGACTTGAACCGACTTAAACCGTTCTTCGTGTCGGGTTATCAACTGCTCAGGGGGAGATAGTCTTCCTAGCAGAAGCCGGCCGCATCGACGGCGCGAGTTTCCCCGTTTCCGGCGACGAGTTGGGGACCCTGTGGTCCCCGCACCCGAGGAGGGCCAGAACGAGAGAGATGGCCCTAGGTCAGCTGGGGTGCGAGAGATATTCCTGTCAACCTCCCATCGGCAACAAACAATGACCCACAGGCGCTGTGCGTTTTAGTCGGTTCGAGTCCGACATAATCTCTCCCACCAGGTCCGGTTGGGAGCTTGAGCTACATGGACTTGCCTTGATTAGCTGAAAATTTCATCAATATGCGTCATATGTAACAACGTAGATAAAAAAAATATGCAGACGAGAATTTGCAATACACAATTCAATATCTATATATTTATTAATTAAATTTTTAGTGCTTCAACCACTTATTTTAAATATAGAAATACTTTTGATTTTCTGTCTCTCAATTAACTAGTACTCGGGCCATTGCAACTACTTTTCTGCATAAAAACACACCGTTCTATACACTGTTTTAAAAGCTTCCATTAGGCTAGTGATGGGAAAAATACTATCGATGCGGATACAATTTCGCTCATTAAAATCATTGGTAGAGAGAAAGCTTTTTTAATTAGTGGTTGTCGGTTTATCTTTTACGCCAATTATTGTATTATTTATTATTTTAAAGTTGAGGAATATACTATGAATAAAAAGATAGTTTCACGTAAAGTATTCGTCAGTAGCTTAATGGTAAAGGAGTCAGCCTTACGATCGAGAGGTACTGGGTTCGAATCTTGGCCATTACGCTACCGACATGAACCTACTCCTAGCATAAGTAATTGGAAGGGTTAGAGGGAAAATTAGTAATTGCGGTTGTTAATATTCTTAAAAAAAGTATATTTTTATAGGCTTGTAAGGAGATAGGACACGGCGGTATTTCCGCCCGATTGAGCAGTCCGACTGGGGTAGTAACTCCGCCCTACAGAATACCGCGGCTATAATAACTTCGTGTTGTGTTCCCAGCGGTGAGTAGGGTAGCCAGAGCTCACTGGAGAATTTGTGCTGTCAGTGGGAAGACTAAAGGCTTGTCCTGCTTTGTCTTCTACTGACGGCACAGAAACTCTGTACTTACAGGGTTGGCAGCGCGACTGTGACTCCTCTGGTGTTACAAACGTCCATAGGTCACGGTAACCACTTTCCATCAGATGAGCCGTGTGCTTGTCTGCCAACTAAGTGGTATAAAAAAAAGGCTATCTATTATTTGCATTATCTTGCTCTCGCCAATTCTTTTATAGTGAGCGACTGGGGGCTAATTGCTGTTATATTAAACCGCAAGCAATATAAGTATATCTACTAGGTAGGTATTGATTTATTGCATAAGTGTTAAATAGTCGCGTGGTTTCCGGCACAGTAGAATTTGGACCTCCCCATCTATTCCCAAACGGCACAAGGCAACTAAGGGATAGGGCAGTTTATCATGAAACAGAAATATAAAGCACAGTCTCCTCCTCAGATGCATGCCTCGAGTCAACAATAGTGCCCGGAAAACAGCAATAGGCTCACCGCCTATTACGCGGGACTGAATACAATGATTGGTGAAATGTGGGTATTAATTCACCTTTGTCTAACCCTCCGGGGATAAAGGCCTGATTATATGTATGTATGTTAAATTGTGGAACATTCATTTTAATATTTTATCGAATATTTTAATAACTTGTACAACACTATTCCAATCAGCACTTATTAGTGTCACGCAAAATAACTTCATTCGTTCTATTGGAAGCAAGACCGGTGCAACACTATTCTTGAAAAAACTAATTCCGTATAAATACTTTCGTGACATTGCTTTTTCATGTTTCAGTATTTAGTTTTAATTACTAAACGAGACCATGGCTACATGTGATTATGATAAACTTGTTAACAAGGGAAATACCCCTTTTTTGTTTCCATTTCATTTTTTTACCCCTAAGTGGTGGTTAGCATTCTTGGGTATTTCACATTATTCATTTTAATTTGTAGGTATGTGGTTTGCAGGGGTGCTTGATTGGGAAACTCTACGCGGTAAATCCTGGACATTACGGGCCCCTGGACAACGAAGACGGCAGTGCCTCTTTCACAAGATGGGGACATTTGCTATATTTTAAGTATATTTAAAAAAGACCTTTTTAGAAGGTTCCTGTGGAAAGCAAAAATTATAAAATTCCAAACCACTTCAATATTTCACGTGAGCGAAATTGCAGGCCACTGCCAATATACCCTTTTTTAATATTTCCCTTTTTACCCCAATAACCAGAAAAGGTTGTATTTAATTTGATTTTAAACTATCTGAAGTGTGTAGAAACGTAGGTGTCGTACCAGGCGACTAAGGGATAGGATTGTTTAATATCAGACAGATATATACAGCCCAAAATTGGTCTTGCATGTCATGCAGTCATGCAGACTTGAATCAACAATAGTGCTCGGAAGAGGGTAATAGGCTCCCCCCTATTACGTGGGACCAAATTTAGTGATTGGTGAAATGAGGGTGTTAATTCATCTTTGCCTAACCCTCCATACCTACATACATACATATAATCACGTCTTTATCCCCTAAAGGCATGATTATATGCATGTATAAATAAGTATGTTAATCTTCACTTTATTTTGTTTATCAGTACTAATTGTGTAGGTACCACTAACATCGTACTCATTTATTGTTCACAAAACTTAACCCTCAAACACAAAACACATAACCCGAACAAGTCCTTAAATTTTATGATTCGTGATAAACAAAAAACAAACATAAATACGATCAGTACAGGTGCGTTCCGGACTCAGCAACATCCGGGGGTTGCTGGGAATGACTACCCAGGGTTGGGGTAACCAATAAAAAGCACGCGTCCTCCAATTTTTGTGACACGCTGATACCGGGCGTCGTATTTCACCGCAACGGTTCGTAATGTGCGTCTCCCACGCGACCCGTGTTATTTTATGGCTGCTGGAAGCGGCAGCTGTATTGTAAGCTACATTTTAGATAAGAAACTTGAAATAGAACCTAACATTATAGTGACCGGGATGGGTGATTGCTGCTATGGTCTTCTCCATTACTCTTTTATTATCGTGCTTAGGGTGAGGTAAAAATTATAAATAAGTGAATGCGATTAAATTATTTATTTCCGAAAATTATCCATTGTTGTAACCATGTTGATGATAAACTAGGGTTACTAAGTTTATTAAACATGTACCAAAATTACATAAATGCATAAAAAAAAAACATAATATGTTGTTCATGGGATGTAACGGAGATGGGACCGACGCACACGTGAATTTGTACCCATCTACGTACCATAGATGAATCCTGTTGATCCATGAACACGCCTAGAATTCCAGTTTTTTTATAAAAAGAATATTGGAACCGAAATTACTAATATACCCTTTAACTCCTTCAGCTATGATAAATTGCTCGTGTTAAGAGTGGGTTCACGTCGACAATGTCAGTACCACAGTTTAGCAAAGACGCACACCGCTTCCTCATAATCACCTCGAAACTATCCGTGCGTGCCTCAGCAAACATACCTGATGCACTACAGTGAAACGGTGAAAAGGGAGTATTGAAAAAGGAGTCCGTGCTTCAATACATATATGTCGTTTTCTTATCACTTTCGCACTTTCGTCCGTACTCCCATCAATTTGTCACACAATTATGGCATCTAATTCATTACCAGCTCACGTGTTTCCTTCCTCCTACAGTCCCAGGTCCTTTAAGCGGGGCGTGAAAAAGCATATGATGTGTATGTGTATGAGTGTCACTATTGTAACATGATATATGTAAGTAACTTTGATAACGTTCGCATAGTTTGTAAATCAGACAGTATGATACTATGATGTTATGGTGACCCTCTTTTGTGAGACTTTGCCTTCAGCTTACCAGACGTCTACGTCTTTGCAGACGTAAATATGTCTTACTTCACACTTCCATTTTTTTTATACCACTTAGGTGGCAGACAAGCGCACGGCCCACCTTATGGAAAGTGGTTACCGTGGCCTATGGACGTGTAACACAAGAGAAGCCACATTCGCGCTGCCGACCCTTTAAGCACAGAGTTTCTGTGCCGTCAGTGTAGAGGACAAAGTAGGACAAGCCTTTAGTCATCCCACTGACAGCACAAATTCTGCACTGACTTCGCTCAATTAACTTTATAAGGACTGTTCTGATGGTTGCATCAGTAAAATCCCGACGTTCATCATACCGATGAATGAAAGACCGATTTCCAAAGTCCTGAATGTTCATTTGACCGAATTTCAAAGTATCAAAAGTTCGAGATCATCCAATTCAATTAAATTTGAACTTCAAAGATTCTGAACTCCGGTATCTTGACCTTCGGTATTTCGTATATTCAGTATTTAGAACTTCTATGCATCCATTAAAATTTTAGCATTCATGATTTACACACACAATGACACCTATACAACCGTCAAAGTTTTCGGATACTAGATTAATCTTGACACTTCTAGCTCAACCTTAAGTCCACAGTCCCATGTGAGCGGAAAAATTAATAAAATCGAAATCGTACGAGTATCTGACATCGAATTAAGCTAATGCTCCTCGATGCCAGACGCTAACCGATCGTAATTAATATGCACGGAAAATATTGAATTGAAATACAGCACAGGCGAGCTCCAGTGTAACGAGCCAGAGGTAAGCTCGTATTTAATTATATTATAATCAATTTCGGAGTGTGAAGTTGATGTTATACAGGTAATATAGTGAATTGAGTTTTAATGTAGTTTGCTTGTAATGGATGAGTAAGGGATGGATTGATAATTTCTGTAAGGTATGACGTAATCACTTCAACAAATTTGTTGGTATATCTGGCGGTCTGATGTTGTCTTCAAGATCTTTTGTGCTTCTACCTCTTCTGCAAGCCGTTTTACCTGCTGATTAACAGACGAAGGAGAGAATTTCCTCTCGGGGTTGAGAGGTGAGATAACACTCATAAAATTTAAGCCAATCATAAAGAAAAGAAAGAGTAGGGGAGTGAATCCTGGACTCAAAAGTGCATGTTTCAAGTACAACCGAGATTAACGATGAGATGATGATGTCGCTAACTTTAAAATGGTAAAATAAAATTCAAAATTCAAACTAAAATTTCAACTGATATTTAGTAATACTGAAAGATATTAACGCAACGAATATTGCAACTTGTACACATTCAGATTGCAGTTATCTATAAACGTAGTATGGCAAGGAATTCCACTCCTAATGTACTTGTGGTGCACTTCGTGGAGCGCTGGTACCGCTTCCTGTGCTTGGAATACTATCGTAAAACAGTGAGTGCCAATCTTGTAGTGAGTAACAATGTACTATTATTAGAATGGAATAATGATATTCTAATAAATTATGTAAAATAATTGCATTGTTTAGTAGTATATTATGGTACGAGTGTGTAAAGTTGGTGATTACCACTGAGACGCCATTGAAGGTCTTAAGAGAGCTGACGATTGTAATCATCAATACATACGTGTATCATACGACGCTTTTCAACACACTTGTGAATAAAATAATCCAAAAAAATTTTATATACCCTCATACTGAAATGTAAACATTACATATTAAAAACAACTTTTATGACATTTTATATAGTACTACTTAGATAAAAAGTTATTTAGAGGAACAATTAGTAAATTAGCATATTTAGTAAAATTATAATGAACTGTTTTAATGGCATAGTTTTGTTTATTAAACACAAACAATTTGAAATTATATATCTTCGTATTTATATAGTAAATACGAAGTTGCATAAAATGAGTAAGCAGTAGGTATATTAATTTATTTGTACTATTGAACATGATCATTTTTGTATTGAAACTTTTTAAGAACAAGCCAATTAATTATTATATTTAATTGGTTTTACCAATTTTATTGGATATGTCGTATTTTACTAAACAATCACCTCATAGGTACAATCAGTCTCCCCGAATATTTCCCGACGCCATAGATTTAGAGTGATATTTTATCCGCCAGCTTTCTTTTTGAGCTTAGGAGATCAGACGTTAGTATCACTCTCAGCATACCAATCATAGAGAACAAATGGACCCCAAGCTTCGAAGTACAAATTTTGGACGCAACTGGCAATTGTTGAGTATGATGGTGATTCATTAAATTCAGTCTCGATCTAATCTCAAAAGTTATAATCAATCAAGCTGTTAATGTTCTTTCTTGAAAGTTGTGTAACGTAAATTCCGTTTTTGACATTTCATTTGATTTCGACAGATTGAGACTGAATTTGGGATAAATAATAAGTCTTTAGATAGCGAACACATCTTGAATCGTTTTCTGTCGAACATCGTTGAACAGATTCCAATCACAAATTTCTATATAAATCTAAAATATAACGCTAACAATAACATTAGAGAACACAAACACCACTTAATTGGTTAACAAGCGATATCATTCTATTACGGACCTCTCCGTCGGATAGCATTTCTCTTATAGATTTATACGATTCATTAACATCACTGTTATCGGCGTTTTTCTTCAGTTACTCCCTTAATGGAGCTTTGTACGAAGGTCGGCTCAGGCGTTAAATTGAATTTGTTTGCCCATTTCCCTTTCGTTAATCTTGCAGAAATTTTAATTTAAACATAGTTTTCGATGCTAACAAGTTAATTCAAGTCCATGTTATTCCTACTATTTATAACTTGTGAATACTGTGAAAATATGCCAAAATAAGAATTGGAATATTTTTTAATCATCTATCTATAGAGAACCAAAATATGTGCCAAACATACTAAGATAGAACAACTTATTGAATATAACCTATGTTTATATAAACAAATATTTCAACCTAATCATTCTTATAACTGTAAGTGTTTTGACCTAACACCTCACCCAAATATATTTTTTTATCAATCAACATCAAAGCACCAAAATCTACATCAATAAAAAACCGTCAATAAAATTTCAATACTTCACCGGCAAGTGCAGAAGGAGCAAATACAGAACGTCTGAATACTACATATTTTACGAGCCCATAAAGTTGGGTTGCGACCGGTCGAGAAGGCGTGCTCACTCCATTGCCATAGTTCTAGAGAGCTGGCACAATTAGTCGGTCGCTTTGCATAAAACACACCCGCGTGTTTGAACGTGGACTAAACGAAAGAACAAGCGTTTCACTAATTCTGTTTCTTGAAACGTGAACTATCTAGTTTTGAGATTTTTTATGATTGTTGAAGATATTTAGTTGAACCTACTCATACATTTATGTTTCGAAAAGCTTGACTAGTTTGCTAGCGCCGAAGCGTGGGCTGCCGGCGCCTCTTTCTGGTTCTCCTTCCGTTAGCCTCGCAGAAGCGAGGAAGTAATGCTCGTGAAGGAGACGGCTAAGCGGGAGCGAAGGATACTCGCAAATTGTGCAGCCCACGATTGGAGGTTATACGGGCTTCGTAAGGTCGCAAAATGACCTCCGTCCCCTATGAGCGCGGGCCTGAGGGTGACGGAGCACACCTCGGACGAGATGGGGACCCCGTTATCTCCACAATCAAAGAGACCGGGGTGCGAAGGTTATGTCTCAGATAAACTCACCTCCGGCAACCTGCGGTCCACACAATTGGCATGCGTTTTATTCGGTTCAAGTCCGACATAACCTCCCCCAGTAGCTCCGGTGGCGGGGGGGGGGGGGGGGGGGGGGGTTCGTGGGAATTTTGCTCAAAATAAAAAAAGGGTTTGGTTTGCTAAAGGAAATGTTTAGTTTCATTTTATTTACAATTGTATATCGATACACATTAATCAAGGAATAGGCAGTAGTATTACTATATCTCACACCCACGTTCCGTTCTTCTAAACATATTAGCGTGGTTCCGGTTGCATTGCATCTAAAGATTTTGTACTCGCAGATAACTTTTTAAATCATATTAAAATTTATTGAAAAGATAAGGTTTACCAATACTGGTTCAATTTTTTTACGTGGTTCTTGAACAATGAACAAACATGTAATAGTTAAAATTAAGATAATGTTATTGTTGCGTCTGGCACTAGGGTACAGTGTGTAAAAATGTGTTATTATTTTATTACTTTAAATTGTTACTAATTTTTAATATTATTGAATGAGACACTTTGTACTTTTCAACTGTATTTTATTTTTAACCTGACCGGTTTCGCCGCGTAGCATTCTCAAAGGTTTGTATTGGCGGTTATAAAGTTAGTGAAAATACTGTATTTTGAAAAGTACAAAGTGTCTCATTCAATATGTGTAGCACGTTCCAAGTGCCATCAATCAATAGTATTAACACTTTTAATATTACTTTATACCTACAATGAAGCCTTTTGTTTTATTTGAACCGACTTGTATAAATCTTGTAACTTAAAAAACAATATAATAAATAAAACTAAAATAACTATCAAACAACTTATAGCCTTTTGTTAGATTTTCTTTTTACATTTATATACTTTTTATACATAATGATAAAATTAAACTATTTCTATAATTTAATGCTACAATTCCATGTTCCCTTGTACCAAACTTCTACGTGCACTGATTCACGTTGATTATAAAGCCTTCGGCGTCACGCGATTCTCTATATTTCTACCCGTTGAAAATATAGAGCTGTCTCAACGGGTAAATAGAGTCGAAATTGTATACTTTAGAGACTATGAAATTCGAGAGTTCATATGGAAAGCTTTTTGTTGTAAAAGGAAGTTTTTGCTATGATATTTGACAAACAATAAATGGTTAACCTGCTTACATTTGTCGGCCATTCAGCATGCAAGCCATACCTTATAAAAAATAATTCGATAAAATGACCATTAAAAAAGGGAGTGACTTATGCGGTGTGAAATAATTATTTATTATTATCACAAAACAGCAGAGAGCAGAGAAATTTCTGCATAATGTTCTTAATTGAACGGCTAGATATATTTAGAATAAAAATACATGGATTTACGTGGCAGTCCGTACCAAGCTTTTATATAATGTGTGTAGAAAAAATAGGAGATAGGACACGGCGGTATGGCCGCCCAATTGAGCAGTCCGAATGGGGAAGTACCTCCGCCCTACAGAATACCGGGGTTATAATAACTTCGTGTTGTGTTCCCAGCGGTGAGTAGGGTAGCCAGAGCTCACTGGAGAGTTTGTGCTGTCAGTGGGATGACTAAAGGCTTGTCCAATTTTGTCCTCTACACTGACGGCACAGAGACTCTTTGGTTACAGAGTCGGCAGCGCGAGTGTGGCTTCACTGGTGTTACACACGTCCATAGGCCACGGTAACCACTTGTCTTGTCTTGCCTGTCTGCCACCTAATAGTAATAAAAAAAAATTACTGCGCAGAGCCCTCGTTAGCGTACCCTGGCATCCGATTGGTGCAATATCACGTCATGACCAATCACAGCGCGGGTTTACTTGTGGTGTGATATGAATGCTACGTGCTACTCATTAGGTGTTCTTAAAAAAAAATCCTTAATTGATCTACGTCAGTTTTTAATACAAATTTCCAAATTCAGTTGTAAATAGAATTTTGAATTACAAGATCAAGGCAATAAATAAACATGTTAACCTTCTCCAAAACTACTATGATTTTATAGGTATTTTTATACCCTACCTGCTTTGTATTAACAGCTTTTGCGTGACACGATTCCGTATAAATCGGAGACATCTACTCCGCTTGTTAACGATCCCTGTTATTATCGGTAGTACAATTCACATTACGTACATACAAATAGGCTCTTTAATACTCAAAATATCATGTTGTAGACGGAATAATCAAAAAGTTGTTAAGCAAATCGAACATCACGGTACTGGAAGCCGGGATTTCGAGAAAGACCACCGAACCTAAATAGCATCTAAACATGCAAATATTATCAATATGATTTTAAGGAATCGATAACAATCCAAAATGTTATGAACCGTAAAATAAGTCAATACGGATACAATAATAAAATTGGGTCTAGTAGTTTTTATCGCCTTTTTGCGGTATCTAATTTTGTTAGCACGTATATGCACCTTTTCCTTGGATGTAGCGGGGTGAAATATTCGAAGGAACCCAGCGGGAATGGAACGAGTAGTCGTAAAGTGTTCCGAACGATTAAACGGCTCTGACCCGGTGGTTGCTGTAAAAGCAATTCTCTTATAAGCTTCTTTTTGAAGAATGTCATGTAACGTTGTGGTATAGATACGTTGTACTCGTGTTTACACTATTGTCAAGTTCAGAAACCTGAATCTTAATTAGACATATTTAGGACTTGCCTCAAAAAATTACAACTGAATTCTTATTCCATTGAAACAAAACTACTTTTTAACTAATTCTATTGCGAGTTATTTGGTATTTATTTACATTTAGCTCCGCGATCATAACTGCTGAAAAGTACCCGAATCGTTGAGTTAAATGTAATTATTCCAATGAGTGGTAAGGACATGACGGTATTTCTGTCCACTTGAGTAGTCCGATTGACGAAATAAATTATTTTTTTTTAATACCAGTGTTGCTAACACTGGAGAGTTATTGTGCTGTCAGTGGAGAAAGCAAAGCTTGTCCTGCTTTGTCTTCTCCACTGACGGCACAGAAATTCTCTGAGCTTACAGGGTTGGAAGCATGAGTGTGACTCCCCTGATGTTGCACGCGTCTATAGTCTAGGGTAACCACTTTCTATCAGGTGGGCCGCGTGCTTGTCTGCCACCTAAGTTATATAAAAATACCTTCGGACAGGATCGCATTTAATGCAAGACTGTTTATTGCTAAAGTCTTGACAGACAAAAGACCTAATAAATCACTTACTTTATTTTCATAATATTGGCAGGAAATGAATCTTCATAAATTTTATATCAGTACTCATCAAGTACAATATTAGATGTTAAATGTTGCACCACTCAGACCATTACACAGTCCATTACACAGTATCTGTTCCTTTAAAACTGGTACTCGTAACTCTCTGTACCCCTTTTATCCCGTTTCTGTGAAAACTATTCTTTCACCACGTGTGAAAATTTAATGAGACCGAAGAAAATGGACACTTATTTTAGCAGTACTTTGTACTTCCCTTTTCTGTTAGTGCATTGTATGATAATATACGAATAATAGACCTATTGTTCTTAAAATGAGGTTTAATGACGAAGTTTTTAACACAGATTTTAGTATATAATGGTTTTGCTGAGTGGAAATATTTGTTATTTGAACGCGTGAGCGAAGAGAGCGAGAAGTCTCAGTTTTGACAAGGTGGTTGATTTTACTCTCATCCGCCTGTAATGCGTTTTTTAAGATCTATCGTAGAAACATATTTTATTTTAGTTTGTGGTAGTCGACTTCATAAAATTTTAACCAGTTCAGAAATTAGGGATTAACCAGTGGATAAATTTAAGAATGTATTTAAAAGTAAATTGTGCCAGAAAGGCAATTATAAAATCCAAGAATACTTGGATGATAAACAAGCTTGGAAATTAACAGTTCGCTCAACTATGGTACTCAAGTAAATTTTTGTATTTAAACGTATATGTATGTAAATAGAGCAAAAGTAATGCCCGCCGAGTATTTTGCCGGAGTCTTCTCAGGTCGGGGCCGTGTTTTAAAACGGTGGTTAACTTGCTAAACTAGTCTTTCAAATATTCTATGCCGAATAAATGATTTTTGACTTTGACTTCTAACGTCTTCGCTTATCAAGTAAAAGCGCTAAATCCCCACAGATCCCCCCCCCCCACCGGAGGCGGTGGAAGAGGTTATATCGGACTAGAACCGACCAAATCGCACGCCGTCTGTGG
Organism: Eilema griseolum; assembly: GCA_963662185.1. Lineage (NCBI taxonomy): Eukaryota > Metazoa > Arthropoda > Insecta > Lepidoptera > Erebidae > Eilema > Eilema griseolum. The sequence continues at coordinate 4,010,459 of OY759235.1, forward strand.
GTCGTGTTTGGTTACCGAAGGTGAGGTCCCGGCCGACCCAGGGACATCTCCACCATAGACCACAGAGTCTCCAACTCGTCCCCGGAAACGGGGAGGCGCACGAGGCGCACCGACTCAGAGACATTGACATATTTGCGTGTACCCCAAATGCTAAAGTTAATATTAGCATAGATTTAAAATACCTACTTAAATTATTAGAAGAATTGTATTAGAAATATAATTTACATAACCCAAATAGTTAAATTGAGGTGCTAACTTACTTAAAAGATTTAATGCGAGTGTTATCCACATTAACTCTTTTAAATAAGTTTTTCGGTCAAATGTAATAACGCCTGTAACCATTCATCTGGTAATTTTTCTTGTGCGGATGTAGAGCGGCCCCTATCTCTTAGTTGCGACGACACCCACGGGAATAGATTAGATGGCCTTTCTATACCACTTTGCACGGACCTATGTGCCTTTTAATGGCGTAATAATGTGATAATATTCTTACATCATAGCTATGGCAAATCATATTTAAATAGTTAATAAGTCAGTCTAACGGTCGCCAGGGCTTGAACTTGAATTGGGCTTGAATCCTGAAAAAGTTTCAGTATTGGCATTAATTATTAATAAATGTAAAGCACAAAAATTAGATCAATAAATTCACAGGTTAAATCTAGTTTAAGAGGCAGTATTTCAATTTGCAGCATACAATAATGGCAACTGTCAACTGTGAACAATAATTGTATTTACCACTTTGGTATATAATGTATTAATGGATTGAATCAATCAAAAATAAAACACATCATTGATGCTATTGGTGAAATGTGATGGTCGATGAACGACCTCCGCCCCCCATGAGCGCCGGCCTGGGGGTGACAGGTGGAGCCACCTGCCACCCTGGCACAAGCAGGCCGCGGCAGTGGCTCGCCTGGCGCGCGCCCCGTTTCCGGGAACGAATTGGGGACTCTGTAGTCCCCACACCCGAGAAGAGGGCCAGATCGTGAGAGATGGCCCAGGGTCGGCCGGGGTGCGAGGGATATGCCTGTCAACCTCACCTTCGGCAACCAAAGCGACCCACAGGCGGCGTGCGTTTTAGTCGGTTCGAGTCCGACATAACCTCCTCCACCGGCTCCGGTGGGGAGGTATCCGTGGGGATTTTGCGCACGTAAAAAAAAAGAGTTTTTGAAACTTAGATAGTATTAACGATGCTAAAAGTATGGAAACACTTCTATCGACCTCACAAGCGATGGTTAAATCCTTTTTGCAAAACACAAAGATTCACTTCGTAGTTTTCATGCAGTACAATACAAACTATTATCTTCTCAAATACCACCAAATGACGGACAGCAACAGCAGAGCAGCAATTATAAAATAATTAGCATGTCGCGTGCAGAACAAGCTTGTTGATAAGTGCAGAGGTTCTGCGAAAGTGCAACCATTAGCACGTTCTGTATTACTTGTTTGATGCTATAAGTGGGAAGTACTGGTTTTGGATGATATTTGGAAATTGTAAATTAGTAATCAGCTGCTAACTAGTTTCTCTCTGAGCATTTCCCCAATTCTGTTGGGGTTTGCTTTCCAATTTAACTGTGATGTGGCTGGACTTCAATATTTTCAGTGAAAAGATTGCCATCTGACCTTCACAGCCAATTGGGGATTTCGAAGTTCTGTAGTTAAAATAAGATATGCCTAAAAGTAAACTCTAAACCATCACACACTTCATTTAAATAGTGTAATAAGAGATCAGAGAGAAGAGATAAGAGATTAGCTCAGTTCTTCTGAGAAAAATAAAGTTTATCACAATACTATAGATATCCTAGTACCTCACACAAACACACACACATACAACACACGCACACATACACGTTTTATTTTATAGGTATATTGTAAAACAAAGTAACAAAAATTGTTTATAACTTTATTGGTTAACATTGTATTGTGTTAATAGTTACAATCTATGATATACAGCTCCTAACACAGGCGTTCGTTGCTTAAAAGGAGTCTTCAAATACTATGCGTACGTGTGTGTTTGTGTGACTATTTTATTTATATGAAATTGTGTGTGACAGAGAGAAAACGTGTAATGAATATGACTCAAAGATCACAATCCGTTTATAAAATAAATCAACAGGCAGTCTATCCAAAACCATGATCCGTAGAGATTTTTATTTGTCTCCCTTTTGCCTCATGTTTGGCTAAAGAGAAGAGAATATAAATTTGGTGCATGTTCCACTCATCCAATTTACCGGATAACAAAACCGCGGCTAAACTCCTCTAATGCTTTCAGAATGTTTCAGAATGTTTCAGAATATATTTTTTTACATACAACACGACGTTTAACAAATTTTCTTAAGCTTATAACACATAAACCTCCAATAGGGTAGAAAGAGGTTTATTAGCATCATCTGTTTTTAATTTCTCATCATTGGGAGTGACTCTATTGTCGTCAACTCTGGTTGACTTATTGCCGTTACTGGGATTGATTATCATCTCGGTCTGAGGTCAGCTTACACATTTTCCGTATTCCAATTTGTATAAAGATATAATTCCGATGGCAACCGCATACAACTAGTGCTGAAGCTGAAAACACTTGTATATGAGAATTTCGTTTGTTTTAATTCATTGCGGCTTTTTAATGATGCTGTTTATTCACAACGAAGTTTAAGAAGTAATGTATGTAAATACATACATACATGCATACCATGTAATCACACCTTTATCCCTGGAGGGTTAGGCAGAGGTGAATTAACACGCACATTTCACCAATCATTGTATTCGGTCCCACGTAATAGAGAGTGAGCCTATTGCCATCCGTTTTCCAGGTACTATTGTTGACTCGAGCTATGCACCTGAGGGGGAGTCTGGGCTTTATATATCTGTTTGATGTTAAATTGCCCTATCTCTTAGTCGCCTTGTACGACGCCGCATTAGAAGAGATAGGGAGGTCCAAATTCTACTCTGGCGGAAAACACGCGGTTATGTATGTAAATATATAGTTATGGAAAAATGAGCGGATCATTTTGATCGAATGAGATTCGATCAAATGACGGGTCGTCTTTTCACATATATTACTTTTTAAACTTCGATACAGATGAACGGCACTATTGAGAAGCCGCAATGAATTAAAACCATAATCAAAAATTCTATTTTATACTATTTAACGGTACGCTCCGCGTCTGCAGTTGTCGTATGCGGTCACTTTCACAAGTATACCTTTATACCGCTTTTATAGACTGCTGCCCAACCTTCCAACCCCAAGAAGAAAGCCTGCGTTAGAGCCTAGTTAGTCAATTAGGAAGAAATGAAAGAAAGAAAATTCGTTTATTTTTGTATAACTGCAACACATTAAAACGGTTCATTACAATATACTTCAACTTATAATATAAAACTAAATTAGTAATAAAAAATAAAAACATTGTAACGGCAACACTTTCCTAACATTAACAAGTGTAACAACTTACAGGTAAGGTTGGTTTCACCTCTAAGGTCTTGATAGGTCTCCCCCCACTGTTGCTGGATATGTTGTACCAGAAGAAGGCTACCCGACTCGGCAATCGATCTGGGCACACAATAATTTTACGGAAAGTTAGATATTTTTTATAATATTTTCAAAATTACAAGCTCTAAGGGATCACAAGCCCTTATTTTAAGAAAAAAATCTTCACCAAATATTACCATAAAGCCATAAACACCGCTCGTTAAAAAGAGAACAGCCTAAATTATTGAAACATTTGCACTGTTGAGATACCAAAAAAAATATGCCTCGCCAAGGGAATAATTCGTGGTAAGTTGGACCATTAAGTTTTATCTGTCGGGAGCGCGGGCCCGCAGGAAGTTGGGCCCGGGATAAATGTTGATGCATGTCCTGGTAGCGATGACCTGTAATGCGCAAAAATGTTTCGGAACGTTTTCATAGAATAGATCAGCTTCGCTTATGTTTGATTGCTTGTCGTTAAAATATATGAAATTTAATGATGATTTTTTTATACAGGACACGTCAATTAGACTTCGCCTCTCCTAATGTTAAGCTGAAGGCAGTCTCAGAAAAGAGGGTCACCATTACTTACATTTACCATGTTACAATGGTGACACTCAACTTGACGACCTTATCATATGCTTTTTCACACCCCGCTAAAAGGATCCGCGTCTGTAGGAAAAAGGAAACACGTGAGCTGGTAATGGATTCCAGGCCTTAAAGAAAAGAATCGCCGAACCGCTTGGTTCTTGATCGGATATTCTGCACCGTGTGCGGATGACATCTAAGCCCTGCACGTGTTGTCCTATGTAGGAAAAGGGAGAGTGGGACTTATTGAAAGAGCTCATCATGATATACTTAAAGGGAATTAACTTAATCATGTTGAGTATATGTATTTACATACCTATTGTCTGACGATTCGACCAGCCTCTAGTAGACAAGTGGTGATTCGTTATTAGAATAGAATAGACTAGTCAATGCATCGAATTGACATATGTTTTCGACTGTCACAAACGTAAAAACACGTATCGGAGCTGGTTATACTGGACATTGACTAATAAACAGTTTTGTCTCCGCCGACCTACAAAGATTTGTACACGCATTCCTCGTGGTGTCATTATTTAAGATGATGTTCAGTGTATACACAAAAACAAAAATATACTATTACAGATCTAAATAAATTACGCACACGTAGTTTAGTACCATCAGGCGAGGCGAAGTCCAATGGACGTGTCCTATATAAAAAAATCAAAGAATGAATTAATTTTTCATCTGGTTATTAATCGACCTTGAAGCTAGTACTTCTCCAAATATATATATATCTGTGTTCTGTATATACCAAATAAATGAACCCTCCAAGCTCAATTTCCGTACAAACATTCCCACAGTCGGAATCAGCGAGCTGTATGAAATAGCCGCTCCCTCACATAAAGGGTGGGCCACATAAGCTTGTTTCCTGTACAATCAGTTGTTTCCCTTTATCTAGTAGTTAATATCTTCAGCTCGCGTGTAGTTCCGGCCTTCAATGATTATCCTGCTGTCGTTAGAGAATGTTTGTCTGTTATCTGATACCTTGTAGAATGTACATAGTCCAACGATATTATATACTCATGGTAGGTTCTTTCCGTTTTACATTTTAGATAAGTCACTTCCTATTCGGCTTCAGTATAATCGGGCTGAGTGCCACCATTGTAACATTACTTAATGTCTGTAATGGCGACCCTCCTTCCTGAGACTTTGTTTTTAGCTTACCATCAGGCGAGGTGAAGTCAAGTAGGCGTGTCGTAGATAAAAAAAAAAACTTTTTGATTTTCGATATTTAAAATGCTAATGTTCCCCTGAAAAAGAAAATTCACTGAAAATTATTTTATAAGTATTTGTTTACTAAATAGATTTGATGTGCTTATCACATTGCAAAGGCGTTCCGTGATGACTAATCCTTTTTCTACCAGTTGCCTGACAAGTACAGAGAAGTATCGTAGTTTAGTGGTTAAGGAGTCGGCCTTACGATCGAAAGGTCTCGGGTTCGAATCCTGGGCATTACACTAGCGAAGTGAACCCGCTCCTAACACCAGCAATTTAGCTTAGTTGGAGGGTTTAGAAGGACGTAGACATACGTGTATCAATCAAATCGAAGGCATTTTGAAGAAAGGACATGTCAAGAGTACCGAAACCGCATGCATGTATGGAAAACAATTATGAATGTAGAAGAAGCGAAAGAGGTATGACAAGATCATGGCAAGTGGAAGACAGTAGTCTCTGCCTACTCCATTGGGAAAACGATGTGACTTTATGAATGTATGTATTTTTGTATACTTGACAAACAAAAAACAACAACTCTAAATGTCTAGTAGATAGAATATAAACTAAACTAAAAACTAAATATTCAATCATTCGGACAACATATCAATCAGAAACATTCAATTTAGCAGCAACTCATATGGAATAGAGGAAATGTATGAATGTAAATTCAAGCTAAATTTGCATTCGCGTAATAATGGTGGAGCTAACGATGAAATTGAGTGAGTTTTTATTTTATTTTTTATACCACTCAGGCGGTAGACATGCCCACGGCCCACCTGTTCTAAAGTAGTTACACACTCTTGCTTCTTGCATCTTTAAGAATCTTCTAATTTCACTAAGTAGGAGACCCGACCTGTTCTGTCTAACACATGCCCTTCTTTCCATTTTCACATACAATTTTTAAACTTAAATCCTACATGCCTTTCTTATAACTATCTACCCATTTGTTTGTTATAATGAATTAAGTATGTAAAGTAGATATTTGTAAAGCCGCATGGTTCCCGGCAAGGCCTCGTGGTTCCCGGCAGAGTAGAATTTGGACCACGCCATCTCTTCCCATGTGGTGTCGTACAAGGCGACTAAGGGATAGGGCTGTTTAACATCGGACAGATATATACAGCCCAGACTGAGCCTCAGATGCATGGCTCGAGTCAACAATAGTGCCCGAAATACGGCAATAGGCTGTGCTAGGGGCTATTACGTGGGACAGAATACAATTATTGGTGAAATGTGGGTGATAAATTCACCTCTGCAAATGACAACAAATGAAAACAATGACTTTTCGATGCTTTTTTTTTTTTTTTCGAAGTTATGTGTGTATTTATCGCAGGTTTATAAGTGCCCGGTTAATGACAATAGGCTCGCCACCTATTACATTGGGACCTAAACATAAACTGGCGAAATGTGGGTGCTAGCACCTCTGCATACCCCTTCGGGGATATAGGCGTGAGTTTATGTTATGTAAAATAAATTAATAAAAAAATTATCTTATTGAAGAACCCTACATTGTAGTCGCTTAGAAAAACCATAACAGGGAGTTCATTCTTCAGCTTCAGCGTGCGTGGGATGAAGTTCCATTCGTGCCACACAGTACGCGCCGTTTCCAGTCGTAATACGTAAGGATGAACTCCTAGTCTATGGCGAGCGACAGTATAATTAACATTTTTTTTATACAACTTAGGTGGCAGACAAGCACACGGCCCACCTGATGGAAAGTGGTTACCGTGTCCTATGAACGTGTGTAACACCGAGTCACATCCGTGCTGCCAACCCTGTAAGATAAGAGATTTTCTGTGCCCTCAGTGCAGAAAACAAAATCAGGACAAGCCTTTGGTCTTCCCACTGATAGCACAAAAACTCTCCAGTGAGCTCTGGCTACCCTACTCACCACCGGGAACACAGCACGAGGTTATAATAGCCGTGGTATTCTGTAGGGTGGAGCTACTTCCCCAGTCGGACTGCTCAACTCAGACGGGAATACCGCCGTGTCCTACCTCCTGTGAAAACATAAGAACTAGATATAAAAATAAGGAAAACGAAAACAATTTAGTACCATTTTTCTGCTTGTCCACCGATTTTATTTTGTATCTTAGCGTATTGACTAAAAGGAATAGAACACAGTCAATTTTCTTTTTTACACCTTCGTGACTCAAATTTCGACCACGGGTCTAGCACTAGTCTATTCAAATACATCTTCATCTAAAGCCACAATCAGCTAAGAAAGCCTAATTTATTACACTTCTGGTGAAAACGGCATATGTCAAAAAAGGAACCCAATTCGACATAGGAACGAATCAGCGAATATGAAATGTCGTGTGATCAGAAAATTTAATAAGTGCAGTACCTATACGCACACTAAGAACTATTATATATAATATGTCTTTGTATATAGGTATAACTATTGGTATTCATGTTGAATTGCAAAACATTTTGATCACTGTTACCTTGGCCTCATCTAAGCATAGTTTGTAATATAGAGCGTACTACGCGGTGTAGGCCATCTAGAGCAGTGATGGGCAAAATACGGCCCGAGCAAGCCCGACGGTCCTTTGAATAGTGTATAAATTATATTCTATATTATTAAAATAATAGATGCGTAGGTAAATATTTGTGTTGCGAGTTATGGGACGCAAAGAAGAGTGGTGAAGTGAATTAGTGATTGAGGGACAAAGATTGACCTACAGATTTTGCATTTTTATATCGATTTGCTCGAACACTAACTAAACAATTGCAAGGAGAGAACCATTTTATAGATGAAACTTGGAGTTGTATAAATGTATTTAAAACTGAGTTGAAAGTTACTTCGCCTGATATTATGCCAAATCAAAAGCAAATTCATGTTTTAGTCGTCTATAGAGATGGCCCTTGGTCGGCAGTGGTGTGAGAAATGTCTCTTCCAACATATAATTCTGGCTCTCTAAACATTTTATACTTTCTGGCCCGCCATTAAGAAATTTGATCTAGAGCACAGTTAACATATTTTAATACTTACATTTCAACATTACTCAGTGAAACTCATACCAATGAAAATATACATTCATTCGTTAATATAAGTAATCTCTGAAACTAGTTCCTCCACCGTCTAAACATTCATGTTTGAATGAAACAGTTCCGAATATAAAATGAATACCCATTTCAATTTATTAATTAAAGAAACCGCACCAATTTAAATATCCAACCGTGCAAATAAACGATAATTCCCTTCATTAAGGAGTGTCAGTTTATTAAACCTCGAAGTAAAAATCTGTTCTGAACGAAAAGGTGAAAGCCAGAAATACGGAGGAATTCCTTCTCCGCCCCTAAATCATGGGGAGACAAGGTTAATAGGGTTGAAACCCCGCGGCCTCGGGCCAGTCACGTAGCTTAGACGAAATTTAATAAATTCCATCTCTATTACGATTCTTTAGGTACATTATGAACTTGGCTGCTGTTTACTTTTTATATTTAGTGGATTAAATTTAATGGAAATGGAACTAGATTGTTCCATATTAAATATTTATATATTGCTCAATTTTGTTGCCGACCAAAATTCATTTCGGTTTTCGCTAAGTGGTTTTTGAATATTCATTTTTTGGATGTTTTTTTTTCTTGTGATCTCCACCTTTGCTTTTGAGTGGTACTTTTCACATTAATCTTATTTTACAATAAATTGTTTATTATAATAATTTATTTGACTAGTCATTGATAACCTGTGTCGAACTTTTGCGAACGTCTAACGTCTCCAGAATCAACAACAAGCTAAGGTTTGTGGTGAATTTGTGTTCTTCTTTTATGTAGAACTTACCTCTCCTGGTGGTAAGCTGAGGCAGTCTCATGTAAGAGGGTCACCATTACAGATACGTTTCAATGATACAATGGAGGCACTCAGGTTAACGGCCTCAGCAGATGCTTTTTCAAGCCCCGCTAAAGGACCCTAGATGAAGAAGGAAACACGTGAGCTGGTAAAGAGTTCGAGATCTTAAAGGTCTGTTCCCATTATTACCACTGTCATTTAAAACACTAGCTGCTTAAAAACTATTTATTCGTGTAATCACTTTTTTTTTTCAAATGAATGTGAAGTTATTTCACTTATTACACTTTCTGGTAAAGATTAGTTTCACAATACGAACCACACGGTTTTGCAGAACACTAAATCAAAGTAAATCATTGCCACAGTACCGTAATCTACGACCCCATGTAATACGCAAGATATTTGCACTTTACCAAGCGGAAAAAAGGAGGAGAACTTGTGCGCTTATTACGTAAGAGGGACATTATTACTTTGCTGAGCATACTGTAGTTCGTTTAGAAATAGGAATATCTCTATATTAAAATTGAAACACCCTCTATCAATATAATTTTTTGTGCGTATACGCAGAGCAGATTATGTATTTGAACAAAACAGCAGTCTTTTAATAACCTGGGTTTTTTTGGAGTCTTATTGACCCTTGCAACTAAGCTACCCCTTTTGATTTATTATTAACACACATTCAGATTCACTAACAAACTAGTTGCACATTTATCTGAAACTAGCTGACCCACCCCAGCTTCGCCCGGGGTATATTTTGAAGCTTCATATCCCTTTGAGCCGTATGTTTTAGTCTTCAACATATGTATGAAAAATTGCGGGATTTGTTAACATTTATCATCAATGCTCCGCTCCCTTAAGTAGTAGCGTGATGATATATAGCTTAAAACCTTCCACGATAAATGGACTACGCAACACTGAAAGAATCATTCAAATCGGACCAGTAGTTCCAGAGATTAGCGCGTTCAAACAAACAAACAAACAAACTCTGCAGCTTTATAATATTAGTTTAGATTTCACATACATTTCACTTCTAAATAATATAATTAAGGAAAATGTTATAATGAGTTTGTAAGTATTTTAAATAAATAAAATTTAATTATGTATACGAACCAGCTAAAGTTTGTTCATTATAGGATGATTCGCGTGACAGTTCTAAGCAATTCTGACGCTTCAACTTTCAAACGACGTTAGATTGACACCTCGTATCAGAACATATTCCATCTTGCTTTTTCAATAACAATAATACAATATCAAAATTTACATAAATAAAGATGGAAGGAGGCCTCATCAAGATCGCCGGGAAGCGCTGGAAGCGGGCTGCTTTTGATCGATCATTCTGGAATTTTATGGGAGAGGCCTATGTTCAGTATGTGTAGCTGACATGATGATAATGATAACATAAATAATATACATTAACACGATAATGCACAACTGATTTATGAATAAAATACAATACCTAAATATTTTTTTCTAAACATTTGAATTTACGTAAATCCAAATGATTGACATAACCTTCAATCAGGGTAATTGAAAGTTATGTCACAAGCGCAAAATCATAGGGATGTGGTCACTTGATTATCAAATGGAGAATCTAGTATTCAAACTGTGTTGACACAATCGACTACCTATTACCTAATATTTATTTTTATATGTGTTTATAATTATTTATGAATATTTCGACTTTTGACGTCAAGGTCTTATGGCTCTTTTGACTGTAACTTTTTCTTAAATGGTACTTTTAACTGGGATATTCACCCATTTACCGGAGTAATAATGGTATTACATTCATCATCATTGGATTTGAAAGATCGTGATGTTCAAAAAAAGATAAGCGGCGTATCGACGTCAATTTGTTTGATAGTACCTACCTCGTTTGATGCAATGTGCGATCAAGAATTAATTATTAACTTGCAAGATTGCACTAACGACGATCATTCCGAGTAGGAGGATCATGATAATTGATACCTATGTAGGTTTAGTGCCAATAAACACATAAATAAAAATTTATGGTTTTATTGTTTACAAAACTGTACGTAACTAGTAATCCATAAATAAATCGATTTAATCAAAAATGTCCCATCACTTGTTCTTCATCCTGATACCAACAGATATTCTTCAAATTCCCACGGTGATCTGTTGTCTAGAATGCGGATATAGCCTTGATCACCCATCGCACCGCTGGAAGTTTTAACAGGTAGGGAAACAAACAACTTCACGTGCTCATATCCCCCTCATTGAGAGAAATACACGCGGAACATTGCCGCACCTTATCTATTCTTTTAGGAAAACAGACAGCTCTACTCATCTTCCTGGCCCACACCAAATATTATCTAATAAACCTAGATATCTTGTACCTACATAAATAACTTTACTTCTTACTATAAAAATAGTAAGTTTTGTACTTACTATTTAGCAATTAAACAAAGATTGCATTTGGATGCTTCACTATAAATATCAAAATTATATACTAGTTAAACTGCACTTTCATATATCTATTTGTATTCAACTGACTGAAATTCTAATTTGTTTACAGGAAAATCTAATACCCTTGACACTTCTAGATGTCCATTATCTAAAATTATCGACAATTTTTTCTACAATTGGCGTTACAATGACGTCAAAAAATGGCTGCCATTCAATGGGGACTTGTTCAATGGGGTTATTAAAATGTCTTTTGAAATGGAATAAGCCATTAGTAGCTAGTTTACTTATCGATTCACGAGAAGGGTGATTGTTCTTGCTACTCATTTTTATTGATAGTTTATTACTGTCACAGGGCTTATAATGGGTTTGTGAGTAGAGCTTGACTTTTTGTGTTGGTGTGTTATATTTTTCTTTAAAACTTTAAAATGAAGGAAATTCGTATGTTAATCTAGTATTTATGTTACTAGTAATATGAATTTCTAGAGTATAAAAATTTGCAGTATATCAAAACTTTCACGTCAAATGTTCTTTCAGTAATGAATTAGTTGTCATCAAATATTCTAAACTTTTTATCACAATCATTTTATAGTTATCATTACTTCGCCATGGAATTCTGACGATTCCAATTATTATTTACGCTATGTATCATATATTTTGCTATGTATTAAAATATAATATATACTAACCCAAAAACTGTAAATGGATTTGGAAGTACTCATAACGAAAATGTTAAAGCAAAACGTGTTCGAAAATTTTAAACTTCTGAAATGAGATTCAGCGACCTGAGTGGCTCAGATATATATTTTAAACACAAATTGTATTACGTCAACTTTTTAGTAAAGAATCGATATATTAAAAAAACTAATAACGAGCAGAATTAGGCGTCATATAACTAAATCAAAAACATTGAAAATGGATACTCAATATTTACGCCTGGATTTATGTTTATACCACACACGGCCCACCTAATAGAAAGTGATTACAAGGGAATCACAAATGCGCTGCCTACCTTGTAAGCACAGAGATTTTCTGTGCCGTCAGTGTAAATGACAAAGCAGTACAAGCTTTTGGTCTTCCCACAGTCAGCACAAAACTCTTCAGTGAGCTCTGGCTACCCTAATCACCGCCGGGAACACAACACGATGTTATAGCCGCAGTATTCTGTAAGGCGGAGGTGCTTCCCTAGTCGGACTGCTCAATTGGACGAAAATGCCGTCGTGTCCTATCCCGTCGAAATAAAAACGACAAATTTGTAGAAGGATTTTGATTTTTTGGTATAAAGACGACAATTTTGTTGACTGATGAGTTTTATTTAACGTTTTGTTAAGCTACCAAAATTACCAGAGACTAGACTTGTTGAAGTGTTTTGATTTTTATTTCATTTTATAGCAATCTACAACGTGGTCTGATATATACTTTCTTAATAAGTTCATTTCAAAAGCTACGATTATGTCAAGTGATTAGAACCATCAATGATTTACTTCAGTATATTACATTGCTCAACACTAGACCTGAACTGCTTTGATAATCGAAGTGTGAAATACCTATCTCCTGTGTTAGTATAGCACTCGGTTATAACAAATCTCAAATTATACGATATGAAGGAGCATTCACTAGAAATCTGATTATATGAATAGGCTGTGTTGTGTATAGTTTCGATCTCAGAGTATCTGATAAGCGGAGCGTGAAAAAGCATATAAACCAAGAGTTCGTGAACGCCAGACCATCATCATTTTATAAAAGCTGAAAGTTTGTAAATAGTCCCAACACAGGTAAGAACGATGGCCCATTATGAAGTTTGGGTCATAGTGACTTTGGCAGCTAAACGGTACTTAAGGTGTAAAAAAAGAAAATCTACTTTCGTCAAATAATAAAGTGTGATTTTTAGGCATTACCTTCGAAATATTATTAGAAATCCATGTTATCCATAGCCAGATAGCTTAACATGTCGCAACTCTTTACCCGACTTCCTTAATGTTTACGAAGGTATATGTTCAGGCACCAGAGGGTTAACGTGCTCACGAAAAAACAATAAAAAGAAATTTGGTCTATTTTCACAATGGTGACACTCGCTGTCACCATTGTAACACGGTATATGTATGTAATGGTGACCCACTTTTCTGAGACTTTGCCTTCAGCTTTGCCAGCAGTAGAGGCGAAGTCTATGTGACATATAAAAAAATCTGAGTAGTTTTTTATGACTGCGAATTTCGTTTATGATGTCTTTCATTACTTGCCCCTCTTGAAGAACTCCATGTAGTGTATAAAATAAGAATAATTGAAAACTATAAATACCTAATAATATAAATTTTTAAATACATACTGAAAAAATTGTTGGAAGTTCGAACTGAAGTCACAGAGTCTGAAAAATATTACTGGGTATTGAAAAAATAAATATAATTTTGGAGTTAGGAGTCAGGACATAAGTCTTATGTTAATCTACTCTCTTTTTGCATTTTGCTTTCTCTATTTCACATCTGAGATCATGACGTAACATTTTTTAATCAATTAATGACAATACAGCAATGGAACTCTGTTTCTACAGGCAAATAGAAAACTGGAAAATCCGAAAAATTTGAAAAAGGAATTTTTACTCGAAAATTCTAGGTTATTCCAGATAAATGTAAACTCAAAATATTTCTGGTTTAGTCCAAAATATAGAAGAACCAATTAAGTTTCAAAGTGAAAGCTCTTTCCTTATATACGTTTAGCCCACAGCCTGGTAAATTCACTCGCTTTGTGAATACGTGGTGGAGTCCGGCGCAATTACTCTTCAACTGAAATCAAAGGAAGGCATACATTGCTAGCACTGTACCGTGACCTGGTGTAACATTAAGAGACCCAAATTAGTTACTGTAGGTGTGGTACGATGTGTTATCAATATTCCTTTTGTTTAGGAGAGTAATTGAGTTTGGATTTCTGCCATATCACTAATCTTACGAAATGCAACATTGTAGTTGTTGAAATTGATATTGATTTTCGTATACTCGTGCAAAAGTTTGTTAGATCAATGATATCAACATTACCTATTTAGCCTGTCACGGTCACAGTCCACTGCTGGATATAAGTCTCCTCGATGAGCTGGCAATCCTCCGCCTAAGGCCTGCAGTCTATCGCATCTAGCTTTATCATGTTGTCAGTTAAAAAATGACAATAATAATAATATGACATTAAACAAGTATATTGAATTTGATTTACAATATTAAACATTTGCAATAAATTTCACTTGGTTCATATCTAAAAGCAGTAAATCGTTTTAACTTTGTCTTTCACTGAAATTATAGCTGATTTTATATGGCATATAATTGGGCTACTTTTATTTTAGAAAAATAACTAACAGGGTCCATCAGGGTTTCAGTCACACCACATACCCTCATCGACATACGTCATCGACATTCACACTAAAAAGAAAAGTGAGCAGTACCACCAGTACCAAAATTGTTCGTGTGAAAAAGGACAGCCCGCTATAACACTGACGTCCCGACATTGTGCAAAATGTATATTAAAAATACTTCATGCAAACTATTTTAAAAGTCTGGATGGGCATAATAAATAGACGTAGGTTTAATAGAGTCTAGACAGACTCTTGAATAGTTCTGAGAATTTTAGACACAAAATGAAATACTTGCCTATTAAAGTTAGAATAATTTGAAAACAAAGTTAGGATTCATTATATTGAACTATTCTTCATAAAGCTGTAATATCTTTGTGTATATCTGAATTTTGTGCTTTGTTAAAGTACTAGAAGAACTTTTGGAGATGCAGGCCTCCTTCTGAAACAAGTAGTGATCGTGAAGGAGGCAGCGGAGCAAGAACGTAGGAGACTTGCCAACAATGCAGTCTGCAACGAGCGGTGGCTACTCGGGTGTCGGAGGTCACAGAACCAAAAGCAGAAACTCTCCAATGAGCGTTTGCCTGGGGGTGATGGATGGAGCCACTCGTCACTTTAGCAGAAGCAGGCTGCGGCGGCGGTGCGCTATGCACGCCTCCCCGTATCTTTTGGAGAACTTTTGGAGATGGATAGAGTATCATTAAGATCTTTGGAGTTCAGGAGCTTGCAGATGAGGTTATCTGCAAGCAAATACTTGCTGATTGATGAAATCGGTGTATATCACGAGAAATCGGTGTATGACGCGTGGTTCCCGGCAGAGTAGAATTTGGGCCACACCATCTCTTTCCATGCTGTGTCGTACAGGGCGACTAAGGGATAGAGTTGCTTAATATCAGACAGATATATATACTAAAAGCTTTATATGTATGACTCGAATCAACAATAGTCCCCGGAATACGGCAATAGGCTCACCCCTAATTACGTAGGATTGAATTTTATGATTGATGAAATGTGGGTGTTATTTCACCTCTGCCCAATCCTCCGGGAATGAGGGCGTAACGGTATGTGTATATCGTGAGAAAATGTAGGTCAGACGGTAGTTCCCTTTGTAAAATAAACTTAATTATGAAGAGAAGAGTGAGCTCCGCGCCTTAAAGTCCCAGCATGGTTATAACTACGACTGGCAGTCGGATGAAATAAAAAATAGCAATATCAGTCGTCACTCACAGTCAAAATCAACACCAGCTTCAGATTACAATATTTATAGTAACTTCCTTTATACTGAAATTGAACTTTCCAAACTGAAATAGTTTAGTAAATTACATTATATATATCAGCGATATTGTATAGGAAATCGATACAACCCTATTGTATTTCACATACTCAAGTGTTTGAAACGGTATTGTGGGGCGAAAGACATTAAACTTGCATCTGTTTGTGGTTGTATAGACGTCAAGCTGCGAACTTGCGCTACTTATTTGAGTTATACGGGTGATAACAATGAACGGTACGACGTTTTCGAGGACGCTATAATAACTTCGAGTTGTGTTCCCGACGGTGAGTAGGGTAGTCAGAGCTCAGTCGGTAATTTTTGTGTTGTCATCGGGAAGACCAATAGCTTGTCCTGCTTTGTCTTTTACACTGACGGCACAGAAATTCTCTGTACCAACAGGGTTGGCAGCGCGAGTGTGACTCCCTTCGTGTTGCTATAAGAATTATATTATATTATATGTGGTGTTGCACACGTCCATAAGCCACGGTAACCACTTTCCATCAGGTGGGCCGTGTGTTTGTCTGCCATCTAAGTGGTATAAAAAACATTATATATAGCGTGCTATTAAGTGGCTTGTAAAAATAATTAAGTGCAAAATACACGATATTTTGGTAAGTTTAACGCTGAATTACACGTTGAAATATATTGTTGATTTCATTGTGATTTATTTTGTGTGGTTTTATTATTAACCTCATCGTAAGTGTCCACGTTTTCCGTAACCCTGACCTTTAGTCATAGTCGGGTTTTAATATACCTTTGCCTACCCCTTCGGGGATTTAAAGCCGTGATTATCAACATATGTATACTCCTCACGGTTAGGTATTTATCTTTTAAATGTTTTATTTAAAAAATCTGTTTATTGATATTTTTCTATTGAGAAGCTCATTTTAAAGACTACAACCCGGCATCGAACCACTATTTGGTCAGTTAGTTAGCCTAGTCTATTTGTTTAATGAGGAGAGGCTTATGTCAAGCAGTGGACTGCGGTGGGCTAATTCATTGATTGATTGATTTGTTTGGTGTGTGTTTTTATAAAAAGACGCTACAAGATTGTTTTTCTTTAGTTAAGTACCTAAACGAATAAAGTATATTCATAACAAGAAGAATGAATTGCTCTAAGACCTTCAAGAAAATCGTAGGTGTCACTACAATGAAAATATAACTGAATTGACAATCTCCGCCCGTTTGGGCGACTTAAAAATAACATAGATACATACATAAACTCACGCCTATTTCCCCGAAGGTGTAGGCAGAGGTGCTAGCACCCACATATCGCTAGTTTATGTTTAGGTCCCAATGTAATAGGTGGCGAGTCTATTGCCATTAACCGGGCTCTTATAAACCTGCGATAAATACACACATAACTTCGAAAAGCATCGGAAAGTCATTGGTGTGTGCCATGGTAAAAAATTAATTTCTAAATATATTACGCATTTATAAAATTTGTTATACCTATAGAATTCTTTCTAAATTATTTTTATAAGACATTAAACAGTTATACAGTGAAATTTTGAAGTCAATAAGGAAATTTTGCTGATATCATGAGCTAGATTTACGCGTACAAACTCATAAATATCAAATGTTTAGCACAAGAGTCTCTAATATGTTACAAAATTCACACAATTTCGAGAATGTAGCGCTTTCACATACAGATGATAAATAGCTGCATTTAGAGTTGGCTTCAGTTCAAGCGCGGTTCTATACAAAATTTTAGTCCGTGTGTTTTCTATTGAGACGCGATGGGGCCGAAGTTTTGTTAGTGTCATCTAGAGAGAAATTTAGAAATTTAGTAGCACTTCTCTATTGCTTTGGGCTGTATTCTTGCAGTTTGGGTTGTAGTCTCGCGAGTCAAATTTCATATTTATTTACGACCACAAACTTCAGTTGCTTGAATTTTAAAAACTTTTTATTTAACAAATTTGAAAAGATAATACTGAAAGTTTTCATTCTTGTCATAAAATACGAGTTTGAAATTCCAGCTAGGTAATATTATAAATGCGAATGTGCGTTTGTTTGTTCGGTTCACGTTTTTAGTCCATAATGATACTTGAGACCTAAAACCGAGAGAAAATTTCATCTTTCTATCAGCAGATTTACCAGCTTGGAGGTAAGAATGACTTAGACCCTGAAGAATGGCGGGTTACAATAAACTAACATTAAATTTAATCAATCAGGTTGCAGCGACGTGCGGTCCGCATCATTGGGAATCCCGAGGTCACAAACACCCTAGAACCTTTACAGATGCATAGAGATGTTGCGTCCATGGCTGTATTTTACCGTCTGTACCATGGTGATTGTTCTGATGAGCTCTTCCAATTAGTCCCACCCTCCCCTTTCCTACACAGGAGAACACGTGCAGGTCTTAGATGTCATCCGCACACGGTGCAGAACATCCGATCAAGAACCAAGCGGATCGGTGACTCTTTCCTCTGTCGCACCATTAAGGCCTGGAATTCATTACCAGCTCACGTGTTTCCTTCTTCCTACAGTCCCGGGTCCTTTAAGCGGGTCGTGAAAAAGCATATGATGAGGCCGTCAAGCTGAGTGTCACCATTGTCACACGGTATGTGTAAGTAATGGTGACCCTCTTTTCTGAGACTTTGCCTTCTTTTTTTTTTTTTTTTTTTTTTTTTTATTTTTCTTTTTTTTAATATTAAAAAATTTATTCATACAAAAAGTTTACAGTTACAATCACTTTGACATCAATGAGGTGGTTATAAATTCTTAAATGGTGAGTACTGATACCCAAACTAGGCTAATGCCTGTATTTTGGGAGGCAGTGTTCTACAGACGTTGCGTAATTAACAATTGATTGTTACTGAGCGGCGGTCATACAGTAGCTTCGTAAGTATTAATCAATTATAATTCTATTGTTTATTAATATGTTACTGATGTGTGAGTATATGTGTGGTGTATGGTGTGTGTGTGTGTGTGTGTGTGTGTGTGTGTGTGTGTGTGTGTGTGTGTGTGTGTGTGTGTGTGTGTGTGTGTGTGTGTGTGTGTGTGTGTGTGTGTGTGTGTGTGTGTGTGTGTGTGTGTGTGTGTGTGTGTGTGTGTGTGTGTGTGTGTGTGTGTGTGTGTGTGTGTGTGTGTGTGTGTGTGTGTGTGTGTGTGTGTGTGTGTGTGTGTGTGTGTGTGTGTGTGTGTGTGTGTGTGTGTGTGTGTGTGTGTGTGTGTGTGTGTGTGTGTGTGTGTGTGTGTGTGTGTGTGTGTGTGTGTGTGTGTGTGTGTGTGTGTGTGTGTGTGTGTGTGTGTGTGTGTGTGTGTGTGTGTGTGTGTGTGTGTGTGTGTGTGTGTGTGTGTGTGTGTGTGTGTGTGTGTGTGTGTGTGTGTGTGTGTGTGTGTGTGTGTGTGTGTGTGTGTGTGTGTGTGTGTGTGTGTGTGTGTGTGTGTGTGTGTGTGTGTGTGTGTGTGTGTGTGTGTGTGTGTGTGTGTGTGTGTGTGTGTGTGTGTGTGTGTGTGTGTGTGTGTGTGTGTGTGTGTGTGTGTGTGTGTGTGTGTGTGTGTGTGTGTGTGTGTGTGTGTGTGTGTGTGTGTGTGTGTGTGTGTGTGTGTGTGTGTGTGTGTGTGTGTGTGTGTGTGTGTGTGTGTGTGTGTGTGTGTGTGTGTGTGTGTGTGTGTGTGTGTGTGTGTGTGTGTGTGTGTGTGTGTGTGTGTGTGTGTGTGTGTGTGTGTGTGTGTGTGTGTGTGTGTGTGTGTGTGTGTGTGTGTGTGTGTGTGTGTGTGTGTGTGTGTGTGTGTGTGTGTGTGTGTGTGTGTGTGTGTGTGTGTGTGTGTGTGTGTGTGTGTGTGTGTGTGTGTGTGTGTGTGTGTGTGTGTGTGTGTGTGTGTGTGTGTGTGTGTGTGTGTGTGTGTGTGTGTGTGTGTGTGTGTGTGTGTGTGTGTGTGTGTGTGTGTGTGTGTGTGTGTGTGTGTGTGTGTGTGTGTGTGTGTGTGTGTGTGTGTGTGTGTGTGTGTGTGTGTGTGTGTGTGTGTGTGTGTGTGTGTGTGTGTGTGTGTGTGTGTGTGTGTGTGTGTGTGTGTGTGTGTGTGTGTGTGTGTGTGTGTGTGTGTGTGTGTGTGTGTGTGTGTGTGTGTGTGTGTGTGTGTGTGTGTGTGTGTGTGTGTGTGTGTGTGTGTGTGTGTGTGTGTGTGTGTGTGTGTGTGTGTGTGTGTGTGTGTGTGTGTGTGTGTGTGTGTGTGTGTGTGTGTGTGTGTGTGTGTGTGTGTGTGTGTGTGTGTGTGTGTGTGTGTGTGTGTGTGTGTGTGTGTGTGTGTGTGTGTGTGTGTGTGTGTGTGTGTGTGTGTGTGTGTGTGTGTGTGTGTGTGTGTGTGTGTGTGTGTGTGTGTGTGTGTGTGTGTGTGTGTGTGTGTGTGTGTGTGTGTGTGTGTGTGTGTGTGTGTGTGTGTGTGTGTGTGTGTGTGTGTGTGTGTGTGTGTGTTTGTACCTGCAATTCCCATGTTTTTATGAGCTATGTTGTACATTTTGGCGCTTAAGCAGCTATATTGGGTTTGGGCGAAAGACGTTTTGCAGGCTACCATGGGACACGCTGGTTTAAGGCTGCGTTTTTTTGGGTCAGGTGGGGGAACTTTTGGGTGCTTTTTTAACAGGGCTCTGAGCACAAAGAGCTGACGCACAGTTAACTGCTCGGTATCGCGGTATAGTTGTTGTGATGGGTATCGGTAGGGTTTTCTTGTCATGACCTTAAGTATTGATCTCTGTGCTCTTTCTAAGCCAACGAGGAGTGTTTTCCCGGCTCCTCCCCACACAGTGATGCAATACTGGATTTTAGACTGGCATAAGGCCATGTATACATGTTTTAGTTTGTCGGGGGGTGCGGTGTCTCTCAGTGTTTTGAAAACATACACCAGACGCCGTGTTCTAGTGATCATGAGATTTATGTGCTTATCCCATCTCAATGCACTGTCTATCTGCACGCCTAGGTACTTTGTACTTTTGCTTTGTGTAAGTTTGCGAAACTCTGACGTCTGACACTCTGTCTGCTGTTTTGCGTAGTGCAAGTACGGGTGTGGGCTTTGATACAGAAGTCTTGCGGAGGATCGCTTAGTTTTGAGATGGCAAATGGGACATACGTTGTTTTAGATAGATTTAAGGTTAGCAAGTTGTTATTTAACCAGTCCATGATTCTAGTCATTGAGTATTCAGCTCTTTCTTTTACTAACTGCCAGTTGGCGCCTGATACTAGGATTGCTGTATCGTCTGCGTAGGTGAAAATTTTCGTGTGAGGTAGGGACATCGCGCAAAGATCATTAATGTATATTTGGAAGAGGGTCGGGCTTATTATACTTCCTTGCGGGACGCCATAGGATACAGTTTCCTCGTCACTTAAATAGCTACCTATTTTAACAACCTGTTTTCTGGAGGAGAGGTAATCCCTAAAAAGCTCTAAGGGTAAACCTCGTATCCCCCTCCTGTCTAACTTGTTTAAGAGGATGGGGACAGAGACTGTATCGAATGCTTTGGAGAGATCTAGAAAAACACATAGAGACTTTACTCTTGTGTCCAGGTTTTCGACTATAGCGCTGGTTAGGTCGTGGACGGCATCTTCTGTCGAAACACCTGCCCGGAAACCATATTGGTTTTTTGCCAAAATATTATATTTGTTCAGGTATTTCGTCAGTGCATTATTTAGTACTTTCTCCAGAATTTTAGAAAGTGCAGTTAGTACCGCAATAGGCCGATAGTTGGTGACACAGTTCCTATCCCCACCCTTATAGACAGGGTGTACGATAGCTTTTTTGAAGGAGGTTGGAAATACTCCGGTATTTATTGCTCGGTTACAGATGTGCGTGATGGCTGGAATTAATATCTGTTGGGATTCTCTGAGTGTTTGCATAGAGATGGCGTCCCATCCCACAGCGCACTCTGGACGGAGCAGTAGCATAATAGTTTTTATCTCGGATTCGGATACTTCCAAGAGAGCCATTGAGTTTGATGGGCTGTGTATGTTTACTGAGTTGTTTGCGGGAGGTATTGGGCAGGGATTTAATGCAATTATTGCATCAGCGAGGCTTTCTCCTACCCTTGTGAAGTAGTTGCAAACTTTGTTTGTGGAGTCTTGCGGGTTTGTACATATTTGTAGGAGCTCGTCGGGGCTACTTTTGGTATTTTGAGAATCAGTTATCGTTTTTATAGCATTCCACAAAGCCTTGGTGTCATTCCCCGCTTTATCTATTAGACTTTTCCCATATGCTGTTTTTAATTTACAAAGTAGTGAATTACAAAAGTTCCTATAGCGTGTGTATGTTATTTTTAAGGTCATATTATTAGGAGCGTTTTTTGATTTTGTGTGAAGCCTATCCCGATTTCTAATACATCGGAGTAAACCAGGGGTGATCCATGGTTTTAGGATTATGTTTCTCCTACTTATTCTTGTTTTCTTAGTGTGCTCTTCAATGACGGGCGAGATTATGGATATCAGGGTATCCACTGCGACATTCACATCATCTATTTTTAATATTTTAGAAAAATCTAGTTTGGCCAGGTCCCTTTTTATAGCTTCGTGGTCAGTAGTATTCTTAACGAGGGAGAGGTGGTTACGGCGGTGTTTGAGTTTGTCTATAAATAGGACTATAGGTGTGTGATCTGTCAAGGAGGATTCTAGTATTAGAGTAATGGTGGGTAGGATAGGTTTCATAAATGTGTGATCCAAGCACCTGGCGATCCTTGTCGGAAAGGTGTGGGTTGGGGAGAGACCATGGGTGGAATTGAATGTTAGATATTCCTCTGACCACGGTTCTTTGTTTCCGGCACATATGTCGATATTTATGTCACCGACAAGAATCAAATTTAGACTTGGGCGATCGTGGAATACCTTATTAAGGCTATCTATGAAATTGTCGAAGTTGTCTCTAGTGTTTAAAGATGGAGATCGGTATATGGCTACAATTTTTGTTTTATTTTCTATTTGGCATACTAAGCAACTTGCGCCTTTGAAGTAAGGTTCGTATATTTTACACGTTAAATTTCTATTTGTAAGGATTATTATACCGTCGTTTTGGTTCGATATGATTTTCGTCGAATATACGTTGTATCCGTTCAGAGTAGGTAGGTTGTTTACCTTGCTTAGCCAGCATTCGGTCAGTACGATGACGTCAAACGTAGTTTTTGTTTCTGACAGTAAAGCACGGAGTTGATCAAAGTTTCTATTTGAACTACGAATGTTTATATGAAATACCTTAAGGGTTTGCGTGGAATTTTTGAGGTATCTGTGGCAGTCTTCCGGAGTACATGTATACGATTCTGTTAAACTGCCTGAATCCAAGTCAGTATTTATATTGTTTATGTTAGTCATTTTTGAGTATGTAAACACAGACTCCTTCCGCGAGCCGTTTTTCGGTTAAGAGACATACTGGTAATCGACTTACATCTCAGAATTGATGGTGGGATAGACGGTTGAATGTGTGTTGTTAAGATGATGTGAAGTAGATTTAGTATGTGTTTTTTGTAGTGTATGTATATTATGTATGTAGTGTGTTTAATAACATTTTTGTTTGTTTGTTTCAGGTTTGTACCCAACATATATTTTACTTTAGTACCAGGTGAAGTGAAGCATGGTAGAGAATAATAAGTGTTAAACAGAGAAATACAACTTAAATCCATGCAATCAAACATGAATGAGTAATAAACATGTACCAATAGTCACAGCTTTTTTCCTAAATCTATCAAGCTTTGTTCTGACGTAACTAATATTTGTTGGTCTCCTTGTGCCTTGCGAAGAAATATGTTTCCATTTATCGACCAACAGAACTTAAATGCGTATTTTTTTGCGAATTCTCGTGACAGGTGGAACAGTTTCTTGGAGCTTGCCGGTAGATGGTCGGCGACATATATAGGTTGTCGCTTGCCGGGAATAGCGATTAAATCTGTATTTAGTTTATCGTCCCTGTTTGCCTGTCTATTGTTGAACTCTCGTACAGCAGATATTGTATTTTGTTTCAACTGGACTGTCTGAAATTCAGCGACAACGGGGCGTGTTGTACCTGGTTTACCGGGTATACGATAAACGTCCCGGAGGTCAGATGCGGCGATCGCTGAGCCAACAGATTGCCCGATCTTACAGACAATATTAGACAGATATGCGGTGGTTTCTTTTTCAGCCTGTGGTAGATTTCTAATCTCGATGGTCGAAGATCTAGATTTTAATTGGAGATCGTGTATCTTTCTTTCTATGGTTTCTGTCCATCTACGCTGCTCCAAACGTTCTTTTTGCAAATTATGTAACCCAGACTTAATTTCCTCGTATTGCCCATTTATAAATACCATAGATTGGGCCAATTCGTCGTTAGATTTCTGAATGGTCTTGTATTGGCCCTTCAGTTCGGAAATGTCTGATGTTAATTTTTTTATAAGGTTTGTTTGTTGGACGGAAATCTCATCTATTTTAGTATTTAATTCGTCCTTCCAATCTCGCAGCATATTCATTATCGCTTGCTTGAAGTCTTTGTCCTCTGTTCCGTGCGGTTTTGGATCGCTGCGGGGAGGGCGTTTGCTCCGTTTTGTATTCGTATCTGACTCTGTATGTTCTGTGACAGTTGTAGGTGATCGGCGAACAGACATTTTTAACAGTTTTAGCTTTGTTTTTTTTTTACCCTTTAGCTTCTGTCTATATTCTATTTCACAGTATATTTATTTTCTCGTTAATGATAGATTTGTGGAAACCCAAAAAGCGAAATCACGTGTTAGGCTCGAACTCGGAACACCTCAAACGTGCAGTGTAGAGGAGGCTGTTTCGCCGTGGGGCCACCGTAACAGTTACGTACGTGGTCGAAATAGGTGAACACTATTTACTTGTTATAAACAGGTGCTGGGGTAGAAATTAAATAATTTGTTACTCGATTTATTTCTTTAGTTCGAACAATTGGGGTCAAAGTCCGATTTTTGCAGATGTTTTGAATTTAATAGACCGTTTTGATGTTTATTTTACGTTATAACTCGTATTTTAGAAACTTTCCCAGCACGATTTTGCACAGTTTTGTCACTCGTACACTTAAGTTTATTTGTGTTTGGTTATTTTCACCGTAATACTACTTTTTGCACAGTTTTGAAATAAAAACACAGCGAAGACCGGTAGCACGTCCGCTCACTTCGGTGCCGCGGGGGGGGGGGCCTTCAGCTTACCATCAGGCAAGGCGAAGTCTAATTGACGTGTTCTATATTTAAAAAAAACCGAGAGAAAATTTCGTCTCTCTATCAGCAGATTTACCAGCTTGTAGGTAAAAATGACTTAGACCCTGTAGAATGGCGGTTTACAATAAACTAACATTAAATTTAATCAATTAACTTTTCCCAATTCTACCTCAAGACTGTACCCCGTTCAATATAATTTTACCTGAGCCTCTAAAATAACACATATTTTCATTTCAAGGCACCTTAAAATTTTAGACACGTTGAGGAAATACACCTCAAGGCATCTTTTCTAATTATGGTTGTGATAATAGAGAATACTGCAATTGCGAGGAAAGTGGGTCACTACGCTTGCACTACTCACACATTTTGAGGATATTTTATAATTTGAGAATGAGAAAAACAGTAGACGCTAGTACTTTCTCATAATATGACTCATTTAATTTCAAAATTAAGACTTCTTTTTTTGACGGTTGCACATTTGGTTGGAACGTTTGTAATCATGGGTTTGATTGCCGCTTACAGGTAAAACTCTTTTTTTTTATTCCACTTAGCTGGCAGACAAGCACACGGCCCACCTGATGGGAAGCGGTTACCGTGGCCTATGGACGTATGCAACACCAGGGGTGTCACACTCGCGCTGCCGACCATGAAGAAATCTTCTGATGCCCCTCTTGAAGAACCCCATATTGTAGGCGCTTGGGAAAACCGCAGCAGGGAGGTCATTCCACAGCTTCAGTGTGCGTGGGATGAAGGTTCTTTCATAACGCACAGTGCGCACCGTCTCAGGTCGCAATGTGTGAGGATGAATTCCCTGCCTATGGCGAGAGGTGCGATGATAGAATGCAGCTACGGGCATCATATCAAACAATTCATCTGAGCACAAACCATTGTATAGGCGGTATAACACACACAGTGAGGCAAAATCCCTCCTAAGGCTAAGAGGTATTCAAATGTAGTATAGGAGTTTCTATAGATTTTATCAAGTATTTAAACAAAACACTGAAACGATTCAGATATAGAAAACTAAATAGCATATTAAATGCTTTAAAATTTCATTCAATAGTTTAAGCGAAGTCATTAAAAATCAATGTTTAAAAATGATTGCAACATCATTCATTGGTTCCGATAGTTCGTACGAATGTCGATAGATGGCTCCCATCGTCGCCGTTAAAAGGATATATGTATAAAAGAATTTGGATTGTTTCTGGCGAAGGTTCTGTAGCTTAGTGGTCAGAGCATTCCTACTGTAGGAGAAGGATAGCGGGTTTGAGTCCCGTCTGAATCAATTCAATTTTTTCTATATCTTATTCGATTTGAATAGTTAGCATACTAAATTCTTTATTTCATATTATTTTCATTACTAACATATCGAGAAAACACTGAATGCTATTAATAACATATTTAGAAAACACTGAATATGTTAATTTTTAAACATTTATAGATGAATGAATATCATTGAACAAAACGTTCTACTTAACTCACTTTTCATTCAGAGCTAGATAGTCGACGCAAGATACCTCCCACGATCATTTCAGTCTTGTTCAACTGAATACATTATGATGTAAATAATAGCTACCTACTGTTCTCTAGAATTTTCTGAATCAGTATTCTGATTAGAAAATTCTCGAAACATCGAAATTGAAAGCGTAGGCCCGTGATATTTACCCTTGAAACGTACAAAATTTCCCAACACAAATACTTGAATAACTACCAATTCTTATATTTACTTGTATCCAACAAAAATCCCAAAAGGTCTTATGTAATGACAAATAACGTACGAAAACCAAATATAAACCATGTTCCTTAATATCAAGGGAGTATTGTTGTTTGCACATCACGGTGAGCGAAATAAAAATGAATAATATAAAAATAAACAAAGGCAAGGACTCACATTATATGGAGTCGTAGCGCAGTACATTATATCCTTAGCGTTGAGCCGTGAAATAAGCGAGATTGTTTGTTTCAGTAGAAACTATTTGTTGTACAAATAGTTTTTTACTATAAGATTATTTTCTCATAAGCTTTAACTAATGCTAATACTCTAAAAGTAAAAAAATAGTCTTGATTGTTACTTTGTGTTCTACATGAATACAAATCGATTTTGTAATGGTTGATTTTTCGATTCGATTGTTTTCGATTTTCGATTCGTAAAAATAGATTCTATGGAGACAAGTTGTCGCCCGCGGCTACATCCGTGTGGACATCGGTTATCGTGAGAAAACATAGCCTCTGTCCATTCTCAAGGTCTTATTTGCCCTTGTACCAAATTTCATCAAAATTGATTCAGCGGTTTAGACGTAAAAGTTAACATACAGACAGAGTTCATTTCACATTTATAATATTAGTATGGATAATTAAAGCGACCAATTAATGTGTACGACCTAGTCGATGATGGTTAGGGATATATGCTAATGGGTGCCATCCATAGTACATAAATGCTTTAGACACCGGAGAAGTCCTTTCGGCGCTATATCGGTTCCGAAAGGCGGCGCGGGAGCGGGGTCACGATCCCGAGCCCGGAGAAATTCGGGCCGTGGGATCCCGGCTCCACAGGGAAATGGTAGCGAAATGGGAGATATGACTTGGGCGACCAGGCGCAGGGCGCGCCGTAGTAGCGGCGGTAAGACCCATAATGGGGGAGTGGCTAGAGAGGCCACACGGCAGCCTCTCGTACCGTCTGACGCAGATGATCACCGAGCACGGATGCTTCGGAAAGTATCTGCGTCGGATGCAGAAAGAGCCAACGTCAGAGTGCCATCACTGCGACGCGAGCGAGGACTCAGGTCCGCACACGCTCACCGAGTTTCCGGCGTGGGAGACGCCGAGGCGGGAGCTTGTGGCGGCCCTGGGAGTGAGGGTTCTCACGCTCTCCACCTTGCTCGCGGCGATGGTTCGCTGCGTGGATGCGTGGGCGGCCGGCGCCTCCTTCTGCGAGCAAGTAATGCTCGTGAAGGAGGAGGCGGGGCGGGAGCGGCAGCGGGAGCGACGAAGGATCGCAAGACTAGCTGCCCGCGTACGAAGGCAACGCGGGCGTCGGAGGTCGATGAACGACCACCGCTCCCCATAAGCGCCGGCCGGGGGGTGACAGGTGGAGCTGCCTGACACCCTGGCAGAAGCAGACCGTGGCGGTAGCGCGCCTGGCGTTTCCGGAGACGAGTTGGGGACTCTGTAGTCCCCACACCCGAGAAGAGGGCCAGATCGTGAGAGATGGCCCTGGGTCGGCCGGGGTGCGAGGGATATGCCTGTCAACCTCACCTTCGGCAACCAAAGCGACCCACAGGCGGCGTGCGTTTTAGTCGGTTCGAGTCCGACATAACCTCCACCGGCTCCGGTGGGGAGGTATCCGTGGGGATTTTGCGAACGTAAAAAAAAAAAAAGACACCGGAGAAGTCAGTCATGACGATTTACTTCACCTACTGCACATGGTTCAGCCATGTGCAGTAATAAAGTGGCATTTAAAGTATTTTTGTTTCACCTTGGAACTATTTCACCTATAGTGGTATCACCTAAAATGACTTGACATTAACTGATTGAGTCAATTTTCACCAATGTTCACCTTACAATTAAATATGCACCCAGATGAAAAGAAGCTACTTTTCGTGATTTAAGTGAATTTTAATACACGTAGAGAGTGAAGTGGAAAATATAAGCCGTACTTTCATACATGCATACAATCACGCCTTTAACACGATAGTTCCTGAGATTAACGCATTCAAACAAACAAACTCTTCAGCTTTGTAATATCAGTATAGATAATAATCTTGATATACATAATTATATGAAGAATTCAAATACTGATAATCTAAACAAAAATATTTTAAACAAGATATTCAACTTGATACTTCATTATATCTGGCATGGGTAATGGACTGCTGAGACGAGGTCTCGAGTTCGATCCCAGGTTTTATCATGGCATGTGTGTATTCAGGTTTAAAAGTGCCCGGTTAATGGCAATATGCTCGCCACCTATTACATTGGGACCTAAACATAAACTGGCGAAATGTGGATGGTAGAACCTCTGCCTACCCCTTCGGGAATATAGGCGTGAGTTTATGTTATGTTATATTATAATAGATTTAATTAAACATCATATATGTAAAATAGTTAGTTACATAGTATAGATTAGATCTCCATTGTAAATAAAAATCTCTGAAGTATATACTGTGTTTATCATGTAGAAAATATTTCGATATTGTCTCCTAAGTAGAAACCGTACTTGAAGTTTTAATAAACGAATAAGAAGCCTTTGACCGCCAACTTTATAGCCTGTGCCTAAGTAGAGAAAACATAAAGAAACAAACAAGCAGTACATTTTCTCTGCCGTCAAAAACAACTTTTATAAAATAAATTGTATTATTCCATTCGGTGTGAGATGGTATCTCCGAAGTATAATGTGGTTGCAAATAACACACACGTAGTAAAAAGCCAAGATATAGCAAAAATAAGGCGTAGAATATCATTTTATATGTCTAAGTACACTTTCTTTGAGGTGTTAGACAGTGATGCAAGGATTTATTAGATAATCCTCAGCTAACTTAAGTATTCTTTGCCACAACATATTTTGCTAAGAAGATATAATAGCTTGAGGTTTTGGTAGAAAGACTATATACAAAACAAGCAAGATTCAGTAAATTATATACTACTCCAGTATTAAACGAGAGAAATAAGTCCATTAAAAAAATGAATAGATAATGACCTTTATTTTGCACAATAATGATATTTAAAATACATACAACATATATAATAACGCCTTTATCCCCGGAGGTTTAAGCAAATGTGAATAAACACCCACATTTCACCAATCATTAAATCGATCCCACGCAATAGGGGGTGAACTATTGCCGTCCTCCGAGCGCTATTATTAACTCAAGTTATTCACCTGAGGCTAAGTTTGGGCTGTACATATCTGTCTGATCTTAAACAGCCCTATCCCTTAGTCGCCTTGTACGACGAAAATGGTGGTCCAAATTCTACTCTGCCGGGAACCACGCGGCATATTGCACAGTAAACTGCAAATACCTACTAATTAAATATCAGTAAACTAACACTTCAAAATACAGAAAAGACATATCTATAACAAGAAGATTCTTTTGATTTCTTTCAGATTTTTAATAATATCTAATAATGTAGGGTAAAACGCTACTTTATAATAATTATAATCAAGGGCTGCGTTGTATTACCAAATCATAAACCTTTGTTATTCAGTTTTTGAGAGATGACTTAACAGAGACAATGGCAAATTTGCTTGCAAACAAAAGACTTAAAATTAAATCTTTAGACGTTTTCCGTTCCGCGGGGAAGATAAAATAGTTTAATGAAACGCACATTCTCTGTGCTTTGCAATTAAGTCTTAAGATAAAATTAAGCAATGTACGCTCCAGTACTTTAACCATATATTGTAGTTACTTTGTATTTTGGGACTAAATGAAAGTTTACTTTCTGCATTCGTGAATTATTTTTGACTCGAACTGACTAACACATTTTCATGTGTCACCTGGGAACCAGGTACGCCCTAGCACCATTAAGGCCTGGAATTCATTACCTGCTCATGTTTTCTTCTTCCTACAGTCCTGGGTCCTTAAAGTGGGGCGTGATAAAGCTTATGATGAGGCCGTCAAGCTGAGTGTTACCATTGTAACATGGTAAATGTATGTAATGGTGACCCTCATTTCTGAGACTTTGTCTTCTGCTTACCATCAGTTGAAGTGAAGTCTAATTGCCGTATCCTTAATAAAAAAAAAGCTATTATATGCATGGTTCTTATCCTGAAACCGGGGAGCAGGTTTGAAAACAAATATAAAAGTAGAAGAAGTCATAGATGTATGCCAGGATCGTAGCAGATGGAAACATGGTGGTCTCTGCCTACCCCTCTGGGAAATAGGCGTGACTAAATGTATGCATGTATTATCCGCTAATTTTGTCAACACATTTTGTTTTTGGGTATTAATAATCCAATACAATAGAGAGGTGCATGGACAAGAACTACGCATCGATATTTCTGCTAGAGTGTAGTACTGGTATGCTCGAATAATTGAAATCGCGATTGAGTTTAATTTCAATTTAAAATTATTAATAAAACTTCTCCTGTAAAATAAAGTGAAGAGCCGTAAGCGAAAAATTACAATTTGGAGAAGTTTGTACTTATGATATTTCTCATTAAACCGTAACAATTACTTGAATCACTTCAACTGTAGCAATCTACAAAAGTAATCAAGTCATCAAAATAAGTAATTAGAAAGTCTGGAAAACTAAAATTATTCGTCTAGACTAAAATCCTATTTACTTACACTCCGGGTAACAAACGAGTTGTACGAGTGGGTCTAAACTTTACCTGAACAGATGCATCTTGCACTAAACTTAGTAACAAGCAGGATTGAATTAAAATTAATTTAAGCTTTCGTTGTCCAAGTTGAGGCGAGCTTCAGCTAAGTGCTGTGCTAAGAGTTAGAATGTAACTAAATGTTCCATTTTCAACTTGATTAACTTTAAATTAGGTAGTATCTAGTTCTAGAACTTGGAGTGGATGCATTTTAATTAGTGAAAGTTTAAGTTATAGTCTAATACTTATCATTATTAAGAGGTAAAGTTTACGATTTTGTTAAGGGGTAATCTCCGCATCTCCCCTGGTACTGCACAAGTTTATGGGTCGCGGTGGCCGCTTTCCATCGTGTGGACCGTGTTCTTGTCTGCCACCTAAGTTGTAAATAAAAAAAACGATTAAAAAACATATTAATTGTTTTTTATACAACTAAGGTGGCAGACAAACATACGGCCCACTGTGAAAGTGGACCTAAGCAACATCAAGGGAGTCACACTCGTGCTGCCGACCCTGTAAGAAAAGAGTTTCTGTGCCGTCAGTGCAGAAGACAAAACAGGACAAGCCTTTGGTCTTCCCACTGACAGCACAAAATCTCTCCAGTGAGATCTGACTACCCTACTCGCCGCCGGGAACAAAGTTCGAGGTTATTATGGCTGTGATATTCTGTAGTGCGCAAGTACATGTCCAGTCTGACTACTCACTTGGGACGGGATTACAGTCGTATGAGTGTCTTAGGCTATATATATCACGTTATCGGGGAGACACACATTCAAGGAGGTAGGGCACGGCGGTATTTCCGCCAAATTGAGCAGTCCGACTGGGGAAGTACCTCCGCCCTGCAGAATACCTCGGCTATAATAACTTCGTGTTGTGTTTCCAGCGGTGAATAGGGTAGCCAGAGCTCACTGGAGAATTTGTGCTGTCAGTGGAAGGCTTGTCCTGCTTTGTCTCATGCTGACGGCACAGAAACTCTGTACTTACAGGGTTGGCAGCGCAACTGTGACTCCTCTGGTGTTACAAACGTCCATTGGCCACGGTAACCACTTTCCATCAGGTGGGCCGTGTGCTTGTCTGCCACCTAAGTGGTATAAAAAAAGACACAGCGGCGATAACGGAATCAGAAGTTCTTATATCAAAGTTTTTCAAGGGGTTCCTTCTACTACAATATTATCCATAGAAATATCATATTTTACCTAAATATATGCAAATAGAATATTTGCACGTTTTGATATTTTAAGTCGTGACTATAATAATTTTTATCACATGACATTATTTTCGTGGCGTTATTCCAACTTGAAAAATATTTTTTAAACCAGATCGTCGCTTAATAATGTTAATATGAATTAATGCAATCGTGATAGCGTTAATTTCTGTTCCATGATCATGAAACGCGAGAGTTTAAAAGTAAGTAGTTTTCAGAACGTATTTTTTCTACACAAACAATTACATGACATGCCTGTCCATCTAATAAAGCAGCGATTAAAAATAATACACTAACGATTAGAAATCACGCAACAGTTAACTTAATTTTTTCATAAAAGCGCCTGTATATAAAACAGTAATCATATTACAATAGCATAAACCATATACCCGTGTGAACGGTACGAGCTGGGACGTGGCATATGGACGATATGTGTAAATTAAAACGTGAGCCTTAACGTCTGATTCACACGCCATATTAAATGAAATGGGGTTGAGTGGGACGAGTCTCAAATGTATACAGGTGAAAGGTGGTGAGTGGATAGGCAATAAGTCAATTGCAGGTTCGAAGCAAGCTTTGGAATGTTCTCTCTAAAACTTTGAGCTGAATTTTCGGGTAAAAAGAGGAATTCTGGAATGAAAATTACAGGAATGGGAACGGTACATTTGCTAAAAATCTTTTCAAGGTTGTTTATCCAAAGGGTAAAATCGGTAACCTATATAATACCACCTATATACATATAATCACGCCTTTATCCTCGAAAGGTTAGGTAGAGGTGAATTAATACCCACATTTCACCAATCATTGAATTCGGTCCCACGTAATCGAGGGTGAGCCTATTGCTGTATTCCGGGTAATATTGTTGACTCAAGTCATGCATCTCAGACTGAATCTGGGCTATATATATCTGTTTGATGTTAAATAGCCCTATCCCTTAGTCGCCTTGTACGATACTGCATGGGAAGGGATGGGGTAGTCCAAAGTCTACTCTGTCGGGAACGACGTGGCTACCCTATAACTGTGACTATTCTGACTATCTGGTATTTTACCGGCTTTTTCCTGGCAAGTCAATACGACACACACTATTGCATTTCAACTTATGATCTATGAACTTATGAACCCTAGTGGTTATTCTTGTTGTATCGAAAGCTTACAATTTGGTGTCCGGGTCTCCTACGCTCTCTTCTCATGACGTGACTTATCTTGACTTTTACGGGAGTTACTGCTGTTGACCCTCCAGCGCCTCGTCCGTTAATCAGCTAGAGGTTGGCATGGGCCCCGAAAACCTCTGTGAGGCCTAGAATTAGGCAAAAAAAAGATTCAATAAATAAAATAAATAATTATTGTACACAACGCTATCTAGACCCATAGTAAGCATAGCTTAACCAGCTTGAATGCAAATAAACATACTTAGATACCTTTTTGTTGTATATATATACATATCATAAGTAAAAACATCCAGACCAATGCAAATATACATATATGCCTGCAAATATTTGCACTGAGCAGGAATCGTACCCGCGACCCCTGCGTAGCAGTCGTACGTTCTACCTCTATGCGAAAGAGGCCATTCAAAATATGCTACATTATATTTAGACACAATATTTATAAGGAAGTACTGATAATCTATAACCATGTAGATATAGGACCATAAACAACGAGAAGAAAACACATTACTCTTTTAAAAATAATGAGTAGGAAATACTAAACGACTTCCAATCCAACAGCTTACGAGATAACATTTGGGGTTGCCGTAAATATAATTTTTCACAACCTGATTGTTTTACACCATCGATTACCATAAAATTGTAATAAAAATAATAAATACCCATATGTTGGGTAACCCCTTGCCACCGCCGGCCACTAAACGGTTATTATTTATGATGCCGTTAACTTGTAAAAGTTGTAAATAACCGCGATTATAATCTTCGGAACTCGGTTATATATTTTTCGGGTATTTAATTAATAGTTAGTAATACAGTTTTACTATAAGCAAGTACACGGGATTGTCTTGCATGTTACTTACACATTGCGCATTTTGAGCACGCAAGAGGGGAATTTGGAATGGAGTTGAAAGTAATTTGAGGGTTTAAAGTAATGACATAAATTTAAGTTTTATAGCTTTTCGCTGGGTTTCAAAGTGTAATACTTTGATTAGGAATTATTGTATACAATAATGTTAACGGTAATTAACGCAAATACATACCTTTTAATTTGCCTGATATTTATACCAGGTCACAACGGCCGTGGTCACCACAGGCTGACTACTCCACGGCCGGTATAACTTGGATGAAATATTAGACTAACTCAAAGGTATGTATGAACCCATACCATAACATTACCCATACCACTAGGCTTAAGTAGTATGATGTAAAAAGATTATTGTCATATGTGTGGCAATACCTCCCTTTTTTTTTACGTGCGCAAAATCCCCACGGATACCTCCCCACCGGAGCCGGTGGAGGAGGTTATGTCGGACTCGAACCGACTAAAACGCACGCCGCCTGTGGGTAGCTTTGGTTGCCGAAGGTGACGTTGACAGGCATATCCCTCGCACCCGCCGACCCAGGGCCATCTTTCATATTCCTAATAATTGATCAGCTTTCATAAAGTTGTGAGGTCTTTACAACTGTCTCTATGTTATTCAAATAAATTCAAGCCTTTAGACTTAACTTGCAACCAAAGGACAACCGAAATGTGTAATCGTTATTGAGCAGGTATCTCATGCGCGTCACGAATCTGGAATAGTATTGTTTGTTTATCATACCCAAGGTATCAGTTGCAGTGATCAAATTGATCTTCACTTTGACTTTTTGGATAAAATTAGGTATTATGACCATAAGTTAACCAAGACCTTGAGAGCCTAAGCCTATCACGTCATTTTCTGCTTTAATCGGAACTAATGTCTTTTATGGTGAGGCATGGTTTAGCTTCAGATGCACCTTATTAACTAAATTATTAAAGCCCCAAATAGTGATTTTAGGGTTAATGTTTAATTGCGAAAGCGTTGTCTTGTCTAGTGTAACATCATCACCACCATCATTTTGAGCACAATAGTTTCAGGATGTATGCATTATATTATTTGTATTAGAAGAAAGTTCACATCTGTAGCCAATAAAGTATCGGCGCTTTTCATATTAATTTAATTGAAGTGTTTGACATAATAATTAATAAAATTTGTATTCTTTTCTGTCAAAACATTTTACTGTCATTCCATAGCTAGATTTATATTGTGTATTGTCATTTTATGAATTTCCATTTGTAGATTAAAATAAGACTGGTGAAATTACTTTTTTTTTTTTTATATAGGACACGTCAATTGGACTTCGCCTTGCCTGATGGTAAGCTGAAGGCAAAGTCCCAGAGAAGACGGACACCATAACTTACACATACCGTGTGACAATGGTGACACTCAGCTTGATGGCTTCATCATATGCTTTTTCACGCCCCGCTTAAAGGACCCGGGACTGTAGGAAGAAGGAAACACGTGAGCTGGTAATGAATTCCAGGCCTTAATGGTGCGACATAGGAAAGAGTCTCCGAACCGCTTGATTCTTGATCGTATGTTCTGCATCGTGTGCGGATGACATCTAAGACCTGCACGTGTTGTCCTGTCCATTTTTGATTGTGGTGAATTTTCATTAACGAAAAGAGAATCAGACAGATATATACAGCCCAGACTCAGCCTCAGATGCATGGCTCGAATCAACAATAGTGCCCGGAATACGGCAATAGGCTCCCCCTCATTACGTGGGACCGAATACAATTATTGGTAAATTGTGGGTGTTAATTCACCTCTGCCTGACCCTCCAGGGATAAGGGTGTGATTATGTATGTTTAAGAAGTTTGCAATTCACTATAAAACTAATATTTTTAGTCAGGGATTTTATCACAAATCCCGTTTCACATTTAAACAACAATGTTTTTTCAACTGTAAAAAGATATTTTTCCCAATAATATAACAGTTCTCTTGCACCACCATTGCTTTAAATTTCACACTATCGCTACTTCTACTCACATACAGTAGAAGCTTTCAAGCGATTGAATTTCAACGTCGGACATTTCGCTCCCGGCCATATGTTGCGACTTCCAACTTTCCTACTGAATTTTATTTATTTCCTACGATGTAAATAAGTGGAGCGATAAATATGGCTATTTTATCAATTTGATTTGAACGAATCAAATTGGAAGTCACATTACTTTGAATATTGGCAGGTTACGTGCGCGAAATGATATTATTAGGGTGGCAGATTCTTAAACGCTGGGTATAAAGGTCTACACATTATAATGGAAAATGAAATTCGCTTTATTAGGTGACTTTATTGCGGAGTTTATTTAGTATCAGGCTGCTTTGACGTTTTTAAATTTATCAATAATATACATACATAAAATCAAACCTGTTTCCCATAGGGGTATGCAGAGATCACGGATCTCCATTTGCTACGATCCTTACATACTACTCTCGCTTCATTCACTCTCATTAGATACATAATATACATTTTTTATAAAACCTACAATATATTTTTATTAGCATTAAAGCTACAGGGAAATTTACCATGTTGTATTGTTTTGAGTTTCCGATATAGCGCTGTTGCAAGCACCATGATCATGCTGGAACTGGGCTATTGGCGATAAACAGTGAAAAAAGTAGTACTGATACGAGTACGCGTAAAAGAACTCGAAAGAGGGTAGATCGATGTATTTACTCCTAAAATCTTTAAATAGTTGGTTTTAGCGTCCGAACTAAATTGCAACCAGAAACGAGTTACGAGAGAAATATATGTGTACAGAACACATTTTTTCTTATAATTGTGAATATTATAACATAAGTGAAGATTTTTTGTATGATTTGAGATTGACATTAAATTTGTCATTCACATTACTAGTATAAAACTTGTCGTTCGTCGGCAGTCGTCAGTAAACCGGAAGGGCGCTTGTAACAGCACCGAAATATCGGTTCCTCAGTAGAAATAATAAACATAGTAAATATCCCGGCGAGTTTCATACCAGTAATAAAGATTATTAAAATATCTCCAATGCACAGACTCGACAGCTTTACAATCATACATTATAATTATTGCTTTTTTTTTTTTAACTTTCATATTTATTTATTTATCTATTTACACTTAATGTATTTTAAATCTATGCTAATATTTACATTAATAAAAATTTGTATAGATATAGATTTATAGAAATACCCATAGATACACAATCTATGAAAAATGTTCTTAGGTGTTTTTTTTGGATTCCGTACCTCAAAACAAAAAAATTGGAACCCTTTTAAGATCACTTCGTTATCCATCTTTCTGTCTGTCTGTCAAGACTTTTCTCTCAATAGAGCGTGGAGGTATCAAATTGAAATTCATTTCACATTTCCAGGTATATAACATCTTGAAACTGTACATAATGTTACGACAGCCGTCGATATCTCGAAAACTAATAGTCAAATCTTCAAGAAATAAAAACGCATTGTTAGTGACGAGGTACTCTACCGAATAGCATAGAAAAATCTGGAATCGTCAACAAAAAGTCACAACCTACCTACGAGTACCTACACACTTTTTTTGAATAAAAATAAACAATAGGTAAATATCGAGAATGTACTCGAAGGTCAGCGACGGCGGCAAGATCAAAGAGAATAGGTATTTATCGCTCGCGAACTTTCTAGATAATTCGATCCTCCTAATTGAGAGGTATAAAAACATGCTCGCATAGCGACACGATTCATTCAGTCTTTGAGATCGATAACGAACACAGCGAACTTAAGCGACCGAAGAAGATTCTACCTGCGACCTGAGCAACGACTGTGGACTACTGTGGACTACTGTGAACTACTGAGCGACTGGAACTGTTGAAGAAGTACTGTGTGTACTAGTGATCTAATTGTCTAGTTTGTGGTGAGCTAATAAATCTCTTCGTTGAGTAAACGGCATTTAATTGTACCCCGTGCACGTAACAATTGGTGTCAGAAGCGGAATGCCGTTATTACCACGTGAAGACGAAGGGCGTATTCCATGAACCAGAAGTCAAGTGGAAATGGAGGCCGCACGTCAACGGAGCCTCGAAGAAGAAGGGCGTCAGGCCGATTCTGCTGTCTCAGCGCGAACTACAGCAGCACCAGAGGGAACCTCGTCAGATACCGACATAATGACGCTGCTAGCGTCTATGCAGCAGATGATGCAGGCCTCCAGGCAAGAGATGCAGGCTTCTATGCAGCAGATGATGCAGGCCTCCAGGCAAGAGATGCAGGCCTCCAGGCAAGAGATGCAGGCCTCCAAGGAAGAAATGCAGGCTACTATGCAGCAGATGATCAGGCAAGAGATGCAGGCCAACCAGGAAGCTGTCATGGGTAAAATCGATGTAGGCATCCATGCACTGGGAGATAAAGTGAGGAACCTCGAAGATGGCTTGCAAATGCTGAGTAATGAAGTGGCTTTGAAGTCTGGGTCTGTGGATGACCGCTTGCAAGTTCTCGAAAAGAAGATCGTCAGGCTGGAAACCGACGGACCTGTTACCGTGACCTCACCATCATCAGCAAAGTTCGACCTACCACACTTTGATGGAACTTCCTCGTGGACAGCCTTCAAGTACCAATTCGAGATATTGGCAAAAACTAAAGCCTGGAGCAACGAGGAGTCATTTATGGCCTTGACATTTGCATTACGAGGAGATGCCTTAATAATATTGGAAAACCTGCCGCCAGAAGGAAGGACTCTGGGGTCTTTGATGGAAGCTCTAGACACACGTTACGGTGACAAGCACCTGGAGAATGTCTACCGAGCGCAGCTCCGGGAGAAGAAACAAAAATCTAGTCAAAGCCTCCAGGAATGGGCTGTAGAAGTTGAAAGACTCGTTCGTCGGGCCTACTCATCGACACCCATTATGATCGAGACCACTCTGCTGGAGGCCTTCCTAAACGGTATACGAGACGCGGAAGTAAAAACTAGTGTACAGTTGCGTCACCATCAGACCTTGAAAGAAGCACTGGCTTATGCTCTCGAGGTGGAAACTGTACGGCAGACTGCCGGATTAAGTAAGGTCAGGGAGGTCAAAGAGGTGGTTGCAGAGGAAAGGAAGCCACGATATGTCCCAACGTGTTATTCCTGTAGAGGAAAGGGCCATATTCAATTAGAGTGTCCTTCGAGAAAACGGAGGAGGGTCACGGACTCCGGGACACCGAACTCCGAAGAATACCGAAATGAAATGGAACACCGAAGTAGAAAAGGGCACGGCAATGCTGATGCTTTGTCACGAAGGCCGTGTGCCGAAGATTACAAGCATTGTCAGAAGAGCGAAGCCCGCGAAAAGACTAAAGTCATAAAGGTGAATGGACTTGACGACGAATGGACCGGAAGCAGTATGAAACAGGCACAAGAGGATGATGATGATCTACAGCCTTTACTGCACTGGAAGCAGCTTGGAAGCAAACCTCAATGGAGTGATATATCTGCCTACAGTTCCACTACCAAAAGTTATTGGGCCCAGTGGGACAGCTTAACTCTGATAGACGACGTGCTGTATAGGAAATGGGAATCCAACGACGGTAAAGAGGTGACCCTACAAGTAGTGGTACCACGAAGCAAGGTGGCTACACTCTTACGGCACAGCCATGATGGTGTCTCTGGCGGGCATCTCGGAGTCAAGAAAACCCTAGTTAAAGTACGACAGCGGTTTAACTGGCTTCATTGTCGGGAAGATGTCGAGGATTGGTGCCGTAAATGCACTGCATGTGCTTCAGTTAAAGGACCGCCGACAAGAAGCAAAGGAAAATTGAAATTGTATAACGTCGGAGCACCATGGGAACGTATCGCCATTGATGTTGCTGGACCTTTTCCAACGACTGAAGAAGGTAACAAATACATCATAGTAGTGCAAGATCACTTCACTAAGTGGCCGGAAGTATTTGCGACACCCAACCAGGAAGCAGTCACTGTGGCAAAGAAACTGGTTCAGGAAGTGGTCTGCCGGTACGGCGCACCTATGGAGATCCACTCTGACCAAGGACGGAACTTCGAGTCTGCTCTATTTCAAGAAATGTGCAAACTCCTTGGAATGAACAAGACCCGTACGAATCCAGCGCATCCGCAGTCAGACGGAATGGTCGAGAGGTTTAACCAGACGTTGGAAAATCACTTGGCTAAAGTTGTCGATGAACACCAAAGAGATTGGGACCAGTACATCCCACTGTTCTTGATGTCCTATCGATCTGCGGTACCTACATAACAGTATGGGACACACCCCAGCGAAAGTGAACTTTGGTCGAGAGATTAGGCTACCAGTGGATGCAATAACCGGTACGCCACCTGATAGTCCTAAGCCCGTGACGGATTACGTGAGTGAACTTCGAAACCGACTGGACGAGGTGCACAGAATAGTACGGGAAAACAATTTGAAAACAGGTGAAAGGATGAAAACCCGGTACGATAGAAATGCAAACACCAACGGTTTCGAAGAAGGAACACTGGTATGGTTTCATAATCCGCTACGCAAGAAGGGGAAATCTCCAAAACTCCAAGCTCGCTGGGAAGGGCCCTATACGGTTATTACGAGAATCAATGACATTACCTACCGCATTAGGAAGGGGGTTAGGGGAAAACCAAAGGTAGTCCATGTGGATAGGTTGACGCGTCATCATGGAACAAATGATGCTCGGGACGAGCATGACTAAAAGGGGGGTAATGTTACGACAGCCGTCGATATCTCGAAAACTAATAGTCAAATCTTCAAGAAATAAAAACGCATTGTTAGTGACGAGGTACTCTACCGAATAGCATAGAAAAATTTGGAATCGTCAACAAAAAGTCACAACCTACCTACGAGTACCTACACACTTTTTTTGAATAAAAATAAACAATAGGTAAATATCGAGAATGTACTCGAAGGTCAGCGACGGCGGCAAGATCAAAGAGAATAGGTATTTATCGCTCGCGAACTTTCTAGATAATTCGATCCTCCTAATTGAGAGGTATAAAAACATGCTCGCATAGCGACACGATTCATTCAGTCTTTGAGATCGATAACGAACACAGCGAACTTAAGCGACCGAAGAAGATTCTACCTGCGACCTGAGCAACGACTGTGGACTACTGTGAACTACTGAGCGACTGGAACTGTTGAAGAAGTACTGTGTGTACTAGTGATCTAATTGTCTAGTTTGTGGTGAGCTAATAAATCTCTTCGTTGAGTAAACAGCATTTAATTGTACCCCGTGCACGTAACAATAAATTAAACTTCTAAGTCAACACAAACAAAATATATTGCGGTTTATGTGGCATAAACTATATTTTAAACTTTCGCGGTCTGTGATATACAATAACGTTTACAGCCTGTGACCACGGCCGGTGTCACCTAGTCAAAATTTCAGACAAACCAATGGTATGTATGTATTTATACCATGATCACTATTGTATATCATATTAGGTTCGTCCCTGAATACAATTTAATACGGAACCTCGGAGTCAAAGTCAAAGTTAAAGTCAAAAATCATTTATTCTGAGGAGGTAGGACACGGCGGTATTTCCGCCCATTTGAGCAGTCTGACTGGGGAATTGATTCAACAAAAAAGGAACATGAATATCAGATTAATAAATGGACCACCGGTTCGAAACGCGGCCCCGACCTGAGAAGACATATATATATGATGCGAGTCCAACTCTCACTTGACCGGCTTTTTTATTAATCACGCAAGTAGGAGCAATCTGTAATAACTCAGATTAGCGGTCAGCAACCTATAAGACGTATAAGGTCACATTGATGTAAAATGCTGTAAAAGGAATTCATACGAATATTATAAATGGTCCCTGAATACAATTTAATACGGAACCTCGGAGTCAAAGTCAAAGTCAAAAATAATTTATTCTGTATAGACCATTATATCGGCACTTACAAAACGTCAACAAAAAAGGAACATGAATATCAGTTTAGTAAATGGACCACCGGTTCGAAACACGGCCCCGACCTGAGAAGACGCGATATATGATGCGAGTCCAACTCTCACTTGACCGGCTTTTTTATTAATCACGCAAGTAGGAGCAATCTGTAATAACTCAGATTAGCGGTCAGCAGCCTATAAGACGTTTAAGGTCACATTGATGTAAAATGCTGTAAAAGGAGTTCATACGAATATTATAAATGAAAAAGTAAATCTGTCTGTCTGTTACGCTTTTACGATTAATTCACGATCTTGATGAAATTCGGTACAGAGGTGAACCAGCACTTGAGAAAGGTCATTTGCTACCCTTTATCGCGAAAATATAAAATAGGGGATGACATTTGGTACGAAAGTTCCATAAAAACTTGTCATCATAACCTAATGAAATTTGATACATAAAGTTAAAGTCAAAAATTATTTATTCTGCATAGACCATTAAATCGGAACTTACAAAACGTCAATGCAAAAGGAAACATGAAAACCAGTTTAGCAAATGGACTGCCGGTTTCAAACGCGGCCCGGACCTGAGAAGACTCCGGCAAGAAACTTAGCAGGGTTTTTGTTGTTCTATTTACAAAACACTTAGTCTACTTAATCTAAATACAAAAAATTATTTGAGTAGCACAGTTGAGCGAACAACTTATTTCCAAGCTTGGTTATCATCCAAGTATTTTTGGATTATATTATAGCCTTTCTGGCACAATTTACTTTTTACTATATTTTTAAATTTATCCACAGGTGAAACCCTAATTTAATTAGGAAGCTTGTTAAAAAAGCGAATACAGTTGCCCTGGAATGATTGTCTATTTTTTTGAAGTCGACTACCACAGACTACAAGATTGTTTTTGTGTCTGGTATATATGTTATGCCCGTCACAAACTCTTGTGTATTTTGAAACATTTTTCCTCACATACATTAGGTTCTCGAAAATAACGTGTGACACTACGGTTAGAATGTCTATCTATTTGAACTTTTCTCGGAGGAAATCTCTTGGGCTTAAATTATAAATAGCTCGCACAGCCCGCTTTTGTAATACAAATATTGTTTAAATCTAAGAATTTCTGCAAAAGAGAATTCCATAGCTCAAAATACTATGAAAATAGCTGAAATAAATTATTCTAGCCGTATCCACGTCTGTCAAGGCCCTAATCTTTTTTATATGGTAAGAGGCCGGACTTAATTTACTGGATATTTTTTCAATATGTGATCCCCACTGTAGTTTAGCATCAATACTTAGCCTAGCCTAGGCAAACTATCGATTCCATAAGGTTCAACACCTGTGTAACATCAGGTATTAATTTATATAATTAATGATGTAATTAATAGACTTATTTTATTAAAGTTTTATTGGGTTCCAGTCATATGCCTAAAATTTGAGGGAAATGGCCCCCAAAAGTAGCATATTATATTATAAACGATCGGCATCTATAACTTAAAATGTATTAGTGCTATGTCACTTATGAAAGCAACTATACTTACATATAAGTTTCGAATCTTTTTTACACAGCACAATCTAGAT
Organism: Eilema griseolum; assembly: GCA_963662185.1. NCBI lineage: Eukaryota > Metazoa > Arthropoda > Insecta > Lepidoptera > Erebidae > Eilema > Eilema griseolum. The sequence goes on from OY759235.1 coordinate 4,054,640, forward strand.
CCAAATTAAACTTCAAAATGGGTTCCAGAAAGCTGATGAACATTGAACATACTCGTACTTATATATTTTTTACTCGACTACGGCTAAGACAAAGGAGGTTTATGATTTTGAAAGGCTATGTATCTATTTGCAAATAATATTCATAAAAGATACTATATAGAAGCACCCATATATGAAAATAGTTATATTCCTACATATAAATATTTGCGCTGAGCGGAAAAGAATAGTTTTAAAAACTATTACAGGTTTAATTTAAGAATTGAAATGAATACATGTTTTTACCATTACACAAAGATTTTATTTTTTGATGATTATTGCCAAACTAAACTCTATTATTATAATCAATTGGTTTTACATTCGTGTGTCAATTTGTAAAGGAAAATATTGCCTCGAAATTCGAATGGCATAGAATTTTTTGATCCGAAATAAGTTAGCGTATCTTTTTACAGAATACAAACGTTAAGTAAAGAATGTCATTTATGTATAGTATAAAAGAATCAAATACATTTTGTTGTTCGTTTGTAGAAATCAATAATCATTTTCCTCTATGACTTTTGTAGTTTTTTTATAAATATTATCCTTGAGGGAAACTCATTTAGACGATGGTCTTAAATCATCTCTCTTATATTGTAGATAAATTAAATGAGTTTAGGTTTAGATTAAAAAAAAATTACGTTCGGTTCCCAAAAAGTAAAAAGGTACCCTTTTACTAAAGCTCTGTTGTTTGTCTGTAAACAGAATGTGCCTCATAAACCGCAATAGCTAGACAGTTGAAATATTCAAAAATGATGTATTTTGCCGTTATAGCAACAAAAAAAATATTTTATAAGTGCCCGGTTAATGGCAATAGGCTCGCCACCTATTACATTGGAACCTAAACATAAACTGTCAAAATGTGGGTGCTAGCACCTCTGCGTACCCCTTCGGGGATATAGGCGTGAGTTTATATTATGTTATGTTACAAAAAATAAAACAGAAAACAAATGACAAGCGCTAATCTTTTACTAATTTAAATCTTGAATTTCTACAATATACAATTTCGTACAATGATTGATTTACTATTCACATTGGTTTCAACGAACTAAACCAACAAAGTCCTTGAACCAATTAGAAAAGCTCACTGTAATGTTGGTGTTCTTATTATTGTTGGTATATTAGCTCCATTATGTCAAATTTAGGTTCATTGATTAGACTCAATTAATAAATCAATTAATAATAGGCTTACAGGTCTACAAATACGAAATTATCTAATGGACTAATAGTATTTGATTGTACAATCAAATCAATCAAATTTAAAAAAATACAATCAAATACAATTTTATTATACATATATTTCTCACACTTGTAAATCCCGAAGGGATAGATTGAGGGGGTACACCCACATTTCGCGAACTATGATTTTCGGTCCCACGTAATAGGAGGCAAACCTATTGCCATCAAGCGAGCACTTAGTCCTAGGCTGTATGTTTACTAAGCCACAGAACCTTCGCCTGAAACCTTCGCGCCCACTGTCACTGTGAGACGGATATATGTATAGAAGAATTTGGATGGCCTCAGGCGAAGGTTCTGTGGTTTAATGGTCAGAGCATTCCCACTGTAAGGGAAAGAACTACTTTTTCTATATCTTAATCGATTTGTATGTTTACTGTCGGATGGAGAATAGCTCTATCCCTTAGTTGGCTTCTACGACGCCCACAGGAAGAGATAGGGTTGCCCTATTACACTCCACCGGGAACCAACGGTATTATACTCATTTTAACATCTATAAGTTACACGACGTATAATGATTTTATCGTTTACACTAATAATCATTATAGCACCAGTTAGATATACCATTAATTTAACAAAGATTCATACCAATAAATTGTTTACTAGAGAATAATGAACCTACAACATAGGCATTATCTATTCGGTCTGATAAATCAAATGCAAAAAATAGAAATACCAAAATCCATATTCGAAAATAAATCATTTTATTACTATTGCAGCTAGTTCTGATATTTTATTTACATTTTACAAAGGTTAGTAAAAATTCCGATGAAGTGCACAAATAAAAAATGCATATCGCTTCACTGTGAGGTTGTCAAATACCATTTACCAGGATTCTGTTCAGCGTCAAATGCATTCTGTGTAACGGGATCGCTGAAACCGCCACGCGAGCATGACGTTGTACAAAAAGCTATCAGAGCTAATTGTGTGCCAACCAAAGAAAATTTCGATGGAAAGTACTGATCGCCCCATTGATAAGGGTCCATTATAGTAAACTTGGAGTGTTTCAAAAGAAACTTTGTGCATACGCCCATATATTTAACAAGTCTTAACGAGTTCGTTTTTTTTATTTTATTTTCGCGTGATTGTATTTCTAAAGTTGGTTTCGACAACTTTACATCAATTTCGAAGGGTAATAACCGTAATTTTTAAAGAAACAATTGGATGTTGAAGTAGTTTTATTAGCATACATTTGAGTAAGCAGAGAATGGGCCAAAATTGGGTGTTAAGTAGGTCAGTAATGTCTTATTTGCAAGGAAAATATAAATATATTTTATGTTAAGAGGATTAAGTCTTGGCACCAAGTGGAAAACAGACTGTTGTAAGATTTGCTAAGCGACACTAAGACTAAGACACTAAACTGTTATGACGCACAGGCTGTTATAGAACGATACTCAGTCTTGAATCTCGATTTACCTGGGGCCATTGTATAGACAGATTTACAGATTTGTCCGATTGTGGGTAGAATCTTTGCTCAGATAAATCAAGATTCTGAACTGAGTACCATTCTAGAAAAAGGCCTTATTCGTTATTATTCCTTATTCAGGCTCGTATTCTGGATGTTGAACTGACTGAATTTTGATTATCATTGACAGATTCGCATTGACAATCTATCATCAATATTAGTTACAAGTCGAGATTCAGGACTGAACGTAGTTCTGAAAAATGAGCCTTAATTATAGCTTCCTGAGAACATAATTATAATTCTTTCAACGACTTTGGTATTATTGTACCATAAAATGAATAAATCATACCGAATGAAACACAGCATTTTATATCTACGCGATTATAATATAGTGTCGCGATTTGATATATTTATGTAACACTACATTGTTGCTTATCAGCAAATCGAATCAATAGTGATTGACGTTTTAATAATTACACAAAAGTCATTATCACTACATATATCTGATTAATGACTGGCTGAATCTGTTATTGTTGCTTTAGTCAGAATCCATTTTTGTTAGATTTTACGTTATGAACTTTTGTGACAGTACGTAATAACTCACAAAAGTTTTATTGCAAACAACACATAATGGCCAAACAAAGATATTCATTTTTATAGGACTCGTATATTTTCTTTAGATACTGTTGCAGTTAGAAATAGAGAAACAGTCCATTATTTCGCTCAAACCCTTAGTATCTAAAACTAAATTTTCCGAAATTCATGAAAGCAATACAAATGGAAGAAAGGGAACAACAATAACAAACGATATTTCCTCTGTAGTCGAGTGCAATGGCGGTGCGAATCTGTTTTCTCTCAATGATTTGTCTCCAAAACGTACAGAATCTCTACTGGGCGCCAGCCAAATGTGCAATTTGTACAAGCATATCTACATACTTTATCAAACACTTAAATCTTATTGCAAAGGGTTGAAAATCGTTTGCAGTAAAAGCAGTTTATATTTGTAAGTATGTAGCTTGAATTCCAGTGGTTGCCCAGGCTAGTGCCAGACGGGCCACTCGACTGACTCTAGTGATCCTTCTATGAAAATAATATTTTATTGTTGTTATGGTATCCATTTTAATGGTGTGTGTTGATGTTTACCTAGTTTTATTACATAGGATATAGCATTTTAGATTTCTGTTTTCGATAAGTATTCAAAGAAAGAAAATGTTGACTGTTTTGACAGTTATTAAAATTACATTTAAAAACATATATTATGTTCTATCTATACTTTGAATCAGAATTATTTTTTTTTTTTAAAAACCTTATTAATTTTATCTCGGTACTGTAATTAATTAAGAGGTTTATTTTACGATAATTTAAAGATAAAATTCATTATCTTCATTTAGACGTATTATACCAATTGCATCCGAGGAGCTCAGGGTCCGCTCCACTTCGCATGATCTTGGGTGTCTATGATAGTGAGACTATTTGTACACATATCACCCTTCACAACGTCAAGCCAGGACTACCCCTTCTACCTGAACACGGCGGGGGCGCCATACATTTATTACCCACCTAGCCTGGGGATTTTTAAATAATAAAATTATTAAATGTTATAATTATTATGTGACGGCAAACATTATCATTATCAGTTGCAGACAGAGCAATGAAAACAATTTAGATATACTGTATTTATTTAAACCTAGATCATAAGCAACAGTCATACTCGCTACCAATTCACTACTAAACCAGTCATAAAGTAGTGGATTACCAATATAATAAATGGTTATATCACATAAAGACGTTCTTTAACTTTTTTTCCCGAGGTTCCCACTATTCATATCATTTATAAGCTTGTTATAGCGTCCATCAATCTTAATAATAAGGAAGATCAAGATATCAATCAGTTCCTCTTTATTTCATTCATCTATTATTTCATGAAAGAGATATCCTCTTTTATCGCGACTACGGAGATGATCATTTTCTGTCTACGTTTCTTGCGTTTATTATGTCTGACTTTGAACAACATTCTTGCTTTCAGATGCGTCTTCATTAAATTGAAATTTAGATTTTATTAATTGTCTGTTATACTTGCTTCTTCTGAATACAAATAATTAAATATTCTTGCATAAACTACAGGATGCTATTTAGACCCAGAAAATGCTATTGTGTCTGTCTGTCTGCCATTTTCGCCTATTAATTATAAAAAAAAATATACCACTTAGGTGGCAGACAAGCGCACGGCCCACCTGATGGAAATTGGTTAGCGTGGCCTATGGACGTTTGTAACACCAGAGAAGCCACACTCAAGCCCGACCCTGTAAGCATAAAGTTTTTGTGCCGTCAGTGTAGAGGACAAAGCAGGACAAGCCTTTAGTCATCCCACTGACAGCACAAATTCTTCAGTGAGCTCTGGCTACCCTACTCACCGCTGGGAACACAACACGAAGTTATTTTAACCGTGGTATTCTGTAGGGCGGAGGTCCTTCCCCAGTTGGACTGCTCAGTTGGGCGGAAATACCACCGTGTCCTACCTCCTACAAAACTCCTACATGCACTTTGGTGATAAATTAGGTAAAATGCCGATTCATATAAATAAATACCTAAGTTTTTATGACGGCATAAATGCAAAAAATATACCTTACATTTTATATAATGAACCTGTTGGAGACTACTGGGCAGTAACGTTACAAAAGGGTTAAAGGGTAGTAAGGGTTAAATGAATTTATCCACAGCAAGAAAAAAATATCTACAAAAATATTACCTATAAAAACTTCTATCGTTTTCCTAAATGAAATATGACTTTACAGTAATGAAGTTAAGGTTCTATTTCAAACTGATTTGTTATTTGTCTTTCTGAATTGCAAAATGCCGTAACTTGAATTCACACTACTTTTATAGTTTTAGCAAGCTGAGCCTTATGTATGTATTTTATTCAGGGAATCTTCATTCATTTTTATCGACAAGCAAATTACTTATGTGTACAAAAACAAGCAACAAATACAATAAAGTATAAGGATTTTAATTGTGATGATTATATAATTAAATATAAAGCCGCGTGGTTCCCGGCAGTGTAGAATTTGGACCATCCCATCTCTTCCCATGCGGTGTTGTACAAGGTGACTAAGGGATAGAGCTGTTTAACATCAGACAAATATATACAGCCGGACTCAGCCTCAGTCTTGAGTCAACAATAGTACGCGATTGATGGCAATAGGCTCACCCCCTTTTACGTGGGACCAAATTTAATAATTGGTGAAATGTGGTAGTTAATACACCTCTGCCTAACTCTTCGGGGATAGAGGCGTGATTATATGTATGTATTATATAAATAATAAAAACATTCAAATTGTAGTGCGTAAATGGAACTCTTTAAATGTTACGTGAATTTTATGTTTTCGTTTTATTTCAACATGAACATATTTCAGACAGACATTCATTAGATAATACAAAATTTCGTCTTCCCGGTATTGCTGTTTAATTACGTACTATACTGGCTTTAACTTTCGTTGCAAAAGAACATAAAATACCTCAAGTGCTAATTTCACACGTCGTTAACAAAGTTGTCATTTTAAAAATATTTACTGTGTTCAGCATGTAAAGAGAGAAAAAACCAAATGAGGCTATTCGAATTCCTCCATCGCATTACGTGGAAAAATGAAGTCATTCCAAAAGGAGGCGCAGGGGAGTTACCAACCACCCTGCATTTTTGCACGACCACAAAACGTCTAGTATTTCAGAACACCAGGTCTAATATAAAGTTGGGCATCATTTGACTGTACGAAGTTGCCTCTAAATGTTTGAAAGGGGAACCCATTTCAGTCGAAATGCAGCTTAATTAAAGTTTAGCCTTGCTGTTGAGAGGGAATGGCCCGCCCTCATAATTTATTCCTGCGGGATATAATTCGGCCGGATTTAGTAACAAACGCGCCAACGAAAACGTTTAGGGTTTAGCCAGATTTCTATATAAACATGTTTTGAAGGACATCTCTGGACGCAAAGTAATCGAGATTAAATTCAAAGCGCTCCACTTAAAGTTTAAATTTCAATTGTCCTTTTGAGGCCGGCTTGTTTTGTATTTGCTCGGAAACGATTCGCATTTTTCACAATTACTTGGACGTTTCCACGTAAATCTATCTTCTTTGTCTCGTGGTTGGATTTCATTTAAGAAACAAATCGCAGCATTGATTCTTTGTATTGAATTTAAGGTGGCGCTGACAGTAATCATCAGTTTTTTAATGGTCATGAATTGTTTTGATATAGATATTAACTTTTAGGTTTATTTGACGAACATTATTATAAGTTGATATCTATGCAACTGCTTATTCCGATGAAATATGATTATAATTTCAGTTTTAGATCATACCTATATCTAAATTAGCTTCTCACAAAAGACATCATCATCACAGCGTTCAGCTTGGTTTCATCTGAAGCTTAAACTCATGAGCCTTAAATTAATGTCCTATTCTTTCTTTTCCTGTACATATTTGGGTTGTCTTGATTTTTAAGGAAATATTTGCCGTCTGATATCATTGCCTTTTGAAGTCTGTTTAAAAGTCAAACCATATTTCACGTCTATGTTCCATGCATCATAACGCCTACTTTGTGATAACCCAATTTAAAAAATTGATATTTAACAGCAATAACCAGATAGTGAAGTTTTAATTCCCCAACACGTAGTAGAAACGTTAGTGTAATGTAATACATTTCATCTTGAATAATATGATAACTTTTCAAATAACAATTAAGATACAGAATTATCATGATCACGAGCGCAGCATAGAGCAGTGGAGATAATGGAAAACGTGGTAAAACTTCTATGATATCAAATTAATTGTCTTACCAACTGTTATTAACGTTCGAGTGCGGACTAGTTAAGAATCTATCGCTTGGAGAATAGTTTTAATAACCATACTGATATTGATCTAAGTATATTTCAAAGTTATAACTGGTAGCATCAAATTTTGATGAAGACAATTTGATGATCAAAGGTTTAACGAGGGAACAATTTTGAATTAACATACTTAATAATATATACCAATTATACGTATGTTATTGAACTGTTATAATAATCTATTGAGCTAGTCTAAAAAAGCATTTTAATCGAACTGATAAATGAACCTTGCAGTTCACAATTTTTTAAAATGTTCAATAAGTTAAAAATAAGTGACATTTTTACGTCCTGGCATGATTCAACGAGCGGGCAGCAATTTTATAATGCTACTAACTACAAAAAAGTTGCAGCTTAAGAAATAATATTATAAACCACGGACAAGAATTTATCGGTACTTGAAACAAAATATATTACAATTTCGCTGTTGCTAAAATGGGTAGGCAAAATTGGATATATGGTCTTTAAGAATGTTGACAAAGTTTTCCCTAAAGTACCTTCACAGGTAGCATAGCCTACCATAACCAATTCAGGTTTCAGTAAACTTCTGCCAGATGTGCACAGAAGTAGTCATGTTAACATTACATATAGAGGAAGCGTGGTAATATTCCAAATTGTATTGCACACTTGGGACCACCTTGAGTGGTAACAGAATTGAGGAAACCAACACGAGCTTGCTGTTTTGCACTCGATCAACTAAACTGCATAAGTTTATATATAATACACGAAGGTGACATATTTTAAGATGATGAAATTTGGTTTCTGAATGCAAAATTCAAATGAATAGCTATACTAGAGCTATTTTATTCTCTCAGGTTCTTTCAGGTTTCTTCAGGGTCAGCAGCACAAGTGTAATGCCTCTGGTCTTCCATACGTCCGTAGACCACCGTAACCACTTCCTATCCGTGTGCTTGTCTATCAACTAAGTAGTATAAAAAAATCAGTAGATATTGGTCTAAAGGTGAAAGCTAGTTTAATTGTAATTGCACATCATTGAATAAGTTGAACGACTTTTTTTAATTCACCTTAATTACTAATTGTTTGATGATGATATCATTTCTAGTATCTGAAAGCATACTTTTACACATGATAATTTATTATTAATGAACTCATGTAAAAGAACTACATAGGTGTATAGAACCTTTACAGCTGCGTAGAGATGTTGCGTCCATGGCTGTATTTTACCGTTTGTACCATGGGGAGTGTTCTGATGAGCTCTTCCAATTAGTCCCACCCTCCCCTTTCCTACACAGGACAACGCGTGCAGGTCTTAGATGTCATCCGCACACGGTGCAAAACATCCGATCAAGAACCAAGCGGTTCGGAGACTCTTTCCTCTGTCGCACCATTAAGGCCTGGAATTCATTACCAGCTCACGTGTTTCCTTCTTCCTACAGTCCCGGATCTTTTAAGCGGGGCGTGAAAAAGCATATGATGAGGCCGTCAAGCTGAGTGTCACCATTGTCACACGGTATGTGTAAGTAATGGTGACCTTCTTTTCTGGGACTTTGCCTTTAGCTTACCATCAGGCAAGGCGAAGTCCAATTGACGTGTCCTATATAAAAAAAAAAATAAAAAAAAAATATACAGATATAACATACTTACTATAGCACTTGCATATCGTTGAATGCATTTTATTGTTTCATCTTACCACTGACTTATGACTAAATGACAGAAAATGGTACGCGAATCTCAAAAACTATCACATTCAAGGATGGCACTAAATTTGGCAAGTGAAATTAAATTAGCCGCATATGCTGTATATCATATTCGGGGTTCGTCCGGCCGGCTCCTAATTTAACTGTTTATATTCATAGCGTCAGCTCCATGTTGTATCGTTGGAGGCTTTGTTTATATCACACACGACAAATTTGTCGCTGAAAAGTTTTACCGACATGGGGCTTTCATATACATTGCTGGCAGTTTATTTTTTGTTTCCAACATACGAGTGTTTTATTTCTGTTCTCTGAGAATACTGATCAAAAGTTTAGGAGCTTAAATGTTATGAAGGATAGCGAGTTTCAATTGAATTTTATTTGGCTGATGAGATATTAAAATGACTTATAAAGAGCGAGCAGTAAGAACCAAGCGGTTCAGAGACTTATCTTTATTCGCACCACCAAGACCTGGAATTCATTACCAGCACAAGTGTTTCCTTCTTCCTACAGTCCCGGGGCCTTTAAGCGGGGCTTGAAAAAGCATCTGATGAGGCCGCCAAGCTGAGTGCCACCATTGTAACACTTAGTGTCTGTAATGGTGACCCTCTTTCCTGAGACTTTGCCTTTAGCTTACCATCAGGCGAGGTGAAGTCAAGTTGGCGTGTCCTATATATAAAAAAAATTAAGAATATTGATTGAATAATTTTCTATTCAACAGTCTTCTTCCTCACCTTAGCGTTAATCCCAGTCGCATCCGAAGCTTTTTCCTCGGAGTCTGGGGTTGGCTTTACCAGTCTAACTGCGGATTTGGCTAAACTTCGATATTTTCCATGAAGCGACTGCCATCTGACCTTCACAACCCAAAGACGATATTGAAACATTGTTGCTAGACGAGTTGTTGGATTTTTTAGGGCTTCAACTACTCGTAATAACTGCCATAGATGTTGATATGGCAACTGAAACCGCACCAAACCAGACCCAATGCAAATACCTATAATCATGCATATAAATATTTGCAATGAGCGGGGATCGAACCCACACCTCTTGCGCAGCGACCATGTATACTTCAATATCCTTGTTTAAATTCTCAGTACTTATAATTTAAACACCTAATTAATCTGTTTTCTATTTAAATCAACTGCTATCCCTCTGCAATGATTCTTTAACTGGAAGGTTTTGTTTTATTTACCTTCTATTAATAAAGAATGAAAGTGGGAACAGTAAATAGTTCTTAAGCACTCTCAATTACTTGATAAATCCTCATACTAATTGTTCACTGTTATAATATTCTAGAACAATTTGGTAAACCTTTCAACGTCATAGCTATCATACTTTTTCATACTATAGTAATTGTTGTTATTAATGCAGGAGGCTATTAAAAGCTCGAGCAATAAACAAAACGGGCGTTTTAAAATTCAATCTTAAACAAAATAATTTATTTTGATACCCATTCTAGATTGACTAGTTAATGCTTTGCACTTTGTTAAAACACAATTTTGACTTAAATTAAACAAGTTTCTCGTGAATGATGGTGTAAATCCTTTCATTAAAATTGTTCGGCCACAACGTTTTATAAGATTCATAACTCGGATTCGTGAAATAAAACTAATTAAAACGGAGGGGAACCGACAACCTTTTGAGGACTCGGTTTGAATTTTGGAAATGGGACAGGATAATGTTCGAGTTAAGATATGCTAAAAAGAGGTTATGATCATTATCATATCAATTTGCAAAGGAAATGAAACGTAGTGATGGGAGTGTTAAGTTCCCAAGGACTGTAAATTCATAAAGAAGGCCCTATAATTTATTAAAATTACTTGAGAACTTTGAGATTCTTTTATAAATGAAACTACCATCGCGCCAGTTCTATTGTATCGTAATCATCGTAGTTATTCGATCACTGTGGTGATAACGACCGTAGATATTTTAATGTCACTGACGGCACAGAAATCCAGTACTTACAGGGTTGGCAGCGCGACTGTGACTCCTCTGGTGTTACAAACGTCAATAGACCACGGAAACCACTTTCCATCAGGTGGGCCGTGTGCTTGTCTGCCAACTAAGTGGTATAAAAAAATAATAATAAGGTTTTTGGGTAAAAAAATTAATATTGGTTACACCAAACTTCTTTTAAATAAACTAACTTTTAAACTTTCGCCTTCCATGACACACAATAATTTTTACTTGAATTAACGCATTCATGGTATAGGTACATATATATCTTTGATTTACCTGACGTTTCGACGAGGTGACACCGGCTGTGGTCACAGGCTGACTGGCTCAGTGGTGCACGCCCGCCATCTTCGAGTCCGTGAGGCAGCAGGAGGCCCGCCATCTGCGAAATGAAAATATTAAAAATATCGAGAATGTGCGGGTAGATGAAGAACCTGCTGCCTCACGGACTCGAAGACGGCTGACGTGCACCACTGAGCCAGTCAGCCGGTGATCACGGCCGGTGTAACCTGGTCGAATCGTCAGGCAAATCAAAGGTATGTATGTATATACCATGGTCGCGTTAATTCTTTTAAATAAATTACTAATTCACTTTTGGGATTTTGGACTATCTTGTGTAATACCATAACTAAATCAACCACTAATGAGTCAATCTGTATACACGGCATTTGATTTTAGAATAGGTTTTTATTCAAAGTAATCATTAAATTTAGACCTAAATTAACTAACGCCGTACAAGTTGACCTGCTTAACATGTAACGTTTGTTATGGCCTGTTAGAGAACTCGTTAAAGTTAAACGCCACAAATAAAAGTGCCTATTATAATTCAAAAACCATAGAAACTACTTCACGGCATTCCAGAATGAACTTTTAGCGGTTACTGTACGTATCAAGTAACAAGATGTAAGCGTTTATACTAAAATGGTATTAATTAATTCTTAGGCACGTTCTTGCCGGAAGGCATATCTCCGTAGGAGAAATAAGCCCGATTCTCGTTGCATCTAAGGACAGAGTATTATTATAAATATCATTTTTTCGAAACCATAGAAAAAAAAAAAATATTTTGTACTATTCCAATAAGTTTACCAGAAGAAAGAATCGTAATAAATCCTTTTTTTTCGTGCGCAAAATTCCCACGGATACCCCCCCTACCGGTGCCGGTGGGAGAGGTTATGTCGAACTCGAACCGACCAAAACGCGCGACACCTGTGGGTCGTTTTTGGTTGCCGAAGGTGAGGTTAACAGGCATATCCCTCGCACTCCGGCCGACCCAGGACCATTTCTCTCGATCTGGCCGTCTCCTGGGGTGTGGGGACCACAGAGTCCCCAACTCGTCCCGGAAATTGACAGGTGCGCCAAGCGGGCCGCTGACGCAGCCTGCTTCTGTCAGGGTGACAGGCGGCTCCACCCGTCACCCCCAGGCCCGCGCTTAATGGGGGGCGGAGGTCATTCATCGACCAACCGTAATTTATACTTTCAATTACCCATAAAATAATAGTAGTCATATAGTTTACAATAAATAAGTGTTTGAAAACCGCTTCTCATCACAAATGAGCTCTATGTTTACTTTCTAGCTTCGAAACATAAGAAATTTTGATTTTTTGTGCCTCATGGACATAAAACTGTTCAAAATAAATAAATTACTGGTACAAATGTAGCAAAAATCTATTCCGTTTTTACTTGTACTCCACAATGAAACAGAATTCCAGACAAAAGCAGTTGAAACTAGACTTCAACTATTTTGTAAACCACCTCTTTGATCGAGCTTCCGACTGCTGCATTCCATTGGCAATAACTGTTGGTGATTTCGTGATAATCAGTTGAAAGTTTCTATACAAACTTTTGTAAGTGTGGTTAGAAATTTCTGCTTTGTTCCATTTATTTAGCTGTCGGAATGTCGGTCTATTTCATGTTGTTCATTTCAAAGTATTTAAAATACTAATATTAATTTCTGCCTACACTGAGGCAATACTGCGGTTTATACATTGCGCTGCCTTTGATCCTTGCGATTGAATAGAACTTTAGTTTTTTATCGAGCGTACTATATGTTCAGAACTTTAATGTTTTAACTATTGCTACTAGATATTCTTTACATTGAACCATCCATAAGATTATATTCTCTCTCAAAAATATACATTAGATTGAGTCTAACCTTTAGAGGCTAAACAAAGGATTAAATATAAACTTTATTACGTGTATTTGAACCACAAGGTCACCTTTAATTTTATTATATTTTATTTATTAAAAAAAAAACTGCTGTAGCCTAGTGGTATGGGTAATAAACTGCTGAGACGAGGTCTCGGGTTCGGTCCCAGGTTTAATCATGGCATACACCAATGACTTTTCGATGCTTTTCGAAGTTATGTGTGTATTTTTAGCAGGTTTATAAGTGCCCGGTTAATGGCAATAGGCTCGCCACCTATTACATTGGGACCTAAACATAAACTGGTTAAATGTGGGTACCTCTGCCTACCCCTACGGGAATATAGGCGTGAGTTTATGTTATGTTTGTTATGCTAGTAAAAGGTAGGCGCATATTACTGAGGGATAAGTTTGGTTCAATAAGGTGAATCGATTTTTGATTGTTGGACACTATGTAGATCTTTGTCAAAATTCAAATTTTTGTTCAGCTAAAAATGTAAGTTAAGCAAAACCTTAAGCAAAAAATGTTACGTACTACATTTCGTACATCAAAATGAAAACGTAGGTAAGTCATTTGGTTTCTGATCCGATAGGATTTGCAATACATTTACTCCCCGTGTAAAAACTCAGCCAGGAAAACGTGGGTGTATTTTAACTCTTCAGAGATCCGTTCCGATGGATTACGTCACACCATCAACGTTACAGTATAGTGATTAGAAAATACACTTCAAAAATCTTATTTCAACGAAATTTTACTTATTGCATGAGTGAAACTTATTATTATTTTTCTAAACCCGAAACTGTTTTTATTTTTGTGCCACTATCGGGTTATTTAAAAATAGTCTTCAACTCAAGGAAACCAGATGTCCATTGAGCTCCTAAAGGCCACTATGTCAATGTTAACCCTTAAGATCCCAGTATGCTTTTGTATCGTAACTACCCAGCAGTGTCCAACAGACTCGTTTTATAAATGTAAGGTATAATTTTTGCGTTTATTAAGGTATTTATTTTCAAGTATCAGTCTTTTATCTAATTTATTACCACAGAATAAATATTTTTTTATATGTAGTAAGATATTCATAAATTAGATACAATAAAACTAAAATAACTATTGTACAAACTTATATATATATATATAAATGTAAGGTATAATTTTTGCGTTTATTAAGGTATTTATTTTAAAGTATCAGTCTTTTATCAAATTTATTACCACAGAATAAATATTTTTTTACATGTAGTAAGATATTCATAAATTAGATACAATAAAACTAAAATAACTATTGTACAAACTTATATATATATATATATATATATATATATATATATATATATATATATATATATATATATATATATAGTTAAAATGCGTCGTAGAATTTCTCCGCATCACATGCCTCTTGTCCAAACGGCACAAATTTATAATCATAATTCATAAATGTACAATTAAAATATTTGTAACATGTACAACTTCTTATTTTTATTGTTAATAAACGAAAATAGTACTTCATCAATCCACAAGTGTCCGACAGTCACAATAACATTTTATTTGTTTCAAGTGTGTGTGTGATACGTGAGACAGTTGAGGGATGTTAAGGGTTAAGTTGTGTTACGAAAATACCGTTTTTGACATTTGGGAGATGGAGAATTGAATTTTTTCTCAATGGTTATTATGTTACAATATTTATCTTAATCTCTCTTTCCTCTTTTAACAATTAGCATTTAACAAAACCTTAAAAGTCTAAGAGCGATTTCCCACTATCCGATCCGATATCGGTGTTGGCTCTAATATCCGACATCTACTATCCGGACAGGAAGTAAAATGTATGAAATATGTACCTGTTTTTCACATTGTCCGGCTCGATATCGGATAACCAAGCAGACACTGCTGTGTTCGCCCGATATCAAATACCAATGTCAACCAGTCATCACAACAGCAAAATAATAACAAAAAAACAAATGTCATGTCAATGTTAGAGATTTCTAAAGAGTCTGTGTTTGAGCTTTTTTGAGTCTGTGCTCGAGAAAATGACCGTATTCATACCTTATCTGACCGATTTTATCGGATATATGTGAAAACAGTACATGGTGTCAGCCATTGGCTATCGTCATCTGACACCGATATCGGATAATGTGAAAACTGGCTAACCATTGTTTATAACTCACGGTAAGTACTTACCGTCAAGTGAGCCGTATGTTAGTTTACTACCTTAAAAGGGTATTATATAACTAAAAATAATATTCACGGGTAATTCTACACGTGTACACGTAGTGACAGAACTATCGAATTGTACCTATTTATAGAAACCCCAAAACAATCATCATAAATCATCCAAACATTAAAAATAAAACACACACCAGTCATACAAAAACACATGAAATAAAATAATTACTGCACAGTAAAAATGCTACAATTATTGGTTTAATAGAACCATCACGGTACAACCGTACAACACGTCAACCTAGCGATAATTGGCTAAGTGGGCCGTGTATTAGATGCCGGCTTTCTGGTCACGCGATAGTACCTATTGTTGCTAGGGGAGCTGAATTTCTGTCGGTTTGTTGTTGGCTAACACCTTCAGAAAAAAGCTAAGCTGAATCAGGTATGGCTACTGGTTTATATCTTGACCCGGGTGCAGGTTTGATCCACATTCAGTGCAATTTTTTTTTGTTTATTTTTTTTAAAGAATATTAGCAACTGCAGTTACTAATATTGTAACCCCTCCGACGAAGCTAAATTGCTTAAAGTGGGCTCTCATTCTTAGTGTAATTTGTGTGCATGAATCTAGGTATTAGCAGTGGTGGTCTGGTCGTTCTTCAGAGAGGACGTTAATAGCCGTCGGTCCCTGTTGCCATACCAACATCTATGGCAGTCGTTACGGGTTGTTGGAGCCCTTAAAAGTCCACCAATTGGTCTAGCTGCAGTGTAGTTCAGGAGGTCAGATGGCAATCACTTCACTGAAAATATCGAAGTTTAGCCAAATCCACAGCTAAGCTGGTAAAGTGGACCCCACATTCCGAGGTGAAAGCTTCGGATGCGACTGGGATTAACGCTAAGATGAAGAAGAGATCTCGATTCTAGTCGCTCAAGTAGAAAAAGGTTAATTTCTTAGCATTCAAGGAGGTTGAATCCTCCTTCACCACCGTAGCACCCACTTCAATTGCGGTTTTCCCAAGCGCCTACAATATGGGGTTCTTCAAGAGGGGCATCAGAAGGTTTCTTCATGGTCGGCAGCGCGAGTGTGACACCCCTGGTGTTGCATACGTCCATAGGCCACGGTAACCGCTTCCCTTCAGGTGGTATAACCTGCCGTGTCTGCCAACTAAATGATATAATAAAAAAAAAATGCACTACCTGAAAAGTAACTAAAAAATGCGTACTGCTCCGAGGTGATAGCCAATACATATAGAGCACATTTTGTGGTGTGATTGAGTTCAAGACATATATCGGTTATTATAAGAACCGTAATTATTATATCTAGGTTTTCCAACAAATTTTAACGTTGAGAGTTCTCAAAACGCATATAGAGGAGAACATCGTATATCCAAAACCTATGCAGGTCATTCATTTGCTGAAAATATTCCTCCTAGTTACAGGAGGAATATTTTCGCTAGTCGCAGATTCAAGTCCCGACTGGTGTGAACTTTTTACGCTTTAAATCTAAATTTTTAAATATGTAGTTCGCTGTCACGAAAATATGAACTGGGAAAACGAACGTCGTTGGTAGATAGTTTCGCATCCATGGTATCAATATTTTGACATCGTAGTAGGTATATCTACTGCAATTAATTAAAAAAAGGGTACTTTGAGAATTTTTTTGTATGTTTCGATGTTTCAGTCTTTGAGATCTTTGAAATAACTCAATCACGTTCAAATGACTGAACAGATCTGGTTGAAATTACAGCAGTTACAAAAATCTACAGCATCTAAAGCAACATAGGCTAAAAGTTTAGATGTTAAACAATTCTTCCCCTGTAGTAAAAATAAAAAATCACCCTGTGGTCCTGAATATAGTTTGGGTGGCGACACGGTCCAAATTAATACATTAGTTTTAAATATTGAGCGTGGAAAACACTGAACTAAATATGTTTATTATACAAGATATGTATGTAGCACCAAAGGAATTTTCTTATAAACATTGAAGTTAGAATTTATTCATGGGTTTTGTACACGCAAATTCATGCCGATAATATTTTCAACATTTTTATTCTGAAATATGAAGTAGTGACGTGTAAATATTTAATGTGCTACCTGAATTACGGCACAGAAGAAAAATATTAAGTTAATAAAAAGGAATTTGCTTCAACGATTACTACTAGTACTTTGGAATCTCCTACTAACTGTAAATTCAGGTTCTTCACAGAAGCTCTTTTTTAGGTTATATTGGGGTAAATGCTTGCAACACAGATGTAAGATCTTTCAAATCATCATCATCATCAATTTACCCTTGGGGTGGTCAATAAGCCAAAAAAGCATCACTAACCAATTAGACGTCGCGAACATGTCCAAGGTGGAAATATTTATCCAGTTGGATGAAAATCAGTAGATTTATGCTCTCTTAATTGCTAGCAACTATTTAGACTGGCAGTTTGAATTGTACAGAATTTATATTTTGTGGCCTTTCTAAAACATAGTTAAGTATTGACCTTTAAAATGGCCTGATATTTACCGTGATATCATTAGGTTGACAATATAATAATGATGATAAGTCCTTAAAAGAAATGAATACTCATACAAATTAACTGTAACTGAAAAATAGACAACGCAATACCTACTCTTTGAATAATTACACACATCATCTATATTCGATATATGATAACAATCATAGAATATTTAATAGATTAAGTGATCGGTATATAATTGCCTTGATGGCCAGGGTCACAGGCTGACTGGCTCAGTGGTGTACGCCCTCCATCATTCCCACTGACCCCTATGTATATAGACTGGCTGTAAAGAACAAAAACAATAATACTGAGTTAATACCACTACTTGACTCTCCCTAAATCATGACTCTTTGTTTGGTCTAAAAAGCTCTAAATAGTCCAAAAAAAAAAACTGTGGTTATCTGGAAATGCCGATGAAAGTGAAAACAGTCTAAACTATAAAAATATAAGAGAGCGTTAAGTTGCCTAAAAAGTTTTCACTTTAATGAACACCGTACTACTATCCGCATAGAATAAAAAAACAACTACCATTAAACTTCCAAATAGATACTACGGGTTCGTAAAATTTTCATAAAGTTCTCACCAGCATAGACAAGGCAAGACAAGCGTGCCAAAAGAAGTTTTCAATTTAAAACATGCAGAAAAACAGAGGAACTAATTGTGCCTAATGCAATGTTGTAATATGTGATATACTACTGTATTACAATCGTGAGTGTATCCAGGATGCAGTCACACTCAACAAAGCGGATAATAACTGGAGTAGTGTAGTTATGTTTGCCGTTATTAGAGATGTGGCGACTAGAGTTCCAAACAACTTCAGTCCAACTCACCATTGCCGAGTACTAATTCTATACAAATACGAAGCTTTAGTTGACCACTTTAGAAGTGATACAGTAGTAATAAAAATGGACGTTGCTAAGCGACTCGACTGATTTGGTTAATTTTCTTTTTTGGATGTTTTAAAAGTTCAACGAAAGTCTCAAAAGAAAAAAAAACGATGGCCAGAACGGAAACGGAAACAACAAAGCCGCGGGTATCGACTAGTATGGAATGAAATTTTCTTATTGATACCAAAAAAGAGTACTTTATTATCTAAAGTTTGAAGAAATTAGTAATTGTGTTAGGCGAAGAAATTTTTTTTTTTGCATGAGCAAAATCCCCACGGGAGCCGGTGGAAGAGGTTATGTCGGACTCGAACCGACTAAAACGCACGCCGCCTGAAGGTGAGGTTGACAGGCATATCCCTCGCACCCCGGCCGACCCAGGGCCGTCTCTCACGATCTGGCCCTCTCCTCGGGTGTGGGGACAACAGAGTCCCCAACTCGTCCCCGGAAACGGGGAGGCGCGCCGCCGCCGAGGCTAAGGATTAGTGTGTGAGGCCATATTCAAGTTACATGTTCTAAGACATATTCGTCAAAAGCCAGAATGCCTACTGATTATCGAAGTGTTCTGGTGCAGTGTTTACTGTATACGTGCTACCTACTTGTCCTACTGTGACAATATAGAATTATCTATGTAATCTATGTAGGTATCCATCTATCTACTCTAGGAGTACCTACCAGAACACGGTAGCAGCTCCATTAAAATCCATAGAAGGCAAATCAAAACGAGCCATCAAACATAAAACCGTGATGATTGTTGGTTTGTGATTTATTGAACAACACTTTACGAATAATATAAATATATTTTATACAGGAAACGAGATCTGACCTTGACATAATATATTTTGGATCAGCAATCTCAATTATAATTGTTTCGGAAATTTGTTTGCGCGATGGAAAAGTTTGGCCATGGTTATTTAACTAGGTACACGCTAGAAAAATAAACTCACGGCCGTCACTGATATTTTCTGTTTTTGTTTAACTTAATTGGGTATGTTTTAGTATTAGTTTTTATTTTATTTTCGGATCATATAATGCTTAAAATAACGATCTAAGAACATAAGTTAGGCGGCGGTTTGGTTAACTGTTTAAGGTCGAACAATTTACAATAGATATTTGACTATAATTTTTGTACACACATACGCAAACATTCTTACTCACGCCATTGTCCTTGCCTAACACACAGTCACGCTCACCTTAATTTTTCTATAAGTGAGTGTCAGAACTAATACTTGTGGAATGACATATGCGCCTGCGGGGATAAGCCTATTGCTCTCAACCGGGTACTTCTAGATGACCTATAAAATAAATAAGGTCATCTAGAAGTACCCAGAAATACTATCTGATGAAAAATACTAACCCGAGAAGAGAAGAGCCAAGAAGAGAAAAAGCCGGTCAAGTGCGAGTCGAACTCGCGCACCGAGGGTTCCGTAACTTAAACTACATACTAAACGTATTATATTTTGAATGCGTTGACTTAGAAGTTTGATTTTAGCACAGTTTCAAGACTTCATAGACTTTGTAGGGGTAATATACGTACGTACGAGTAGAATGTGTGAGTGTATCCATGAACGATATATACAAGGCAAGCCGGCCAGTTGCTGTGCAATGGTCCGAAAGAGCGCTTGGTCGTAAATCAGTGTGTCTATAAAATCAATGAATGTAACCTTGTTATGACATGTAGCCAAAATTCTGCTAAATGATAATATGGTTCGTGTAACATAAAAATAAATGATTATTTAGTATTGACTATTGAGTATTAAGTATTGTCTGTCGGACTAGTGCCAATAACTTCCAGTAGTGCGTTGAGCGTCTCACACTTGCACCAAAGGCGTGGAAACCGTACATATTGTTTGACTCAAGATTAAAATACTAAGGTGTCAAAATAGCGGTTAAAGTAAGCATAACTTGAATATATGGTACGAATTTCAATTTGATATATCCATGCATTCCTGAGAAAAAGGCCTTGACAGACAGACAAGACAGACAGCGAAGTGATCCTACAAGGGTTCTGTTTTTTCCTTTTGAGGTACGGAACCCTAAAAAACGAAGAACAGCAAATATAACGGAAGGAAAACTTCATTCACCATAACCCTATTCAATACACTTTACCGCTCAATTACGACGAAGTGAGAAGGTAACGAAACATAATTTATTTACTACTCAACATAGGGCGATTCGGAATATATGTAAATTTATTAAGGCCCGAATAATTTATTGTTAAATAATCGCTGGGACCAAAGAAGTGAGTGCTTGCGTGACGAGAAGCTAATGACGCTTAAGATATAAGAGGTAGCGCTAGAGTCAGCGATATTTGACTGACTTGCCAATATTGTAAAAGTAAGTATTAAGAAGACGAATTTGGGGTTAGCAGTCACGTCATTTATTTTTGTCAGTAACTATTTTTTTAATGAAATTTTGAAGCATTCAGTATGCTAACTATTCAAATCGATTATGATAGGATTTTATTTCGGGATTCAAACCCGCGATCTTTCCCTAACAGGGGGAATGCTCTGAACACTGAGCTACCGAACCTAGCCTGAAAGAAATCATTCATATATATATACGTGTTACGGCGACTGTGGGAGCCATTTACCGATACTTGTACGAACTATCCCATATTAATCGAATTACTATAATGAAATCAGCGTGAATAAACGTATGTAGTAGGATATTTGTTAATATTTATTAGGTGCATATGTACCTAATAAATATTAACAAATATCCTATGTATAATATGTATGTATTTACAAAAAAAAAGTATTTAAGTATGTTTATCCGCATTCTAGATTCCATAACACAAGCTAATTAAGCTATGCTTACCATGGGTCTAGAATAGCGTAGTGTAGAATATTTAATTAATTTAATTTAAATATAGGTTAACTGCTTCTTTTTCTTTTTTTTTTTACGTGCGCAAAATCCCCACGGATACCTCCCCACCGGAGCCGGTGGAGGAGGTTATGTCGGACTCGAACCGACTAAAACGCACGCTGCCTGTGGGTCGCTTTGGTTGCCGAAGGTGAGGTTGACAGGCATATCCCTCGCACCCCGGCCGACCCTGGGCCATCTCTCACGATCTGGCCCTCTTCTCGGGTGTGGGGACTACAGAGTCCCCAACTCGTAACCGGAAAAGGGGAGGCGCGCCACGCGCGCCACCGCTGCGGCCTGCTTCTGCCAGGGTGACAGGCGGCTCCACCTGTCACCCCCAGGCCGGCGCTCATGGGGGGCGGAGGTCGTTCATCGACCTCGGACGCCCGAGTTGCCTTCGTACGCGGGCAGCTTGTCTTGCGATCCTTCGTCGCTCCCGCTGCCGCTCCCGCCCCGCCTCCTCCTACGTTAACTGCATCTTGGCAGAATCGACAGATGCTTTTGTCCAGCATATTTATAGAACCTAGAATTTTAGGTAGAAGGGAATTTAAATGAATAAAAACAACCATCGAATTGAGAACCTTCACTTTCTTTAAAGACAGTTAAAATAGTTTATTTCTGGAAGTTTATAAATCTAAAACATTGTTTACCTGTTTGACTTTTAATGGCATGTAGGTGGACGCAATCGTTATAAGAGAGCCATGTAAATTCTAACATTGCATGAGCGATAAGCGATATGAGAAATAAGGTTAGCATTGAAATGTCATATTAACGCCTTGAGCTTTAGATCAAAGGATTTATTACTTTTATTTTTATTTTATGGCCACTAATCCCACTCACAATCGTACTGTTATGACTTTTATATACCAGGATCAATATCAGCGACACAGCAAAATTAAAAACAGTAGTTTCATGCAAATTCAGTCTTGGAATCTGCATCAAAATTACTGAAGGAGATAGGACACTACGGTATTCCCGTCCCAATTAAGCAATCAGACTGTTCCCCAGTCTGATTGCTTAATTGGGTAGTACCTCCACCCTACAGAGTAACACGGCTATAATAACCTCGTGTTGAGTTCCCGGTGGTGAGTAGGGTAGCCAGAGCTCGCTGGAGAGTTTTTGTGCTGTCAGTGGGAAGACCAAAGGCACGTCTTGCTTTGTCTTCTGCACTGACGGCACAAAAACTGTTATTAGAGGGTCGGGAGCACGAGTGTGACTCTCCTGGTGTTGCACACGTCCATAGACCACGGTGACCACCTTCCGTCAATTGGGCCTTGTGCTTGTCTGCCACTTAAGTAGTATAAAAGAAACAAGACATTACTGTATATCCTTGAGCTACACAGTTATAGGTAATAAAGTATTTGGATCGGAAAATAAAACCTAACAGGTAATTTATCTATTAGACTAGTTCAAGATTTATTACAGCACTACCTACTTGCACCGTTCAAAGAGAATTTCAAGTCAAAGAGAATCGCGAAGAAGAAGTTTAATTTAATTATTTTTTTTATACAACTTTGGTGGCAGACAAGCACACGGCCCACCTGATGGAAAGTGATTACCATGACCTATGAACGTGTGTAACACCAGCGGAGTCACATCCGTGCTGCCGACCCTGTAAGAACAATATTTTCCACACACCTTAAGTTTGGACAATAATACTATTTAAATAAAAAGGCAATTTCGAATAAGATAGGGGAAAAGTATCTGTTCAGGCCGAATTCGAATCTGCGATCTTTCCCTTACAGGAGTAATGTTCTAACCACTTGGTTAACGAACTACGCCTAATGCCATCCAAATCTTCCTATATATTCGTTTTCAGGCGCGAATATATTTCATACGAATGTCGGTAGATGGCTCCCACTGTCGCCCAAGGCTCCAAATGAAGTTAAATCGGAGCCTTGGCTTGCACATGTTTATTTTAAAGTAAGTTGCATAGAAATGAATAAATAACACTACTAATTAATACGTATGCACGACTTTAAACGGGTACCTTAAACACCCTGTAAATGTAAATGCCCCAATTAACAAATAATTACTTTTACAGATAGCCAACAATAACTTAAACGATATTTTCCTTAATTAACGGTTGTGTGCTTAACGTTTTGTTTACTTTTTGAATAGGGCTCTTAGCTGTCTTTGGTACAAATATAAATTGAATCGTTTTTTTAATGGAAACAAAAATGCTTCGGCTGCTTTGAAAAAAATATTAATTTCAAGTTAAAAAGTAGTATTATTTTAATAAATGAAATTCGCGTAAGCTTCAGACAGTATCATTTGAGTATTTGACTGTCCAGTCATTAGTTACTTTTTTATTATACGTCAAAATGGTAAGTTGTATGAAATAAATTATCGTGACGTCACAATAATAGTCAATTAATTTCATCATTTAAGTTGGGTGGATGATAATAAATAAGTTAATATGATAAAATTCTTACCGCTCTTTTACCATTAATTTATTTATTGCTCACTTACAAGACATAATACACAAAGAAGTGAAATGTTATGTACAAAGGCGAACTAAACTCAATGTTGAGTTCTCTTCCAGCAAACCCGGGAGTACACAGAGCAATTAAAATCCAATGAGAGGCAAAATCTTACGTAATATTAAGATTTAATGACGTTAATGTCTCTTGTCAATTTAAAAAGCTCAGTTAAATAATTTAACATACAAACACACATATTATCACGTCTCATCCCCGGAAGGTTAGGATCACTAATTATTTTATTTGCTCCCACGTAATAGTGGGGAGCTTATTGCCGTATTCCGGGCACTATTGTTGGCTCGAGCATCTGAGGCTGAGTCTGGGCTGTATATATCTGTATGATGTTAAACAGCCCTGTCCCTTAGTCGCCCTGTACGACACCGCATGGGAAGAAATGGGGTGACCCAAATTTAAATAATTTAATACTTAACATAACATAACATAAACTCACGCCTATATCCCCGAAGGGGTAGGCAGAGGTGCTAACACTTACGTACATTGCGCCAGTTTATGTTTAGGTCCCAATGAAATATGTGGCGAGGCTATTGCCATTAACCGGGCATTTATAAACCTGCGATAAATACACACATATCTACGAAAAGCATCGAAAAGTCATTGGTGTGTGCCATGGTAAAACCTGGGATTGAACCCGAGACCTCGTCTCAGCAGTCCATTACCCATACCACTAGGCTACCGCGGTATATTTAATACTTTACTTACATTTTTTTTTGTAAGCTTATGATGAACAATTTATTTTCGTATTCATGTCAAACAAATAATGTATACACTACCCAGGTATTACCCAATTATATCAAATTTTAGTTAAAAAATCACGTCCAGCCACGTCACATTCATGAGTTTTGAAAGTTTTAGAAGTTTTGATTTGTTTCTGAAATCTAAAGTTAAATCTAAAATGAGTGGTGAAAGCGCTGTATAAATATAAAAGATGAAATAGTAAATGGAACATGAATTGAATAGAAAAAGATCACCTTTTCAGTACGAGTTTTGGGCAGCAAAACCCTCCTTTGCTGCCCAAAACTCATTACAAAATCGATTCGTAATGTTTATTTAAACAAAATAGATTTACCTATATTATATTAATGTATACTCATAGATATAAATTATCATGGTCACGTCAAAAATCGCGAGTGGATACAGTAAGTATCGGGTGTCGTGAACGTGATCGAGATTAGTTTCGAGTTTGTAGTGAGAGTGAAACCAGTGGTAGTGCAGATACGCGTAGTAAAATAATTTGAAAGAGCGTAGATCGATATATTTACTCCTTAAAAAAGGGACAACATTTTCACTGTTCACTGCCAATACTCTAGTTGAGTTATGACCATGGTGATTGTAACAACGCTGAAAAATCAGAAACTCAGAACAATACAAAATGGTAAATATCCCGATAACTTTAATATATATTTATGTATTTAAATATTTAGAAACACACATAGAGAGGTTCGTATATCAAACAGAACCAAACGAAATAAAGATAGTACCATAAATACAAAACGCCAGCGAATTTACCTTCAGTACAATCAGGCTTTTAACACAAGGAAATATATTTTTACTACACTCGTTAAAAGCTAAACAATCGTTCTTTACAAATCGTAAAAGTCAGTCATAAAAGTCGAGCAAAGCACCCCCTTATAAACTTCGAACCGCTTATATCGAGCTTAAATATCGGATTAAGTAACAAGGTGGGTGACGAGGTTAAGGTGGAACTCCAGTAAAAAAATTACTATTTATCGCTTGGTTTCGGTGATTATAGTTCGATTACTATATTATTGTATTTTAGACAGCTGACACACAGTGGTCAATATAACTTTGTTCTGGTGTCAACGCCTAAAACTCTGAACAAAAATTAGACGCCAATACGTCAAATTTCACTGACAAGGTCACGTTTGCCAGAAATAAATTTTAGGGATGTAGTTAGTCGATCGACTGTGTTTTTATTATAATAACTTGAATATAATGTACTTTTTAAAAATTATTATGTTACTGGCAATTTCTTATTACCATGTCATTACTTTAAGGTTGATTCAATCAATCAATCAATCAGCCCACTGCAGTCCACTGCTGGACATAGGCCTCTCCCAATGTGCGCCATTTTCTCCGATCCTCCGCCTTCCGCATCCAGTCTGTCCCAGCCACCTTTTTCAGGTCGTCAGTCCATCTGGCTAGGGGGCGTCCTACCTTTCGTTAACCTTCTCGCGGTCTCCACTCTAGGACTCGTTTGCTCCAACGGCCATCGGTCCTTCGGCAAACGTGGCCAGCCCACTGCCATTTTAACTTGCTTATTTTGTGGCCTATGTCGGTAACTTTGGTTCTCTGTCGAATAACCTCGTTCCGAATTTTATCCTTCAGAGAAACTCCAAGCATAGCTCGCTCCATAGCCCGCTGCGCGACTTTTAAGCTATGGACCAGCCCCACTGTAAGTGTCCACGTTTCGGCACCGTAAATCATAACAGGTAGGACGCACTGTTCAAAGACCTTTGTTTTGAGGCATTGCGGTAGGGGTGAAGAGAAAACTCGACGTAGTTTGCGAAATGCTGCCCAACCCAGCTGGATTCTTCTGGCTAGTTCTTTCTCGAAGTTGTTTTTACCGAGCTGGATAACCTGCCCCAGGTAGACATATTTTTGAACAACTTCGAGTGTCGCCCCTTCGATGGCAATCGGTCTCGGTGCAACGTGTTCGTTGAACATAATTTTGGTTTTATCCAAGTTTACACCAAGGCCGACGCGTCGAGAAGCTCCATCTAGGCTATGCAGCATTTCGCCCAGTTGTTCCAACGATTCCGCTACTATGACGATGTCGTCGGCGAACCGAAGATGTGAGATGTACTCACCGTTAATGTTTATACCCTGCCCAGTCCAATCCAGAGTTTTGAAGACGTCCTCCAACGCGTTGGTGAATAGTTTGGGGGATATAACATCTCCCTGTCTCACTCCACGTTGGAGGCTAATAGGTTTCGTCTTCTGGTCTTGGAGCTGGACGGACATTGTGGCAGTGTCATACAAGCATCGCAGCACCTCGATGTATCGCCAATCGACACGACACCGCTGTAGGGCATCCAGAACTGCCCAGGTTTCGATGGAGTCGAAGGCTTTTTCGTAGTCCACAAACGCCATACACAGCGGCTGATTGTATTCTTGGGCCTTTTCTACAATCTGCCGAACAGTATGGATGTGGTCCACGGTGCTATAACCTTTTCGAAACCCGGCTTGCTCCGGTGGTTGGAACTCGTCGAGCTTACCCGCAAGACGATTTGTGACGACTCTCGAGAACAGCTTGTAGACATGACTCGGGAGTGAGATGGGCCTGTAGTTCTTCAGCAAGGTCTTATTTCCTATTTTGAAGAACAGTATCACCGCACTCCCGCTCCATGCCCTAGGTGTTAGACCTTGTAGGGTGACGGAATTAAAGAGGCTTGCTAGCTCTTTCAGGATTGGAGTTCCGCCTGCTTTCAGGAGCTCAGTAGTAATACCGTCATCACCTGGGCTCCTGTTGTTTTTCAGTTGTCTGAGAGCCGCCTCCAACTCGCACTGCTCGATATCGGGTATCTCCTCGGTGTAATGGCGCGTAAGTGGGGCTCTGTGGTCTTCATCGCTGTGTCCCGTAGGTTTACTCGTCCGTGATGTATATAGCTGTCCATAGAACTTTTCGATCTCATCGAGAATCTCGAACCTTGAGGCAGTCATTTTACCATCCGCAGTTTTAAGTTTCGTCAGATGGGGCCTCCCCAACTGCTGAGCGAACACTTTCGACCCCCTATTTCGCTCAATCGCCTCCTGGACGATATGGGTGTTGTAGCGTCGGAGGTCGCGTCTAATAAGGTTGATTATTAGGTATTTATCTATAGAAGGTGCGTTGTTGTCTTTTACCAAACCAAACCAAAGATATACAAAAGGTAAATATATGTTTAGGAGATTAGCGTGTGCGTTATGTATGAGACACACAATCGTTTTATGATAAATTTATAAAATGTACAGGCACGAATCTTTTGTTTTATTATGATGAATATATAGATCATAAATAATGATTCCACATAAAATCATGATACCTATATATTCATTTATCGATTTTTCATCTTTCTAATCGAGGTTTTTAACTTACTTAATCGATATATAATTTTTTTTTTTTTTTATACCACTTAGTTGGCAGACAAGCACACGGCCCACCTGATGGAAAGTAGTTACCGTGGCCTATGGACGTCTGTAACACCAGAGGAGTCACAGTCGCGCTGCCAACCCTGTAAGTACAGAGTTTCTGTGCCGTCAGTAGAAGACAAATCAGGACAAGCCTTTAGTCTTCCCACTGACGGCACAAATTCTCCGGTGAGCTCTGGCTACCTTACTCACCGCTGGGAACACGACATGCAATCACTACTTCCATCTGTCTAAAATACAATAACATAATTGACGGGGTATAAGTCAATAAATAAATGAATCAACTAACTTAAGTCTGGACTGATATATTCCATTTGGAATTTAGAATTTGTGCCAATTTAAAATAGATGACGGTATGATGATATACAGGGTGTATTTTTGAAACGGGGCAGTAAGGGCAAGTACCTTAACCATTGCAGTTACAGCAAAACGTTCTTAGAAGACCTTCCCTAACTTTTTGACATATTTTGAACTGCATTCACAGATTTTGTAAAAAACTTACAGTTGGCAAAAAAAATGCAAAAAGTCCAAAATTTTTTTTTTATGCCAATCGATTCTATTTCATGTGGGGATCAAAAAACTCCATGAAACCATTTTAGCTTTCAGTACTAGGAAAGACAGAAATCGCCAAAAACGTTTCCCATACATTTCGTACGGAAATATGATAAATCAACTCGTAACTCATAGGTCAGGTAAAATTTTGAACTTTTTTAAATAAAAAAAATCATTTAAACATTTAAGAAATTGGTTTATGAAATAAATTGCTCAAAATGATTTCCATTTTCACGAATACATAAGTCTATCCTTTTTTGCACTGAACGAATGGCGGCTAATAATGTTCTGGGATGAATATTACGTAAAATGGTCATTAATGCATCCTTGAGCTCTTGAACACTGGCGTACGTCGTCTTATACACCTCGTTTTTCACGAAGCCCCATAAAAAAAAATCAAGTGGTGTTAGATCAAATGTTAGATGGAAAAAATTTTAACTTTTTGCATTTTTTTTGCTAACTGTAAGTTTTTTACAAAATCTGTGAATGCAGTTCAAAATGTCCCAAAAAGTTAGGGAAGGTCTTTTAAGAACGTTTTGCTGTAACTGCAACGGTTAAGGTACTTGCCCTTACTGCCCCGTTTCAAAAATACACCCTGTATATGTTTCTGTAAATTAAATTTTCTGTAAATACTAGTTATACCTTGAGGTTTCATTCGCTGTACTAGGTGCCACTTTGACGGCCTTCTTGACAGCTTCATTATTTATTGAGAACTGCGGTCAAGAATTAAATCTGGGAATAAAATGTCGCATTCGTGAACAGTTAACCAGTTTAACAGAACATTCTCAGTAGTTAACAGTGTTAACAACGGGGAATTGACCAACGGGATTAACCCATATTTACTGTCAAGTTGACCAATATTTTATAATTCATAACTCCTCACTTGTTTAATTATACACGTGATTTCTTCATTTCATTTCATTTCTATTTCACGAGCAACACCTTTCAGTTTTTAAAGTACTCGTAGTAATAATCACTTATGATCAGCTAACTCTTCTAATTCTGTTAACTTATTAGTGTCAGAAGTAAGATTATATCACCACCGTCCTGTCGTCACTATCTGAGACCTTAAAGTTTTATAAGCTAAACTTATATCCGACTTGAAGGATACTGTATTACAATAAAATTATTCTGAAAATGTTTAAAGAACTTAATAATAAATAGAGGAAATATACTATTTGAAACAAAAAAATACATCTTCTTCTTTTCATAATAATGAAATTAATTGGGAACTGAATGAAATTATCAAAATATAAGTCTTGGTTTACGCGTTTTCTCTTGCTTGGCTTTTAGTGTAGTTTCGGCCTTACAAGGTAATACTCGGGGTACATAAAATTACTCTATTATGAACTCACGTTAATATGTTTAACAAAACCGCCATTTAATGAAAATAATCAGGAATTAAGCTAACAGCAAGGTTTGGACTTTACACAAGTTTTCATAACTTATAACTTCATTCATTTTATATTTTTAGGTATTTAGTTTTTGCCGTATCGTAGCATTATTATGTTGGCATAGGACATTACATAACATAAACTCACGCCTATATCCTCGAAGGGGTAGGCAGAGGTGCTAGCACCCACATTTCGCCAGTTTATGTTTAGGTCCCAATGTAATAGGTGGCGAGCCTATTGTTTGGCATATGAGTCATTGAAATAAGTGGCTTTAATTAATAATACCCCTAGTACATAAAACTATCGTAATTGTATAGTAATCTTAACGAGAGAACGGAGCATTGCGATTGGCTGGCTTCACACACACACAGGTTCATAATAGGCTGGCGGCCAATCGTAATAATAATATAATAATAACAGGTATGTGTGTGTGTATTCCTAGCATATTAAATTCTCATAAAAGGGCCTCTACGTCTTGGCTTAGGCCCGACACACGCCTTCCAAAGGCCCGGGACTCCGTAGTCCCGAGAGTCATGGAACCGAGGAACAGGTATAAAAATCGTGAATGATGACTTCTTCATCTGCAATAATACATACATATATATAATCACGCCTTTATCCCTGGAGGGTTAAGCAGAGGTGAATTAACACTCACATTTCACCAATAATTGTATTCGGTCCCACGTAATAGGGGGTGAGCCTATTGCCGTATTCCGGCACTATTGTTGACTCGAGCCATGCATCTGAGGCTGAGACTGAGTCTGGGCTGTATATAGCTGTCTGATGTTAAACATATCCCTTAGTCTGCAATAATAAATAAATAATTTCGAATTTTCGAAGTTATGTGTGTATTTATCGCAGGTTTATAAGTGCCCGGTTAATGGCAATAGGCTTCGCCACCAATTACATTGGGACCTAAACATAAACTGGCGAAATGTGGGTGCTAGCACCTCTGCCTACCCCTTCGGGGATATAGGCGTGAGTTTATAATTTAAAATAAATAAATAAAATAGTAGTTTCATGAACCGTTGACCTCGCGAGCGCCCTTTGCCATATATTTCTGGTACTCTTAATAATTTCAGGTATCTGTAATCATGGAGGTAGCACACAATGGTTATTCCGTCCAATTGAGCAGTCCGACTAGAGAAGTACCTCCGCCCTACCGAATACCTCGGCAATAATAACCTCGTGTTGTGTTCTCGGCGGTAAGTAGGGTAGCCAGAGATCACTGGAGAATTTTTGTGCTGTCAGTGGGAAGACCAAAGGCTTGTCCTGCTTTGTCTTTTACACTGACAGCACTGAAACTTTTGTGCTTACAGGGTTGGAAGCGCGAGTGTGACTCACTTTTTGTTGCACACGTCCATAGGCCACGGTAACCACTTTCCATCAAGTGGACCGTGTGCTTGTCTGCCACCTAAGTGGTATAAAAAAAATGAGTGAAATTTTGTTAGCGGTTATTTCGCAAACTGTTGCCATGGTAACCGTCATGTTATTACTTTTTCTATATGAATACGGACCCACTCCCTTATTTTCCCTCCAAACAAAGTTGGGTTTTAAATCAAAGATGTTGTGTACCTAACATACTGGTATAGATACGGATAAAAGAAAAATTGGCCACATTGTCGTAACGGAGACTATCGCTCGCTTCGCTTGCTTCATCAATCAATATTCTACGATATTCTACACAATGCTATCTAGACCTAATAAAATAAACAAAAATAATAAAGTGAATAGTCTGGAAATTATCTTAAAATCATAGCACTAACTCCACTGGTAATGCGGTGGTGCGCCTGGCGCGCCTCCCCGTTTCCGGGGACGAGTTGGGGACTCTGTAGTCCCCACACCCGAGAAGAGGGCCAGATCGTGAGAGATGGCCCTGTGTCGGCCGTGGTGCGAGGGATATGCCTGTCAACCTCACCTTCGGCAACCAAAACGACCCTCAGGTGGCGTGCGTTTCAGTCGGTTCGAGTCCGACATAACCTCCTCCACCGGCTCCGGTGGGGAGGTATCCGTGGGGATTTTGCGCACGTAAAAAAAAAAACTCCACTGGTATTAGCGTCATTGAATCTTTCCTTTGATATTGCATAGATAACTTAGTTAGAATTATAATAACACAAAATTAGAATCTGTAATTTCTCAAAGTAGACAGTAAAATAATTGATAGATTGAAATTTTCAAAGAGAAGTAGTAATGAAAGCAATTCAACTCTAATTCAGTGACTCTTGTTAACAAAGGCAGTCTCAATCAGCGTTTCTTCTTTTTAGTTGTCAAGCAAATGAATGAACAAATGAATTTTATCTTTTTATAAATACACTATGTTATATGTTTTGTGAGTATGTGTATGTGCACGCGTAGTTCCCCGCAGAGCAGAATTTAGACCACCCCGTCTCTTTCCATGCGATATCGTACAAGGCGAATAAGGGATAGGACTGTTTAACATCAGACAGATATATACAGTTCAGACTCAACCTCAGATGCATGGCTTGAGTCAACAATAGTGCCCAGAAGTCGGTAGTAGGCTCACCCCCTATAACGTGGCGAATTTAATGATTGGTGAAATGTGGGTGTTAATTCACCTCTGCCTAATCCTCTGGGGATATAAGTGTATGTATGTATGTATTTAATTACTATCGTATTTACAAATAAAGAAATTACACTATCTTATTTAGTATCGTCTAAATAGATTTTCATTGTGAATGATTAATATTAAGTCAGCTATTATTTAGGCTTATGAAAGTAATTAGTTTGTTTGTAGTAAATAGTAATTATATACTCATAAACTCACGCCTATAAACCCGAAGGGGTAGGCAGAGGTGCTTGCACCCACATTTCGCCAGTTTATGTTTAGGTCCCAATGTGGCGCCTATTGCCATTAACCGGGCACTTATAAACCTGCGGTAAATACACACATAACTTCGAAAGTCATCGAAATATCATTGGTGTGTGCCATGGTAAAACCTGGGATGGAACCCGAGACCTCGTCTTAGCAGTCCATTACCCATACCACTAGGCTACCGCGGTTTAGTTTAGTAAGTAGTTGCATTATAAAAGTTGACAGCCTCCCGTGGCGTGGCGGCAGTAAACGCAAGAGGCGCGGGTTCGATCCCCGCTCAGTTCAAATATTTTATGCATATGGGTATTTGCATTGGTCTGGTCGACCAATTAACAAACCAATTGAGAAACATCTCAAGCAATACAAATTCAATGACATTGATAATTCACGACTTTTTTTTTTTATACCACTTAGTTGGCAGACAAACACACGGCCCACCTGATGGAAAGTAGTTACCGTGGCCTATGGACGTCTGTAACACCAGAGGAGTCACAGTCGCGCTGCCAACCCTGTAAGTACAGAGTTTCTGTGCCGTCAGTAGAAGACAAATCAGGACAAGCCTTTAGTCTTCCCACTGACGGCACAAATTCTCCAGTGAGCTCTGGCTACCCTACTCACCGCTGGGAACACAACACGAAGTTATTATAACCGCGGTATTCTGTAGGGCGGAGGTACTTCCCCAGTCGGACTGCTCAATCGGGCGGATATACCGGCGCCGTGTCCTACCTCGTATAAACTCGACTTAGGAACTAAGCGGACGTAAGCGCACATAAACTTATCAGACACACCCCTCTTCCGTAAAAATGGACAGGAAATACATTACTGATCGTAGGTAAACAAAAATAATCTCCAAACAATACATAATACACATCCACAATAACAAACATTGATGGAAACACACATCTACAAAGTTGTAAACAAAAACAACTCACGCAGATTACAAATGGCGACGAACCAATTGGTACCCTAAAATTCGTACCCTGTACCCTCTCGTCCCCTTAAAGCATTACATATGATTCCGCAAGTGTGTGTATGAACGCGTATAAGGCTTGTATTCCAACTCCAGTTCCTTGATTATGAGGTCACCGAATAGAGGCGGTCAGATACTTCTATTGTGTACCAAACACTCATTTTTATTATTACTCGGGGCGCCATTTAATTTTCTCCATTTCAGTTCGGATACTTTAAGTGTCATACCAGTTTTTTTGCTCGACCCACTCCAAACATCAGCGTTAACTTTTATTTGGGGGTTTGTTTGGTAATTCTAAGGGAGGATTCAGCTTTTAGTAGCAGTTTTTTTTCCAGCTTTGCCAATTACGCTTCATTTTTGCCGTTTAATATTTTTTTAAGGGATCACATGATGAGATAGCTCTTTATAACCATGAAACGTAATGGAATTATGTTAAAGGTGCAATGTTCAGAAGTACCTAACATAAAGGCGAATTAATTTAATTAAAAATTGTGCTAGTATAATGGCTAAGTGTTCGTTCATACAGGCAGTCATCGAGAGCAGATATCTGCTTGCTTTTTACATTTAGTCGTATTATTGTTGATAGAGGTGCGCCAACATAGAAAAGTGACCCTGATTTTAGTGTGTTTGCTATTCTAAACCAAATACATTCAACCAGGGTATCCACTTATCTACCATCGAGTACGCAATTGATGGTATTTTTCAGCCCCTCTTGCATGGAAGGACAAAATTTGATGTAAATAACTAGAAATGCTCATATTTATAGCAATTTTTGTAAATTGTTTAAGTACTGAATACTAAATCGATATTGATAGGAAAAATTCAATCGATTCTGATTCGGTCATGATACTGATTCAATCATAAACTTTAGCCATCTGCAATATTAGTACAATAATCATATTAACCAATTAATAAATACTATTCAACCAATAAACATAATGTATTTAAAGCAATTACTTCAATTGATTCCGATTTCCCCTGAACATTTTTCTCTTCAATCAATTTCCCATTAGATTCCGCAGATTAATCTAAGCTTGAACTCAAGGGGCTGTCAAACTAAGTGCATTAAATGCCGACGACATTTGGTGCGGTCGACTCGGTAAGTGGGCCGGGGGCACAATGGGTCCACACGATGACGTCACAGACAATAGACCAACGTAGACTGACCCTGTTGATCCTCCTTGAAAAATGAGTGACGAAATAAACTCGAAACACAAAAGACGCTTTCACTATAAAGGAAATTATTTCGTAAAGTAGTACTGCGTTAAATTCAGAGATTGAAGATGTTAAGATGATGTGTGTTGAGAAGAAAATATAGTTTAACGTCTTTCATAGAACTGTAGAAATCTGCTACAGAGCCTAATATTTTGCTATTTATCATCAAATAGTTAATGTTAAGAGTCCTTTGGAATAACAAAATATGTACTTATCTTTACGATTTAAGCCCAAATTTACAGCCTTGCTTTCATAAATTATGTTATGACTACCAACAAAATGATTGCAATAAATTATTACTTAAATCTTTACAATGGTTACTGACAATGATTTTCAAAATTGACTTTTTTCAAGAGCATTACATTTTTTTAGAATATTAGCAAGTAAGCTAAATTTCTTGTGCTAGGATTGGGTTCACATCGGTAGTGTAATGGCTAGGATTCGAACATGGGACCTATCGATCCTAAGTCCGACTCCTTGGCCACTAAGCTAAAACTAAAGATTGGAAGCGTGGCGCAAACGCAAAATAAATATACTTTTCTTTTCAAAATTTAAAGCCACTTGCAAAATTTTTATTTTCTAGCATTTTTATCAAAATAAACGGGATAAGATAAAGAGGGTAGATCGAAATAATTACTCATAGGAAAAAACTTTTTCTCTGTTCACCGCCACTACTCCAGTTCCTCCGTGATCATGGTGCTTGCAACAGCGCCGAAATATCGGAAACTCAAAACAATGAAACATGGTAAACATCCCGTTTATTTTGATACTGATGTGAGTGACCATGATAAAACTATCATAAAATACCTATATTCCAGCATTTTGTTAGTGGCTAAACGCAAAATGGCCTACAAGAGTTGTTGCCTCAGTACAGTGGTTTCATTTTAAACCAAAGTACTGACACTAATATTATTCATTTATTATTCAAAAACTCTCTGTGCTTAGAAGGTCGGCGGCGCGAGTGTGACTCCTCTAGTATTGCACACGTCTATAGGCCACGGTAACCACTTTCCATCAGGTGGGCCATGTGCCTGTCTATCCACTAGTGGTATAAAAAAAAATTAAATCACCATAATTGTCCATTCGTCAACTATGAGACAACAGTCTTAAGGCAGTTCTATATTTAAAACACAAAGTTGATTATTAATAGTGTTGATCAGTTGCACTTAGTGGAACTTGCTAAATACGTTGAATATACACTTTGAACTTTTCCACAATTTTATTTTATTTTGAGGAGGTAGGACGCGGCGGTATTTCCGCCCAATTGAGCAGTCCTACTGGGGAAGTACCTCCGCCCTGCAGAATACTGCGGCTATAGTAACTTCGTGTTGTGTTTCCAGCGGTGAGTAGGGTAGCCAGAGCTTACTGGAGAATTTGTGCTGTCAGTGGGAAGACTAAAGGCCTGTCCTGCTTTGTCTTCTACACTGACGGCACAGAAACTCTGTACTTACAGGGTTGGCAGCGCGGTTGTGACTCTTCTGGTGTTACAGACGTCCACGGTAACTACTTTCCATCAGGTGGGCCGTGTGCTTGTCTGCCACCTAAGTGGTATACAAAAAAAACAATATTATATAACTGAACCTATCGGTTTCGCTTTACGGCATTCATAAAATATTGTGGAAAAGTAAAAGCGAGAATTCAATACGTACTGTTGAATTATTGTCAATTATATGAACCCGTGGTATTAACACTGACTTCTGGAAACTACTTAATCCATGTCCCTTACTATCGTTAATCCCCAATATTCGTGTGAACGTTAATAGAGGCTGTCGAGGTGTCATCGTAACGGGATAATCCTATCGATTCTCACCAGCCCCATCCACTATGGCTTCCGTATCAAATTTCGACACGCATCTAAATCTATCTCTACTGCTTTGGTAGAATTTGGTATTCATTAATTTCATTTACTAATCTTGCTAGCTAATGTAGGTAAAGCGGTGTAATAGGATATTTTGACTATTTTTTTACTTTCGAAAAATGACCACTTTATTTTTTAATCACTTTAGCAGCTCATTATAGCTGCTAAATTGAAAGATACTTACGACAAATAGTTTTATAGGTAAGAGATTCATGCGCAATGGCGCAAAAATAAATGAAGCTAAAAGTGCTGACCTTCAATGAAGTCAAATAGTGAAACAGGCAATCGAGATTCACCTTATCATTTCTCTTTAACCACTTATCAAAACCAATAAGACACCTCACGCAAAATAGGTCCATAATAATGTACTTATAAACATTTAACACAACCGTCATTTATAAGTACTAAAAGGAAACATTTTGTCGGAACAATAAAATGCACTTCAAACAAAACGTATTCACAGACACACTCATTAATAAACATTTATCCCCAACAAATTTACTATTACACGGAGCCACGAAGTTTGAATATCACGAACTTCATTTAAGTTCCTGATGTGACGTTGTTGATGGGAAGCAGATAGATACCTAATATATAAAGTCATAGTGTCTGTGGGGAGCGATGGAAAAATCAAGCGTGAGTTTGCTGCGTCCATGTCATAAAATAGATGATTAACTACTTAATCCACGCCTCTGTATCTTGGAGTGTGTATAATGATCGACATTATAATCTTGAGAAACGAAAATCGGTTTTACTAACTTATGATACTACCCAGTTACCGGTAAAGAAATTAAAACACTGGTTGGTCAGTACTTCGTCAAACGAGCAATCTAATTGAAGCCATTTTATTCTGACAAAAGCACTTTACTAGAGATTCATTGTGCTTCTTACAAGACATTGTAAATTGAAATTGGTAGCTGTGATATAAATAATAAATTGCCGCTGAATCAGGTCGGATATTCACCTCAATATACTGTGATACATGTCCTTCAAGAAATAATATTGCGAATGAAGCATAGATAAGTCACCGCAGTAGAAATCGATCTAATCAGAACGTGCCACATATTTCAAATCCATCTCTCAATCGGAAGCATGCCTACCAAAAATATATAAGTGATAACATTGGTAACGTCATATTTTTTTATGTCTAAAGCCAAAGGTGGCTGTTATACAGCAACAGGAGTTAAGAATAGCGCTCTCAAAACAGTAGAAAACCTTCAGGAAGCTTAAAGGTGCCTATTTATCAGAACGTAAGATAAGGATACTCGGGGAGATGGGCCTCGTCAGCATTGGGCTGCAACCCGTCTAAGAGAAGGAAAACTCTGAAATCAAAACCGGGGAGATGGGCCTCGTCAGCATTGGTCTGCAACCATCTAGGAGAAGGTCACTCCGAAATAAAACCAACTCTCAGGGAGCATACCCGAGAAAAAACCCCGATCCAAGGTGTTAGCCGACCCGTGCCAAGGATTCGTGACCAGAGGGCAAGCTGGTGTAACGGAGGGTGTCTGTGTTGGCGGTCACAGGACACACTTGAGATTCCGCCTTACCTCCGTAAAGGGCTCTGCGGGGGTGGACCATAATTTCCCTATGACTCGTGGGAACGCAATGATGATTCCAAAAATTAATCATCCACATGGCGGCGACGCGGTACGCCACCCGTCACGTCTCGTTTCCCGTGGGGGCGAAAAGTGGCTCACGGAGAGCCGTTTTGCTACGTTGAATGTTGGAGGAGGAATGGAAGAAAAAATGAATGATGTTTGTAAGATGATGGATGAAAGAAGGATTGATGTGCTTTGTGTGAATGAGACGAAGAGGAAAGGATGTGACACCACCAAGCACGGACCCTACACCGCGTACTGGTCGGGAGTACCCAATACTGACAGAGCTTGCCAGGGAGTTGGTGTCATCCTATCTGCTAGAATGGCTGAGTGTGTGAATATATTCGAATGTGTGAATGCTAGACTGATGTGGATGAGAATGAAAGTGGGACTCACTCGTATTTTTGTCGTAGGGGTTTATGCTCCTGTAGACTCCGGTACGAATACGTCCCAGGAAGGACAAGAAGAAAGAGAACAGTTTTGGGAGAGTTTAAGAGATGTATTAAGAGAATGTAAGGATAATGAAAGAATAATAATGTTAGGTGATTTTAATGGATGGGTAGGACTGAAACGAGATGGATTTGAAAGGGTTCTTGGCAAGTACGGAGATGAAAGAGTCAACGAAAATGGTAAAGGTTTGCTTGAAGTATGTTTGGAATGGAACCTTTGTGTGTCAAACACGATGTTTCGACACAAAAGGATTCATATGTATACAAGAGAAGCGAAGAATGTCAGGAAAAGTATGATTGATTTTGTAATAGTGGATGAAAGATTGAGAAAACATATTCTAGACGCTAGGGTATATCGCGGTGTGGGTATCCATACAGACCACTTTTTGGTTATGTGCCGTATAAGTGATCTCTTTAAAGGATGGAGACGTAGAAGGCGTGACCCCATAAGTGTTCTGGAAAGAATAAAAGTAGAAAATTTGCAAGAAGATAAAGTGAGAGAGGAGTATGGAAGCAAATTGACTGAAAGGTTTCATGATCTTGATAGTATTTGTGAGATTGAGGAGTTATGGAAGGTATTCAAAGATGAGATTGTGAGTGTGGCTTCCCAAGTATGTGGTATAAGTAAAAGAAGTAAAGTGCAAAGGGTGAAGCATGATTGGTGGGATAAAGAAGTGCAAAAGTTGGTATGTGAGAAAAAGAAAGCGTGGCTTGACTGGCTCTCAGTCAGAGCTAATGAGAGAATGCAGCAAGCTACCATTGAGAATGTGGATGAAGCGAAAGATAAATATAGAAGACTGAAAGGGATAGTGAAAGGAGTGATTGCTAGAAAGAAAAAGGAACAAAAAGACGTGTTTGATGAAAGGTTATCTGAGGATTTCCAGACAAACATTAAGTTCTTTTGGAAGTCCATTCGTTTAGCCAGAGGAGAAACACAGAGCTCCGAGCTGAACGCTATTAGAGACCAGAATGGAAGTATTGTAAAAGGTGAGGAATGTGTGTTAAAAAGATGGCAGGACTATTTTGAAAGCTTGTTTGAAAGAGAGGATGATGTACATGTACTAACCTCGGTGATGGATGACTATGTTGATGCTGATAAAAGTGGTATTAGTATGAATGAAGTTGTGAGTGCATTAAGAAGTATGAAAGCTGGTAAAGCAGCGGGATATGATAAGGTGACAGTCGAGATGCTGAAGGCTGGACAGGGCCTTGTAGCAAGTCAGTTGTGCCGCCTTTTCAACATATGTTGGGTTAGCGGTCGTGTACCAAGTGATTGGTGTAAGGCCGTTATAGTTCCACTTTACAAAGGAAAGGGCTCGCATCAAGACTGCAAAAACTACAGGGGCATTAGCCTACTCAGCGTCGTCGGCAAACTGTATGCGAAAGTGTTGATTGAGAGAGTTATGAAAGAAACCGATGAGAAAATATGGGATGCACAAGCGGGTTTTAGAAAGGGAATGGGATGTACGGATCAGGTCTTTTCATTGCGAAGCATAGCCGAGAAATTTTTGGCCAAGAGTCAAAAGGTCTATTGCGTATTTGTGGATTTGGAAAAGGCCTATGACAAAGTGGTGAGGAATGAACTTTGGTCGGTACTGTCTATGTATGGGGTGAGCAGCAACCTTATTCGAGCTGTGAAGTCTCTCTATGAGGACTCCAGAGCTTGCGTGAGGATACATGGGTCATACACTGAATGGTTTAGTGTCCAAAAGGGGGTTAGACAGGGATGTGTAGCGTCACCATGGCTGTTTAACTTATTCATGGACAGTTGTTTGCAAGATTTGAAAGATAAAGAATGTGGTTTAAGAATGAAGAATTTACTCGTCAAATGTCTTCTTTATGCTGATGATCAGGTTTTACTGGCGCCATCGGCAGATGAGTTGCAGGAGATGGTAACAACTATGCATGAAGCTTTTGAGAGGAAAGGAATGAAAGTGAATGTTAGTAAGACAAAAGTTATGGTTTTTGAAAGAGATGAATGCGTGACAGAGTGTAGGATTTGTATAGATGGAGAAAAAGTGGAACAAGTGAATGAGTTCATATATTTGGGAACATTGTTTACGAGAGATGGAAAGCATGAAGAAGATGTTGAAAGGAGAGTGATGGCTGGAAATAGAGTGAATGGGGCACTACACAACTTTATGAGCAGCCGGAAAGTGTCCGAAAAGGCACGACTGGCTGTACATGGAGGAGTATTGGTGCCGACTCTTATGTATGGTAGTGAAAGTTGGGTGTGGCAGAAAAAGCATCAGAGTAGAGTGAATGCAGTAGAAATGCGTGCGTTGCGAAGTATGTGTGGCTTGACCTTGAAAGATAGAGTGAGAAATAGCGTGATAAGAGAACGATGTGGAGTGATAGAAGATGTAGTGATGAGAATTGAGAGAGGAATGTTGAGATGGTTTGGTCATGTTGAGAGAATGAATGAAAGAAGACTAACGAAACAGGTGTATGAGGCGAGTGTGGATGGTACCGTCGGAAGGGGAAGACCTAGGCGCACATACCTGGACCAAATCGGGGAAGTTTTAGAAAAGGGGCAGGTCAGGAGTACTCTAAACCGACGAGCGTGCATGAAGAATGTAATGAGAGTGAATGAAGCGAGAGTAGTATGTCAGGATCGTAGCAAATGGAGATCCGTGATCTCTGCCTACCCCTATGGGAGACAGGCGTGATTTTATGTATGTATGTATGTAAGATAATTTTTAACCAATACCTACAAAATGTCAATTTAAAATAAAGCTATGTGGCGTACTTGACAGTATTTCATCGTCTTCAACATGGTGTATGTTTTGATGAGCTTTTTCAATTAATCCCACCCTCTCCTTTTGTACACATGACAACACGTGTAGGGCTTAAATGTCATCCGCATACGGTGTAGAATATTCCCTTTAGAACCAAGCGGTTCAGTGACTCTTTCTTTTGCCGCATCATTATGACCTGGAATGCCTTACCAGCTCAAGTGTTTCATTCTTTCTACAGTCTCGGTTCTAATAAGCGGTGCGTGAAAAAGCATCTGATGAGGCCGTCAAGCTGAGTGCCACCACCATTTTAACATAGTAACATGATGCGTATCTGTAATGGTGACCCTCTTTCGTGAGATTTTGCCTTCAGCTTACTATAAGGCGAGCCGTAGTCAAATTGGCGTGTACTAATTAATTAACAATTGGTAATTTTTACTGAAAACTGCTAAGATCTTCATTAATTGACCATGCTTTGGTTGAGGTACTTTAGTTGGAACTGGCACATCAAACGGCAAGTAGGTTTAACCAAATTAAGAATAGGAGAGTGTATCTCAATCTAGATAATACAAATTTCGGGTACCCTCGGATGATGTTTATAATAGTCCAATTAAAAAATGAATGAACAACCAAGCTAATTGGTTGGTGCGGTACAGAGAGTAAATATAACCTCCACAGTGAAATTGTTTACATTACAACAGCATCTCAGTGTAATCTTCCACAGCTTATCGTCAACGCTTAGCATGTACTAACATTATTTATCTACGTAAGTTCGCTTATCTTGCAGCCATACCGGAGCAAGTTATAAATGATCACCCGTTGTCCGAACGTTATGCAACGTCACGCGCGGGTCAAGCCATGTAATTAATGCTTACGTAGATACTGAGCAGCGCCAGAAATCGACTTTTGTGAGGGCTATTTTGTAAAATATTTTAGTTTCAATATTTACATATCTATTGTTAAGAAAGCCTCAGTTGTCAAGAGGGATTAATTCCTTCTTCTTTTTAAAAACAGAATATTAGCAACCGAAATTCATTGTAACCCTTTCAGCTATGCTACATTGCTAGCTATATGAATTAGATGGTGGCCATTTTAGCAAGTCCGTTTTCTAAAGTTTCTTCTGCTATATGATAGGAATCAATCCTCAATCAATGTGCTCGCAGTAATATAAATAGATTAAACAACAAGTAGTGATGGACGGGATACCCCATTGGACTGAGAGAAGTAAATCTGAAATGGAATCAGGTTAATTTAATGCAGCTAATACTTCACAGCTTTCGGAGTCACTTGCGTTTCGCCGATGATATAGTAATATTATCCGAGACTTTCTCAGAACTACAGATCATGATCAATGATTTACAATCAGCTAGCGCAGACGTAGGACTCGAAATCAATCTCACTAAGACCATGATAATGACTAATAACCTCAAAAAACAGATAAACGTCAACGGATATCCACTAGATTATACAGACAAATATACTTACCTAGGAAAAACAATCAGTTTTGAAAAAGAAAACAACGAACTAGAGATTGAAAAAAGAGTACAGCGAACATGGAATAAATTCTGGAGTCTGAAAGAAATTTTCAAAAGTAACATGCCAATAACACTGAAAACTAAGACATGGAACTCCAACCTCTTACCATGCTTGACATATGGATGTCAAACATGGAAATTTACATCAAAAGCTAAGCAAAAAATATCATCCTGTCAGCGCGGAATAGAGAGAAGCATGCTAAAAATAAAGAAACTAGATAAGATTAGACACGTAAAAATAAGAGAAATAACAAAAGCCACTAATGCCTTAAACTACGCACAAAAGTTAAAGTGGAAATGGGCCGGTCACATAGCCAGGCTTAGAGACAAAAGATGGACCCACAGCACCACCATATGGAGAGGACCCCAAGGAAAAAGAAAGAGAGGCAGGCCCTCATCACGC
This sequence comes from Eilema griseolum, assembly GCA_963662185.1. NCBI lineage: Eukaryota > Metazoa > Arthropoda > Insecta > Lepidoptera > Erebidae > Eilema > Eilema griseolum. The sequence goes on from OY759235.1 coordinate 4,098,549, forward strand.
TGGGAGGATGAAATAAAAAAAGTCGCTGGTCCAAAGTGGTGGCAAACAGCTCAGGATAGAGAGAAGTGGACATCGTTGGAGGAGGCCTTTACCCAATCTGGGGACCTTGCTAACATAAATAATGTTATATTATAAAATAGCATAACCTAAATTAAGAATCTATGTAGCAGGATCAAATAAAGGCTTTTTTATTTTTATTTTTTATTTCTTATTTTTATTTTTTTTTTATTTTTTTTTGTTATTTTATTTATTTAATACTTCACAGCAAAAGTCTTCTAGACAATCAGTTTAGGTATGTTGTGATTCCAAGCGTTTTTATTCCTACGCTACAAATGTCTTATATATTTTTAATATTTTGTTCAAAAGTGTCGTTCTAAAACAGAGCGTATGAGTTAAACATTAAAAGAGAATTTTAAAGGAATATCAGATAATAATGTGTGAAAGATTATCTACAATTCAATTTTCATTTATAATTCTATATATCGTGTCTAAACTAATTGGTTGTCTGTAGGTTGTCGAATCTGTCTTATAGTAGTTAAGAATTTATCGAACTGTTTTAGTAACAAACCAGCTTGACGTGTTGGTTGCGTTGCTTTTGAATTATTTGGTGGTTTGTTTCACCTCTACTTTCATTAAAGTTAACGGAAATCTTGAAGTAGATATATGTGTAGTTTTAGGCAAGTTTTATTCTAAGTTTGATTGTGTACAATTTGAAAAAAACCACTTGAGTTTAATGTTAAAGTCTCCGGTAACTACCATAATATTGGAGACAAAATCGTAACATAACATTGTGATCTTTTTGTAAATAGATAATAATGTTATGACAGACGCCGATATCTCGAAAACTAATAATCGAATCTTCAAGAAATAAAAATGCATTGTTAGTGACGAGGTACTCTACCGATTGGCATAGAAAAATCTAGAATCATCAACAAAACCTACGAGTACCTACACACTCTTTTGAATAAAAAACAAACAATAGGTAAATATCGAGAATGTACTCGAAGGTCAGCGACGGCGGCAAGTTCAAAGAATCGGTATTTATCGCTCGCGAACTTTCTAGATGATTCGACACTCCTAATTGAGAGGTATAAAAACACGCTCGCATAGCTACACCATTCATTCTGTCTTTGAGACCGAAAGCGAACACAGCGAACTTAAGCGACCGAAGAAGATTCTACCTGCGACCTGAGCACCGACTGTTTACTACTGTGAACTACTGAGCGACTGGAACTGTTGAAGAGTACTGTGTGTACTAGTGATTAAATTGTCTAGTTTGTGGTGAACTAATAAATCTCTTCGTTGAGTAAACGGCATTTATTTGTACCCCGTGCACACAAACAATAATAAGATTTGGTACTTATAAGTCCATCCTAAGTGGTCATCGTCGTCTATAAAGACAGGCTAAAGATAGGAAAGAGGGTAGGAAGAAAAGAAGTATAATTCCTTTAGTACTCTCCCAATACTAACGAGTGATATACAGCATTTAGCTACTTAAAATTGATATTTAATCGATTGTCATTATTGTACTTTCCGTTTTTTTATACCCGTTAAGTGGCACATGGTCCACCTGATGCAAAGTGGTTACCGTGGCCTATGGACGTATGCAACATTAGGGGAGTCACACTCGCGCTGCTGACTCAATGAGCACAGAGAGTTTCTATGCCGTCAGTGTAGAAGAGAAATCCGGACAAGCTTATGGTCTTCCCATTGACAGCACAAATTCTCCAGTGAGCTCTAACTACCCTACTCACTGCTAGGAACACAACACGAGGTTATTACGATCACAGTATTCTGTAGGGCGGAGGTACTTCCTCAGTTGAACTGCTCAATTGGACGGAAATACCGTCGTGTCCTACATCCTGCTAACGTGATCACTTAAGTAGTGATGTCATAGCTTAACCAACATCACAAGAGTGTTTAATGAGACAAATTTAATGTAAAGAGTCTAACCTAGCTGTATCACAACTACAATCCTATATCAACAAAATATCATATTCGTTTTCAACAATCAGGCCGAAATGTACGGGGCAATTACGTGCTCAGGTGTTTGAGAGACTGGCGTGTGTTGGCTGGATGCCAAATTCTGGTTCCGCGTTAAACAATTTGGTTTTCCAAAATTCACTATTAAAGCTAGTTTACTGATAAATGTCATTTACGATGCAATTTCATAACCAAATATTGGTAGTTAGTGTCCATTAGAGACAAAATCGTAAATTATTGTTAAATTTAGAGGGCCTATTCTAATTTTATGTTTCTTGTGAACATGATTTATTGGATAAAATTTAAAATTACTAGACATAACATACATTTATTTTGCAGTGGGGTAAGCAGAGATCACCTGTTGTCTCCCTGTCTGCATATGCATAGATTTGCATATGAAATTGCCTGATGGGGTTTCCTACACCTATCTGCCTAAAATATACATATCTTAGAAGTTATAGTTCTAGATGAAATATTCTATAAATACGATTCAGAAATATTAATGAAGCTATGAGGACGATAAGCGAAATTCCTTATTCCTAATGAAATTAAGGCTAGGTATATAATCTGGGTTGCTATTGTTCAGTTATTAGCTAAAGTAACCCACCGGTCAAGATAATCATGAGTAAACGATTTTAATAATCACTAACATCAACATCCTAATGGCAGTAGCAATGAGATTGTGTGTAGAAACATACGATACAATAATTTGGACTTTTTTTTTTTACGTGCGCATAATCCCCACGGATACCTCCCCACCGGAGCCGGTGGAGGAGGTTATGTCGGACTCGAACCGACTAAAACGCACGCCGCCTGTGGGTCGTTTTGGTTGCCGAAGGTGAGGTTGACAGGCATATCCCTCGCACCCCGGCCGACCCAGGGCCATCTCTCACGATCTGGCCCTCTTCTCGGGTGTGGGGACTACAGAGTCCCCAACTCGACCCCGGAAACGGGGAGGCGCGCCAGGCGCGCCACCGCCGCGGCCTGCTTCTGCCAGGGTGACATGCGGCTCCACCTGTCACCCCCAGGCCGGCGCTCATGGGGGGCGAAGGTCGTTCATCGACCTCCGACGCCCGAGTTGCCTTCGTACGCGGGCAGCTTGGCTCGCGATCCTTCGGCGCTCCCGCTGCCGCTCCCGCCCCGCCTCCTCCTTCACGAGCATTACTTGCTCGCAGAAGGAGGCGCCGGCCGCCCACGCATCCGCGCAGCGGACCATCGCCGCGAGCAAGGTGGAGAGCGTGAGAACTCTCACTCTCAGGGCCGCCACAAGCTCCCGCCTCGGCGTCTCCCACGCCGGACACTCGGTGAGCGTGTGCGGACCTGAGTCCTCGCTCGCGTCGCAGTGATGGCACTCGGACGTTGGCTCTTTCTCCATCCGACGCAGATACTTTCCGAAGCACCCGTGCTCGGTGATCATCTGCGTCAGACGGTACGAGAGGCTGCCGTGTGGCCTCTCTAGCCACTCCTCCATGATGGGTCTTACCGCCGTTACTACGGCCTGCCCTGCGCCTGGTCGCCCAAGTCGTATCTCCCATTCCGCCACCATTTCCCTGTGGAGCCGGGATCTCACGGCCCGAATTTCTTCGGGCTCGGGATCGTGACCTCGCTCCCGTGCCGCCTTTCGGAACCGGTATAGCGCCGAAAGGCATCTCGCTTCCAGGATCCATGATGGCGATCCGGCGAGGAGACTCACCGCGTTGAATGATATCGTGCGGTACCCCCTTATGATGCGGCACGCCAACTTCCGCTGTGGACGCTGCAGCAGGAGCATGTGCCGATCACTCAGGGTGTCCGCCCACACGGGACACCCGTACAGGGCCATGGACCGCACGACACCCGCGTAGAGTCTCCTGCAGGAGTCCTCCGGGCCCCTCAGGTTGGGCAGTAGCCGCGCCAGAGCGTTGGCTGTGCCCACCAATTTGGGGCCCAGGCGTCCCGAAGTCCCACCGGCCGTCGAGCACGAGCCCCAGATATTTCATCTGGGGCTTGATGCCGATGAGAGTGCCTCCCACTGTGAGGCTGGAACCAGGTGGCGGCGTGCGCCGAGGTCCATGAAAGAACATGGCCTCGGATTTATGCAAAGCCACCTCAAGGCCCAGCCGCCGGATCCGTTCCACACAATAATTTGGACTTGTAAGTATCTATCAGAATCAGATATCTCTTCTTTGCCTGATAATAAGATTGTATACAAAGTTCCTGTCGGTCACCTCATCTGCTAAACCTAACCTGACCTCGCCTCTGACACATTTTATCCTTTCGAGGTTGACGCAGGTAATCACCGATCACGGATGTTTCGTACAGGAGTTACCTGCCTCGGATCAGGAAGGAGCTATCGCCTGAGTGTCATCACAGTGATGCAAGTGAGGATACGGGGCTACACAAACTGGATTTTAGTTGGTTTGAGCACGACATAACCACCCCGCTGGCCTCGGCGGAGGGTATTCGGGTGGATTTCCGCAGATTTAAAGAAGTCCAACGGTAGTTATTCCATGAAAAGCTGTCAAAACTAATTTTGTAGAATTTTTATTTATTACAAGATAGCTCGAAAAAAGCTTATTTTATCATTAAAACTGAATAACACTAAATAAATTATTATTAGTTATTCTTCGTTTGTACCATGTATGCTTAAGATCGTGCAATTGGTGGACCCTGAACTCTGAGGATCAGGACTAACCTGACTATGATGATAATGAATATTTCAAGGCTCTTGGATGTACATTAATAGCGTATATATGGCCGAATATTTTTTGGAAGAAAATTATTTGCGGTAGTGTAGTCATCTTTTTAATTATGTTAGAAAAACGATTTGTTATATTATTGTATTCTTGGTATTTTATAACCAATATGCTGTCCAGCTGAGAGTCACTATTGGAACATTGTTGGTGACTACAAGGCTGACTGCAAGGGTGACCCACTTTCTTGAGTTTTTACCATCAGGCAAAACGAAGAAATATTTACTTGTCCTATATATAAAACAAAAATCATATCACCAGTGAGCCAAACAAATTCAATCTAGAGTTTGATGAATACTATCTGTGGACAAAGTTTGATGAGATTTAAATGTGTTGTGAACTTTTCAGCTGAGTGTTTTCTTCTATGGCCCATAAAGTTGCTACGCTCTCTCAAAATACTTCAAGTATTCTCTGTGGATTGTGTTATGTGGGAACTGTGATTGAGATAGATTATTCGATATTTTTAGCTGAATTGACAGTATTTTGAAATTAAGTTTCATACTAATAGCCTTTATATAAAAATAAGCCTGCGGTATATTTTCTGACTTCAATATCTGTGGCTAGTGTTGCCGCGCTACGCCACGCGCCATCTAGCGTCGGTTGCGAGACCTATAGGTGCGAGCGGCGGGGAGAGGGGGTCGACCATCGGCGCCTGCGTGGAGGGTGTCGGCCGGCACAATCAATCTAATATACCTTACGTACACCCGTTTTTAAAAAGGGTCATATTATATTTATAAAATTGTAACAAACGTACAAATTAAAAACCTCAATCAGTCAAACTCTGCGTTATAATTGAATTCTCCCGAACATATTTGGACCTTCGGCCGAATTGAAATCATCAGACCACGCCACGTTCTGAAGAATATAGAAGAATTCCGTCGCCACCTGAATCTACGTTGCGGGTGATATCAGCCACGTAAGTAGCTTTCGATTCTTGCAAGCTGCTAGGATGAGTGAAGAGGAGTATAGTGAAGCTGGAAATGTCTTAAGTTTAATTGAATTAAAGAAACAAAGGGCATCTTTAAAAGGTAGACTAACTTTGTTCGAAAAATATGTCGGTAAGTTTGAAAATAAATCCCTATCTGAAACGCAGCAAGCTGATTTAAGCATGCGTATTGAGTCGAATTTGATTTTATTTGATACATTTAATAATGTTCAGAGCAAAATAGAAAGTGTTCTGGACGAAACTGAAATGATAAAACAGCTCGACTATAGGGAAGCTGTAGAAAATCAATATTATAGCGCAATGTCTATTGCAAAATTTCTTATCGATGTAGGTAAAGGCAAAAGTGACGATTCTCAGTGTTCAAATCCGCATTATAAAACGAAAGCTTCAATAAAATTACCCGAAATTAAGTTACCCTCATTCGATGGCACGTTTGATAAATGGCTCGAATATAGGAATTCGTATTTGTCTATGATTCATAAGCGAAGTGATCTAGATGCAATAGAAAAATTTCATTATTTAAAACGTTCCCTCACTGGTTTAGCTCTCCAGGTTATCGGCGAGTTAGATTTCACGGCCTCTAATTACGTCCACGCGTGGGCGCTGTTAGAAGAAAGATTTAATAATAATAGGTTACTCATTCAAAATCATGTCCGTTCTGTTTTCACTGCACAATCCATTAAAAAGGCTTCAGCTGAAGAAATACGAAATTTAATTGATATTATATTGCGAAATTTACGAGCACTTAAATCCTTGGATGAGCCAACGGAATCGTGGGATACCCTTATTATATATATAATTGTGTCAAAACTAGACTCATCCACAGAACTCGAATGGGAAAATTATATCGGGTTATTTCCATCTGAATTGAAAAATGAGAAATTGCAATTAGATAACTTATTGAATTTTCTAAGAAACCGTGCTAATTCGCTAGATATGATTCATAGAAACAAAGCTGAACCTAAAAATAATACAATGGATAAAAGGCACAAAACTACCTCCCACCCACAAAAATCACATAGTTTTGTTTCAATGCGTAATAATGAGGCTAAATCTAACAAGTTGGTTCACCAATGCATTATGTGCGGTGATAATCACTTATTATATTCTTGTATTCGTTTCCTAAATTTGTCTGTGTCAGAGAGAATTAACTTTACTGATAACAAGAACATATGTAAAAACTGTTTACGTGCGGGACACCCACTTTCTGAGTGTAGGTTCGGTCCATGCAGGCAGTGTCAAAGGAAACATAATAGTTTATTACACAGCGATAATTATTTAAATGCGTCTAAGTGCGAGCCATCAGTGTCAAGCTCAGTTAACTCGCAATCAGCCGAAAAATCGGTTTCAATCGTATCACATACATTAAATTCCGTAAATCATGCGAATACGGTATCGAGCGTGAACGCATCGGCGTCATCGGTACCGTCACAAGTGTTACTGTGCACTGCCTTAATCGAAGTCATGGATAGTAACAATCATTATCAGACAGCCCGATCGCTGTTGGATAGTGGTAGCCAAAATAGTTTTATTTCTGAAAAATTATGTAATCGTTTAAACGTACCGGTAATACAGTCCACTATACATATATCTGGTGTGGGACAATCCGTCTCACAGTCGAATAAGGTATGCGATGTAAATATGCGTTCTATAATTAATGAATACAGCACACAATTACGGTGTTTCGTTTTACCGCGTATTACGTCCAATCTACCCTCAGCAACCATAGATGTAAATTTATTTCGCATTCCGAAAGATGTTTGCCTTGCAGACCCCACATTTAACGTCTCATCAGAAATCGATTTATTGATTGGGGCTGATATATTTTGGGATTTGTTGAACAAAGATACGATCCGTCTCTCTAATGGACCATACCTACGAAAATCAAAGATAGGGTGGTTAGTTTCGGGTCCCGTTTTCTATCATAACTCGCGTATAAATAATATCTATTGTCATGTTGCTCAAACATCAATTATTGATGATCAACTTCGCAAATTTTGGGAATTAGAGGAAGTAGGGGTGACTTCCACTTTAACGAAAGAAGAATGTTCATGCGAGAAGTCATTCGTCAAAACTACTGTACGGGACAGTAGTGGTAGATTTTCGGTACGTATACCACTCAAGGAGTCGGCCGAAACACTCGGTGACTCATACGATATGGCAAAATCGCGTTTTCTTTCATTGGAACGTAAATTAGAACGATCACCATCTTATAAAAAGATGTATTGTAATTTTATGCGTGAATACATTGAGTTGGGACACATGTCCCAAATAAAAGATTATAAAAAGCCGTATTATTTTCTCCCTCATCATGGGGTGTTACGAGAGCATAGTACAACAACAAAATTGCGCGTAGTATTTGACGCGAGTGCCAGTACTACGTCCAATAAGTCATTAAATGACATTCAATTAATAGGCCCGCCACTTCAAAACGATATATTCTCCATATTACTTCGTTTTCGACAGTATAAATATGTGGCCTGCGCTGACGTGGAGAAAATGTACCGACAAATACTGGTACACCACGATCAGCGCAATTTGCAATTAATACTTTGGCGAGAAAACCCATCTGATGAGTTGTGTATTTATCAATTAAATACAGTTACGTATGGTACAGCGTCGGCGCCATACCTAAGTATACGTTGCTTACGACAGCTCGCACACGAAACAGATGATAAGGTAATAGCTAGGGTTATCAACGACGACTTTTACGTTGATGATTTAATAACCGGTCATGACTGTTTAAATAATTTAATAGAAATATGCGAAAAAACCACCGAGGTTTTAAGGTCAGCCTGTTTCCCATTGCGTAAATGGACATTTAATCATGATGTAAAAGGTGATTTTTTCAAACAATTAGCAATCGGAGACCATTGTCAAAATAAAACACTCGGATTAGGTTGGCAAGCTACGAGTGATGAATTGCATTTTACGACACAATTAAAATTTAGTCCCAAGGTTACTAAACGTACTATTATGTCTGTAATATCTCAAATCTATGATCCCTTAGGATTATTGTCTCCGGTCATAATTACGGCAAAAATTATGCTTCAAAAATTGTGGTTACAAAAGCTCGACTGGGATGACGCAATCCCATATGACTTGCAAGTTACTTGGAATAAATTACTTAATGATTTTTCAAATATAGATAGTGTTCGTGTCCCTCGTTACGTCATGAGCGACTGTACTCACAATTTAGAATTGCATATTTTCACCGATGCATCTCAGGATGCATATGGTGCTTGTGCATACATACGGACTTATAATAATGATTCATGCGTTTATACAAAATTATTATGTGCTAAAAGTAAAGTTGCACCAGTTAAGAACGTGTGTACCATCCCTAGACTCGAGTTATGCGGAGCGTTGTTAGGCGCAAGATTATACAATAAAATAATAAGCTCGCTCAGAATGACATTTCCTAATGTTTACTTTTGAACTGATTCCACTATAGTCATAGGGTGGATTCGAATGTCACCACATCGTCTTAAAACTTTTGTTCAAAATCGTGTATCTCAGATAAATCAATTGACTGGTGATGCGCCATGGTTTCATATAAATGGTACAGAGAACCCGGCAGATATGTTATCTAGAGGTTTAAAAATAGCCGATCTTAATAACAATAACATGTGGTGGCACGGTCCCGCGTTCTTGAAAGACGTAACTTTAACCAATTCTAGTGATACATCGGTAGATGAACAATCATTACCGGAATTAAAGTCAGTGAATGTATGTATGATCTCCAATAATGTTACATATAAAAGTGACTTTATTGATTATAATAAATTTTCATCATTCAATCGGTTACGGCGATCGACTGCATACGTACTGCGTTTTATACATAACGCGCGCTCGAGTAAACAACTCCGTAAAACCGGTTTGTTATCAGTTGACGAGTTAGATGCTTCGATCATTGTGCTCGCGCGCTTTGCACAATTAGAATCCTTTTGTAATGAATACAAAAGTTTACTTAAAAATAATGTAGTACGTTCAAAGCGCATACTTAGTCTTAATGTTTTTCTTGATGAAAATAAATTAATCCGCGTTGGCGGGAGACTAAAAAACTCACCTTATTTTGATTACAATAAAAAACATCCCGTGTTATTGTGCAGTAAACACAGATTTACAACATTGTTATTTAAATACGAACATGAGCAGTTGTTGCATGGTGGACCACAAGCGTTGTTAGCGTCTATTCGTGAGGCTTGGTGGCCACTCGGAGGACGAAACTTGGCCAGGAAAACTGTGCACAACTGTGTCAACTGCGTGCGTATGAAAGGGAAAACAATACAACCACTCATGGGTAATCTACCATCAGAGCGCCTTGAACTTGGGTTCCCTTTCATGCGCTGCGGTGTAGACTACGCAGGGCCTGTGATGATCTTAAACCGGAGAGGGAGAGGATCTACTCTTCTTAAAGGATATATATGTTTATTTATTTGTATGAGTACGCGCGCTATACACTTAGAATTAGTCACAAGCCTTACCACAAGCGATTATTTACTTGCCTTAAAACGATTTATATCTCGCCGAGGTAAACCGGTCGAGATTATCTCAGATAATGCTAAGAATTTTGTAGGAGCTGAAAAAGAAATAGTATCAGGCCTTATGCGTAGTAGTAACGACATTATTAATTTTACAACAAATAATAGTATAAAATTCAGCTTCATTCCTCCTCATTCACCTCATTTTGGCGGTTTGTGGGAGTCGGGGGTGAAATCGTGCAAGCATCACTTGCGACGTGCAGTAGGGTGCACGAAGCTTACCTACGAGGAGTTCAGCACTGTCCTGTCGCAAATTGAAGCCATCCTGAACTCGCGACCACTGACCGCCATGTCTACAGACCCAAATGATCTACAACCGCTTACTCCTGCTCATTTTCTCATCGGGCGGCCTATGACTGCTCCAGCCTGCAAGGACATGACTGCCACACCGAGTCATCGTCTACTGCGATACGATATCATTGAACAAATGAGACAGCATTATTGGAAACGTTGGGCAACCGAGTACGTAACGGAACTGCAAACGCGTACCAAGTGGAAGACTCACCAAGCTGAAGTTCAACTGAACGGTCTCGTTCTCATCAAGGAAGACAATCTTCCACCTTTAAAATGGAAGTTGGGTAGAATCATACGCATCTACCCGGGTACCGACGGCATTGCCCGAGTAGCTGATCTGCGCACCGCTTCGGGTATCATACGAAGATCCTTCTCCAAAATCTGCCCATTACCCGTTCTACCTGCGAGTGATCTGATGACATCATGACATCGTGTTCATCCCTTCGAAACCTGCTGTTTTCAAAGCCGGGGCCATGTTGCCGCGCTACGCCACGCGCCATCTAGCGTCGGTTGCGAGACCTATAGGTGCGAGCGGCGGGGAGAGGGGGTCGACCATCGGCGCCTGCGTGGAGGGTGTCGGCCGGCACAATCAATCTAATATACCTTACGTACACCCGTTTTTAAAAAGGGTCATATTATATTTATAAAATTGTAACAAACGTACAAATTAAAAACCTCAATCAGTCAAACTCTGCGTTATAATTGAATTCTCCCGAACAGCTAGTTTTATTCTTATTTTATTGATGATTACAGTTGCTCTCGCAAATATCAAGATAAGCCAAAAGAAAACAAAGGTAAGAGAGCGGATCCTTCTGAAATACAGTCACAACCAAAGTTTTAATTTTCTAAAGTACAATAAAACAATCACTTCATAAAAGACTAGCCAAAATGATGTAAATGGAATTGTAGGGATACGCTTATTCGCAAAAGTTCACCGAAACTTTTAATGATGCGACGTTCCACACACGTTTGCGCGGTCGGTCACAAAACGGAAGCGTCTGTATCCTCAAAGGTGCGGATGTTTGGCAAAGCGCCAGCCCTACTGATTCCGGTACGTCTCAGGTTATTGCCTTTTAAAAGCTACGTGTTGTATTAGTACTTAGTTGCTGTTTGGAAACGTTTAAGATCATTATAATGGTATCAAATAAGTTGTATGATTTAAATTGAAGTTAATAATCTAATCATCTGAGCTTTTTGACTCCTCAGTTCGTACCTGAACTTCAATAAATTTCGTGAAAAAACTAACATTTGACTTCCACAATCCACTGGCGACATTAAGTTTCGAAGTTTAGATCTTCAATAGCTTTCCGTAGGAAAGTATTATGTCGGTGCACAACTGCGGTGGTACAATTCCCATCCTAAATGTTGACATTTTCCAGTTTCAATTCTACAGTTAAATAAAATCATATTATAATATACTGTCGCCCGAGTCATAAAAAAACATACATACATACATACAATCATGTCTTTATCACCAGCGGGTTAGGCAGAGGTGAATTAACACCCACATTTCACCAATCGTTGAATTCGGTCCCACGTAATAGAGCCTATTGCCGTATTTCGGGCACTATTGTCGACTCGAGCCATGCATGTGAGGCTGATTCTGGGCTGTATGTTTCTGTCTGGTGTTAAACAGCCCCATCCCTTAGTCGCCTTGTACGACACCGCATGGGAAGATATGGCGTGGTTCAAATTCTACTCTGCCGGGTACCACACGGCAAAAAAATATTTAAATTATCGTTCATTATCATTCACTCTTTCTTTATTCTTATATTTCTGGTAGATTTCTAGTAACTGGCCTAAGTCTATATTCCCCATAAAAATGGCTGCTTGTTTAAGCCCTACCTTGGAAATCGACCATTTCAATATAAACCTCCAAGACACTTCAGTTTGAAGAGATCTCAATAACTCAAAAATTTAACCACGTTCAAATTTAAACTGTTGCCTGTACAATACAAAAGTATATTACTCTTTACAACTTTTCTTACAATTATTTTCATGAGTGTACTTAATTTTTTTCCACACACTCAAAATGTTTTCCAGCGAGGTCATCGACAAGAATATTTCACGTACAACAAGCAATATATCTATCTGAACTTAAATGTTCTGCTGCAAAAGTCCTCGCGTTAGAGCCTGCAACTACAAATTAATTGGCCATAACGGAGAAAATATCGTTATTGGTGATACAAGTTACAAGAACTTTTGTAGTGAAATACACGACAAAAAATCTAAAATGAGAGTTCAATGCGGATTTTGGCATAATGCATTGTGTACGTCATTATTTTTGAAGTAATGGGTTGCGCTATTGCATTAAGGCAAGTTATTGTACTTTACAAGCAGTAAAAAACAGGAAATGGTACTGTTAATACTATAAAAGCGATCCGCTGCTGTCTTTGTTTTCATATTTATTTCTCTTAACTTTATTTTCATGGGTATAATATTAAAATTCAATTTAAACATATTTAAGACAAATATATATGAAAAGATATAGCGACGAAGTTACCGATCCCAGGCTCCAGAAAGAGGCTCCTTTTCACACTATGTGCCGTGTCCAGCGGTACAATCAATTAATAAATTATCCTAAAACCAAGTAGGTACTCCAAATGATCTTAACACTTTCACAGCGGAGCATTTAAGGCGCCGCTTAATACGGTACGCGGGCAAGTTTCTGCATATTTGTAAATGTCATATAAACATAACTAAAATGAGTACACAGATAATTCTTTTTGTATTTATAAGATATACTATTGTCGTTTATGAATAATAAATAAAAATACATTATATTATTTATGTTATATTTGTTAATACAAAATCAAAATAGTAATTTTTTCAAGAAAAAAAAAGTCTTACATACAGCGAATGCTTTTTTATAGATGATAATTCTTTACCGTGTGATATTTTTTGAAACACGGGTCATTGCACAATGGCACATTACAATCAGGGCAGTAAAACAGTCTCCTTGCGTCCTCGTTTTCCAGTTTTGTGTTTGATAGTGTCGGCACAAACTTTACAGACTCTCGTCACTTTTGTCTTCTTTTCTGTACTTGGTATTCTTTCAATGAAGTGTCTTTCCACTAATCTAGAAGTCTTGCCGACCAGGTGTGCTCCACGAGATGGACCTGCGTCATCAGTAGACCTAGCTGCCACAATGCCTTCACCACAAGCCATCAAAAATTGGGAAAACCGCAGTCGATTTCTGACGAATTCTCATCTATGGGGGCTAAGACACGAGTTACCTCTTCGAAGACAGGGTCTTCTAATGGACGTTCTCTTGGCACATACGTCCATCCATTGGCCTTATCCATTTCTCTTAGCGAAAATCGATGTGAAGATCGCCCGCGTGTAGTTGAGCGCACTGTGCCGCCGCGCTGACGCCCGCGCCGAGATCTCTGTGTACGCTCCCGGATGCGCCCGCGCTGGTTGACCGGTTCACGAAATTGCTCCTGCTCCTCAATTCCACCATCATCGTACCTTTCTTGACTGTCTACAACCCCTTGCAGGTCAGATATCAACTCTACAAAAGAAATTTCTATTAGAAGTATACTTAGAAGTATCTATACTCAATGCGGAAATGGTTTACCTACATAGAAATAATATATATATTATTATATATATAAATTATTATTTACCTTCAATTTCATCATTCGAGAGATTCGAGGAGAGAGTCTCCTCAATATCAGAGTCATCATCATTCTGTAAATAATCAGCAATCTCGCGCATAGACTTTCGCGCCAAAATGCAATAGCGTTCACCCTGTTTACTCGCCGGCGGCGGACTGCGCGAGCGGCGCGGGCGATTGCATATTGTGGCTCGCCTGTTCCCGCTTTGCACATGTATTGCATATGTGTGAGTAGCTTATAATCTCAGCTACAAACGCGTATGAAGCGAATCACGACTAGGCGACGTGATTTTCTAATAAACAGTATGAAAGGCGGTAACGAGTCCTGCTCGTGAATCGCGAGTTGAAGAAAAGTATGAATACCGAGCAGTACTCGTGAGTCGCTGTGAAAGTGTTAATATGTTATTCCTCCCTTCTTGTTAACTAATTGTTCTGATATTTAGTACACAATTTTAGTTCTGACAATAATAACATTTATATCAATAAGATTTGCATTTAATACCGTGTTGACATGCAAGTGCCACTAGCCTGCTACTATAGCAAAAAGAGGGAGATATTTAATAGAGGTATGTTGTCTACGAAACTCGTGCACCAGACTCGTATACGATTCCATAGGTATTGGTCCATGGTCACTGGAATGTGTGAATAGTTTTATTAGTATAACTACAAGTATGAAGTTAACAATGAATGATACTAGTTGATAAATCGATCACATTCCTCTGCTGGACATAGGCCTCTCCCAATGTCCAATGGGAGGCTTAGTCCTACTTTTCCACGCTGGCCATACGGGTTGGTACAGGCTTTTATTTCGAGTTTTCCTTCTCTCGCTGTGATGTCGTCTGCGTATTTTTCCATTAGTCACCTTTTACGACAGCCGTCTAATGAGATGTAGTGGTGATACTTGTATTCTTTCTCCGCCACCACACGAATATTCTTGTGTAAGTACCATATTTACATACTGTCAATATTTGAATCTATTTACAAAAACAACGCCTCATTAAAAGGAAACTAAATTAAAAATTTATATAGGGTAACGTACGATGACCTGAGTGTAGAAGTGGTTAAAAATCGACTGCCATCAAGAGCGATTGGGGTGTGATCCAAATTAACGACGGTTTGCACATACTATGCAGAAAAAACGACAAGGTTGTATTTACTCACGACTGTATGTCTTATAAGGTATAGGCAGAGGTGTACTTTACAGGTCATTCCAGTTTATCAATTCCAATATTTCGTTTTCTGCCGTATGTATCTGATTTCATCATCTTCATTCATCTTCAGAAACTTCCTCAATATAATTGTCTTCTTTCTTTCTTCCCCTCTTCTTCACAATTCAATACCTTTAATACCTATTGAAAGAAAGAAATAATTTATTCAGCTGAGACACACATGAAAAAATTTCCAAATGTGCAACAGCGTAGAATTTAATGGAAGAACCAGTGCCAATAACTCGATCTATAAATCAAACTCAGGAACTGTATATCGCAGTTTATGTCACAAGTGTTTGTGTAACCAGTGATTGAGTTTCGTGTAGTAACAACGATGACTTGTAAGCTACAATTGATTTTGAGTTATTTCAGTACACGCTCAACACGCTCAACACGCTCAACACGCTCGCTAACCTAATAACAGACGGAGTCGCGATAACAATATTATGAAGGTTACGACCTTATTAAAAACAAAATTATTCCCCGAAGTGAAATAAGAAAACGGTGATTAAACACCTTGTTTTGACCTTGTTGTTTAATTTTTTGGTAAGAACAGAGTACTAAAGTAAGAATTTTTGAAACATTAACTACTTAATTTGCATAGCAAATGCATCGTAAAATAATTTTATTCATTTAATGTAGCTGGAGTAATGAAAAAAGTATACTTACATAAAAATAAATCGCCATTTCATCATTCATTACTTTTTTTTTATACAACTTAGGTGCCAGACAAGCACACGGCCCACCTGATGGAAAGTGGTTACCGTGACCTATGAACGTGTGTAACACCAGTGGAGTCACATCGGTGCTGCCGACCCTGTAAGAACAGAGATTTTATGTGCCCTCAGTGCAGAACACAAAATCAGGAAAAGCCTCCCACTGACAATACAAAAACTCTACAGTAAGCTCTGGCTACCCTACTTACCACCGGTAACACAACACGAGGTTATTATAGCAGTGATATTCTGTAGGGTGGAGGTACTTCCCCAGTCGGACTGCTCAATTCGGACGGGAATACCGTCGTGTCCTACCTCCTCACTTTTTACTTACTTTTTCTTTTGTGATAATAAAGTTATGCTCTTATATGACTGTATAGACTATGATATTACACTGAAATACATTTCTTACTTCTCATTTATATATAATATGACACGTCACTTTATCTCACCTGATGGTGACCTGAAGGCAAAGTCTCATTTAATGTCTTGACTGAAAACAGGCTCGCTACGCTTTAGCGAGCAATTGTAACAGAAATGTATGTGTAAACATTATGTTTTTTATCGATTACCTACATGTATTTCAAATCTTGCATAATTACCAGTACTTTATCATACCAGTAGTGTAAACGTTTGGCACAAGACGGCATCTGGAGCTGGAATCATGCCAATCTCACCCCTATTCAGTGACGCAAAAATGTGATAACAGCATATCTTAATTACACCAATAACTTCTTAATTATAATATATATTGCAACTCATTTATATAACGAATAAAATAGAGAAGAAGATGTTGGCAACAAATACAACAATTAATCTTATTCAGATAAGTCATGATGTAACACTTATGTACGTGCAGATTTAAGTAATGGTAAAAAATACGATATTACTATGTTACGTCAATAATGTCGAAAATTGTTTGCAAGCTTTTGTTAGGATGTTTTATCCCTAACTAGTCTATGCTATCGAGCAAATGGCTGTACCGGATCGGATGTATGTGAAAACAGCACATGGTGTCATCTATCGGACATCGGCTATCGTCGTCCTATACCGATAACGGATCGGATAATGTGAGCGGTGAGTAGGGTAGCCAGAGCTCACTGGAGAATTTGTGCTGTTAGTGGGAAGACTAAAGGCTTGTCCTGCTTTGTCTTCTGCTAACGGCACAGAAACTCTGTACTTACAGGGTTGGCAGCGCGACTGTGACTCCTCTGGTGTTACAGACGTCTATAGGTCACGGTAACCACTTTCCATCAGGTGGGCCGTGTGCTTGTCTGCCAACTAAGTGGTATAAAAAAAAAAAACGACCTTATTCATAACTATCCGATCCGCCCCGCCTTTGCCTGTGGTACTTCGAAATCCTTTAGCACTCATATGTTCCTGCAATTTACTACTTTTCAAATAATGTATGGAAATCTGTCGGATTTGTTGACTTTTATGATTACTGCTCCGCTCCCATTGGTAGTAGCGTATTGCTTTATAGCCTATAACTTTCCTTGATAAACAGACTATTCAACACAAAAATATTTTTTTTAACTTTAACCGTTTGATTCAAAGATTTTTTTAGAAACTCATTAGCTTTGTAACAACAATATAATAAAATAACGCAGTTAATAAAATAGTACTTTGTGAAAAGCTCTGCGTGAACATAATTTGAATCAGTCAAGTCATTCGGAAGTTTTTCTCAAATTTTGACGGAACAATGTGATGTTATTATCACACATTTATCGTAATTAGTGTGCCACCTAAGTTACTTAACAGGGCGACTGTATCAATGATTGGTGCACACATATCTACAAACAATAATAGAGCTTGTAGACATATATACCACTCATTGGTATATTATATCACCACAGTTTATTATACTAGTAATTCATGTCATTATAATAATGGCGCCTTGCGATGCTTGGGTTGAGTAGTTAGTGAGTAGCCACCGGAACTAACTGCCAGGAAAATGTTCGGTAAAAACCTTTCTTCGCTGCCGTTGATTTGTTCGCACGGAGAACGGCCATGTGAACAGGGAACAGCGAGTAGGAATCTGGTATTGAAATTGAATTGAAGAGACGTAATTAGGATGTTTAGATTTGATTTTTTCTTTCATTATTGTTATTTTATTGTATTTGACTGAAACAGCTAATTATGATATAAATGGGTCGTTGCCTGTTTATTTAACTTACAATTTTTATATTTAGGTCACCAGATTGACTACACTTTGCCTCAAGGTAAGCTGAGATTCAGTTCAAAGAATGGTCAATCGATCAATCATTCAACTAGGCCATCGCAGTCGCCGCGGCAGTGGCGCGCCTGGCGCGCCTCCCCGTTTTCGGGGACGAGTTGGGGACTCTGTAGTCCCCACACCCGAGAAGAGGGCCAGATCGTGAGAGATGGCCCTGGGTCGGCCTGGATGCGAGGGATATGCCTGTCAACCTCACCTTCGGCAACCAAAGCGACCCACAGGCGGCGTGCGTTTTAGTCGGTTCGAGTCCGACATAACCTCCTCCACTGGCTCCGGTGGGGAGGTATCCGTGGGATTTTGCGCACGTAAAAAAAAAAGGCCATCGCAGTCCACTGCTCCCAATGTTGGAAGGCTCTACTGTTTCCACGCTGGCTAGATGGGCTTTATTTTTATACCACTTAGGTGGCAGACAAGCACACGGCCCACCTGATGGAAAGTGGTTAACGTGGCCTATGGACGTGTGTAACACCAGAGAAGCCACACTCGCGCTGCCAACCCTGTAAGCACAGAGTCTCTGTGCCGTCAGTGTAAAGGACAAAGCAGGACAAGCCTTTAGTCATGCCACTGACAGCACAAATTCTCACCGCTGGGAACACAACACGAAGTTATTATAACCTTCCTTCTTCCGCAGTGATATCCTCTGCGAATTTTTCCGTTAGTCGCCTCTTTCGACACCCTTTCGGTCGAATTCGGTCTCACTTAATAGGGGTGGGGGGTGAGCCTATTGCCATCTTCCAGCCACTATTATTGACACATGTCGTGCATCTGAGGCAGAGTCTGAGCTGTATATATCTGTCTGAGGTTAAACAGCCCTATCCCTTAGGCGCCTTGTACAACACCGTATGAGAAGAGATGGGGTGGTCCAAATTCTAGTCTGCCAGGAACCACGCGACTTTTTACATGATATTTATAATCGTATGAACTTGACCTACATCAAACTAAGCATTGCCCGATGCAGAGAAACATGTGTGGAAAAAGAGAAGAATTGAGTAGACGAGCGTGATCCAGCAAATTTGAAATAGTTTGGACAGGAGAACTGAGAGGGACTTAACGCTTATATCCCCGAAGGGGTAGGCAGAGGTGCTAGCACCCACATTTCGCCAGTTTATGTTAAGTTCCCAATGTAATAGGTGGCGAGCCTATTACCATTAACCGGACACTTATAAACCTGTGATAAATACACACATAACTTCGTGTTGTGTTCCTGGCGGTGAGTAGGGTAGCCAGAGCTCACTGTAGAGTTTTTGTGCTGTCAGTGGGAAGACTAAAGGCTTGTCCTGATTTTGTGTTCTGCACTGAAGGCACAGAAAATCTCTGTTCTTACAGGGTTGGCAGCACGGATGTGACTCCACTGTTACATACGTTCATAGGTCACGGTAACCACTTTCCATCAGATGGGCCGTGTGCTTGTCTGCCACCTAAATTCTATAAAAAAAAACATCGAAAAGTCATTGGTGTGTGCCATGGTAAAACCTGGGATCGAACCTAAGACCTCGTCTCAGCAGTTCATTACCCATACCACTCGGCTACCGCGGATTTTATTCTCGATTTTTTTTTTATTCTCGAAAAATAACCAGTCTAAAATAATATAATGAACTGCCAAAGCGAAATTATATTCCAACAAATAGTTCTAGAGATATTTGATTTTGCTCGAAATCGCTATGTATAAAATCGTTACAAAGGCGTGACGTCACACCTTCGTCACGTAGTACAAAATGCAAGGAGCGCAAGAGAATATCGCATTTATCACAGTCTGCGTTGCATTTACACGTATATAGTTCATAACAAAAGTCATTTAAAATGTAATAAGGAAACTGAAAATTATAAATTTGGACTCGATTTGATTTTTTATATTCTAACCTACTTTGGGAACTAAAAATAATGCATGTTTCTGTTTAGTTTATTTTATGTTGGTCCTGCCCGTAGAACCTCACGTCAAATATTTAGGTTTAATTCTTGATTCTCGTTTGAATGGAGTTGCTCATACTAAGTCATAGATTTTCAGTAAAAGCTAAGATATCAAGCAGTATTGTTAGAATCAGATGGCCTTGTCATCATCCCTATTGTCTCCCCATGGCTAGCGTGAATGGAACATCGAGTGAGTAAGTAAATGTAGCGTACATGTTAATTTCAGGATATAAGTAAAACAAATACTATGTTTCTTCGATTGGCACACAAAATAACATTTCAGCAAAATTACTTTACAGTTCCATAAATTGATTTCAATGAATTTTACATTCATGCAAACGGTTAATGCTTTTCACGAGCTATTGCAGTTTATGTGAATGTGGAATTGAATAAAATTGTCACGATATTCTAACATACTGCAAAAATAAACAAAACTTTATAACACATTAATATATTATTCAAGTTATTGTCGTCTTAATTGTATAATAATAATAATCAAATAATATAATTTCAGGCATATAATTTCTGGTTGTTCTCGCCTAGACACAACCAAATAGTCAGTATTGCCCATCAGCAACTTGCTCTTAAATATAACCTTGTAGGTTTGGAAGTGCCGTATTATAAGTATGTGTCCGACCCAGTTCTTGACGATGGTCGTGTCACATTGTATTGGAATCGACCTATCATCACTGACAGGACCATTGTAGCCAATATGCCTGATATAGGTGATAGATCAATTAGAGCGCCGCGCAATAATTATTGATACCACCATCCCGCATGACGAAAATCTCGTGAAAGCCGAAAAAGATGAGCAAATAAATTATTTGGATCTGGTTCACGAGGTTGTCGTCATGTTAAATGTAGATTCGGCGATTATTGTTCCGATAGTTGTGTCGGTTCCTTGACTAACATCTTAAGAGGCTTGCATTAGACAGCTCGCATTGGTCAAGGGCCTAATGCAGAAGGCGGTACTCCTCGACACAGCACGCATTGTGAGGAGATTCCTCTCTCTGGAGCCCTAACCACCGGTAGCTTGGTCCCTGTACCCGATGCCGATGGAGCACTATTTTTTATAAATATATATTTTTCTTAAAAGAATATTAGAACCAAAATTACAAATATTCCCTCTAACCCCTCCAGCTGAACTAAATTGCTTGTATTAGGAATGGGTTCACGTCGGTAGTGTAATATCCAGGATTCGAACCCAAGACCTTTCGATCGCAAGGCCGACTCCTTAACCACTAAGCTACTGACGCTTTTTTTTAAATATATATTTTTAAATGTATTATAAATTTAATTTATATGATTTTTACTTTAATAAAGATGAATAATAATAAAATAATAATATAATATCATTTAGCTACGTTTTATCATAGTCTAACGAACTTTTTGATTTCAGAATGAGGCTCTTTCCACCGTGGTTCTATTATACAATGAACCTAATGGATACTTCAACACTAAAGGCTTCACTCGTGTATTGAAAGACCCACTGAAAAAAAACCTGGAAACACGTTACCTATTCATAGCTAACAGGTAGTGGACTGCTCATAAAGATCTAAATACCCTTCTAATAGAGCAATTTTTTTTAGTGATTATTTATTGTTTTAGTTTGAAATACCTGTTTTTATTTTTGTCATGAGATCTTTCATTGACATCAATGAGTCACTAAGGACATGGTAGAAAATTAGTGCCAGGTATCAGTCTGGCATATGCTGGAATAGGCCCTATTCAGCATACCTACCAGATATATGTCTGGTTATGATTGCTGATGATTCGGATTCGGCAATTAAGTTTATATTTACCCTGCAAGCATTGAGAGTTTCTGTGCCGTCAGTGTAAAAGACAAAGCAGGACAAGCTTTTGGTCTTTCCACTGACAGCACAAAAAATCTTCAGTGAGCTCTGGCTACCCTACTCGCCGCCGGGAACACAACACGACGTTATTATGGCCGCGGTATTCTATATATATATGGGGAGGTACTTCCCCAGTCGGACTGCTCAATTGGACGGAAATACTGTCGTGTCCTAACTCCTCCAATCTCGTCTGATGTCTCGTATCTCGTACGTTTAAGCATTAATAAATAATTTGTTAATACTCGTATCTTTCTTTCTTTCAACAAAGCAATCCATAAGAAGAATATAAAACAACTTAGATGACAGAAAAGCACACAGTCCACCTGATGAAAAGTGGTTACCGTGACCCATGGACGTGTCCAACACCAAGAGTCACACACATGCTGCCAACACTGTAAGAACAAAGCTTTTGTGCCGTCAGTGTAGAAGACAAAGCAGAACAAGCTTTTGATCTTCCCACTAACAGCACAAAACCTCTCCAGTGAGCATATTTTATTTAATCCGTAGTACGGCAATGAAGACACAAATAACTTTCTACTCTGTTATGTTATAAAAATAGTAATGACACTTCACTTGTCAAAGAAACTCAGCAGAGAAGAGTTTACAAATACATGGAACAGGGACTGCAGTTGTGGGTCTTTCATCGCAATATGAGTTAGCTACAAGTCTGTCATACTTTATCTTTGCCACTGTTCTGAAATACGTAATATTGCGAAGCTCATTTAAAGTTTAATTAAGTTTTAGGTACGGTATCCGAACGAGTAATCCTCAAGCGCAAACGGCTCAAGACTGAATCGTGGGGTGCCAAATATGGCACTCCATTAACTGTATCCTAAACCCGCCGTTAAAAGTTACATTAATGGTTTATTTGTATGGGATTTTTCCAAGTTCTGTTAATGTTGAGCGTTTAATGAGTTTTTGGTCACAATACGTGGTTTTTGTGGCGATCTGGGTGTTTGAAAAGGATAATCCGTATTTTACGTGAAAACAAAGGGATAAGTGTTTGTATGGACACGAAATGCCCAATAGCATAGCGACTGTAAGTCATTATACACTGCATGTAAACGCAAGTTCATATTCCGGGCGTAATAAATAAATTAAAATATTCAACGACATTTAACACAGTACTATCTAGATCCATAGCTAAAGCTTGTGTAAACGTTAAAGATAAAGAGCTTAGATTGTACAAAGAAACACGTAAATCAATGCAAATATACTTATTTATGCATACAAATATTTAAACTGAGCGGGGAATCAAACCCGCGCCTTCTGCGTAGCTGTCGAACGCTCTACCATTACGCCACAGAACTGAAATTTTGTCTGTATGTTGGCAATAAGCTCCTCCTCATTATTTTTAGGTATAGTTAAACCTAGT
Source organism: Eilema griseolum (assembly GCA_963662185.1). NCBI lineage: Eukaryota > Metazoa > Arthropoda > Insecta > Lepidoptera > Erebidae > Eilema > Eilema griseolum. Next base: position 4,121,963 of record OY759235.1, read on the forward strand.
TAAACCTAGTCACAGCTGTATTTTATACAGCCGTGACTAGGTTTAGCAAGTTTAGAATGCTAACTATTAAAATCGATTAATATAGGAAAAATTTAATCGGTACAGGCGAGTTTCAAACCCGCGAGAGTTCATAAAAATGTCGGTAGATGTCGGCCACTATCGTCCGAAGACCGACATATAGGAAATTTTTGAATTCCGCCTGAACCGATTAATTTTTTCCCATCTTGAACAATCTTAAATATTGTTTCAAAAAAACGAAACTATTATACCTAAATATAACACTTGTTTTGCCCAATTCTGTACTAAAGTATAATATTGTACTAAAATTGGAAGAAGGGTTTATTGTCACGTTATATGTCTCATAGGGAGACATAATCCGGTTAGTGACAACTTACTGCCGTAATGAAATATGTTTTATTATCCCTAGCTAATAGGGATAGACTATATAGATTTTTATGTACTATTCTGGCAAAAATAAGTGGTACGTGGTTACGGTGGCCTGGAGAAGCTCTAGTATTGGTACACCATAGTTTCTTTGACGGGTACATCTCAAAATGGACATAACTAGTTTCATGATCAGTAAACAAGATTGCTCTTCTATTTGCCCATCTATAATAATAATAATAATATAATAACATAGGATATGAAGATGGGTCTTATTGCATGTTATTAGGACCATTTTGGTCGTTTAAATTTCGAATAAAAGTAAGTACCGAGAAATAAACGGCCTCTAGACAAAATAAACCGTTAAGATTTTCCTATTCTTCGAGTGAATAGCTCACAAATTCCGACTACTTGTTAAATTTTTCGGGCCCAGTATTGGGCCACAGTCGCAACAATATCCGTTGCCCCACAGAAATTTTCGTTGGTAAAGGTTGAGGGGGACAGTGGGCAAGAGAGGAAATACAACATAAACTGCTTAATATATTCCGATTTTGCCAAGTTTCCCTTGCAGCGCCCAACTTGGGTGACAGGTGACTTAATGAATTAATCGTTAGGACCTTGTTCTACAGTAAGTCAACTAAGATTAATACCTACTAACAGTTGGGTCATAATTGACACTAATTTTTGAAAAAAATTTTAGGGCAAAAGAACTATAATAAGTCTCATAAACACAAAGTTAGGTACATAAACAGTAATACAGTTCTGATGTAACTGGCAAGCAGAAATATAAGTATCCCCTAAATTTTTATGATGCATAAAGGAAGTCGACGACAGCGAAATAGAATACGCACGTTTGGAGGTATAATAAAAAAATAATATCCTATTTTTTTTTCTTGTTTTGGCAACCAGCATTTTGAGGACGTAGTATCTATTTTATATGGCTAATGTTAACATAATGTTAGGAAATAATACAGTGTGTCGAGTTGTTATTGTTGTGACTTGGAATATGTGACGTAATAAGGAAACACCAGACGGATATTTCTTAGACTGTGTCTTCGAATACAGCGTTAGATTGTGAAGCGGGAGCGGCAGCGAGTGAAAGTGTAGGTCTAACACCACTCATCGCTCCGCTCAGCTAACTGTATGTCATGACCTTTACAACGAAAGCTGACAACGCTTACAAGGCTTCTATATATACCTACTTCATATCTTCATATTAACCAACAAAATTGTCATTCATAACTATACAACGATTCGTAACTTTTCGCGATTAAATCATGAAACTTACTATTTCTGCCGACGTTTCTTTCTTTGTTGTACAATTATGTTTTTTTTATTTTATACCACTTAGGTGGCAGACAAGCGCATGGCCCACCTGATGGAAAGTAGTTACCGTGTAACACCAGATAAGCCACACTCGCACTGTTGACCCTGCAAGCACAGTCTCTGTGCTGTCAGTGTAAGAGGACAAAGCAGGACAAGCGTCATCCCACTGACAGCACAAATTCTCCAGTGAGCTCTGGCTACCCTACTCACCGCTGGGAACACAACACGAAGTTATTATAACCGCAGTATTCTGTAGGGCCGAGGTACTTCCCCAGTCGGACTGCTCGATTGGACGGAAATACCGCCGTGATCACAGGCTGAACGAAACCTGGTCGAAACGTAAGGCAAATCAAAGGTATGTATGTACCTATACCATTATTGCATTAATTATAATATCGCGTTAACATTATTGTGTATCATGGAAGGCGAAGTTTAAAAGTTATTTTTTTTTTCAGTTAAAATTACGTATTAGATCTAAAAAAGGCGAATTGATTTTAATTTTTTTTTTACCACTTAGGTGGCAGACAAGCATACGGCCCACCTGATGGAAAGTAGTTACTGTGGCCTATAGACGTGCAAAAGCAAGGGAGTAACCCTGTAAGCACAGAGAGTTTCTGTGCCGTCAGTGTAAAAGATAAAGCAGGACAAGCTTTTGGTCTTCCCACTGTCAGCACAAAAACTCTCCAGTGAGCTCTGGCTACCCTACTCACCGCCGGAAACACAACACAAGGTTATTATGGCCGTGGTAGTCTATAGGGCGGAGGTACTTCCCCAGTCGGACTGCTCAAATGGACGGGAATACCGTCGTGTCCTACCTCCTACCTCCTACAGTCAGCCACTCGAAAAATACTTTCTTCATAATATGAATATATGTAATATGTAATAGGCGGACGAAGTCGCGGGCATAAGTTAGTATTGTTATAAAACTTCCTTTGAATAAAAGATAAAAAGAAACCATTCCAAATTAGAATACAGAATCATCTTAGAAAGCAAGACAATAGTAAGCATTCACGGTATATTATTTTAGGGTTCTGTAATAAATAAGGCCAGCGGCAATTTGCCTGGACCGCCTGTTTGTTTGTCCGGCCCCTAATTCAAAGTAACACAGTTTGTACAACAGTGGCGTTTATTTGTATTTGTGTTGGCAATTTACTGTACAACACGTAGGTAGATAATGTCTAGCTATTCAGGTGCGTTTGGAGCAACCTTCAGGGTCCTATTGACATGTTGTTTAAAACATTGTTGCAAATAAACTGGTTTGCTTGTGCCTGAATATTAAATTTGCTTAATGTTGAAGACTGTTGTAAGTATTTACATATAAAAAACTCTATACTTACAGGGTTGGCAGCGCGACTGCGACTCCCTGGTGTTGCACACGTTCATAGGCCTCGGTAACCACTTTCCATCATTTGGGCCGTGTGCTTGTCTGTCAACCAAATGGTATAAAAAAGAAATAGAATTCACCACAGCAGCCTGGTGATGGCCGCCGCAGGTTTCTACATGAGAAATAGAATAGTCAATTTTAAGTCTTTACCCTTAATGTGTCTGTATTCTACTGACAAAAAACAGGAAGTACATTTAATTTTTGACAGTATCTGAGAGGCAGTATCTGAGAGCACAATTTAAAATTATATTTCAATGTGTCTGTCTAATTACTACAAAGTGATTAATAATACTTACATAAAATATCAGTTAACTTCAATTTCAAAAATTACAAAATGACTTTTTTATATTATAGTTTATTTATTTTTAATACGACCGCGCGGTAGCCTAGTGGTATGGGTAATGGACTGCTAAGACGAGGTCTCGGGTTCCATCCCAGGTTTTACCATGGCACACACCAATGACTTTTCGATGCTTTTCGAAGTTATGTGTGTATTTATTGCAGGCTTATAAGTGCCCGGTTAATGGCAATAGCCACCTATTACATTGGGTGGGTGCTAGCACCTCTGCCTACCCCTTCGTGGATATAGGCGTGAGTTTATTTATGTTATTTTATGTTATGTATGTACAAAAACACACTAAAATAAATAAAAATAATACATACATAATGGGTCATGAAATGGCTTATTTGGTTCTTGTTAATATTTCAAAACGTTTTCTGTTGAAATACTTACAAAGTTTCTATTCTTATCACAGAAATGCTTTTGATAGGATTCTTTCTATTTTAAAATCTTTTATTTCGTTCATTGAAAAACATGTTACACGTGGAAGAATAATTTTTAAAACCACATTGTAACGTCAGTTCACGTTGATTCCAAATTTAGCCAAGAATTCAAACTTCAAAAGTATGCGCAATCATTCCGGGGTTTCATTACAAGGAAAAAATACTAAACAAAGAACCGTACCTATTAGGGTTTCAGTAGCAATTCTTTTCAGCATCCAATAATTTGTATATTTTACCCCTGCCCACTTCGTTGACCTGACTCACCCCATTTCATCACCATCAATCAGCTCTGAAAAAAAACCTATTGTCGGTTTGAACAAAATGAGGCATTCCTCGCGGTGGCGAGTTAAAAGCAACGTTATATTGTTACATTTTATGCAAATGAATGTTCACTCAGCTTTCAGCCTTTCTAAGCACTTTGCTGGGAAATGTACAGTAAAATGGAGCTGCCAGAGCTTTGCAAGGATTATACAGAGCGGCCTAGTACCGCGTGTTTTATCCGTCGCCGCCTCGCGTTATGCGCTCTGTCCGAATTGTTAGTGGGTTAATGGATCTTGGTTTATTGTGATGTCTGGCTAATAATTCTTGTTGACTTTTGTCCTGTAGTCTTCATTAGTAAGAAGATTGTTGGCTTTCTGAAGTGCTCGATCCGACCCGTGTGATGCAGGCCTTTGTCTTGATTTATCAAAGTTTTCAATATGATCTTCGGTCAGCTATCTACTTGAGATTCTCTATATAATATGAAACATGGGAGTTAAAGAAAGAAAGAAGAAGAATGAGGAGGTAGGATACGGCGGTATTTCCGCACAATTGGCAGTCCGACTGGGGAAGTACCTCCGCCCTACAGAATACCGCGGTTATAATAACTTAATGGTGTGTTCCCAGCGGTGAGTAGGGTAGCCAGAGCTCACTGGAGAATTTGTGTTGTCAGTGGGATGACTAAAGGCTTGTCCTGTTTTGTCCTCTACACTGACGGCACAGAAACTCTGTGCTTACAGGGTCAGCAGCGCGAGTGTGGCTTCTCTGGTGTTACACACGTCCATAGGCCACGGTAACCACTTTCCATTAGGTAGGCCGTGCGCTTGTCTGCCACCTAAGGGGTATAATAAAATAAAAAAGAAGAAAGAAAAAAAAAGCATTTATTCAAAAGACATAATGTACAGTGGATCAAATAAAGAAAATATATAAAATAATAAAGTTTCATTCAATGCACATCGTGCGCATTCAAATGACCTACATCTCAGCATGAATGCTTTGCACACCAGGGTATGCGAAGCGCTGGTTTTCAGATGATTGTATGAATATTAAAGATGAATTGATTACTACCAAAGGTACCAAATAAAATTCAAACTCATACCTTTAGAAAGAAAAATACTTATGAATACGTTAAACACTCACACTGTGCAGAATATACGAGCAAGAACCAAGCGGTTCGGAGACTCTTTTCTTTGCCGCACCATCAAGACCTGGAATTCATTACCAGCACACGTGTTTCCTTCTTCCTACAGTTCCGGGGCCTTTAAGCGGGGCGTGAAAAAGCATCTGATGAGGCCGCCAAGCTGAGTGCCGCCATTGTACTACACTTAGTGTCTGTAATGGTGACCCTCTTTCCTGAGACTTTGCCTTTAGCTTACCATCAGGCGAGGTGAGGTCAAGTTGGCGTGTCCTATATAAAAAAAACACATAGTTTAAGACAAAAAATTTTTGAGTCGGTTCAGGTGGGTAAGACCAAAATATACAGGAAGATGGCTTCAGGCTAGGTTCTATGGCTCAGTGGTTCGAGGATTGCCCCTGTAAGCGAAAGATCGCGAGTGAGAATTCCGCGTAAAACGATTTATAATTAAAGCATTTAGTATGCTGACTATTCAAATCAATTACGATACGAATAGTTACAATAGTAAATGTTTTAAAATTTCATTCAAACCTTAAACACATTGAAATATAACTTCTAAATATATATTATTTAGGCCTAAATTACATCAAATTTGTTCATTTTACGAAACTACCAACCAAGTTCACTTTACGAGTATATTACATTATACACAAGGAACAACTTTATCCTGTATACATATGTCGGTGAATAATATGACGGTCCGTGAATATCGAATATACAATATTCCTCGACCACATGCTGCTATACTTGCGGATGTTTGAGGCAGTTTAGAAGGATACGCCCATAACACTGTGCCGGAACACATCAACGTTCCCACATGAGTCGATGCCTCAAGGCGGACTTCGACATAGTTCCGGGTTTCGCCGCGAACTATAATGTAACGCAAGAAAAAAAATAAAAAACTTTTCTTACAAAACAGATTCTCTTTGTCCCAAAAACACGTTTCTTGAAAACTTATACTGTATTACTTTAGTTCAAAGTCCTACTCTTATTATGATATCAAAATACGCTAGAGAACTGAAATAAAAACAACCAACGTAGAAAACTTTGAAGTCCTCAAACTGTACGAAAAGAACAAAAGCTATCCAGTAATTGACACCCGTCTTAAAATAAAAAGGCGTACGACGGGGAAGTTTTGTTCCAAATCACGCGAAGTCCAAGTCGAATCGCGTCAAGTGCGAGTGGAACTTTTGACTCCATGTGACAAACTGGCCCGCAAAGTTGGAGTGTTCGGAGTACCCGTTAGGTAGGAAGTCCGCTGTGAATGTACTGTTGAATTTGTACTGTGGTATTCGAGTTTAGAGGAGTTAGCGTCCACCTTCGTAGGTGGTTAATTTCTTTTAAGTTTAAAGTTTCATTCTTGTTTCACTTTTATAGTAATAATTTTTCATTAGGCCTCTGTGGCGTAGCGGTAGAACGTTCTAGTGCTATGGAGGAGGCGCGGGTTTGATTCCGCCTCAGTGCAATTATTTGTATACCATCATCATCCTCCTGCCCATATCCCAAGATTATTTGGGGTCGGCGCAACATATGTTCTTTTTCCATTCATCTCTAGTTACAGTCATTTTAACATTCAATTTTCAAATTTGTGTATATGATTATGTATATTTGCATTGATCTGGGTGTTTCTATGTATGATACGTATGTATTTACAAAAAACGTATCTAAATATGTTTATCCGCATTCTAGATTTCATAACACAAGCTAGTCGAACTATGCTTACCATAAGTCTAGATAGCGTTGTGTAGAATGTTGTGGTATATTTTTCATTTAAACAATATGAGTAACCGAAATTACTAGTTTTCAACCTAATCTTTCCAACTAAGCTGAATAAACATCGGTAGTGTATTAGCTATTATAGTGTATCCTTACTTTATAGTATTAGTACACAAAAATAACGATATAATGTTTGCAAAAGTTACTTCTTGCAAAGTTACATATTTATTTTTCAACAACTATATGATAGATGGGAAGGTATGGTAATAAAAAATCATGGCCACTTTCTATGTAGAAAAAGTACCCCATGGATATTTCTTCTACGAATCAGTTCAGTTTTCTACCCAAGAACTAAACTGGTACTTTACATTCGAATGAAAGATGCTTTAAACTTATTGTTGTCATGTCGGGTAGGGTAGAGTATGGTAGGGTACAGTAGAGGTCTTCAAGCAAAGTAAATATTTATTTTTTTCTTTCTAAATTTTATTTCAAAGTTCTTAGAAATGTTTGTAAAAATCGGTCCAAGATGAAGATCTATACTAGATTATGTAAGGCTAACTAACACAACTTATTTTCGACTTTTTGAGGGTTGTTTTTTGAGACGGGGGTTTTTTACATTTTTAGTTGCTGAAATTTGCCGAAACGTTATATTATGAAATCACACCGCGATAGTTTAAAAATATCATTACCCAAGCTATGTTATGATAGATCTCACTTTGCTTGCAAGTACATAGTATTTTTTTTATAGTGCATTAACTTTTCATAAATACGATGTTTTGTGAAAATTAATACATCATCATTCATGTAAGTCATAACCCAAATAACAATACCATTTGAATAATCTTATCCGTAACAGCCAAAGAGAGAATTTGAACTCCATTAAATAATAATGTCATTTCCTGCAATTGATTGCTAAGGTGCAGGATGGTAGCCATTACACTGATAAAAACTAGACAAGTGATATTTTTTCATAACAATTTATAACGAACATTCATCATGCGGCTGAACTTTGACATTATCCGTGAAGACATAACATAACATAAACACACGCCTATATCCCCGAAGGGGTAGGAAGAGGGCTAGCACCTCTTCCTACCCACATTTCGCCAGTTTATGTTTAGGTCCCAATGTAATAGGTGGCGAGCCTATTGCCATTAACCGGGCACTGCAATCTAACCTCCACAACCGATTGGCGGTATAGATACCGCCAATCGGTTGTGGATGTTAGATTGCAGTTTAGTTTAGTTTAGTTTTATTGGTTCAGTACTTAGAGTAGGTGCACTTTTGCAGACCCGTAACGACTGCCACAAGTGTTCATATGGCAACTGGGACCGATGGTTCAACGTGCTCTCCGAGGCACGGTTAAATTCAGTCCAACATAAGGGTGTCTCAGTAAGAGTACACTTTTCATTTTAACATAAAAACAAGTATTTTATAACAGAGTTGTGATATTTTTTTTTGTATTGTTAAGAAGACATTTTCCGATTAAGTATGGAATAAAATATCCGACAAATGTCCGTCCTTGAAATAGATACGATAATACAGAGAAATACAATGAAGAATTTTTTCATCTTAGCGTTAATCCTATTCGCGTCCGAAGATTTCATCTCGGAGTTTGGGGTCCGCTTTACCAGTCTAACTACGATTGGCAAACTTCAATATTTTCTGTGAAGCGACTGCCATATGATCTCTAGACTGCCATAGGTAGTTAGTCTAGTTATTGGACTTTTTAGGGCTCCAAATACCCATAACGAGTGCCATAGATGTTTGTATGGCAACTGGGGCCACAGCTTTACGTGCTCTCCGAGGCACGACCTGACCAATGAAAATACTCATATTCATGCATAAAAATAATGCCACTGAGCGGGGATTGAACCCGCTCCTCTTGCTTAGCGGCCGTGTTTACAACAGCTACGCCACAGAGGCTATTAAATACTAGAACTGATGGTTCAACGTGCTCTCCAATGGACGGATAAACTCTGGCCAATGTATAATAGATATGACGACACAGATAAATACAATGAACATTATTCATCCGTAAATAAATACGATAACCAAACAACATCAATGTGTCCCTACACTCAAACCAAAGTTACGCATGTATCCCAAACTATTTGATTCGATTAGACCAACAGAGCGACACATCAACGCCGCGAAATGGCATCGGACCTCAAACTTTGAATCCTCACTTTCCATTTGATCAGATTTCACTCCCGTCCGTGGCCTTTGCATACATCCGTAGGATTTACCGAGGCCGTGACCCGACATACAACACGCTGAGTTTGCGGTCGCTTTGTCACTTGAAAAAAAAAAACTATTTAGGTTCCTGGATTGAGGTCGTAAACTCTTTGAACGTTATACGTTTTATGCATATAATATAGACTATAGAGTGACAATTCTGATTTTATTCTAGTCTAATTATAAGAAATATTTACTAAATTAAATAAGATGGAAACTGTGTATAGACTCATAAAATCGACTTAGGTAAATGTATAATTATACAAGTTACAGTGTAGTCGGCAGCACGAGTGTGACTCCCCTGATGTTGCACACGCCTATAAGCGTGTACACGGTAACTACTAAACCAAGGTGCTTGTCTGCTTCCTAAGTTCTATATTAATACAAAAAATTATCATCTTCACGTAATACAATTATTTTTAATGATATTATTAATCAAAGCTATCTTTGAACCACTTTCACGGCTTTGACTGCAAAATCAAACTACAAGAAACAACATAGATAGACCAAATGTGTATTATATTGTATAGTAAGTAAATATTTAAAACGAAAGACCAACAGCATTTTTATCGTCAGATTTTTAAATAAATTCAGCGAAATTTTAGTTGGAGCGTGACTTGGCATACGAAATTTCTGTACCTATAGCTGTATTACTTTAGCGCTGAGCAGTCAAGGTTTCGAAGACTTAAGAGCAATAGAAAATAATCGTTGGCATATTTCTACATAAATTTATCGTTCGAAATGAAATACGATAAAAGGCTTTTAAGGAACCTCTAAAGATTATTTAGTTCTGTTACGTATGTCCTAAAAAAACTCGATGCGTTCTGTTAAGGAAAGGAACTAAGAAGGGTAGAATTAATAAATCAATTTGATCAAAACTTTTAAATTTCATACGTTTACTCAGATGTATTCCAAAGTTCCAAAGAAGCAAAGCATTTCAATGTCAAATTTGAAATATATTTTCATCTACGGTCGAGAAGAGAAATCATTTGTATTCAATTTTCATCTTTCACACGAATTGAATAACGTACTTGCGATTGCATTCAACTTACTTAATGTAAGGTACTATAGAATTGATATTTAAATTACTTTATTTCACTCATCAGGAAACTGCAGGAACATTTTGTTGAGTACTTTTTTTTAACTTCACCAACTTGATACGAGAAACACATGCAGTACATGCACTTCAAATTAATAATTGATAATTTAACGTCAAATGGACAGCATTCTTTAGCAAAATCCTCGGAACCTATGCTTTTTTAATATTTTACTTGGAATTGCAACCTAAAACTATTGGAACCATGTTAAATTCCTGACATTCAGATAAACTAGCAGAAAAAGTGACAATGGCTTGACTAATGTAAGACCAAATAATTTGCCATTAGATGCACAGCAATGTCCAGCAAATTTTCGCCTTTAACAAGTAGGTGTTAAAGGCGAAAATAATAGTTATAATAAAATCAAGTTTTTTTATTCAAGAAAGTGTTATTTATTCAAAACATTAATCTTGATTGTTTTCTACTTAACAATGGAACGGAAATGATTTTATGCAATTGCAAGATTATTGATTTTTTACCTGTAATAGATACCTTGAACGGAAGTGATCAAACTATCATATTTTCATTATCATTTGATTGTATATCAAAGTTTGATATTCCAACTTTTTTTTGTAACCTATAATTCAGCCTCTGTGGCGTGGTGGTAGAGAACGCGGCCGTTACGCAGTAGTTTACTTTTTTAGTTACGCAAATAATTTGCATGAAAATGGGTATTTCCATCGGTCTGTTCGTGCCTCGAAGAGCACACCTAGCCTTCAGTCCCGGTTGCCATACAAAGATCTATGGTAGTCTTTACGGGAGCCCTCAAAAGTTCTATAACTGGACTAACTGTAATGCTTGGATATCGCCATTGGGTTGTGGAGATCAGATAGCAGTCGCTTCGTGGAAAATATCGAATATCAGCGAAATCCGCCATTTGACTGACTCATTAAGCTTTCACTTCAGACTCTGAAGTGAAAGCTTCGTATGCGTTCGGGATGTCTCTTAAAAAATATTTCAAAATATTTATGACAACTTGAAAAATACATAAATACTCTGTATTTTGCATTAAAATTTGTAGGTCTCTATTCAGATGCATGGAACAATTCAGCATTCAGTGGCGAGTTGCGATTGCGTATTCGTTCTATTTTACTACAAGTAGGTCATTGTAAAATTATTAAAACATGAAAACAGATTCAATTATACTTGTAAATAGCTAGCTTCTAAATCAAGTCCGACTCCTGATGTATAACGTCCCATATTCTCTTGCATTTTCTCAGTTAATATATCTTTTAAACGACTTTCTTTTCTCCTACTGTGGTAGGGAAATAAATCGTATACTACTTTTTACAACGTTCTTATACCCATTCGTTAGATTTAAAACTCTATTAACAGTAAATGTCTTAGAAAAATATTATGATGTCGTTTTCATATAAAATGTTCTAGTTAAATGTTCTGAAGAGAATATCTTGGTAACTTTTTTACAAGTCATTGAGTACAGCCTTGTTATTCTTAAGTATATTATGGTCGGTCCCCTTTAGTTTGCAAGGTTGACTGATCGATTTGCTTTGAATTCGTGATACAAAGGCATTATAAAGATGACCACAACCACGAGGTCTCGCTGTCAAAACTATCAAAAGTCTTGTCTTCCAATTTTCCTTAGATAATATAATAAATCTTTAGTAAAATTAGAATACTCTAAGATACAAGATTATAATCTCTGAATATCATTTGATAACATACCATTAACTGAGTTTTAATAATTATTATCCCTTCAGGTTCATAAGAATAATATTTTCTTCTTTAACCCTTCAACAATAACGGCCCGCGAATATAACGAGGTGGGGACGAAGAAAAAGCTCCTAAACATGATTAATTCCTACTTTAACAGATTAAATAATATTATGAAAGACATCCGCCATAGCAGTTTAGTATTGAAAGATATTTAAACACGTCACTATCATATTTTTTACAATTTAGAGCTTATCCTTTTTTTACTTTCTGCAAGTATATTTATGTTACAATCCAGAAATTAACTGTATTTTATAATTTTTATTTCCAAATTATTGCATTGTGTTTTGTGTGCCTTATTAATAGAAAAAAAGTTGCTTTTAGTAGAATTTTTAGAATTAATAAATTTTAAACAATCGCGTTCCATGATACACAATAATTTTAACGGGAATTAACGCGATCATATATAGGTACATACACATTACATTATACATATACAATATGTTCATTTTTTAATATACTCGAGCAATATAGCCATGGTGTGGCTAAGCTCCGTAAATAAAGATCAAAAAACGTATCACATAATGACTTAAAAATATTAAAACATGTAAGTACATTAAACTATGGCCTGAAAATTGAAAATTGCACGATGTTGATTGCAGTTTAAACATGGCAAGTTGCAATTTTACGAGTTTACCCAATTCAACAAGTAATGGTAAAACCTATGATCAAAAGGGAGCCCAGAGGAGATGGGAATTCCTGTAAAGATGGTATACCAAAATGTAATATTTCGGTAATATTTTGATCTAACAGATGAACATCAAACGTAAAACAAAGAAACTAGTTTAAACCAAAAAAGCGTCGGTAGCTTGGTGGTTAAAGAGTCGGCCTTACGATTGAAAGTTCGAAGGTTTGAATCCTAACACTACCAACATAAACCCACTCCTATCACAAGCAATTTATCTTAGCTGGATGGGTTACAGGGAGTATTAGTAATTTAGGTTCTAATATTATTTAAAAAAGATGTGCCTATTTAAAGGAATCAAGGTACATGAAAGAATTTGACATAATATTTTTACATTTGTTTTATACATACTGACAGATCAACTAACACACAGTTGCCTTTTGAAATTTCACGAACAGTGATATTCTGTTATTCGTGACGTTCTCTGAGAAACAGACAGGCGTGAATTTGATATTCATTTATTTATGAATTAAACTTTATTTTACAACCAAGATCTCTTTCATGACAATGATACTTGTTAAAATATACGCAAGTTTTGGAATTGGGACTAATCGAAAATTAATATAAAAAGCACTTTAGACTCAATAACTTTATGGACACAGTCATATTGCCCATCGTCGTCATAATCTCTCTACTTTTTAGGGTTACCTTATAGGTTTCGTTATCCGTCTATCTGTCTATTACATATTAAAACTGTGCTAAATCAGCGTAATCATAATATATTCCTGTTTATGTAGCATAAGTTTGTCCCTCTCCACGGAACCCTCGGGATGCGAGTCTGACTCGCACTTGACCGGATTTTTCTATTTACTTATTTAACTTTATGCACATAGAAAGTACATTGGCGGACTTAATTCGGCAATTCTCTTCGATATTTTACTTTCATTCCTCTAATTTTGCTTAATTAATTTATTTATTTATTCAACTCTATGCACAGTAATTTTGTACAAAGGCGGACTTAATGCCAAAGGCATTATCTAACAGTCAACCTTAGGGTGATGCAGAGATACATTGAGATAGGTGCAGGTACTTAACTAGGTGAAGTTTTAAAAATCATTGGATTGGTATTTACTGGCTCCAATGATTTTTAAAACTTGCTCCTACAAACCCTGATCCGGTCAGGGTACAGTTTATTTTCAAAATTTTCCCATGCAAAATCGGGAAGGTTCAGCTGGTCTATATTTGATGTACTCTAAATGCAGAAATGCTTCTCTACATAAAAATCATCAGGTTTGAAATGGCCTGTCGTCTGCTAGAACGAGTTTGGTATTTAGTTTTTGACGTAAAGAGCTTCAATCTACAGTGTCCGTCTTTTCTTATCAGTATCAGACCTTTCTGTTTGCAATAAAATGCACTATACAGCATCATTGTTTATTCTACAGCAAACTTTTTCCTTTATTTACTTACAATTTGACAGCAATACAAATCCAGCGATAATGCGCCACTTATCCGGATAAATAAGTGACTACAAAGATAAATTATACCTTACGTAAGCATATAGGCTATATTTAGTCGCGAAAACCTACACAGGCGGAGCCGCAAGCAACAGCTAGTACTCATATAAATTAATATTTCATTACTTTCCGTAAGTTATACTTTACACTTTTAAGATAGCGAGTATAATGACTACCTTTAGTGAGACCCATTTATTCACATGACTTGCGAATCGTGTCAACGTGGGCCATTATAATATTCATCGTATCGATTTTCTCATATTTTTAGTCCTCAGAATAATTTTCTTGGCGTGAAATTTTTGCGTAGCTTTGATTGATACCGCAAGCGTGAACAGGTTTATAGACTAACAGAAAACTAGAGTTTTAGTCAGTCCTAGTATACGCCCTCGTTTTCGAGGCGACTTATGCACGAAAACAAGAAGAAAAGGGAGAAGTCATTCAATTGCGATAAAAGCTCATTAGAAATCATATAAATAAACTAGCTGACCCACCCCAGCTTCGCCCGGGGTATATTTTGAAGCTTCATATCCATCCATTATATGAAAAATTGCCGGATTTGTTAATATTTATTATCATTGCTCCGCTCCCTTAAGTAGTAGTGTGATGATATATAGCTTAAAACCTTCCTCGATAAATGGACTACCCAACACTGAAAGAATCATTCGAATCGGACCAGTAGTTCCAGAGATTAGCGCGTTCAAACAAACAAACAAACAAACAAACAAACTCTGCAGCTTTATAATATTAGTTTAGATTATCATTCTTTAATTTGCTGATTAAATGCAGTCACAGATTCAATTCCTCGGCAGTAAATAAAGCGATCGCTCATACTATTATACCACTTGGACAGGCAATTTCCAGTCAACTTCGCTTCATATACCCCAAAATAAAAATACTAACAAGAAAATACCTTGTATGGTAATTTTTGCAAAAAATACGGCCACTTCCAAGAATTCCTGCCACATACAGTTTAATTTTAGGATAAATAAAACACAAAAAGAACCCCTAAGGATCACTAATTGAATATAAAAACCCGTATACACAATCTAGACCCACAGAACAACTCATGTGACCACAATTTACTCGGACATTTGGACAGTCTATTAAGGTCAGGACATTATCCTTGTAAATCGCACGAGCAACTGAACTAATAACGTTAAATTCAACTGGCTCATAAAAAGGCGGCCATTTTGCTTGCCAGTGTTTGCAACTGGATGTGCTTGTAAGATATTTGAGATATTGGTAGTTCTATGATCAACAATGGCCTTAGATACTAATTATCTATGATTGAGGAGGTAGGACACGACGGTATTCCTGTCCGAATTGAGCAGACCGACTAGGAAAGTACCTCCACCCTACAGAATACCACTGCTATAATAACCTCGTGTTGTGTTCCCGGTGGTGAGTAGGGTAGCCAGAGCTCACAGGAGAGTTTTTTTGTGCTGTCAATGGGAAGACCAAAGGCTTGTCCTGATTTTGTGTTCTGCACTGAGGGCACATAAAATCTCTGTTCTTACAGGGTTGGTAGCACGGATGTGACTTCACTGTTGTTACACACGTTCATAGGTCACGGTAACCACTTTCCATCTGTCACCTAAGTTGTATAAAAAAATGTATTTTTTTAAATATTTCATCTGAAGATGACAAAGTTTCCTTAAGAAAACACAAATTAAGAAACTAAAATTTTTAAACCATCCGCAGTTTGTGTTCTGCACATTTCTGATGTCATGTACCAAGAAACGTTATCTATTGTATACATAACGTGACCTAAAAATTTGAATGTGTCAGAAATATAAAACTGCTGCCAGAGAACAGTAAGGAAATAAATATTTTAGGACATTCGTCGTAAGGTAAGCTACGTACCCGTATGATTTTCTGGTTTAGACTCTTACAAAAATTGCTAGATCTTTGAACCTAAATACCTAAATAAACTAACCATACCTACTTAGTACGTTTGAATAGAATGAATGGACCTAGAGCATTGAAACTTTTTTTTATGTGTTATTTTATACCATTGAATTCAAAGACCCAACCATCTCAGTAGTCATTGAATGATTGACTGTTCATTTTGAAGTTCATAATTTATTAAAAATTTACGTCTGAAGTGTTATTACTTTTCGATATACAAGCTTAATTTAAATGCTAGTTTTAAACACGACTCAAAAGGCTTATCCCGCCTTATGGCATGAATATAAAAGAAATTTTAGTAAACAACTGGCATTAATAACGGGATTTTAAGTCCAATGATTTTAACGGTCAGTAGTCATAACGTTTCTAGGTATTCTAGTTCTATTTAAGAAGTTATCAGTCAATAAAGTAATAAATACATAAATAAGTATCCATGCTTCGGTATCACAAGTCATAACAGGTAAGACGCACTGTTCAGAAGTATTTAACATTAATTTTATCATCAATAATAAACCTTGATGAAAATCACACAATGATTTTTATTTTTAAAATTTGTTGTTTGAAGAACTAAACACACAATTTACAAATGTAACAGCCCGTAAATTAAAATTACTTCGCATATTAAAAGCTTTAAAGTAATAACGTTCTTAATAATTTTAAGAGGCCATTAAATATTTTAACATTGATATTAACACTCAGATTCCTAAAAGGTTAGTGAGAAAATATTATTTTTCTTGAAGATTGCAGCCACAGATGGTTTTTACAACACCCGGTCCCAATGTTCGGTGTTGAAATAGGAGCGTTTATTACAACTGTAAGCTATTTATAACGGTAAAAAATAGTTATTGCTGCCACCTTAATATTGTAGTACAGACACATGAATATCACGGGTATATAGGTGATATCTTTCGGCCACTGAAGGGAATAAATTATTATTTTTGGCACCTGTATAAGTAGTTTAGAAGTTGCTTGACGGACGAGGTTCTAGTGCAGGCTTTTTTTGGGGTTAGCAGTAATAACCAAGTGTAGTACGACGGAGTTTTTCGTCGAGGACGGCCAGATTGAGAGAGTTGTCCCTAGGTCAGCTGGGATGTGAGGGATATGCCTATATACCTCTCCTTCGGCAACAACAACGACCCACAGACCCCATGCGTTTTAGTCGGTCGAGTCCAACATAACGTCTCCTACCGGTTCCGGGGTCGGGAGGGAGGTCTTCGTGGGATTATTCGCACGTAAAAAATATGACAGTTTTTCTCCCTACTGAACATTGTCTATTATCATCATTCTTGCAGCAGTTCCGGTCACTACCGAGGCCTACACCTCGGAGTCCAGGCTCCGATCACATTATTTTCCTTTTCAATTTATTTATTTACTCATTACCTGACCACGGTGAAGCCAAAAGAAGGTTATGATTTTGACAGGCTTAGTATGTAGGAAGGTTTATCTGTTCCCTCCTCATTCCTCACATACTTATTAGAACTGGATAAATGAATGAATATCATTAGAAGCGTCTTTGTTGTTCGCTAGTTATAGGCTATATGACGTGTCACTGAATCTAATGTAGCGCTCTCCAGCGGTCGTAAAGTACTGTGTTAAAAATAAATTTGAAATAATTATTCCGTGTTTAGCATCAACTGAAAGGGCTTAATTAGCAAATTTTAAATATATAAATAAATTATACTTGTAGCTTGCCCCAAAACAATATAAATTCAAAAAAATAAGTTCAAAAACTTAACGCAACAACTTAAAAATCACGCTTTAAAATGTAATAAGCAAGAAAATATTTCCAGTTACTCTAACAAATCAATACATTCCAGGGAAAAAGGGCACACGACCACGGATATGCTCGATATTTTCTTGTTTCGTACTTTTTAGAGCGTGATTTTTGAACAGTCGGGTTTAAATTTTTTATTTATTTTATTATTATTATACAATACACGAACAATGTAAATTAACACATCAAATTTCATAAGGGTTTGTTTGGAGTTATATGCATTCTGTTTATAGTTATATATAGTGTGTGTTATATAGAAATGAATATCATGTGAACTGTTTTTTATATTTCCAGAATGGACGGAAACAATGAATGTTTAATTTTGATTTATTTATTTGTTACACATTAATGTTAATAGGAAAAAACGGTAATTCATAATTACATATGAATTTGTCGTATTTTTTGGCAGAAATTTTAAGAAATTCAATTTTCAGTACTAACATTTTTGTTTTTTTTTACCAAACTAAATTTTGTGATATTTTTTGTGTATGAATAAGACAACATTAAGCTAATAAACACGTACGTATTTGAAAAGTGACTGCTATAAAAAATTAATACGAAATTTATCATCAAAATGGATAGCATTTAGGAAGTACTGTTTTTGAAGATCGAATTTAATTTATCAAGCGGCCAATAAAAACAAAATTTAATACAGAGTTGTAAAATCTTGAAATCAACTTTCAAACAAAATATAAATAATGGAAATAGCTATTAAATTACAAGAATAATGTACTCATGAATCTGTAAGAAAATTTCGGCAATTTCATATGCAAGGACATAATATTATGAACAAATTTTATTTTCTTCTTCCTCTGTAAATAAAAATCAAGTTCAACTATAGCAGATCTAACACTGCTCCGTCTTCGGAATATTTTGAAGAAGGGACCCGATATTTCTGCATCATATAATAATATATAGATAGACAGGGACGTATCACGTTTTACGTGTCCAATTTAGAACTGATATTCCACAGCGTGTGCAACGATATTGACTTCAGACTTCAATATTAACGTGATATATCCGATGCAAGTTACAATATAGCTTGCAAGTTGTTGGAGGTTTTCATACTATGATATCTTGATGTTTATTAAAAAGAAAATATCAATATAAGCAGGAAAATCAAATGCAAAGAAGACCGTGATGAAAAAATTATGAAAAGATTATTTTA
The DNA here is from genome assembly GCA_963662185.1 of Eilema griseolum. Classification (NCBI taxonomy): domain Eukaryota; kingdom Metazoa; phylum Arthropoda; class Insecta; order Lepidoptera; family Erebidae; genus Eilema; species Eilema griseolum. Next base: position 4,141,004 of record OY759235.1, read on the forward strand.
AAATATAGTAACCTATATTTTTAGATATAAACTTGTATAAAAAACGAATTAATAAGTGTAATTTATCATTTTTATATCTAAATATGTAATCAAAAGGGTTAGAGATGCAATATTTATATTTGAATAATAATAGTAACCGCGGTAGCCTAGTGGTATGGGTAATGGACTGCTGAGACGAGGTCTCGGGTTCGATCCCAGGTTTTACCATGGCACACACCAATGGCTTTTCGATGTTTTTCGAAGTTATGTGTGTATTTATCGCAGGTTTTAAGTGCCCGGTTAATGGCAATAGGCCCGCCATCTATTACAATGGGACCTAAACATAAACTGGCGAAATGTGGGTGCTAGCACCTCTGCCTACCCCTTCGGGGATATAGGCGTGAGTTTATATTATATTATGAATAATAATAGGGTCTTTTTTTCGGAATCTATGCTGCAAAAAAATCCGCGCAAAAAAGCAATAAAACCTCTTACACACACGAGAGTTCGCAATTTTTTTACTTGGGATTTATGTAGCGATAATGGAACGCCTATGTATTTTACCTCACCCAGAAAACGAACCTGGAATCTCTTGTATATAAATATGCATAATCATCGCACTAGCCTCAGACGCATTTAAAAAAGCAATAATGAAGATTTATTTTATTGCGAATCAAAATAATCAAATTTCAAAAATGTTTAACAGCTTGTATAAGTTTTAAAGAAGTGAGAATTATTACAATACAGCTGATAGATTACATTTGTTGAATTTTTATGACGTCTGTGCGAACATCCACCGATCGTATTCCCAAGGACGGCTAGAACATTGGCCAGCGATCCCGACTTGTGAAATAAAGTTACTGTTACAAAAATAGTAAGTTTAAATATCGAAAAGCAATAATTGATTACTCAATAAGGAAGCTAAGTTTTATGTAATACTGTAATAAAAGAGTTATATATTGCTACAAAAATTTAAACAAATCAGTTTGATAGAACTTTTTTAGGGTATCTAAAAAGTAGAAAAAAATAACCATTATAAGATTGGTGAATCGGTAGTGTAGTGGGTTTCGTAACCAGAACTTATCGATCGTAAGGCTGATTGCTCAATCACTAAGCTACCATACTCTCATAACCTCACCTTCGGCAACCAAAGCGGCCCACAGGCGGCGTGCGTTTTAGTCGGTTCGAGTCCGACATAACCTCTCCCACCGGCTCCGGTGGGGAGGTATCCATGGGGATATTGCGCACGTAAAAAAAAAAAAAAGCTACCATACTCCACTTGTTACCTCGCTCATGCTATGCGTCAAGGATAGGCTTGCAGATCAGCCAATTGAAACACAGATAAGTTTTTAGGTAGATAGGACATGTAATTAACAATCCTTACCCTCAGCAACTAATGACACAAGACTGTGCGGTTTTAGTCAGAGGAACGTGATTATCTGAGAGTATTTTCGTACTGAAGGCAACTCGGGCGTCAGAGGTCGATGAACGACCTCCGCCCCCCATGAGCGCCGGCCTGGGGGTGACAGGTGGAGTCGCCTGTCACCCTGGCAGATGAAGGGCGCGGCGGTGGCGCGCCTGGCGCGCCTCCCCGTCTCCGGGGACGAGTTGGGGACTCTGTAGTCCCCACACCCGAGAAGAGGGCCAGATCGTGAGAGATGACCCTGGGTCGGCCGGGGTGCGAGAGATATGCCTGTCAACCTCACCTTCGGCAACCAAAACGACCCACAGGCGGCGTGCGTTTTAATCGGTTCGAGTCCGACATAACCTCCTCCACCGGCTCCGGTGGGGAGGTATCCGTGGGGATTTTGCGCAGGTAAAATAAAAAAAAGGGTATTTTCGTACTTTAAAATGAGTACAATCAATTCTATACTTTTTTATGTAGGATACGCCAACTTGACTTCCCTCGCCTGATGGTAAGCTGAAGGCAAAGTTTCAGGAAAGAGGGTCACCAGTGTTACCACTACAGATACTAAGTAATGTTATAATGATGGCACTGAGCTTCGGCCACATCAGGTGCTTTTTCACGCCCCGCTTAAAGGACCCAAGACTAACGAAAGTAAGAAGGAAACACGTGAGCTGGTAATGAATTCCAGGTCTGGATGGTGCGGCAAAAACGAGTCTCCAAACCGCTTGGTTATTGCTCGTATATTCTACACAGTGTGAGGGTGACATCTAAGCCCTGCATGTGTTGTCCTGTGTAGGAAAAAAGAGGGTGGGATTAGTTGGAAGAGCTGAAAAGAACACTCACCATGGTAGAGATGGTAAAATACAGCTAAGAAGCAACATCTCTACGCATCTGCAAAGGCTCGAGGGTGTTCGTCCTTTACATCATGTCACACCAAACTATCAAATAAAGTATTATAAAAAAACTGCACATTAGGTCTCCCACAACAATATTCGTAATAGCTATATCTTTTCGGATAATATATCAGTGTTATTACGCGGAACCATTTTATGGAGGCATTATGTAATAGGCCCCGACGATATTTTATTCTAATACATAAATGTCTGGTGGCCAGTTAGTAATGGCTTTGCGGTTATATCGACAATTTGTCACGAGTTCTTGTCCGGGTGTAGCAGTTTTTTATATATATTAAAATTTTAAGCTGAAAAGTTTATTGGATGAAAGCGTTAATCTCGGTAAGTGTGAAATCCGATTTGTATAATTAATTTTGATCAGAGAGTAGTCGTGAGTGGACATATTTGTAGATATATAATGTAAAAATATGTGAATATTGCACATAAAAATAAATTTAATATATAATAATTACATATTTTATTACAGTTTAGTTTTTATTTTATTATTTACGCTATTCCCGATAGTTTAGTTGATTTTTCAAAGCCTTGGGGAGATAAATATGATTGTTATCTCATGTCTTGAATTTTACAGGTACTTACAAAGAAGTATCCTCAAAAACTGAAAAAGTAATGGGTTAACGGCTGCTCGTTGAAATAACTTACCTTAAACCCCTTGAATATATACAAGGGCAGTTATATAAAAAACATAACTATTTACAGAATAATACTTTACACTGTTCCTAATATTTATCACTCGATAGCAATATTGGATCGTATTCCGTTCTTCTTGTCCTGTCGAATCAACGGCATTTCTACTCACAAATTCTGTTTTCCCAGAGTGCTGTTACTTGAATATCTATCCTGCTATCGTATTCTGTTAATAAATAAATACCAGCGCTTACTTAAATTCCTAAGAGCGCTCTCACATTGTCCGATCCGATATCGGTTTAGGACGACGATAGCCGACATCCATGTGTTAGTTTTAAAGTTATTTCGTCGGGATATTTACATTGTTGTATTGTTCTGAGTTTCTAATATTTTGGGGCTGTTGCACCATGATCACGGAAGAACTGGAGTATTGGCAGTAAAAAGTGAATAAGTTTTTTTTTGTGTGACCATGATGGTTTAAATACTCATACAACATCATGTATTGATTTCACATATATCCGATTAAAAATAAGTTTAAAAACTAAAACCCGAATACTGAAAAATCATGCTCCAAAATAATTTAGCAAGAAATTATCAAGGATAGCTGTGGTCGTATGCCACTTTTCGCTAAAATATATTGCTTTGTAAAACTAAGTGGTTAGCAACAGCCATAACTTATATATATTTGATATATACTAGTTAAGCCCTTTCAGTTGATACCAACATTGCATTTTTATGTAAAATTTATTTTTTTAATACAGTATTTTATGACCGCTAGATGGCGCTACATTAGATTCAGTGACAAATCATGTAACCTACAACCAGTGAACGACCAAGACGCTTGAAATGATACTTTATTTATTCAGTTCTAATGAGTAGTTGTGGAGCTATGAAGGAACAGATGAACCTACATAATATACTCACATAGCCTGTCATAATCAAAACTCTCCTTTGACTTCGCCGTAGTCTAGTCCGATTCAGTCATTTGCTCGATAGCACAGACTAGTTAGAGATGCTAGGGTTTAAAAAACCTAGTCTGAGACCGATATTGGATCTGATAATGTGAAAACGCTCGAGTCGTATAAAAAGATTGTGAGAAAGGTGCAACCCTCGCAATGAAACAAAACGAGCTTTATAATGAAATTGAAGGCGTCTAATGACATGAGGATTGCAATAAGTGGCACCTGTTATTGCCACCTGGACAGTATCTTCGCACTGTGGCATGCAATATAAAACTTATGAAACAAACTATCATAATAGACGTTTTTATGGTTCAAAAATTGAGTTATAAAATTTATATGTGGATTTTATTTGGAGGTAAAAATGAAATCACTGCAATTGGGATATACATGTGAATAAAAATCATTTTTCGCACTAAACATAGTGTTAAAGATGTATAGATATCTTGCAATGTGTTTCGCTTAAAGTCTAGTCTAAAATATTTCATAGCTCCTACTTGTGTGATCCGAAACAATTTTCTTTCTTCTTTCTTTCTCCGATTTTGTTTCCGTCCCCGCAACCTATGGGAACATATTCCTGGGATATAAAGTATGCGTCTGTGTTACTTTCGCGTGCAATCTATTCTGGTGCTATGGTTTTTCTAAGGGACTATAATATGGGGTTCTTTAAAAACGATATTGGAAGGTTCCTAAAGGTACGGCAGCGAAGACATCCCTGGTGTTGCACACGTAGGTATACGACGGTCACCACTATTGTGAGGTGGATCCTGTGCTTGTCTACCACCTGAGTGGTAGGTATAAAACTCAGTCTAATCCAGAAAATCCAATTGCAATTTGAACGTAATCGTGTAACATAATTATAAAGCTGACGAGTTTGTTTGTTTAAACATGCTAATCTCAAGAACCACTAGTTTGAATTTAAAAAATCTTATATATTGCACAGACCGTTTATTGACAAAGGTTTTAAGCTATATACCATCACTACTTAAGGGAGTGGAGCAGTGACCATATATATCAACAAATCCGGCTGAATATTATACATTATTTGAAAACTAAAATAATTACGGTTTAAAGGGTTGATGTGAGATTTCTACTTTATAATACAAGTAGGATTATGATAAGTTAACAACGTACTAGTTCTTAGATAAAAGTCAAAAGGTCATAACCACATCAAAACCAACATGTTCCTATTACCGTGGTTTTTATCTGCCACGATCGTATCTATAGTTTAACACTGATTACTTCTCTTTGTTAAGCTAAGCTTTATGAGAAAAGTTTCATAACATTTCATATTGAAAGGAGAAGCTTTACTATTCATGGTTTTATGATGAAATTCTTATAATAAAAGCTCACGAATCATTGAAATATATAGCTTGATTTAACGTAATATTAAGTGTTATAGTGGCGAAGGATGAAATTTTTAAAAGGAAAGTTGTTGGAACAATACTATTTTGATCTGTTTATCATTGTGAAACCGACAGGTATTGGGTTATAGAAACTTCGTGCCACTGATGTGTTAGGTACAGGATCAGTATTTTGTAGTATATTGCGAGAGGTTTATCTATAATATCCATTGTATAGGACTGCAGTATTAAGGTTCGAAACCCGCCCAGTGCAAATTTTGTATGCATGAATATGTATATTTACATTGGACTGGGTGGTATGTGTATACAACAAAAAAAAAGTATTTAATATTTTAATCCGCATTCTAGATTCCATAACACAAGCTAGTTAAGCTGTGCTTACCATCGGTCAAGATAGCGTTGTGTGGAATGTTGTGGAATATAGATTAATTTGGTTAAATTTATTGATGGTAAAATCATATCAATATTATGAAAGTAGACAAATATAAGTTGTTAAATTTCTGATATATTTTCACCAAATATAGAGTCTTTCTTCTGAAACATCAATTCATTTAATACAATATCCTTTTTATTAGATGGACCAATATTTTAATTGACAATCTTAGGAATGCGACGGACATTGCTTTTATAACTGCTTTTATTATTTCAGTCATGCGCCAGTCTTAACCGTTGTCACTCTGTAAATGAAGTTTAAATTTTAAGGAAGTTAGATTTCTTGTCGATTTTTTAATAAATAGCCATTATCAAATCAAAACATCCCTTTTGTTACTGATGGAAGACAACTAGATCCTGAGACACGGTAAATCTTAATTTTAGCTCAAAGGATATTAATTTCATGTAAATCTTGATGAGATATAATTAATCTTACTGATATTATAAATTGGAAAAAATAGATGAATGAAGTTGTATGGTTACTCAAGTATGCTAGAACGGCTGAACGGATCTGGATGACGTTTGATACAACGGACGGATTGTTATGGACTGCCACATAGATATAATTTTTATCACGGGAATAAGTTTCTTGAAACGTGTTGCTGATTTCGGTACAACCCACCTCAGCCTATTATGTATTATGCCATCAAATACTCTTGGAATTTGAGATAGCTATTTTTTCATATCACCGGAGAGTTAGTAACCCGGGATCTCATGCGCAATAGTTGCAATAATTCCTTGTAACAAGACAGTCTTTTTATTATTAAATTACGAATAAAAGACAGATAGTCAAAGAAAACTATTTATTAATTCGAAGTAGTTTATCAACACAAACTTTAAGATTATTCACTTTATTCACAAACAAATATCTTTAAACTCTTTCGTTGTACAACAAAGTTCTCAATTGAGTATCAACCCTCAAAGTCGTGTAAAGTCTGAAGCCGGCTTCAAGTTGAAACTCCTTGTATCAGAATGGCCTAGCATGAATTTGAGCACTTTGAAACATTTATTTATAATTATGTAAATATTCATGCCTTTATATCCCTTATGTGAAAGGCAGAGGGGTATTGAAAGTAACGTTTGGTCAACAATATCATCAATCCCACGCTCTGCGGCAATTTCTTACAGGCAACCATAGGATGGAGAGAAAAAGTAGGAGAAGAATATTCAGTGCAGTGAGGTGTACATAGAGAATATTTAAAGAAAATAAAACAATAATAATGAAAAAGATAACACATAAACATAATAGCCATAGGTCTATACAATTATATAAAAGCATACATACTATAAATATCACAGAAAACTGTTTGTCAGGTTTTATATGAATATCTAAATTATATTTAAAAACAAATCCCAATCAGAAATAAGCTACTATCAGATAGTAGGTTAAGTCAAAACTGTGACCCCGTCAGACAAAGTGTTATTCGTAGTAAAAAGTTTTATGCTTATTTAGTAAAGAAAGAGAATTTATGATTAGTTATTCCATGAATATTTTATATGTCATCATTATAATTGTAATTTATTTGAAACAAAAATCAATTACTTTAATTTCTTTAAAATAAGTATTCTGACAATTTTTGAAGTGTAAGCTCCTTTAGGTGTGTTGAGTATTTATATAAAACATTTTTTGAGACCTAAATCCGAATTTACGTGTACAGAAATATTTACAATGATCGCGAATCGAATCCACGACTTCTAACTTAGCAGTCAAATGATCTACCACTACATCACAAGTCAATTTATTACTCTTCAAATTCTTGAACGATAATCCAATTACCCTTTAAATTTCTAAACGCAACCCCCAATCAGAATACAATACAAAAATAAACTCATTCAATTACCAGTAACAAATGAACAAAGTATGATGGCAATTAATTAAGTATGCCACGTTTAATTATGTCAATAATAACACGAAAGATGGAAATTTACTAAACTGAGCACGTGGAGACCCTCTTTTGGAGGGAAATGGCTATATGAGGATACAAAACATTTTGATATCAGCCCTCCCCTCACCCTCACAGCCTTTAACGGCACCTCCGTTCAGTCGTACGGGACGCTCCAAGGAGAGCGGTCGCCTCGTTTGTTTAAGGTGCCACGAACTTTGTATTACGTCACACGTATTGCTTGAGGGTGAAATTTTGATCGTAGATAATAAGTGTCCTTTTCGGGGCGGTATATAAATTGGTTCTGTGGGATGGTGATTCGATAATAGTGAGATGGTGAGTTGTCGACGAAGTGTGAGGCGTGTGGGCATCATGCATGTCTGCATAGCCCTGCTGTCGTTTGTCACCTGTTTCAACGGTAAGTTTTGGTTCCAGGGTCAAATGTGGGGTTGAGGTAACTCGATGCGGTTCGGTGGTTCCGACCGTTACAACGTTCGGTCCCTAAACGCGTACATTTTGTGTAATGTTGTTGTGAATAGATAGTTTATTACAGGCTTTATGTTAACTCGATATTTATGTTAGTATTGTTATGAGTACTGCAATTCAAATATTAACCGTTCGGAAGTTCAAATAACTTCATTTTACATCAATTTAAAATTATTGTTAACGGATTTTGTTTTATACTTACATATATATGTTTTGTTATTTACAATACCTGACTTTAGTTGTTTTTTTAGCAAATCTGGGAAAATAATAATAAAAAATCGCGTTAATATTCCGTAAAATTGATTTTCTTATTTTTGTTTATACTTAGCTTTATTTCATATTTATACTGTCTAATTATATTGTTATATTATTATATACAATACTAAAAATATAAAAAATATAAATTGACCTAACTTGAAAATAGAACTCGAAATAAGAAAATATTTGTAAAAAGAACTGCTATTTTCTTATTTCAATGCATAATAGATAAAATAATTTATGAAAACTTCAGAGAGTTCGTTTGTGTTTATTATCAAAAATGAGAGAATGGCTAAATATATATATATATATAAAAACTATTTTAATATATTTACTCAAATATATATGTGAAATAGTACCTATAGTTTGAAAGTAGTTAAACATGTAGTGTAAATCTCTTTACATTTTAGTTCATTTGAAAGAAAAGTGATGCCATCAATTTATTGTATTGTTATTGAGATTTTGTCAAAAAAACTTAATACGAATTGACTCAACTTGAAAATAGAAATCGAGTTATACGGGCAGTGCTTTTATAAATCTAGGTATTAATTGTTTTTATTGATGTACACACAGAATACAGGTTTTTGCGTAATATGAACGGTAATAATGTTCACTAAAATGTTTTTGTAGGTACCTAATATGTTCATTGAATTGCAATGTCTTTGTCTATTTCTAATGGATTTTATTACACTTTCTTTATTGTTATTTTTGTGACCAATCTCAGGCATAATATAAGGCAAATAACGTCAAATAAATCAATTTATTTTTATTCACAAGTTAATAAAAAATGGAATGTTTTATTATAGCGATGTAATTTGAAAAAGGAAGTGGTAGCACAGATTAATAAACAGTTACTACGTAATTGGTAATCATTCTGTTGGTTTCATCTTATTGGAGAATGTTTTTGTGACGGGATTTCTTTTAATTCTTTATTTAATTTTGGTATTGATTTTTGAGGAGGTAAGACACGGCGGTATTTCCGCCCAATTGAGCAGTTCGACTGGGGAAGTACCTCCACCCTACAGAATACCGCGGTTATAATAACTTCGTATTGTGAGTAGGGTAGCCAGAGCTCACTGGAGAGTTTTCGTGCTGTCAGTGGGATGACCAAAGGCTTGTCCTGCTTTATCCTCTACACTGACGGCAATAAATCTCTGTTCTTACAGGATCAGCAGCACGGATGTGACTCCACTGGTGTTACACACGTTCATAGGTCATGGTAACCACTTTCCATCAGGTGGGCCGTGTGCTTGCCTGCCACCTAAGTTGTATAAAAAAAAATGAATTATTGCCCAAACTAAAAGTTTGTACCAAATATCAGAATGATCAGTCAACAGGAAGGGGAGGGAACGAAGGTATTGAGATCATTTTGAGTACTGTGCTCTTTCTTTTTTATTATAAAGAATATTAGAACTTCAATTACTAATATTCTTACTAACCCCTCCTGCTAAGTTAAATTGCTTGGGTTAGGAGAGTGTTCACGTTGGTAGTGTAATGGCCGGGATTCGAACCCGGGACCTCTCGATCGTAAGGCCGCCATTTAACCACCAAACTACCGACGCTACAAAGATCGATTTGATGCAGACTATCATTCTCACAAATTTTCACATTTCTAATACTAAGTATAAGAACAGAGTAAGATAATCTAGTTCTAATATTATAGTTCTCTGAGTTTTTTGCCGGTATCCTCTAGTCCCTATCGCTTTAGCGTCGGGGTTAAAAACATTTGATTTGCTCTTTATACCTTGGTTGATAATTTGCAGTCAAGACCGTTTTGACACGATCTGTTCTGTGGATGTTTATCTGGTAGTGAGAGTTGAAAAAGGATTACTTAAGTGGTTTAGAACGATACTCAATCCTGTATCTTGATTTATATGAAGACAAATGTATGATTTGTCATGCCTATATTATATTATACTATTAGTTCGGAATCATGCAATGGCTAATACAGGGAAGGAAATGGTGGTCAGTGTTGCCGTCACAAAAAAGAAAAACAATAATTAGTTTTAGGTTTTGTTGCATATATTATGTAGGTACTGTAATTAGTCAAATGTTATGTGCTGCAGTAAGTTGAAATAAACATTTTCTTACTTTCAAATTGTATAGACAGATTGTCTATGCTAACTGTCCTCAGATGAATCGACATTCAGAACTAACTACCATTGTAGAATATAGGCCATAGAGTGCAAAATTAATAAAATAAATAAATGTGAAGGAAAGTCTCCAAAGAAAATGTACTGATGAAATAGTACTTGAAATCGCTGGAGAAATGGAACCTTACTAACAAATAAGTCCTTGAGTTGATCGATTGTTTTTTTTACTAATTCATCCCTATCGTTGTTTGTATCGTACACACATCAACCGTATTATAAATGAATGCTTTCTAAATAAGGAAATCGAAATTGATAAGGTACTTCCTCTATTGATATTTTATATCGTGAAAAGCCCCATCGTAATATCAAAATATATACTAGCCGCAATCTATGTTAACATAATATATTCTTAGCCTATGTGATATTTCAGGCTATGATCTATCTCTATAACGAATTTCAACTAAATTCGTTCACACGTCCAAAAGCCACGTCCATAAGTGCACTTACCATCAGGTGAGCCGCGAGCTTGCCTGCTCCCTAAGTAGTTAAAAAAAACTAGTAGGAATTAAGCTTGCACCAGCCGTAATGGCAAGAGCATTTTTCAAAGCTTCAGATTACAACATTCCTAGCTTTAAAATAGAGACGGCCGTTATTGTTTTATTACGGCATTACAAAAGGCAATTCAGACTCTGTATTAATAATTATTGACTAAAATCAATTGAGGTTAACCTCTGTTAGCAATCGTTGATACGACAATATTATTGGCTTATTATCTCTGATTGTATTAGACCTCTACTTTCGTTAAACGTTTCATTCAATTTCTTCGTTGCTAACGTTTTGCAAGTATACAGCCGTTTTGAGTGAAAGAGTAATAAACATCCACAGAACAGATCGTGTCAAAACGGTCTTGACTGCAAATTATCAACCAAGGTATAAAGAGCAAATCAAATGTTTTTAACCCCGACGCTAAAGCGATAGGGTGTTATAAATTTGACGTGTCTGTGTTTATGTGTCCACATACACACATAAACACAGACACGTCAAACTGTCTATGTGTGTGTAACTGTCTGTCTGTGGTCGTAGCTCCTGCACAGATAAATGATAAATGTATTTAGTTTTTTTTTGTTTGAATGGTTAGGAGTGTTCTTAGTTATGTTTGAATTTTTTTTATTCAAGGTGGTCACTGCCACAAGATAATGGAATACGTATTATTTCTCTACTCCGTCAATATGGGTATCAAATGAAAGGGCTTGACTGGTTTTTTTTTTTTTTTTTTTTTTTTATACTACTTAGTTGGCAGACAAGCACACGGCCCACCTGATGGAAAGTAGTTACCGTGGCCTATGGACGTCTGTAACACCAGAGGAGTCACAGTCGCGCTGCCAACCCTTAACAAAAACAAAAAAAAAACTGGTAGATCTATTTAAAAAGAGTAAACTAACCCTAACTATTATTTATATTATATTTATATTATCAAAACGATCCAATGTCCCCCGATATGACAACGATTGAATTTATATCAAAGTCATTCAAATATGGCTAACCAACAAAATTCTGTTGGTTTCGTCTTATTGGAGAATGTTTTTGTGACGGGATTTCTTTTAATTCTTTATTTAATTTTGGTATTAATTTAAAATAAATTATTGTCCAAACTAAAAGTTTATACCAAATATCAGAATGATCAGTCAACAGGAAGGGGAGGAAACTAAGGTATTGGGATCATTTTGAGTACTGTGCTCTTTCTTTTTTATTATAAAGAATATTAGAACCTAAATTACTAATATTCCTTCTAACCCCTCTTGCTAAGCTAAATTGCTAGGGTTAGGAGTGGGTTCACGTTGGTAGTGTAATGGCTGGGATTCGATCCCGGGCCTCTCGATAGTAAGGCCGCCCTTTAACCACCAAACTACCGACGCCACAAAGATCGATTTGATGCAGACTATACATCCTATCATTCTCACAAGTTTTCACATTTCTAATACTAAGAATAAGAACAGAGTAAGATAATCTAGTTCTAATATTATAGTTCTCTGAGTTTTTTGCCGGTATCCTCATAGAAGAACCAACCTACTGAACCAGTGAAAGAATCAGTTTCCAATGGTTTATCTACCTTATTTAATATTTTTATAATATTTCTTGACACAATGGTGAAATGTTTCTAATAGGAATGTTCTTAAATGTCTGAATGGTCTTAAATGTGAGAAATGTTTCTAATAGGAATGTTCTTAAATGTCTGAATGGTCTTAAATGTGAGAAATGTTTCTAATAGGAATGTTCTTAAATGTCATTATAAACCTTTGAGGATGCCGTAAGGTGAAACCGGTCAGGTGTAATAAGCAATAAAGTAATGTGGAAAAGTACAAGTGAGTTATCAATGTGTAACAAATTCCACCAAGTGCCATCAATCTACAGTATAAATAGTCTGAATAAATGAAATTGATTCTTTGATTCTTCTTTGACAATAGTTTTCTCAAATGCCCACTAAACTAACAGTCATCCAATTGATATAGAGACTTATTAGATAAACTATTTTGTACCCTTAACAAGACATACATATAATTACACCGGTGTTAATTCACCTCTGCTGAACCCGCTGGGGATAAACCTAGCGGGTTCAGCAGAGGTGAATTAACACCAACATTTCACCAATAATTTTATTCGGTCCTACGTAATAGGGGGTGAGCCTATTGCCGTATTTCGCACTATTGTTGACTCGAGTCATGCATCTGAGGCTGAGTCTGCGGTGTATATATATGTCTGATTTTAAACAGCCCTATCCCTTAGTCGCATTGTACAACACCGCATGGGCAAAGATGGGGTGGTCCAAATTCTAGTCTGCCGGGAACCAAGACAATGAACCAATCATCTTATACATATTTAGATTATTCGTGAGCCACGAAACTTAACAACAAACTTCAAGCACGTTTATTCCGATAGTAAATGTATATCATTTCAATGTTCTATTTCTGATGTTAGATGGTTATTGGATATGAAATAAATTGGACTTATGCGCCTGTCCCAGGGCCATAATCGAAAATCGTAGCACTCTAACCAAATTGGATGTCTGTGTTCAAGTGAAAATGAAATTAAATATGTAATCGTTTTGTTAAAATATTACTACCTTTATTGTGTTTCGTTTAGTACTAATATGGTAGGTAACAGGCAAATGAAAGTAACCAAGGCTATTGAATGCTTAAAACATCATATTTTACACTTGAATACAGAATTCTACAAAGGGGAAAGAGAACAGGGAGAGTAAATTTAAAAATACGTAAGTGTTAATTATTCTTCCTTTCTCTTTCTCTGTCTTTCTCTCTCTCTCTCTTTGTCTATTTCTCTCTCTCTGTCTTTCTCCCTCTCTCTCTCTGTCTCCCTCTCTCTCTCTCTGTCTTTCTCTCTCTCTCTGACTCTACTACTACTGGTATGACGAGTATACATTAGTTGAAGTTTCCTTTTCAATAGAACTACCTCGTTTAACACAGTCATCGCCTGACCTAGCAATAATAGTCACCTTTATCGGGAATGGTGTTCTTTGGGGCTAAGAAGAAGAAAGTATTTAAAGATATCATTCACAGACGGTAAACGGATGTGATTTCGATTTGGATACAGTCAGAAAGCATGGCTATTGACAGATGCAGGTAAATAACTTCGCCCTGTAGTTTTAATAGATCTGATGTCGAAGATATTGTGTCATTTTAATGTATCCCATGACTTGGTACTTACGATATGTAGATCCCAGGAGAATTACGAGAAGACAAAGAAAACGTAATTGATTTTTACAGATAACCAAAAAATGACCAAGACTGAATGTATTGTGTTATATATTTGTGTATGGTAATTAAAAAGTATACAAATTACTATTTAAACGTACCAAATAACCGTTACTCAAGCATAATTATGTATTTCATGTCCTAGAACTTGAGTAAGTTCAAGGACATATTATATAGGTTATATATTGACACAATAAAATATACAATTACTTACAAATTAATATAAAACTATGCTAACTATACAATATATACAAAAATGGAATAGAGAAAAAGAGGGAGACTGTAATTTTAGGCATCGAAAAATTCCTCCCCATCGATCTCTACTGGTACCGTGCCCAAGATTCTGGCGGCATTACCACGCTGAATGGCGATGCCAATTCTTTGAGCGAGGTAAAGGCCAGCCTTATGGTCATGTTTCTTTGAATAGTGCGCGCGCGCTTGGACCCCACGGACCCAACATTTCGACTCCAAACGGCTCAAAAATATAATTACCAGTTAAATTGGTATATTTGCGCCGTTTGAGAGTCTCCGCTGATGCAGCAGCAGCGCATGCGCAGTCCATCGTACTTGGAAGATGGGAAGGCGCCAGGGTGTCGACGCAAGTTGCATCCCACACCAAAGGCCTACCCATCTTCCAAGGTATCAACGACATACCGTCCGGTCTCTTACCATCGTCGCGAGCCAAACCAACAGGTTCAAGTATAGCTGGCACGCCGGCGGTGACAAGAGCTCGACGGATAATGTCGTTAATTTTTGCATGTCGGGACATGCGGCCTGCGCTCCTGCTGCAAGACAATCCGTGATGTCCGCCGACAGGCTATCGACAGCTTCTCCACAGAGACACCGATGCGGAGAAACACACGGTGCACCCAAACGGAGGCAAGTCGCAATGCGGAAGGTCGTGTCGTCCAACATTGTTCCAATGTTGGGCGAAGGAAGTGCCTGGAGCCATACACCAGATTCCCATTCACCCACAGCCAATAGACGAGCGCGCTCAGCAGCGCTGGTAGCTGTACTGATTAAACGTTTTTTAACACCAATACTGAGCGGCTCATCCCATTGCCTTTGGGAAGATGGGTTGGCGGGCATGGCGGTAGTTGGACAAGTCATTTTCCAAAAAGGACATATTAAAGTACAATAAGTAGTTCATAAGAATGATGTGGTGATAACATAACATCGACAGTAATTGTTTGTTTCTCGAGTGTTGTGTTGATACGATAAAACCTTTACTTAAAGGTGAAACATCGCTATGAACATTTGATTTCCTTTCGCATATATGCTCACGATAATACTTGCCAGCACTTTTAGACAAGTAGTAATTCGTTGGGCGGCGTATTGCAGAATCGAATGACGAATGTATCGGGTTTGACGTTTATGAAATAAGTTGACGACTGTCAAATTGCATACAATTGTTATTCTATTCTACAATACGCTGACCAGTGAAGTCTAGAGGGACAGGCCGCTCGATAGAAAAGTCGCTAAAATGCTCTTATTATTTTTTTCTGTAATGAAAAATTCGCAAGAATGCTCCTTACAAGTGAATGCTTAAATTTATCAACAACTTATTAAGTATACGATGCACTTCGGCGGTTTAACCATTTAGACAGTTCTCCAGGTATTTATGTATCGAGACTAGAGACTAAATTTAACCATGTAGTTAATAATAAAATTGTAATGGACACTATTCGTCTATGTGACAATATTGAAATTGAGTCCTAGAGTATTGGCAATTATCTCTCCTTGTCCGCTCTAAAATTAGTTACAAACTTTAGCCCTCTGTTGATTACTGGTTACTGCAACCGTTCCCAACTTTCCAAGAATAAGTGCAGGGTTACTTATTATAATAATAAGAAAAGTAGTAACAGAGACTTATGGCATCTAGGACTCACTATAACTCTGCTGACAAAGAAAATAAAGTGAGAGGATTGTCCTATTTAACGTGTGGTTAATTGTGACCGTACTAGCTAGTATAAATTTTAACCAAAGAAATGAAAGAGACTAGTGATTAAAAGTGTAATTAACCCATAGAACCGTCGAGTTTATAATTACACTTTATACAGTGCATGTCAAATAAAAAGCTATTCGAAGCAAAGAAAATAAACTATCAGGAAATTTTAAATTCTAAATATGAAACGTTAATAAAGCTCAACGTATCAAAGTCTTTTCAACTTGAATATTCCGAAGTTGTATAAAAAATTATTTGCTTCGAAATTGCTTCTGAATTTTTTAACTTTAAATATTCATATTTTTCACAATAAATATCTTTGCTATTGAAATTGAGCGCTCAGAGAGTCTAAAGATCTTCACCATTACCTCTTCTTTCGTTGTCCGCTTTGAAATTAGTTACCAACTTTTTATACAAAATTGATACGATCTTCAAAAGGAAAAACGATTTCGGTAAAAAACCTGAAAAATATTGGCCAGAGATACATAATATTTTATGAATGGGTACCTAAAATTTAATTTGTTCTAGCATAGTAATATAATTTATTAGGTTTGATTCAAGAGACTTATTCGAGCGTAGAATAAGTATTAAGGTAGAGGCTTAAATCTTGATTTTATATTTTTTATGTTTATATTATTATTAAAATGGACACTATTTAAACAGTTGTGATTCAGTCAGTCAGCATCAGAATGATCTACAGGCAAAAAGATCTTGAAACCATGGTTTTTAGATCTTTTTGAGCACATTGCCAGTCAAGATCAATTTGATGCTGACTGTACCTACTAACGGATCAGCAAGGAAAGAACAAGTAATAGGTACAGCTTGACGGGGAAGAACTTGCTCCGCAGCTAAAAGGTTGTTAAGTAGCGGTATGATAATGTAATATTATTCACACTTTGTTCCCTTTTTACCAATTTTCCTGTGTCCTCTTCTTTTTATTTTTCCCTATTCAAGTTATCACTTAGGTAGGGAAAAGCTTAGAAAAGCTGAGCAAAGCATCTGTTTAGGCCAATAGACAGATGCTTTTCACGTCCTTTTTAAAGAACCCAGTTTTATGAACAGAAGGAAACACGTATACGGGTGATGAATTCCTACTCTTAGTAATATAACTGTGGAATGTAGCATTAAGATTACCCTTTTCTTATAGTACGGAAATCTCCCGGATAACCCCATCCCCCACCTCATCTCCAAACCGACTAAGACCACATGCTCTTTTGGGTTATAAAAAGGGTTCCAAATAAAACATTTAAAATATTTCATTTCCACAATGACATGGTCGATACAATTCCAGCCATCTTGCATCTATCGGTCCTCTTTGGCCCCAAATAAACATATCAGACACCGGTCCGTTTGGTTAATCGTACGAACATTATGCTAAGACGGCCATTCACTTGTATTGTATCGCGCCAAATGTGTAGACATGATAGGCTTAATAATATTATGTTATATGTGCAATTGTCAGAGGTGTGCGTTTATGTTAATAGTAATTTATATTTTCGGGGAACTTAACCAGAGTTTCCATATTATGTGACAGATCTTGTGTAGGATAGATCACACTTGCCTTGCGTACGTATTGACTATAGACTTGATGACCCTAAGTTGAGCTTTACGGAAACATAGAATCATAGAATAGCTTAAGCAATATTTAATTAATTTGTATAGGCCTGGGCGTGATGGATGGAGCTAGCCATCGCCCTAGCAGTAGTAGGACTGTCTTACTACAACATACAGTTCATGAGAAAGACCCACTTGATGGCAATGAGCTCGACCCTTACTTTGTGGTAATGAAAATAACATTTGACGAAACGTGGGAAACACCCAAATTTCGCCAACTGTCATGTTCTGTCCCACACGGTAGGGGATTTGCAAGCGAGTGTTTATATTTACATAGATCTACTGAGTGAAATAGCAAGCAACCATTCTTTATAGAGGTCAAGATTAATTGGTTGACAAAATACACGAAATAAACTTGACGATTTTATTAATTTCAGCCGTTAACCACTTAAGAGCCGACATTAATGAAATTGTCACAGACGTTAGTTATAGTTGTCAAGTTAAAATTTAAATTTCAAATGTCGTGGATTTTAAGCGTCATACTTACAATCTCTAGATGATAGATTAGTAATATTAATTATCATCTCAGAGGAAATTCAAGGTGAATTACGTCAAACGAATTGTTTTAAGTTCATTCTAATATTACTTGTAAATTTCAAGAGGTAAAACCATAAGTTGACGAGAAATTCAGAACTTTCTGCGACAGAAATAGGAGTAATTAGTGTATTACACCTATACGTCGAAAGATTTATTTTTGAATCGTATGTACTAAGCCAATACACCTACAGGGTATATTTACATAGAATATAATCCTCTTGAAAGCATTGAGGACAATCACCATTCAGTATTTAATCGGAAACTAAACCGTCGTTTCTAGTTCTGTCGTTAGCGGTGGTATTTTCCAATTTGAATCAGTAGATAATAGACTATCAGGTAGGCAATCCGCTATATTTAGGGAGGTAATACGCGATATTTTTTTTTGCACCTTACAGGGGATATTTCTTATGACGCTTGGAATAATAGCTCAAAAACACTGACCTACTCGCAAACTGATTCGAAAAAACAGAAAGCTGCGCCAATTGTATTTTCCGTGTAACTTTCACATTTTATAGTTTGCGCTCCAGATTTTATTAGACGAAATTTTTTTTCCGTGTGGATTTTTCATAGAATAAAAAAGGCACGTATTCCAGAACAATACTCAGTAGTGAATCTTGGTTTACTAGCACTGAGGATTGACAATCTGTAAATGAAAATCGTGATTAAGGACTAAGTTTTGTTCTTAATAACTTGAATATTAATAACTCGTATTTCAGTTTCATACAGTTCAGTTTGAGAAAGTGAGGTGCAAAATTAGTATCGGAGAACTCTCGAGACACATTACGTAGGTAACAATTGCTAATAAAAGTTGCCAAGCAGTTATGTTAAAACTTGGAACAGCAAGAGATACGTAACTTGGTTACTTCTGAATAATAACGGTACAATGTATGTTAAAAGCCATTTTGAGGACACAAGAATATAAATTGCTAGCTGTTGCACGTGACTTTTGGCTTTGTGTACCAATATCTTGATGAAACTTGAGTCATAGATAGAATAGAGCTTAGGAAAGAAGAGAAGAGGCAACCTATTTCCGCGAAGAAAAATGTTAAAGCACTTAAAATTGGGGATACAAATTTTGTATGAAATTTCGTAAATTTTGAAGGTAACCTTATTGTTACATAGAATACACAGATAGATTAGAGTTTGGGAAAGGACATAAGTAATGGTCACTCACGATAACCGACAACTAGCTAGTTCTAAGTAGCTCTTAAGGTGCATTTAGATCAAAGGATTTTAGACCTAGAGCTACAACAAGAGCATTCTTTCTTAAAAAACCTTGATTTAATTAAAGAACAGCTAACGAATGTTATATCACTGTTTACACTAAAAGAATTTGACGTAGAGGGAATAAAATGAGCACTCATTCATTTAGTCCAAATAATCATAAAATTGACAGTCAATAGTTGTAATTATTTAAGACTTTTTTGCAGTGTCTATGATTCTTTTTTCTAAGAAAGGGATTCTTAGAAAAAAGTAATCATAGACTTTTTTGAAGTGTCTATGATTACTTTTTCTAAGAATCCCTTTCTTAGAAAAAAGAATCATAGACACTGTAAAGAAAGCTTTTAAAAAACTTTTTCAGTTTTCATCGAAATGAATTTTTATGCAAATATTTCTTTGATTATGAAGCCCATTCGTATGAAAGAATCGTGTGTCTCTTCTTTCCTCCAAATATATTATGTTGGCCCTATTTGTTTGAGAAATACCCCCTCTACAATTTTCTTCGTATACTTATCGCGCTCGTAAATCACTTCAGTCAGGCTGTAAAAAAGTATATCCACTTAATTTCTCCAGCAGATATATTATATCTTACTACTTTTCAAAGATTTACGGCTAATAAAATAACTTTCCTTACTTCTTGATATAACTTTTTATTATATTAATGTTTGAACTTTTATTTGCTATCGTAGGTGCCTTTAATTTTTCCGGCCTACGTCGAAGTAATGTTGTTTTTGAGTGTGCTAAGTCAATATACATACCTCATTTTGCTGTTTTGTTGCAAACATTTTACTGAATGGATGAAAACAAATCTTTTGTAAATCTAGATTGTGTTGAATAGGACCACTAAGGAGAGTTTTAAGAATGTGTTTATATTAATAAGTTATATCTTAAAATACTCACTTTCGTCTGATAAAGGAAGAAAAAAGTAGCTGTAAAAACATAATTGTTGCGGATAACTAATGCGCGCGGGAAATTGTGTTCATGTCTTGTTAGTACATACACGTGTCACTATGGGCGTGTACATAGAAACGGTACAATTAGTAGATAAAAAAATGGGGATGTTAGAATTTCTTCTTTAAACACGTCTTGGAATGAAGCTGTAGTCATCTACCAATAGTGCTATCTTAGTAATTTATTTAACATTACCCTTAGTAGTTATGCTAATTTGTACCCATAAAGAAATATCTAAAATTGAAGTTAAATCGTTTCTTACAAAGTGGGGCTTCAATTTCTCCAGTATCATCGTAGCGTCATTCTCATAAAATATTAACGTGCTGAGTAGGGCCCGAGCCACAGCCCAAGCCATCATCTCCGTGATCGCAGAGGTTTTGCCGTAATCACTACGCTTCGCAGACTGATAGATTGCCTTTACTGCTTCATACGACACCTAAGAGCATATCCAGATTACGCGTTATAATCTCGAACCGCGTTTTGAACTCTTACTATTTTCTAGATGAGAATTGAGAGAGGAATGTTGAGATGGTTTGGTGTATGAGGCGAGTGTGGATGGTACCGTTGGAAGGGGAAGACCTAGGCGCACATACCTGGACCAAATCGGAGAAGTTTTAGAAAAGGGGCAGGTCAGAAGTAGGTACTCTAAACCGACGAGCATGCATGAAGAATGTAATGAGAGTGAATGAAACGAGAGTAGTGAATGAAAAATCCGTGATCTCTGCCTACCCCTATGGGAAACAGGCGTGACTTTATGCATTATCTTCAAATTGAAAATACACTAATGAAAATGTAAAAATCCATTTGAAATGGATTTTCTAATTGTGAGTTTTCTATGTAGATACGGCTTATATCCGTGGTACCTATAGCTTATATACACCGTGTATCTTATGTGTGTCCGTCACTTCTTACGATTTTTTTATTTAATTGATTGCGATCAACATACGGTAGATTTTATATCTGAAAATACCTTTCCATAAACAAGAAAAAAACATTAAAATTGATAATAACTATATTTGTATTCAAAAGTAATCTCTTTAAAATATTTCTAATGTACCTACAAGTAGTTTTCAATATTATGATACTTTTATTTAAGATAGTTTTAATGAAAATCCCCGCGGATAACCGTCCCAGCCGGAGCCGGTGGGAGAGGTTATGTCGGACTCGTACCGACTAAAACTCACGACATCGGGATCGTTTTTTGATGCCAGAGGTGAGGTTGGCATGCATATATCTCGCACCCCGGCCGACACAGGGCCATCTCTCCCGATCTGGCCCTCCTTTATGATAGTACTAGTGGCCATTTGCGACTTTAAACGCGTGGACCCATTTTATCCCCGTAGGGATCGTTTAGTGAAATTCGTTCTTAACAGATATCTACATAAAGAACCTACTTGCCAAATTTCAAGATTGTAGGTGTTTTAGTTTCTGAGATTTCACAGTTAATCAGTGAGTGGTATTTCGGACTCAGCCTCAGATGCATGGCGTGAATCAACAATAGTGCCCGAAAGACGGCAATAGGCTCACCCCTATTACGTGGGACCGAATTCATTGATTGGTGAAATGTGGGTGTTAATTTACCTCTGCCTATCCCTCTGGGGACATAAACGCGTGATTATACGTATGGGTGTATGTATGTAATTCGTTTTTATGTAATATAGATTTATAGAAGAAACATTAATTTAGTGTGCAGCTAAAAACGTTAGATCGTTTTCTAGTACTGCTAAAGGAAGCATAGTTATTACCGATGTGTTCGATATAGTCTGGAGTATTTAATATGCTAAGTTATAATTAGTTTTTAATTGAAGGCTAGCTCATGCAACTCGAGCGTCATGGTAATAAACGGGTGCTACCACTGTCTAACTTCGTTGTTCAACATAAAATATTTATTAGTTTGTTCAAAATCATAAGTTTGTGATGTTTCGTAATAATTATTCATATAGGTAAAGACTTCATATTAAACTGAATGTCGGTTATAGCGATTATGTCTAATCTAAATCTAAAGTATAAATAAATTATTACAAACATCATAAACAAATATTTTATCGAACAGTTCAACAAAATTTGATAAAACAACAAAACATTGTACAAAAAGTGCGATATAAATAACTTTCCGTCAGTAAGTTTCTTTGAATATATCATTTTGGGCATAAATATTAGTCGTTCTGGGCCCTAAACGCCCGTCGTCCAAATCGGATGCCATCGATCAAAGAAATCACATCTCATCTATAATGTACCGCAGACTGCCGCGGAACAGTTAAATCACTGTGAAAACGTACAGAAATAACTAGAAATCGGCCACTGATTTTGTTTTTATAGCGTTTGAAATGATTTTTTTATGCCACTTAGGTAGCAGACAAGCACACGGCCCATCTGATGGAAATTGGTTACCTTGGCTTATGGACGTGTAAACACCAGAGGACTCATACTCGAGATGAGTCAGACACTGTAAGAACAGAAGTTTCTGTGCCGTCAGGATAGCAGACTGACTGCTGCGGTTTTCACAAGCACCTACAATATTGGGTTCTTCAAGAGGGGCAATAAAAAGTTTTTTCAAGGTCCACAAGTCGAGTAATAATGCCCTTGGTGTTGCACACGTCCATATGCCATGGTAACCACTTCGTGGCCCGTATATTTGTCTGCCACCTAAGTGGTATAAAAAAAAGACAAAACAAGACAAGCTTTTAGTCTTCTCATTGACAGCACAAAACTCTGCAGTTGGCTTTGGCTACTCTACCCACCCATATTTACTATTTCAAAAGAAAAAAAGGTTTGATGAAAGTAGTGGCAGGCTGGTATTTCTACCCCAGACAGCCTCTATTTTTAAATGCGAAAGTCCCCAAGGATGTTTCTCCCTCTGGAGCCAGAGGGGGTGATTATGTCGGGCTTGAATTAACTAAAACCACACTGTCTCGGATCATCAGTTGAGCAGGGTGAAGTAGCCTCTGGCATATATGTATATCACATCTAGGACTGAAAATTGAGTATGTCAATTTCAACCCCGATTAAACTCAATAACTTACTTCAACCCCGCTACTTCTCAATCGCTAGTCAGCCGTCCTAGGTACTAGACGTTAGTATAAGCATAATACGGATGTATTACTATATTACTTTACTTTTGTAGGGTATTACAGCGTGAGTAGGCACGAGAGGTGCCAGTCTGAGCGATGACAATAAAGCAAACACAATTCCCAAAACGTTCAGTGTACCCTGGACACGTCCTAGCACACGGCAACACGCAAGCCTGGGGTGACGAGTGGAGCCGCCTGTCACCCTGGCAGAAGCAGGCCGCAGCGGCAGCGGCGCGCGATGTGCGCCTGCCCGTTTTCGGTGACGAGTCGGAAACTCTGTGGTCCACACACCCGAGGAGAGCCATATTGAAAGAGATGGCCCTTGGTCGACCGGGTGCGAGGTATTCGAGGAGTGGGGTATCCGCGGGATTTCTCCAGACGTAAAAAAAAGCTCTTGGTAACGCAGAGTCTAGGTGACTAATCCTCTTACTACGATGGCTATACACAGTCCCACAGCTGGTGCTTTCAAAACAGTACCTTACAAGTAAATCTACCTCGGGCGACCTGGAAGTCCCTAAATAGACTGAGGTCTCGAGTTGACTGCTGCAGGGAAAACTGGATTAAATGAGGATACCTAAATGCGAGAGTGAGGTGCACTCCTGCATACAATGGACCACCTATTGTCGTGCCCGTTGAGCCCTACACTTGCACAACTGGAGACCTCAACGCACCAAATGAGGTAGCGGTACAGGAGTATTGGGCTGCCCTCATCTAATACCACAAAGTACAAATATATTGCCATCGACACGATAAAGAAGAAGTAGGTATATATTACAAAATAAAGCATGAAATATAGTTTGACTTTTGGGTTATAGGTCGCTCCCCGGCCGTCCTTCAGTCGACCTCAATATACTCGGAAATAATAAGAGAAGGGCGATGATGAGCAAAATTTCGTAACTAACTGTTATAAATACTTATATAACACCACGAAAAGTTTCACGTAGCTGAGAGTTAAAAAAGTCGACCTTCAAATCTAAAGAAGATAATTAATATTTTCTACGAAGTAAACTCCGGCTTCAACAATCCTGAAAAATTCTTGATACTAATGAAACATACTCAAATTGTTACAATGGTAGGAGGTAGGACACGGCAGTATTTTTGTCCTATTGAGCAGTCCAACTGGAGAAGTACCTTTGCCCTACAGAATATATTATAATATCATAATTATATATATAATATAATAATTTGTGCAGTCAGTGGGAAGACTAAAGGCTTGCCGTGCTTTATCTTCTACACTGATGGCACAGAAACACTGTGCATCTCTCTGGTGTCACACACGTCCATACGCCACGGTAACCACTTTCCATCAGGTGGGACGTGTGCTTATCTGCCACCTAAGTGGTATAAAAAAAAACAATATTTTGTAGTCCCTCGATTTTTCCTGAATCCCGTCATTAAATTCATACGTGATGATATTGAGACAAACATGTTTTTCGAGGTTCTGATGACTAGTGAATTGTTTTTTTTTAAGTCGGGTAATTTGACACAAATTCATTGAAATTGAGTCCTATTTCTTTTTAATATCAATTTATTCTATTTTTCGTCTATTGTTACGTTCGGTCAAACGGCTGTGTAGTCAAAAGGTTTCTTCGCCAATCTTTATAACGTGGTTGATAATATTTTTGTTTGTAGTATTACAATATAAACCAAGGTCCACAATGCCCTGTCGACTAGTCTCCGGCGACTTGGTCAACGGCAACTGTTACTAGTATTAGTTCAAATAGGCATCTACGTACTTACCGATTGCTCGAGCGACTTTTCTGTCCTCCGTGTTTAGTCACCGTGAGACTGAGTTGTCTGTGACAAGTTGATGGTGCGTAAACGCTCTAACCGAAATTTGTTTTAAATTTCTAAAACATTTTTACATACGGCCATATCACCACTTTTTATCAGAACCATTTTTTCGCAAGTAAGTTGAAAACGGTACCTGTATATTTTGTGTTCTAAAAATGTAGCCTATAATAACATTTTTACACCAAGTCAAGATTAAATTTCAACACAGGGATATTTTTACCCTCAGTCGTACTATATCTGACAACACTCTGAATCATCTTTCATCGCTTCCAACCCCAGACTACTCCCCATTCGTCTTTAGTCAATTGACCGCTTGTGATGTTGAGAAGAGTATTCTGTCCATATCATCTAATGCAGTTGGCTCTGATTCTATCAGCCGCAAGATGGTGCTGCCCGTCCTTAGTGACATTTTGCCCATTATCACCCACATAATGAACCACTCCATTGCCAAAGGTACATTTCCTACAACGTGGAAAGATGCCCAAATCCTTCCGTTACCAAAAAATCCTAAACCTACATCTTTTACCGAGTACCGTCCTATCTCTATCTTACCATTCCTATCCAAAGTCCTTGAACGCCTCATCCAAAACCAACTTAGTGCATTTATCCGTATAAATAACCTACTTAACCCGTTTCAATCCGGGTTTCGTCCGGGACACAGCACCACAACCTCCCTTATTAATATTACTGACGACATACGGTTCGGTATGGAGAATGGAAATCTCACAATACTCTGTTTACTTGACTTTAGCAACGCATTTAACACGGTGGATTTCGACGTTTTCCTTGCCATATTAAGCTCTCTCAACATATCTCCATCGGCTATTGACTTGTTTCGTAGTTACTTGTCTGGTCGCCGGCAGCGGGTCCGACTGGATGACACCTATTCATCTTGGTCTGACACTGCTGCGGGTGTGCCGCAGGGTGGCGTTTTATCTCCTTTGCTCTTTTCACTATTTATTAACTCTATCTCTAATCAACTTCTCTCTTCCTACCACCTTTATGCAGACGATTTACAAATCTACTGCCAGACCAATGTGGACGGGCTGTCCCAAGGTATTGCCACGATTAATACTGACCTGGCTAACCTTAGTGCTTGGACTACTATGCATGGACTTAAGGTTAATCCCGGAAAGACTCAGGTCACTGTAATTGGTAGCTCAAGACTTTTAGCTAAGGTCGACTGGTCGGCACTGCCCCAAATTTGCTTTGAAGGTACTACCATTCCCATAAGTGATACAGTGAAGAACTTGGGCATATATCTTGACAAAACCATGTCATGGACGGCTCAGGTTCAGAACGTTAGTCGTAAAATTTTCGCCACCGGTGGATCGCTGAGGAGACTACGTAATTTCCTTCCAACCGCAACTAAAATTGAGCTAGCACAATCCATACTTCTACCTATTCTGGACTATGCATTCTCTCTCTTCTTTTTAATATTTTATTTAACCCGACTACTCCTTTATATTTAAAAAATCGATTTAGATTTCTGTGCGAGAACAATTCCAGACTCTTAAGATCCACGGAAAACTTAACCCTGGCAATTGTGACGCATTCTACAAGCTTCTGCGATAAATCTTTCACAGTTCAAGCTGCAAGATTGTGGAATGCGTTGCCTGTAAATATTAGACGAGCACAGTCACTGTCAACATTTCAGAGACTGGTAAGTGAGCACTACCTAGCGTTATGAGTTGTTATGTATGTTCACTCTTTGCTTTTTGTTTATTTTCCTTTTTCTTATTTACTTCTAGCAGCTGTATATTATGTAATTGGTGTTTATTTGTGTGTAATTCACTTATATGGTATATATTTA
Source organism: Eilema griseolum (assembly GCA_963662185.1). NCBI lineage: Eukaryota > Metazoa > Arthropoda > Insecta > Lepidoptera > Erebidae > Eilema > Eilema griseolum. The sequence continues at coordinate 4,168,123 of OY759235.1, forward strand.
ACATGTGTATGTATATATGTAACTATAGTATATGTATGTTTATATATGGTATATATTTTAGGTATGTATTTATGTATCTGTATATATAGGTAGGTATTTATTTAATTAAATAATATAATCTCTTATTCTTCTTCACTTCTGTTCTTAAATGCTTTACTAGATACAAATTTTAATTAGTTTTAATTTAGTGTACACCGCAAACTACCCTGATTACTGGCAGCATAGTCCATACACTGGTTGTCTGGAAGAGATCGCAGATTGCGATAAGACCGCCCATTGTACAACTATCTAGAATGTATGTATCCATTGTATGTGTCCTATGTTTGGTGTGCAATAAAGAGTATTATTATTATTATTATTATTATTATTATCTGTGTGCAAAATTTTAGGTAATTACATTCAATAAATTTTACGTGATTGATTGACAAATTCACTTTTGTCCATGTTATAATTTTCCTTCATAAAATCATGAGTCATTTTTTGAAAACCGGAACACAGAGAAAGAAGCTCCATAAAAGTTAACAAAAACGCTTCCGCAAATCGTCGCTTACCGTATGTTTTCGGTTTTATTTTGTGTTGCGACAGGTTGCTTTTAATAATAAATTCAATACTACAATAATGTGGTAATTTTATTATCCTCGTACACGCTACAGGGCAGTATTGTCACGAATATTACAACATCATAATCAGTGTAATGGTTACGGTAAATATGTAAAAAATTAACATAACACTTCAATTTGCATAAGAAATGAAGTTTGGTGATGTAGTTAGTTAAATAAGTGAAAATTGTGTTAAATGAAAGAAAGAGATGTTTATGAAAATTATGTTTTGTATAAAATATCATAGATAGTCCTGAGAACGATTGAGGCACAACTGATATGCGTTTAAAAGTATGTTACTAGCAATTATCGAGTATCATAAACGAAAAGTGTACTGTATACAGCCTACATCATATGCGTCATATCCAAATAAGAGATGACTGTGAAAAACTAGTCAAGTGCGAGCTGGACTTGAACATAATGAAAGTTCCGTACAAACGGAGCTTTCATTATGTGAGTGGATCTATCGATGCATATATTTTTAAAGAATACTAGAATTGAAATTACTAATATTCCCTCTAACCCCTCCAGCTAAGCTAAATAGCTTGTGTTAGGAGTTGGTTTACGCCGGTAGTGTCATAACCAGGATTTGAACCCAGGACCACTCGATCGTAAAGCATTAACCACTAAGCTACCAACGCTTAGAAGTTGTATTTCTCACAGCTTCAAGAAGTTGCGGACATATCTGATAAGAATTACATTTAAGGTATGAATAAATAAAAATACAAAATTATAAAATCAGATGACCCGGCTGAAAGTTAATTTTCTTCTTAAAATATTTATAACAGTTCAGGATGTTGTAAGAATTTTAAATAAACCCCCTCACAAACAGGGATTTTTTAGGCATTAAAAAGTTATGACAAAATGAAGAAACTCAGATGCATAAAATACACGAATTTGAGTAATAGATACACTTTCTGTCAGTAAGTCTATGCACAATTAACTTCTTGACGAAACCAATCAATACTATAGACAAGTTCCACAAGCAACTAGTCTTCACTAATCTAAATGTTGTCCAAAGCTAAAGTCTTGTTCGTGACTAACGCGAATCTTGCCTAACAACTTTCTTTAGGTCATCGACAAGCTTAAACATAAGTTCCAAAGCTTCGGAGCGAAGTCTTGCTGTTTTACCTCACACCCTTTTAAGTTTACTGACGTCTAATACAGTACGGCGTTATTAAACACCTAGTGACGTCAATCTCACTTTATTTTGTTGTAGATAGTAATTTTATAATGAATAGGAACAGGGCTTATTCACAGTCATCATCATCATCACGCCTTTATCCCCAAAGGGTTAGGTAGAGGTGAATTAACACCCACATTTCACCTATCATTGTATTCAGTCCCATGTAATAGGGGGTGAGCCTATTGCCGTTTTCCGGGCACTATTGTTGACTCGAGCCATGCATTTGAGGCAGAGTCTGGGCTGTATATATCTGTCTGATGTTAAACAGCCCTATCCCTTAGTCGCCTTGTATGTCGCCTTGTATGAGATGGGGTGATTCAAATTCTACTCTGCCGGAAACCACGCGTCTTATTTACAGTGACAAGTTTAATATTATTTTTAATAATGGACGGACACTTTACAGCACTTACTGGTTAGCTAAAGGCAAAGATTCAGGTATGTTTATGTGTGTGTTAACCCTCAAATTAAAGTATTATTATTATCATACTCACTTATTGTTCCGCCAGACCGCCTTGAATGAGAACATCCAAGAAATTCTGGCTGGGTGTCGTAAATGATGACATTGTCTTATGTCAGGATACTGAAGACCGAGCAAAGTAGAGGAGAAAAAGCTTGAAATCAAGTCCGAGTAACTCCAAAGTAGAAGCTTCGGATGACAACGCGATGAACAGCTCGACAATAGCTCACCATTATCTCACACTCCTCAAGGTTCCTTTTCTACCGTTAGACATTACACACGAGCGCTTATGATATCTGTACATTCGATCAACATCCCTCAGTGCTGGGTTCCGGTAGAATCTGAGGCTGTCACCTCGAAGCCTGAAATTCACTCCAGCTTTGCCTCCTCCCCTTATTACTACCGTGGTAGTGCGACCATCATCCAAAATGTTAGGCACTTTCTATTATAAGAAAAAATATTTTATTATATATACTAAATATGTATCTTTTCGAGTATATGATATACACACTAGTATATTCTCGAAATGGTGAATATAACTTTATTACATTCGCATTTCCTAGCTATATTTGTTGGTACCGCGTAATATAGAGTAAGGGTATAAATTGTAGTCTACCGAGAATATTTACAGGCTTCTTTTTGCCTAGAGTAGAAACCTAATAATACTTTGCCAGGCCTGGGAATTGAACCTAGAACTTTATGATCGCACGTAAACATAAGTGCAAACTTACTTATGCCACAGGACATACAAGGTGGTGATGTTTGGTATTTCTATATCTCATGCTTCTGAAATGTCTAGGTCGCTATTCAAAATTTACTCTGAAAATGTTTTATGATCTAAATTACCAATAACAAACTTAGATATTACCATATTTTACTAATGAACAAAGTTCTAGAATTAGTTTATTTTGAGAAATTTTCCGAGAACTTTGATTACAATTTTTGGAATTTTGAATTCTCTTCATTTTCAGCATCATGCTTGTTGGAATAAGAAATTACTAGAATAAATTTCTTTTGTCGGGAATTTTACTAGTTAAAATCGACGGTAATTTTAAATTTGAATATCAAACGTTTCAGAATTTGATCATTATTAATTGAAAGTCCCACTATAAGATGCAGTACGATTAGTTTTTACTGTAGCTGACGGTGAGGTGGGTATGTGGACTTAAGCTCGTGTATCAGCCATTTGGCTCGGGCAACGAATTGTCACTTTTCTAAGAGGGGCTGGTCCTCTTAGACAAGTGACAATTTGTTGACCGGCTTATTGTAGAGTATAATCACAAATGTGTGGATATTTAAGTTTATGACAGCCGGCCAACGACGTATATACTTATACATATTATATCAATATCTCCTGCCCATCCATACATTCGGCCAACGAAGTAAAAATAACTCTTAGACACTACGGCTGGCCTTAATTGCCAGCATTGAAAACGCGTTCTTAAGGGATCTTATCACTATTCCTTCCATAAAGAAAGATGCACGTGAAAAAAAGACGCAACAACATCCTGGGCCCACTTCTGCCAGGGTTAAATTTCCTATTAAATTATAGTACAAAAAATTGTTTTAAATGATGCCCGTAGCTACATTCTATCATCGCCCTCTCGCCATAGGCAGGGAATTCATCCTCACACATTGCGACCTGAGACGGTGCGCACTGTGCGGTATGAAAGAAACTTCATCCCACGCACACTCAAGCTGTGGAATGACCTCCCTGCTGCGGTTTTCCCAAGCGCTTACAATATGGGGTTCTTCAAGAGGGGCATCAGAAGGTTTCTTCATGGTCGGCAGCGCGAGTGTGACACCCCTGGTGTTGCATACGTCCATAGGCCACGGTAACCGCTTCCCATCAGGTGGGCCGTGCGCTTGTTTGTCAACTAAGTGGTATAAAAAAAACAAATATTGCGAACAACACTAACTGCTAAAGAAATAATTTATTAGACTACATACAATTATAGAAAACATTATTTTTCCTGATGGTAAGCGGTTACAGTAGCCTATGCAAATTTGCAAGCAGATAGTAAGGTAAAGGATAGACAGGGAGATAAGACCTCTGTAATACAGTACACATTTCGGAATATTATCCGTGGTCCAATTCATCAACATTTATTTATAATCGATATGAAGTGGGTGGTACTGCCTCGCTCCAACCCGTTCGTGCTTGTATTAACATGGTTCATGTGCTTTTCTGGTTTGGTAGTTAATCCAATCTAATTTATGTAGCTGTTGCTCGCGGTTACACACTTGTGGTTTTCGGTTACCGTAACCAAAAATAGCCTATGTGCATTCCCAAGGTCAAATCTTTCTCTGCACCAAATTTTATCGAATCCGTATTTTAGGCAAGAGAGTGTAGCAGATAGACCTGATAGAATTAATATCGTATTTATAATATTAGTAAGAATTTAAAGAACAAGCATAAACATTTTGGAATCGACTTAGGTGACATCAGTTTGGCATCCTTAGTGAGTTTGTGGGCCTTGGGCTATTTATCGGCCATCGAGTCTATATCCCAAGAGTGCAACAAATTTGTCAGCTCTGGATTGTCTTAATTTGTTAGTTAGAGGAACGTAGCAGAACTAAGTAAGACCGTAATTTTTTTTCACGCCGGAGCAGCGTTGTCTTCTCTATAAGACACAAATTCGCTCCTGCGTGGAATACTGCTCGCATCTCTGGGATGGCTCCGCGAAATACCTACTAGATGCTCTCGACAGGTTGCAGCGACGCGCGGTCCGAATTATTGGGAACCCTGAGGTCACGAACACCCTCGAGCCTTTGCAGATGCGTAGAGATATTGCTTCCTTGGCTGTATTTTACCGTCTCTACCACGGTGAGTGTTCTGACGAGCTCTTCCAACTAATCCCACCATCTCCTTTCCTACATAGGACAACACGTGCAGGCCTTAGATGTCACCCTCACACTGTGCAGAATATACGAGCAAGAACCAAGCGGTTCGGAGACTCTTTTCTTTGCCGCACCACCAAGACCTGGAATTCATTACCAGCACACGTGTTTCCTTCTTCCTACAGTCCCGGGGCCTTTAAGCGGGGCGTGAAAAAGCATCTGATGAGGCCGCCAAGCTGAGTGCCACCATTGTAGCACTTAGTGTCTGTAATGGTGACCCTCTTTCCTGAGACTTTGCCTTTAGCTTACCATCAGGCGAGGTGAGGTCAAGTTGGCGTGTCCTATATAAAAAAAAAAAAAAAAAAAAAAAAAATATCTTATATGTACGAAAGAATCTAAATCTTTTCGAAAAAAATTCTGACGAGACGAAACTTTTTAAGATTAAGACGAAATAAATAATCTTAATGCGAGAAACATGAATAAACTAGTTGTTCCAAAACCCAGGCTTCACAAATTTGGTAGTTCATTTGAAGGTGGCTGTATAAAAATATTTAATAAAATTCCTCAGGAATTGATTAATATGCCAATAAATAAATTTAAAATAGAAGTGAAAAAAAAAATTATGAGTAAAGGTTACTATAAAGTAGATGAGTATCTTGATGATGTAAATAAGTGGTCAACATAAGTATTTTGCTTGCTCGCACAATATAAATTGTAAATTAAAGTAAATTTAAAATAGATAACATAACATAACATAACATAAACTCACGCCTATATCTCCGAAGGGGTAGGCAGACGTGCTAGCACCCACATTTCGCAAGTTTATGTTTAGGTCTCGATGTAATAGGTGGCGAGGCTAGTGCCATTAACCGGGCACTTATAAAACTGCGATAAATACACATATAACTTCGAAAAGCATCGAAAAGTCATTGGTGTGTGCCATGGTAAAACCTGGGATCGAACCCGAGACCTCGTCTCAGCAGGGCTATCATACCATACCCATAACACTAGGCTACCGATAAAATAAGATAATCTAGTTCTAATATAGTTCTCTAAGTTTCTTGCTGGTATCTTCTCAGTAGAACTAACCTACCGAACCAGCGAAAGAATCATTATCCAATGGCCTATTTTACATTATTTAATTTTTTTTTAATATTATTTCTTGACATATTGTAAAATTTGGCGTTAGTTAGTACTCTTTATGTGCCTTAACTGAATAAATGAAATTGATTCTTTGATTGATTCTTTGAATAGGCACTCGGTAATGAAAGATCATTTTTAAGACCATTAGAGCGTTTTCCCATTAGCCGACCCGATATCGATCTCGGCTCCGATATCCGATGCCCGACAGAAAGTAAGAGTATTCTCCCAATATCCGATCCGATATCGGTGTCGGCTCCGATAACGACATCCGGTAGCCGGCAGGAAGTAAAATATATAAAATATTTATCTGTTTTTCACATTGTCCGCTGTGTTGACCCGATATCGGTAATTCACGATCCTTTACCTACCGCAACCAGTCTACAGAAAATGCCTACTGCCTATATCTGCCTACCCGTTATACCTTTCAAATAGTCCATCTGACTGTTACGTACGTACTGAATGAAAAAAAAATCGCTTTATTTTATCTAGGACACAGTTTTGCGAGGCACTGAGAAGCCTGACGAAATCTATGAGCAAATAGGCCAAAAAAAATTCAGGAGCCTTCTTTCCCTATTTATATCATCTGACTTCATATTCGATTACTCGTAGACAAGGTTTTCCTTAATCTACAAAACATATTACCTTTCCTTAACTTATATTTTTTCATCGATTCCTGGACATCTACCAAACACTAGTAGATATATGTAATACGATCTAGTTAACCCTTCGGGGATAAATAACTACATATTCAAAAAAACACTGAAAACTAACTACAAAAATCTGTGTGTCAGGATTGAAAAGCCTCATATTTCACGGCACCAGTCATTAACGTCAAGAGCAAGGTGGTCGTTTTATAAAATACGTTATTATAATGCCGTAAGGGGCCTCTTATATAAAGTACGGTCACTTTACATATTGGGGATATTTTAACTGCTGGTTTCGGAGGCAAATAAGGAAGGAGAATCAATATTAGGCTTTTGTATGGGGTTTTGAGAAAGGCAGGAGGTCAGCAGCGCAATTTTATTTAAATAATAAAACATTTGGTCTGGATATGAAAAACGGATGAAAGATCTATTTTTAAGACTTTTATCTTTAAAAAATCACATGTTTTGTCTGATGGTAAAAGGTAACCAGGGCCTATGCACTTTTGTATTTTGGAAGAAGAAATAATAATAGACGACGAAATAAGAGAGATAGTCTCATACAAGAAATCATTCCTATACCTATAAGAGAAAGTGATAGGGAATACAATGCTACAAGAGAAAATTAGCTGACCACTCCACCATGCCATGATGGTTCCCAGTGGAGTACAATAGGACCATCCCATCTCTTCCCGTGGGAGCCGTAGAAGGTGACTAAGGGATAGGATTTTCTCCATAACAACCCTTTACAAAGTCCTTCCTTGATGGTAATATGCCACTCCCTGTTACGTGGGATCAAAAATCAAAGTTGATGAATTGTGGGTCTTACCTCTTAATATACATCTATCTCTATAGCCATGCTGTTCCTGTCAAAATAGATTAAAAGATCAACTTCTACTTGCACAAGTGTCACTAAGTAGCTTTCGCGATATTCTAATATATCGGTATTCTCAAATTAGAATCACATTAGCGTGGAATATTTTACTCAAGATATTATAATAAATATCACGCTCCATCAAATAAAAATATCAGTGCTCGTGAACGTTTATGGCATGGAAACTTGCTCCAAGTTTGTTTAATATTCCGTCTACGTAAGTATCCAACGATGATGGCTCGCAAGAAGTCCGAAAATCTCGAAAATCAGAGGTCAGTCGTTCATAAGAATATTACTTTTGTAATCGTTGGAGTTTCTAAATTATATTTTTAAGTAGTCTTGAGGAAGATAGACTACCAGTACAGTTGATTATTATTTACGAAGAGGACGTTATAATAATAATGAATGAATAGACGCACGCCTATAAAATTCACATTTAAATTAAATAAATTCTCACCCACAGTGAAGTCAACGTGGTATAAAATTTTAACGAAGTAAGCCTTTGTAGTACTGTTTATTTCTATTTGTTAAAACGGCAAGCACATTTGTTTACCATCAAAACTACTAGACCCGCCCTCGCTACGCTAGTACCACTATTTTCAAATACTGATAACGAAAAAACGAGGGTTACAATATCCGAAAATACAACACTAAAAGATAACAGGCCGCCGTTTTTAATGTCGCACTGGGCATGTTGTACCGGTGTTAACGCCTCGATGGTCGTGGCCGGCTGTTCCGGCCTTTGCCCGGTAAAACTTTTATGTATGTACTGATATTTTTTATTTTATACCGCACCAAAACGTTTCTTTGTTATTAAACGGTTGAATTGTAAATGGGCCTACCCCTATAAACGTATGCATGGAAGGTACTTCGTGACCGTAACAAGTATCTTATTCTACTTTTTGAATTGAATTAATTTTCAGGTTTGCCTGCTTTGCTGTTACTGTGGCATATATTTTATTCTGTTTTCCTGGGTTTAAAAAGCAGTCAGTTTAAGTATTGTTTTTTTTTGTTTCTCAGTAAGGGGGGTCACACACCAAAGTAGCAGATTTTGCGCACACAGCAAATTGCCAAAATAGTCAAGAATTATAAATGGAGTACTGCTGTCACCTTTTTGCTGGAGCACCTGCATACCAACTTGACCCCTTCGACTCGTTGCAAAGACGAGCATTGAGGCTGGTTGACAATCCCATTCTCACAGGTAGAGTGGAACCTCTTAGCCTTAGGAGGGATTTTGCCTCACTGTGTGTGTTCTACCGCCTATACAATGGTTTGTGCTCAGATGAATTGTTTGACATGATGCCCGTAGCTACATTCTATCATCGCACCTCTCACCATAGGCAGGGAATTCATCCCCACCATTGCGACCTGAGACGGTGCGCACTGTGCGGTATGAAAGAAACTTCATCCCACGCACACTCAAGCTGTGGAATGACCTCCCTGCTGCGGTTTTCCCAAGCGCCTACAATATAGAGTTCTTCAAGAGGGGCATCAGAAGGTTTCTTCATGGTCGGCAGCACGAGTGTGACACCCCTGGTGTTGCATACGTCCATAGGCCACGGTAACCGCTTCCCATCAGGTGGGCCGTGTGCTTGTCTGCCAACTTAGTGGTTTAAAAAAAAAAAATAGCGTGTTACTAAAAACACCCCCAAAAAGTTAAAAATAAATTGTGTTGGTTAGCCTTTTAAGTTTGATGTAAGTACGTAGTAATAATTAGAATTGTTATGGAGCATTTTCTGCGTAAATGTGTGTAAAGCCAGTTTGATGCATTTGTTGCCTTGGTGTGTGGCCCTCCTAATAGTATAACGTCAGAAAATAGATGCAGTAGATGGCATTTACTATAACCAGGATATTTAACTGAAAGTAGGAGTTCAAAACAATTTATTATTCTACTTAATCTAATCCCACATTTGTCCACCACGCGTCAATTGTTATCAGCCAATCCCAATCAATTTACATTAGACAACTCACGAATCATTTGTCACACATTTGACAAGTGAATAGATAACACAAGAAATAAATATATCGATAAAAATTTGATACAAATCGAATAATTTGTACCGCGTAAACGGCAATGCCATACATTTTGTCGGCGTGGACTAAATATTACAATTAAATTTTATCATTCCCTCGAAAAGCTTCACATTGACCTATTCGTTATGTTTTATCCAGCTATAAATAGATTAAGTCAACGTCGCGTAAAGATCGCGTGCGGTCCTCGCGCATCCGCGGCATCATTCATGTCTGTGACATCGCACATAAAATGCAAGAGAACCGTCTCCGTTGGCACGGCTACGTTTTGAGGCATCCACCAAATGACTCGCCGGGTCTAGGTAGAAGGGGCAGACCCAAGAAGTCTTGGCTTGACGTCGCGGAGGGTGACATGCGTGCGTATAGTCTCAAGTACAACCAAGATCGTGCGAAGTGGAAGAGGTAAAGTCGAAAGGCAGACCCTGAACTCCAAGGGCACCTTGATCTCGGATGCAATCAGGAAAATAAGCCTTCATGTAAATGATGATGAATAGATTAATTCAAAGTCTAAGTCATTTAGTTTTAATCTTGATTAATATACCTAATTGTTTCTTATTGACATTAATATATATGAACATCATTTTATTATGATCAACAGCCCATATACACATGCAACAATTTAGTCATGGGTCTCTGAGAAACATCTTAACAATTAAAACTCTCGGGCCTTTCTACCTCCAAAGAAGGCAGAAGCAACAGCACACCATCCACTTCTATATTTACATACTTTATGAGCTTCCTCTGCCAACCCTAAACATTTCATGCAAGCTTTTGAGAGAACCTTTTGCCATTTAATATACATTAAAAGTAATTCAACTAATTGTAAAAGATATTATAAAGACTAATAAGTTTGAAATGACAGCCACCGTGGCGTGGTGGTAGTGAACGCGGCCGCTACACAGGAGACGCGGTTTTGATCTCCGCTCAGTACAAATATATGTATGCATGAATATGGGTATTTGCATTGGTCTAGTCGCGCCTCGTAGAACTCGTCGAGCCGTTGGTCCTAGCTATCATACAAATATCTATGTCATTTGTTATGGGTAGTTGAAGACCTCAAAAGGTCGGCTAGTCTAACTACAGAACTTCGATATCACTAATTGGTTGTGGAAGTTGGATGTCAGTGGCTTAATAGAAAATATCCAAGTTCAACAGCATCTTAATAAGACTAGAAAAAGGATCAGAGAATGATGATAAGGATAAGAATTTCTTGTGGTCTGAAGTTAAGAGTATCATCACAAAAGATGATGGTCTTAACTTCAGATCACAAGAAAGTCTTTATATCTACATCATTTATAATAATAATGATAATAATTTGTTTATTTAAGTATCACACTCTTTTTATGTTAGTCACAATTTTCTTATTCTATGTTAATCTATACTATAATAAATTATCTATATATATTATCAATCACCAGTACAGGCTCAACAGAGATGAGAAGAGCCTGCAGCAGTGATTGATGTATGTACAGTCAAGTCTACTGGCTAAACACGCCAGGATTCTGTTGGGGGTGACTTACACACGGCGCACCAGAGATGCGCACTGTTTCCGTATAAGCGTCTAAAAGCAGTCGACATGTGCCTCCGCAAACGTCCCTGATGCGCTGCAATACCGAGGCAGCCCCATCAACACCCGGAACACGTTATTGTATTGAACTCGAAAGGTGCTGCTCGGTCTCTGGGTGTAACTGGATTACAGGTTGCACGTGCAGAAGGATGTGCAATACACGCGGAATAAAATTATTTTAATATCAGTGGAACACTGTGAAAACCTGCGAACAATCATGTTTGCCCTTACCAACAGCGCCATTTGTTCCCCTTTATGATTCGAAACATTGTTCATTCAATATGAAGTCCTATTTAAATTGAATATAGCCGTTTCGACCTATAATCTGTCACCATCACATACATAGTCATTTATAAACTTCTAATAACAGTACCCGCGATGAAATTGTTAAAGTTTTATCGTTTCATAGCCTTAAATGCACAATAGTTAAAAACAAAGTTAGTACATATTCACATTCAGGATCATTAAGGGTGCTAATCACCAAACATAAGGCTGGCACGTCATATAGTGATAAATTACAGTATGTGTTGTAACTCCTGTTCATCGATTATCGATTATAAAGTGACACGTTTATTACAACGCTGTCAATGTAAATATTAGATGATGTATAAGGACTCGATTTGGCACGAACATTTTTACCCTTCATATGTGTTAGCCGACTTTTGATTCGGTATATCAAGAATAAGATCGGATAAGATCGTTCTGCTTCAGTTTTATAGTGTTCTCTCTGTCGTATGTTGGACTAAAAGTTACCTTCGTTGATGGTTACTCTTGGCCATCTTAAAACCGTAGACGCCCGGGCCTTTGGTGTCTCAAGAAGAATATATCCGGATAAGATCGTCATGCTTCAGTTTTGTAGTGTTCTATCTGTCGTATATTAGAATTATAGATGGTCCCTCTTGGCCATCTTAATGCCGTAGATGGCCCAAGGTCAACCAGGCGAGGAGATACCTTACACCCCAGTAATTGATATTCGAGACGAGTGCAGTTTTTGACAGTCCTTGTATGATAGAACCACCCCCTATGGGCAACGGGGGTGGTATCTTAACTAAAAAAGGACTTTACTTTCATAGAGAAAACACTATATGAAATCAATTTTGTCTAACCGTTTAAACCACATTTTATAAAGGAGAAGTAGGAGAGCGTATCAAAGCTCCAAGTGCAAGCTATAGGTGAACCCAAGATTGAAATTCGGATGAAGAGAGAGAGGAGGAGTAAAGATTCTTATGATACTTCTTAAATCCACAACATTATTGAGGTATTCATACTTTGAAACTATTGCATCACTTTAAAGCGCAAAATCTTTAAACGGTCAAAATTTAGAAACACTAAATTTGAAGCTAGAGAATAGTTTTATTTGAACGATCTAAACCAAAACGATAATCTTTAGAAAGACAGTGTACTCAAGAGATTGAACGCAAGGCTGCGTAAACAAGAAGTTTGGTCAGGTGGGAGTTATAGAAATAGTTCAACTTAGTTTGCTGAGATTGCTTTACTCTGGCAACTTACATAATATGATATCAAATATTTCTAAGCAACTTTATTGCTCAATGAGTGATTTATTTTTCTGAACTTGTTTTAGAAATTTGTAGCAACCGCCTAATTTAATAAATAGGTACAATGATTCGTCGATGTCAAAACAGTTGTACGATTACTAACAATTGGTCTTTGGTTTCCAAAAAGGTAACTGTTATTACTAAGTCTCCTCACATTATGTGTTGTGAAGACACTTTCTCCCTGGAAAATATATTTGTGTGATTTATAATCTTTGTTACTTCTACTCTTCACTTGACTTACTATACTATGCAATTTAATGTCTATAAGTTACAGGTTTATCGTCGCAAAAAAATAATTTTAAGAATATAGGCCTGTCCGATAAACCACTACAATTTATGAGGATTTTGCCCTCTAAATCTTACTTACGGACTTAGATTTAAGATCACACCCTATTGAATGAAATTTTAAAGCATTTAGTATGTTAACTATACAAATCGGTTAAGATAGAAAAATTTACTCGGTTCAGGCGCTGCAAGGTCGATGTATATGTAAGAAAATTTAGAAGGCTTCAGACAAGATTCGGTGGCTTGGTGGTCAGAGCATTCCTTCATTGTAAGGTAAAGATCGTAGGTTTGATTCCCGCCTGAACCGATTCATTTTTTTATATCTTAATAGAATTACACATATAATTTAATTTTATTATCACTGGCACTATCTATTCATTACCTATGAGGAAAATACCGTGGGTTGTAGTCCATTCCATTGCGACAACATGAACCTACAATATGGGGCTCTTCAAGAGGGGCTTCAGAAGGTTTCTTCATGGTTGGCAGTGCGAGTGTGACACCCCTGGTATTGCATACGTCCATAGGCCACGGTAACCGCTTCCCATCAGGTGGGCCGTGTGCTTGTCTGCCAACTAAGTGGTATAAAAATATAAAAAAAACATGAACTTTATCGTAAGTCCAGAGGGGATTTTCAATACGTCATAAAAGACCCACCTTCTTCTTGAAGGATGTATTTACCTAATGGAATATAAGTGGATGTAACTTAAAACAAGTCAACAACTTAGAAGAAGTCCGTAGTTCAACTTATGTCGTTACACAAACTGTAATTTAATTTCCATTACAAATTACAAAAAGTTTGGAACAGAAGCAGAAAATATTTTTTAATAACTGTTTGATGAAATTCTGTTTGTTTAGCACAGTCTTTAACTTTAGCTCGAGTAATTAAAAGTTACTTCAAAGGTCATGAAAGCCTTGGAGAGATATAAAAAACAAAATCATGATTTTGTTCTTCCAATAACTTTTTACTCTAATAAGGTACGATAATTAAAAACAGTAATAATAGTATAATATACATAGATGCATTCATATCAGGTTAAACCTTGAGGCGCAAAAGTGTGTCTTTCGATCACATATAATAAGGTGTGAGGCTATTGACGTCAAGTGGTTACTTTGTTACTAGCTGTTTATTCGCTGGATGGATAACTGTCCTATATCTTAGTTGCTTTCTACAACACCTATGGTAAGAGATGGGGTGGGGTGTACCGAATTGTATCTATAATGCAATAAACAGAGTAGGACTATATTTTTATTGATTAATAATACAAATATTATTACATAAATTTCTATAATCATTGCCTAAATTAATTACTCCATATCTTACAATAGTCACATTTTGGTCTTGACATGTTAGTTAAGACAACGTATTGAAAACATTAAATCTACAACAATGTGGCCCCATTTCACTGCCAACTCAACAATTGGAAAATATAACCACTATTTTAATTAATCTGAACTGTTTTAACTTTCCTGACATCTACATCAAATTTTGTAATTGATAAGGGTGTTTGTAAAGAACTTTTGACCACCGTCCAAACAATTGATTAAACACACGTTTTGTTATACCACAACGTAATACATTTAAGCCCCAAATAATTGAGTATCAAAACCCATTAGAGTTTAAACAGTCCGGTTCAGTATTATTGATGTTTGTTTTCCATTGTTGCCTCTCGTATCATTTGTTTGCTCTGGTTTTTTGCATATCATGTTCGTTTGCGAATGCATGGTACTGCTAAACGTAATTTTGTAAGAGCCACAGCGCATATACGGCCACCAGTGACCAGTTATTTAGTTGCCAGTCCTATATGGACGTATACACGAACATCGCACATACATAAAATCACATTTTATTCGTTTGAATGCCATTTGCAGTTACTGCCACTCCATGCGGGGCAAAAAATCTGCGATGCAGTCATTGAAACTTACTACAGTCGTCAAAACGCGATAAAATATCGATATAATAGCTAAATTTGTGTGATATGAAAGCGTGAAATCACCAAAACGTGACGCAGTAAATACATAAAAGTGAAATCAGTATCACTTTGCAAAACTGCTGGTCGTCGATGCTAAAAGTACGTTATTGTTTGATTTGTTGAAATTGTTTGTAATTTGTTTAGAGGGTATGCCGCCGGTCAAATAGTGTGTATTAAGTAAACATTTGAGTGTAAACTATGAAATTTAGTTAACATTTTCATAGAGTTACATTATTTGCTATGCACTAGAGAAGATGTTCGGAACAATAGTTTGGTTCCATTTTGGTTAGGTTGAAGTTCGCTGCAACGCCAAAACAGATTAGTATTTCAATATGTTGATGCAAAAATTACAGCTCTAAATTCTAAAGAGTAGTGTACAGACCAACAGAAATACAATATTGAACTAGATACAAGTGTCTGAGAAAAAGGTATAGACTATACTAGACTTTACTAGTAATTACCACAATTTCGTGAGAATAATCTTGAACCTATTTTGCTGAATCTCGTTATTTGCCTACCTGAACAAGGTTTTTATGATTGGTAATCAAAACGAATTGCCTCCCTAAAAGTAGTTACTTTTTTATTGGTAGTTTCGCATCACCGATCACAGGAGAATCTTTCGTGAAGGAGCCTTTGTATATTGGTAACAGGCAGACTATATTCAGTGTTATTTTTAGTAGTAGCTGGTAAAATAATTTCTTCGTTATAGGTCGGAAAGTGAACAAATTACTTATACTCGATAAGGAATTGTATAGGTACTCGTATATACTCCCCTGCGTCAGTTATGTAATGATTATAATAATAACAATTATATAATTTTTCACCAAAAACAAAATCAGCTTAATCGGCTTTGAGGAAATCTAGGATTTATGATTTATAACGAAGTAATTGCTAATAAAATGAACACGCTGACACTAAAAGTGCTATAACAAAGATACAATATGTAAAGATAAAAGTTGACGAACTAAACGAATCTCAGTACTGTTTTTTCTGGAGTTAAATAAAAAAGGCAGAGCGCTATCGGCAAGAGATATAACGGTTTTTGGTTTGTTTTTCGTAATTAATATACAATTAATTAGATAGGAGTTACATCCTGGTAGGTACTTTTTTGAATATTTATAAATCTTTCCGCAGTGTCTGTTAATTTACGTTGTACTTGGTCAAAGGTAAAAGAGCTTAATGATGTCACCCTAAATCACAAGGGTCTACTCGCCATTACTACTTCACAATTTACCTTAATATTTTCGATCTGTATGTTGTTAATGTAGTGAAATGAATTGTTACAGCGTCCTTCAAACTCAATCGTATAGCAAAAAAAACCTCTACAATCTACAGTTTTATTAACTTAAGCAACTTTTCAAATACTGCTTCCTTGAGAGAATGGATGCAATTAAACTATAATACTTGTGCTAACTTGGGACTAAGACATAACATAAAACGGCGATTTCAAGTGAAGAATCTCAATTCATTACATAAATAAACAGGCCGGAACAGTATCTAAATAACTAACTACATGAATACTTACTTACATGACACAGTAACCTATTTTTAAACGACTTCCACAAAAGGATAGTCTTAGCCTAGTGGTATGGGTAATGAACTGTTGAGACGAGGTCTCGGGTTCGATCCCAGATTTTACCATGGCGCACACCAATGACTTTTCGATGCTTTTCGAAGTTATATGTGTATTTATCGCAGGTTTATAAGTGCCTAGTTAATGGCAATAGGCTTGCCACCTAATAACATAAACTTTCGAAATATGGGTGCTAGCACCTCTGCGTACCCCTTCGGGCGTGAGTTTATGTTATGTTATGTTCCAAAAAGGAGGAGATTCTCAATTTGATTGTCAAACACCGCTAACAAACTAAGAAAAACATTTTCTTTAAGTTTTTGTAAAAGTTAGGACTGTTATTTGGCTTTGTTTATAGTATTAGTAGGGATGAAAAAGCGCCAGTTACAGGTTATAACTTATAGAAAGAAATCTTATAACTTATACGATTTCTTTGTTCGATGTCGTAATAACAGTGGGTAGAAATTTCATAAAGAGTTTTAAAATAATTGGAAAATTCATTATAATATTAAACTCATCTTCAATCAAATTATATGATCTTTGCCACTTCATTAGTCAGTAGGGACCTGAACGTTCTAAAACCGGACATCGTGTCGGGTCTAAGAGTTAAGAACCCTGAGTCATTCACGGTATCAGTATCTGCTGCTAGTCAAAAAGACACGTGGAGAGTCTCGGACAGGGTCGCGTCGGTTGAAATTGTTCATTGTCAAATGCGTCTTCCCGCCTTACGGGAGAGGCACCGCTGTCTTTGTTGCCCAGTATGTACTGCATGGAGAATCTTGACTGAGACCCTTGTCCCAAGGACCTCGCATTTTTTACGCGTGTACAGCTTTACATGTAGATGATATTAAATCCTCTATGTATATCCATTTTTTTTTTAATATTGTATACCAGCTTTTTTATTGTAATTTCTACAACAATGCACACAACAACAATATGAGTATTACAACTTAAGTGGTAAATCCAATGTATTTGAATATTTCGTTCAAATGATTACATAGTGAAAGCATTTCATTAAATTATTTGTTTACAAGTCAGCTCCTTTCGCTCACAGCCCCTGAATAATGTTCTATATAAATAGAGGTAGCCATGAAATATGCAAACACCGGATATTTAAGCAAATCTTTTAAATAATTAAGGAAACATATATTTTTTTAGATTTGAATTTTTTTCCCCAGTCCATCTGCTGTGTTTTGTAGACGTTTTTTATAAACCTATAGGCGAAATTTCTAAAATAAAGCGAATTAGGATTAGTTAAAATTAAAGCTCGCTCTTGTATTATGATGTCTAAAAATATAAGATCATACCCGCGGCTCTGGCCCCGTTTCAGGGACAATTTCCAATACTTTTCAGGGACAATAAATCTACATGCTAATTAATCTCTTTACCAAATTCCACTTATTTTATCACTTTTCACAACAATTTTTTACATAAACATAACAATAATATACATATTATCATGCCCTTTTATTTCGTTTGTCTTCTAAATTCATCACGAGTGGTTACCCTTTGGGCCCAGAAATGTTCCGCGCCAATGTATGACGTATATGTAATTACTTAGTGAGTTAAAGCAGAGTCATGCCTTGTCATTTCAGCCCGCGCCTCGCTCGCAAAGTGGACTCGTTTGTACTACGAGTACTGAATACGGCTCCACTAAGTGGTTTTTGTGAAATTTAATTTTATGTCATTATGGCAATGGAAACAGACAATTATTGTACTTGATCTCTATAATGTGATTTTATGGCTTTGGAGAAGTACTTCAATATAGTATTTTTGGAAAATGTATCTTTAGAGAATACGGTGTTTGAGTGCTTTCTGATTTTGGTATTTTATAGAACTAATTCAAGGAATTGACAATGTTTTGAATATTATTTTTCAAAATATTTAATTGATTAAAGAGTCATTCACACATACACTACTCATGCCCGACTCGAGATTTCTATCTCGAAGAGTGGGATATAAAAAAAAAATTATGCTATTAGGTATTTTTGCATTTTTCTATGTCAAACGAAACTCAATACATTATAATCTAGAACCATAGAACTTAACTTATTTGAAGTACTTATGAACTTTATCAAAAATGGCCAAAGGCACTTTTAAAACTTTAAAAGCATGTACCTATCTTAAATACAAATCTTTATAACTTTTTACGAGCCTCGCCGAGGGCATAAAAAAATAATATTATAGTTGAACTAACGTATTTTATTCGGATCTACGATTTCAGTTGTTTTGCTGGATGAGTTCATGTGTCTATAAAATAAGCCATTAGGCACCACCAAGTTAAAACAGTGCCGACAACAAAAAAGAAAGTACGACTAGATAGTAAAACCACAAATAATAAGGTTACATCACCATACTTAGAGATCAAGGAAAAATAAGAAGGTAAGAAGGGAAGAAGAAATCTATGCTAAAATTAGAGGCCAAGAAGAATATATTTTGGGGAACTATAAAAATAGTGAAATGAAGAGGAACCAAAACTCAGAGCCATCCACTAAAAATAAAACTAACTTTCACTGTACCACTCGTAGCCATGTAACAAAGAAGCTCATAGCATAAAACACAAAATGGATCTTGCAACTCATAAAGTACAAGCTTTAATATCGTGTTTGTTTGGTCTTGTAAGCTTTACCTGAACAAACCGTGGTCATCCGATAGGACGTATAAAACGCTCTGCTTTTTAGCCTTTGAGCAAGAAACAGCTCAGCTTAAGTTAGACTTGCCTTAGGCTATGAGAGAAGCGTCTTTTATACTTGCTGACGTTTGTATCCATTTCTTAGAAGGACCGGTGCACACTGTTCAACCGTTCGAAATACATTTAGTTTTGGAGCAATAAATATTGTATTTCTTCTACTTCAAGTTCTGTAATTTTGAGTTCATTTGATGCTGGGCATACATATTCGTAAATAACGTGATTTGATTAAATGTTATTTTAAATTAAGAAACAAAAACATTTTTAACAGGTACATTATTTCTATTCTTTAGCAAATCTAAGGACCAACTCAATGAAACCATAAAAACCGTCATTCATTTTTAACTGATGTTGGTGAAGCAGTTTCCAAAATTAACAGGCCTCAGTAGGTCTACTAACAAAGGGTACGGAAAAAGGAATTCCTCATTACCCTTTGTCACTCTCGAAGAGGAATTGACCCAATAGTTAATCTTAGACTCACAAAAGTGGAATCATGAATATTTTTTTATTTTACTTTCAATACTAAAAATTATTTCTATTGAGAGCAGACTCAACACAGAACTGTATATCTTTTTAGAACAATGATTGCAACTAAAGAGGAATAACTGTCTCACTCGGGACTCCGCCATAGCAGGCTGCCATTGGTCGCAAACAAAGCACTCACTGCAACGCTCAGTTTTCATATTATTTTTACTTTCTGAGACAATAATGTCGATATTATGCCGTCGGACATAATTGTTGTGCTTCTGAATGTTTCAGCACAACCGCATTTATGTACATTACTTTTCAATACCTTTTTTATAACAATATAAAGTGAAACTAATTAGGAGTGTCTAATAACCGGTCTGTATAACCCAAAACATAAATAAATTATTAAAACACCATGACTATGTGTGGACGGCTTAACTCGTAAACTGTGAAACTTTAAAAGTAATTATTTATTATCTAGAGAGAAAATCTAGATACTCCAAGCGCTTACGTCACGAATCCCATTAAAAGTTTGAAATAGGGGTATGAAAAATGAATGCCCTTCTCATTTCCTACGGGATCCTTAGCTTCCTAATGTAGCTATCTGATGTAAATATTTTAGTTGCCGGCCGTTGTGAGTGATTGAGGTTGCTCTTACTTCTCTGATTTTTCTCATAAATTAGTTCCTGGAAACTTGTACGGAATAATTGCTGTGGCTATTTTTGTTTTGTATTCTAAGGAGAAAATGAGACTACGAATTTGTTTCGTTAGATTAAGGTCATACATTTTGAAATAAATTTCTTTCCTGACTAAAATTCCATAATCTATTATTTGACTAGCGTTGTAAACATTTACGTCTTCGTACAAATTTCTAGTAAGAAGAGGATGTTGTAGAATACTTTTGTTAACTTCAAAAAAGGGATATTTTTTTAATTAGTGTAGATTATAATATTGATAGAAATACAGTACAGTATTTTTCCAAGAATTATTAAATGTTGCTGAATTTTGCAAAGTTTAGAAGACTTAAGAACAAAACTAGTATTTGATAGTGAAATATTTTTACTGAAATGGACAGGAATTGTGGTCAAGGCTGATAAAAGTTACAAAGACATAATTTTTTTTATCGATGTATTTACTCCTAAAATACTTTTTCTCTGTTCACCGCCAATACTCCAGTTCCTCCGTGATCATGGTGCTTACAACAGAGCCGAAATATCGGGAACTCGAAACAATGCAACATGGTAAATATCCCGATTATTTTGATACTGATGTGAATGACCATGACAGTTTAAATACTTATATTAAACAGCCCTATCCCTTAATCACCTTGTAAGATACCGCATAGGAAGAGATCCAAATTCTACTCTGCCGGGAACCACGCAGCTATAATATTAAAGTTACAAATTTGCAATTAAGCGCTGACCCCTTTTAATGAACCGCATCCTTCGCAATATACCAAGTCGTAAACTCTCACATTTATACTAACAAAGTGGTATTACAGTTGCTATCCGATGTAATGAGTAGTGATTCTATTGCCATCTACTGGGCACCTTTCCAGACTTATACTGCCCAGAATTCCCTAAATATTCTTATGTTTAAAAAGGCAAGGTATCTTAGATGTTTGAACAAAACCGTATCTATATAACAAGCTCTTGCTAATAATCCTATATCCTTTCCATGAATCGAGCTCAGAATCTCACAATTATATAAAAATATAAACGCAAATTAACGCAACTGCCTGAAACATACAATCAGTTCAATTGCATTACACATTTACTCGTTATCATTATTAAGTTTGTTAATGGTTACCACATCAATGTATTTATTTTCTTTTAACTGCTTTATCATTTGCCCTGATTCCTTTTTATACTTTCTTATGTAAACAAATTAATGAGTACGTTCACTTCTCTTCCGTACCATAAAAACGGTACTATTGTTTAAGTCCTTACTTGGTCGATACGTATCTTTGCGACCTCGTTTATATCAAATGTCACAAGATATACGTCGGTGGCTTTCAAGAAAATTGGTGCGATGGATAGTATACTTGATATTGCGGACGATAAAGTTATTTTTATCGCAATTCTCTTGTGATGGTCAACGCTAAAACTATTTGCTCAAACGACAACACAATTACATATTTTGTGCTTTTTTAAGAGAAACGATGGAAAATATTTACGCGTTTTGAATTCTTTCATTCTTTGAAGGCTTCTTGTTATATAGCTGTTTTTTTAATGATAATGTTAACATAGTATAACTGCTTAAAATTTCTTTGATAACCTAACGTAGTGAGTGGGATTGTTATGAATAACGTTCCAATTTGTTTCTTAATCGAACTTAGTATTATCAGGTTTCTCTAGAAGCCATTAGTGCACGGTTTATGCATACTTTTATCTGAGTATAAATAAAAGATTAACTAAATATTGAATAAAAATTTGGAACATGATTATAATAATAATGAAGTAGAAATTAGTCAGCCCGAACAATGTCAAACAGCTCGCTTTAAATGATAAATGAAAATTACGATAGTTATTTATTAGAAAATGTTTTCAACTTCGACTTTCACATAAGTACTCATTTAATAAATAATATGTAATAGTCTGTATTCATTATCTTACAGACCTTGAATTTTTTATTTTCCATCGATCAATATTACCCTATTATAATCATGTAATAAATAATAATGAACCTTAAAAACATAACATAGATGCTATGAAGTTTTAATTATAAATATACATTTGTATTTACACAATCGTCAAGCGAGTGTCAATCCCTGTAGCTTCATAAGTTTAAACATCTCTCCTACTATGGATATTTAGTTTATATTGACTCTTACATAGGAGGGGGGGAAGGAGACTATTATCACAATCCCAAGAGGGAAGCCAGTGCTAGAGTCTCGTTTGTTAATCAATAGACTTGCAGCTGGTTGCTAGATACATGGTTATACAGAAAGTTGTGTATCTATCCCAAACTCATGAACCGATTTTGTTGATTAAGACGTTTCAAATACAATTTATGAAGGTATAGAATTCGCCAAGTTCTGACTTCCAACTAAATACTTATACTGAGAACTTCCTAACTAACACCTGAAGAGCCGGGTGTCAATATCGAGAACATACGGTAGTCGTATTCCGCAAATATGAAGGAGAATTCAACATTATACATAATACCAAAGCCAGTTCTATATTATTCTTCAACGTGCCATATCGCCTCGTCATAAATTACAAGACAGCACTTCTTATCTACTTATAAACAAATAAGTTCATACATCGTCGTTGTTATCTGTTGGCAGGAAATAAATTATATTTATTTATAACCATTACTTTTTATAGAAGATTAAATCTGTTGCTTTTGTCGTGTTCTATGATATTAAAGATTTGATTCCGAAACCGACTGCAGACTGCAGTAGCAGACATAGAGCTTGCCATGAAATAGATTTGAATATGATAATTTTCTTTATTATTTTAATCCATATTCAAAGGTTAACAAGTATATTAATATTTGTCTAAGATGTATAGTTTTAGACAATTGAGTGGATTGCGGGACTGATTTTCTTTAATGGCTATGAACTAAATAGTAGACTATGACCTCTATGACCGCACACAAATTATGTGCGGTCATAGAGGTCATAGTCATAACGTGTCACCTCTTTGCATACATTACGTGTAGAACTTCGATACGGATAAACGGTATCATTGAGAAAGCCGCAATGAATTAGTACAAAAACAAAATTATCATATCTAAATAAATTTCATGGTACGCTCAGCGTCTGCTGCTGCTGTCTGCGGTCGTCTTCAGAATCATACATTAATATGTTATGTCTAGCACCTAAATATAAATTGCGTAGGCATTGCTTATCGTATTATTGGATACAACAAAGTGGAGCAACATATTAAGTGGATGTATTACTCGTGGATCATGTATTTTTTATACAGGAATATTTCATTTTTTTATTTTAGTTCATCTATGGTCCAAGGTTACTTTTTTCACTTGGGTGTTCTGTGGTTAACTGTTTGTACTCATAGTTCACCCAAGTCTTCTACGGTTATTCTCTTTTTGACCCTACTTAACAGCAACAACCTTTAGATAAGACCAAATCAAATCGGGTCTAGAGCATTTCGTAACAGCAGAATGAGGTCTAATTATTATGAAATACTTTAATAACGTAAGAAGACATTGTAACGTGCAGTAACATGAACTTATTTCCAATAAAATAGACTTTACTTGACCTAAGTCTGAGTCGTATCTCCCCTATGATTAAATGTGTTCACGTAATCGTGCAAGTCTTCATGACACTGCCCTACTTTCAACATTTTGTACGTTATAAAATATTTGATACCGTTCTTAAAATTCGATGTCGTGTCATATAAAAGTCATCTCTAACCTGAGCAAGTTGTAAAGATTTAGGAGGCTATAAACTTCTGAATCGTTATTCAATCTGAGTTTTGCTGACACTGTGTTTAGGTATAGCCTTGCTTTCATGAAACACATAAGCCAGCGCGATCGGATAAGTAACTTAGAGATCGCGTGTTGTCACCTTTCTGGAAACACTTTGAAACTTAAAATGAATTGCATTCCTATCAATTTAGATTGAACGAAATGAATTAAACTTGAAACAAGATTCGAACAGTCCAGTCAGTTTGAAATGAAAAAAAATAAATATGGAACACCTACTATCCACTATACTAATATCCAATCCAAAAAATGATCCTTTAAAAGTAAACAAAAATTCGACAATACACCATTATATAATAATACAAATTCGTGTACAACGCTATATAGATCCATGGTAAGCATAGCTTAACAGTCTAGAATGCGCCTAAGAATCTAGAATACGGATAAACATTACATAGATATTTTTTGTGAAAACATATATATTGTATATAGAAACACCTAGACTAATACTAATATGCATGTTACATATTCATACATAAAAATATTTGCACTGAACAGGAATCAAACCCACGCCCCCTGCGTAGCCGTCGAACATTCTACCGCCACGCCACAGCGATCGTCAAATTTCAATCTTAATAAGTTACATTCTTAGTTTCTCAGAAAATAAGAATGTAAACAATACTTAAATAGATTAAATATTATGTCCAGTATATATACATAAGCTGGACCATCTGTCTGTGTAACACAGGATGTGAAAGGCGGAAAACTGATAACGTACTCGCATATTTGAGGCGAATATTCAGTGCGTAGGTTGATTGAATATGTACATTATTCTGTTAAGCCGTTCGTATTAATCATAATATATTAGAGATATTTCTACTGGTAGTATCGAATATATGTGTCTTTACTATATAATTTAGACACGTATGTTGTTCAGGGAATATAATTAATGTTTGGAATCATGTGAACAGAGTATGCTTGCTTGCAGAATCTTGTTCATTTAAGCGCCAATTCCTATTGGATACCTACATAGCTTGCAGTTTACGACTCGGAGTCTGTTCTTTATCTCTCCTTCTGTTGTTTATTTTTCGCTTTTCTGGATTCTATTGGAAGTGATTGCTGTTTAACACCTGAACCTCAAGAGTACCTAAAGTTTGTAAACAGTAAACAGAAGGTGTTTATGGGTATATGTGGTTTACTTGCCCACTTACACTGATCTTTATTCTGTACAGTCAACGGCACGCCTTATTCCTGCAAATATATTAAATTTTATACAACTTAGGTGGCAGACAAGAACACGACCCGTTTGATGGAAAGTGGCTACCGTGATCTATGAACGCCTGCAACACCAGGAGAGTTACACCCGTGCTACCGACCCTGTAAGAACAGAGTTTCTGCGCCATCAGTGCAGAAGAAACAATCAGGACCAGCCTGTAGTCTTCCTTCTGACAGCACAAAAGCTCTCTAGCGAGCTCTGATTACCCTATTCATTATTAATATTATTATCAATGAATCAATTAGGAACTTGCAATCCACTTCTGAACATAGGCCTATCTCAAGGTACGCCTTATCTGACCTAATAAAAGTAGCTGGAATTGGTTGGATACGCAAAGCTAAGGATGCCATCGATGCTTAGCTTTGCGTATCCAATCCAATGGCTACGGAGCCACTCTACTTTTACCTATTTTTATTAAACACTCACAGTTTGCACGGGAATCGAACCCGCTACCAACTAATGTGTACACGCTTAAAACAAGTGTGGGATAACTGAGGGATTATCAGTATTACGGCACTAGTCCGACAGAAACACTTGGCTTGGATTATAAACTTGTTTACTATACGAATTGCTATTTGCTATAATCAAAGGCTATTTGACATGAAATATATTTTAGTAATATTTATTGTATTGGGGGAACCAAATTACGTCACGCGATCTTTTGCAACCTAGCGCTCTGTCGGGCCATTGCACAGCAACTGGCCGACTCGACTCTCATGCGATCTAACTTGCACACACACACATGCATACAGCACACACATCTGTGTCCCTACATGATCATTAAAAAAATTCCATAGTTGAAAGTGTCGTAAACATACCCAAAGAAGCAAATATTCCACTAAATCTTTCATTTTTTTTTTCAAAGGTATGAAAGCCATAGTATTAGTAGAAGTGTAGAACACAACACAACCAACGGTTTAGTTTAGAGTAATCATGATTGATTTCGATCGTAATGTTGAACGTGCACTGTTTATCTAAACACTTGTTTAACCTGTAGGCAATTCTCGAGGGAGCTATATTACCCACGATAGAGCGAGACAGAACGTTGGCATGGATCCGATTAAAAACCACACGTTGTTACGTCACGGGTTGACCTCCCTAAAGCCCTTAGGCCCTCGCTGATGGAGGCTAAAGGTCGTACGACGCTCCGCACAAAAGTTATGTCTAAACTTAGTTCTATTATTTCCTTTATTGTAATGTTATCATGGAATAAGTTGAGCTTTCTTTTAAGGCACACCCAATCGTATGATTTAGTGTGATTGATTATAGTTCCAATACGTCACGCTTCTCGTATTCTACAACTTTTTCGTGAAGGTAACCAACCTATTTCGTTGCAATGGTTGCGTGAATATAACGTATTATAGTGTTGATTTACGATACTTATCAACATTTTCTGTACAAACACGAACTGTAGTATGTTACAATAATTATGCTCTTGCTTTAAAAAATACTGGATTTTACTAATAAGATGGCAAATGAACATACAATAATAGTATAACACTTACCGGGATATTAGTGTTCTTTTTACTCTGTACCTCAAAAGGAAATAAAACGAAAACTATGATTGCTTCACTGTCCGTCTCTCCGTCTGTCTGTCTGTCTGTCAAGACCTTTTTCTCAGGAATGTGTAGAGGTATCAAATTGAAATTCATACCACATACTTAGTTAGTTAGTTAGTTTTTATTTCATATACAATCTTACATTGTATTGAAATTTCGTAGTTTATAATTAGTACAAAAAAATAAATAATAATCAAACAGAAATTCAATAAATAAAATAAAAAAATAATAATAATAAAGCCTAAGTTATGGAACCCTCGGTGCGCAAGTGCAACTCGGACCTGACCGGCTTTTTGAATTTATCGAGTATCTGATATTTGGGCGCTGTTTTTATTTCGTTAAGTAATATTTAGGTGAGTGTTACACTATTAATGTAAATAACGATCTCAATCTCAAATCATACAATGTACATACGGTTCACCTGCCGGCAAGCTGTACCCTTCGCTTTATAAATATTTTCCACATCAGAAGTGTTGCTTGAGCGTTGTCGATTTGATGCCTTCACGTGGCCCATAAACTGTCCCTTCAGTCCAAAGGGCCTGTCTGTTTCAATATTGACATTTTGTTTTGTGTTCGGGTCGCAAGTCGTAATCCTTTATGCGAATGGCAATAACTATTTTATTGTACAAATGATAATCATGAATGATGATACATCATGAAGTACGAAAATGATTGTTTTCGGTTGATTGAGTGTGATGTGTTGTGACAGTAGTTATTTGGAATCATTATTATGATTTTTTTTTTCACGAAATCCATCACAAACAGAAGATCTACGAGTATAAAACAGAATATTTTAATTAAATTTTATACAGGTCCATCATAGTAGTTGTCGCATATGTAGCTCCTGTAGCTTAAAACATTCTAATTAGGATTTTTTAAATATATAGGTCAATTAGACTTCTCCTCACTGCTGTTTTTTCACACCCCGCTTAAAGGACCCGGGACTGTAGGAAGAAGGAAACACGTGAGCTGGTAATGAATTCCAGGCCTTAATGGTATATCAAATTAAAATCTTAATACATACTCTCTACAATATACAAAAAGCTTTACAAATAGCCTGAAACTAAAACATGTATAGGAAATGAAAAAATATTAACTAAATAAGAGACAGTTAGGACAGCGAACAAACCTTCCCACGTTTTAAGATCACAAGAAATTACACGCCTTGAAGCTTTTAAGGTTTGCCACAAGTATAAAGGGTTTAGCCTCTGAAGCTACTATTTCATTGTCTGAAAAAAAAATTGGTTCAGTCAAAATTTTGTAAATAAGTGCGCAGAACTATGGTAGCCTTTAAAAGCGAGTGTAATGTATTCGAATAAAGATCACGGTGACCCCCGACTATCCGGAGTTCGAAGATGTTTAAGTGAGGTCATACGGAACACAATGTTTGATAGAGGGTTGAACGGATGATAAAATATATGCAACGTGAAAGTTGAGGGTCCAAAACAGTCCATAGAGTGCAAGCAGGTCGTCCGGTACATATTTGATGGTACGGGTACGGTTTAATAGTGCACCTTAGTAGTTTAGCAGGCTTAGATAGTTTTAGTATTGTAAAAGAGCGTAGTATGAGGGTCAGAGATTTTGTGCCCGTAAGTGCATAATCAAGAAACTCCGCCTCAGATGCATGGCTGGAGTCAACAATAGTGCTCGGAATACGACAACCCCTATTACGTGAGACAAGAATACAATAAAATTAATCGTAAAATGTGGGTGTTAATTCACCTTTGCCTAACCCTCCAGGGATAAAGGTGTGAATGGTGTAATTATATATATATGTATGTATAATCACACTAAACTTAGCGGGCCGTGATCCAATACTTGGTGTTAAGAAGATAATAATATTGATTATTATACACGTGGTATATTTTCATTTTTTTATGTAGGACACGACAATTTGATTTTATCTCGCCTGGTGGTAAGCTAAAGGCAAAGTCTTACGAAAGAGGGTCATTATTACAGACACTAAGTAATGTTACAATGGTGGCACTCAGCTTGGCGGCCTCATCAGATGCTTTTCCACGCCCCGCTTAAAGGTCCCGGGCCCACATGTCAGCTTCAAGTGGTATAAAGTATACGTACAGAAGAACAGCTGCATAGACCAACCAGAATTCCACGCACATACGTTTGTTAACGAGTTATGCGTTACCAAGTCTCTCGTATCTATATACTGCACTAAGTTCTATAACTTAGTGCAGAAATGTGTGAGTATATTTTTAAATGAACAATCAACATTTTTATACACTGTAGTTTCGTCGCTATTTGCTGTATTTTACATCATTGTGTAATTAGGTTAGGCACTATAGCATTTTAATATTCAATACCTACCTTCTACTATCTACGTTGAACTCATAAACTTGTTTAAACATTTAGACTGCAAAGTTTACGTATGTAAATGAACAGATTCAGCAGCTTCTCGCATTTGGGTACATATAATTACTGAGGTAGATCGTCAAATTCACGTTTATAGCCTTTCCCTCTAGTCGCTTGTGGCTCAAACTGCAGTTTTACATCTTTGTAAGTTACTTCACGACGGGCTGACCTACATTTTGCGCTCGTTTCCATCTCGCAGTAACAACGATATTTTTGTGTGGCAAAAGCTACTTTGTTCTGCATTCACCGTTTGGGTGTTAATTAATTAAAATTGTAGGTTGTTGTCTTTGTGTAGAACAACTTTCTCGTAACTGAGAGATGGCTGTTTATTTCTTGTAGACTTTTGTTCTTCTTTTTAATTTGGGGTGTACACTGATAAAAATTGGAAAAAAATGGGTTGGAAAAGTAGAACCAAATTTGGAACGTGTCTCAGGGCTATATATATGCCACTTGGTGTTAAGGGGTATAACACTCTATACACCAGAATTGTTTCTGGAGTACTCCCTTCTGAAGATGCTACTTACCAGAAATATGATCATTCGGATAGTTCTATACCAACTATAGTGTTTTATAAGAAACATAGAATGTTATTATCATCTCAGTGTTGATTTTCAGTAGTACAGAGGCCACAGTAAAGGTTTGTCGTGTGTTCTTCGGAGAGGTTGTGCTAGATAAATACTAAAATTAACTAATATTAAAATACTTCCAAATCTTGTAACAATACTTTTGTGAACGTAAATTTTCCACTGCTCGATTAAATTGGACCACAATTTTACAAATTAACTAATATATCTTTGGTTATAAATCGTGTAGCTTCATAAATGAATTACGATTGCAACGTAATTTGATATTGCAGTGAAAATTTTCACTTTAAAATTATTCAATACACAATTTCCAATTATAAAAGCGTGTATTAGCAGTATATATTACACAATTAATTCTAATGAAGTAAGCAGCGAAATAACAGATTTACACTTTAGAATATATACTTGAGTACAACTATGTTAGACCCATACAATACACAGTTATAACTTGCGTGGCGTTAAGACTGACTATGCTGGACAACTGCGTAACCTGTTTTTTTTATACCACTTGGTTGGCAGACAAGCACACGCCCCACCTGATGGATAGTGGTTACCGTGGCCTATGAACGTGTGCAACGCAAACGGAGTCACACTCGCGCTGCCAACCCTGTAAACACAAGAGCTTCTGTGCCGTCAGTGTACAAGATAAAGCAGGACAGGACAAGCTTTTGGTCTTCCCACTGACAGTACAAAATCTCTCCAGTCAGCTCTGGCTCACCGCCGGAAACACAACACGAGGTTATCAGGGCCGTGGTATTCTGTAGGGCGGAGGTACTTCCCCAGTAGGACTGCTCAATTGGACGGAAATACCGTCGTGTCCTACCTCCTGCTCGATCGAGACAACGAAAAGACTGCAAAGAAGCTGATCTCAGGCCACTATCAGAACAACCCCCTCTGCGTACCCCTTTCATTACGGTGCACAAGCGTTGGGCACACCTGTTAAAACAATGGAGACCCGTCTCTCGGTAATAAACAATATTCTTACCTAGTAACTTAAGTTATACTAACCATAACACAAAGAATTATCTTAAAAATACCACATGCACGAATCAAAATACAATTTAAGATTACTTAAGCTATCACAAGTGGTCGTGCTCCTTAGCAATCTGAATTATCTATAATTATAATACATATTATCAAAAACATCTGCTTTTTACTTACTCTTTTCAGTATTTCTCTTTTCAATCATGATGAAGCTATTTTAGATAAATTTATAAAAAAGAAACTTCATAATAGCGTTATTCAGTATTAAATTTATTATACGATAAATACATACATACTTACAGTCACGCCTCTTTCGTTCCCAATATGGTATTCAGAGACCACTCCACTTAAGATAGGAAAAAGTGACACGACTGAAGCGAGACTGGAACCTGCAACCAGTCCCTTACAGAGAGAATACTATGTCCACTGAGCTACTGAGTCACGCCTTGAGTACTACATACATCAATTGCATTAAAATTTCATTCAAAAGAGA
The DNA here is from genome assembly GCA_963662185.1 of Eilema griseolum. Lineage (NCBI taxonomy): Eukaryota > Metazoa > Arthropoda > Insecta > Lepidoptera > Erebidae > Eilema > Eilema griseolum. The sequence continues at coordinate 4,199,661 of OY759235.1, forward strand.
TTTTCACGTGCAAAACAAAAAACAAAGCAAAAGATGATATGGAATAGAAGGATCTATTCCATATCATCTTTTGCTTCTTCAATTTTCATAATTCTTTTTGTACCATGCTAGTCGCTTTCAGGTACACTTGTCGTTCTTTGAAATGCCCTCGATCTAGGTCGACGCTTATCGTTTTACTCATTCACCCTCACTTCATAAATGTAATAAGACAAATATTTACGTACAATTTATGATCATGTAATAATGATATAGATAGTACAATATTTTCTATTGGCACTGGCCCAGGTCACATCCACTCGTATTATATTTACTTGCCAAACCGTTATCCTTAGAATATGCTACATATTCTTCATTAAGTTATGAATGCTTTACCGAAGAAACCACAGACACTAAAGGATTTCGAAAATAAGCATACATTAAAAACAAAATACAAAATTATCTTCTGCAAAAATTTATAATAGCATTTTTGCAGAAGATAATTTTGTAGTTCTTCCTTTCCTTTTCTTTTTCTTCCTTACAGGAGTTATTGGATGACAAACATCAAAAAAGTCCTGTAAAAAAACTTTAGAGTGAGCTAAAACATTTAACCGCGGTAGCTTAGTGGTATGGGTAATGGACTGATGACACGAGGTCTCGAGTTCGATCCTAGGTTTTACCATGGCACACACCAATGACTTTTCGATGCTTTTCGAAGTTATGTGTGTATTCATCGCAGGTTTATAAGTGCCTGGTTAATGGCAACAGGCTCGCCACCTATTACATTGGGACTTATACATAAACTGTTGAAATGTGGGTGCTAGCACCTCTGCCTACCCCTACGGGGATATAGGCGCGTGTTTATGTTATGTAAAACATTTAAAATGTTAGGATGTTGTTTTAATCCGCGGCGGTGGCGCGCCTGGCACGCCTCCCCGTTTCTGGGGACGAGTTGGGGACTCTGTAGTCCCCACACCCGAGAAGAGGGCCAGATCGTGAGAGATGGCCCTGCCTCGGCCGGAGTTTTTTTTATATAGGACACGCCAACTTGACCTCACCTCGCCTGCTGGTAAGCTAAAGGCAAAGTCTCAGGAAAGAGGGTCACCATTACAGACACTAAGTGCTACAATGGTGGCACTCAGCTTGGCGGCCTCATCAGATGCTTTTTCACGCCCCGCTTAAAGGCCCCAGGACTCTAGGAAGAAGGAAACACGTGTGCTGGTAATGAATTCCAGGTCTTGGTGGTGCGGCAAAGAAAAGAGTCTCCGAACCGCTTGGTTCTTGCTCGTATATTCTGCACAGTGTGAGGGTGACATCTAAGGCCTGCACGTGTTGTCCTATGTAGGAAAAGAGATGGTGGGATTAGTTGGAAGAGCTCTTCAGAACACTCACCATGGTAGAGACGGTAAAATACAGCCAAGGAAACAATATCTCTACGCATCTGCAAAGGCTCGACGGTGTTCGTGACCTCAGGGTTCCCAATAATTCGGACCGCGTGTAGCTGCAACCTGTCGAGACCATCTAGTGTGTATTTCGCGGAGCCATCCCAGAGATGCGAGCAGTATTCCACGCAGGAGCGAATTTGTGTCTTATAGAGAAGACACCGCTGCTCCGGCGTGAAAAAATGTCTCACTTTGTTCAGGAGTCCGAGTTTCCGCGAGGCTGTTTTGATGATGCGAGGGATATTTTGGTTGCCGAAGGTGAGGTTGACAGGCATATGCCTGTCAACCTCACCTTCGGCAACCAAAACACACACAGGGGGCGTGCGTTTTAGTCGGTTGGAGTCCGACATAACCTCTTCCACCGGCTCCGGTGAGGAGGTATCCGTGGGGATTTTGCGCACGTAAAAAAGGATGTTTTTTTAATTACATTTTTAATACAATACATTTTTTTGTATGTAAAATATTTGATCTTGAGCTATTCTATCGCATGTTTGATACCAATAAATAATTTTAATAAAATAATACTATATTTCACGTTTATACCAATTCTAAACCAAATCTATAATTAATTGTAATATGTAATTCTAATCACAATTATTCATGTTATTATGTAATGATAATATTTGACTTTTGACACTGACTTATTTTATTCAAATTATTTATTTTGCGAAAGTCGTCATAAGCCTATGCTAATTTAATTATATCATATAATACACTATATATAAAGTTTAATTATTTAATCTCACGTAATGAACACGGGAGTTATCTAAATTAAAATATAAAAACAATACAGAATATACCTAAGTAATCCTGCAAGTTCAGGCATCAAAGAATTCCTCCCCATCGATGTCAACCGGGAGGGTGGCCAGAAGGCTGGCGGCATTGCCACGTTGAATAATAACACTGATCCTTTGTGCAAGGAATAAACCAGCCTTCTGGTCACGAGTAGAGAAATCAGAAATGTCTCTAAAGAAAAGACGGGCACTTGGACCCCATGATCCTAGCGTCTCTACCCCAAACGGCTCAAATATGTATTTTTTTTATACCACTTAGGTGGCAGACAAGCGCACGGCCCACCTGATGGAAAGTGGTTACCGCGGCTTATGGATGTGTATAACACCAAAGAAGCCACACTCGTGTTGCCGACCCTGTCAGCACAGAGTTTCTGTGCTGTCAGTGTAGAGGACAAAGCAGGACAAGCCTTTAGTCATCCCACACATTCTCCAATGAGCTCTGGCTACCCTACTCACCGCTGGGAACATTACCACTTATATTACTATACTTGCGCTGTTTGAAGGTCTTATTTAATTTATATTATATTAATTCACTCTCATCTTATATTTAATGTATTTCCAAGAAAGAAAATTTTCTGTGCCCAAACTCGACTTCATGTCGAAACATAAAACTATCAAACACCTATAACATACACATGAACGCAAATAAATGATTTGACTTTGAGTTTGACTTCACTACTACCGTATTATCGTATTAGCAAACTTGAATTCTCACGAGTCTTGTTGGTCCCATAACAACCACGTAACATTCGGAGTATCTCGGGTTCACTTTCCTTCTTAAGCAAAGCATTATTAAGTTTCACTTTTAAAATATTCTTTCAAATAACTACGACTCTCTCTCTCTTAGTCTCTCCCTCCTTTTGATCCGACTTATTTTAGTTTTGTGGGAGCATCTGCCATATGAATCCAATCTCAAGAAAACGTCCGGTGCCAGAGCCCCATGTTTTATTTTACTAGCAGAAGCGCTTCATTAAGCATCTGGATCATCCATATACCTGTTACTTTTACTATCGATAGACTTACTTATATAAATAAAATGAGAAGTAAATCCAATAAGACAATTAATATAAAAGAAATGTTGCTAACGATAAAATAACCCCGTAAAAGCATTGTCGTTACTGTCACATACATGTACAGTAAGCAAAGGAAACCTTTTATTAATAGCCACGAATCAGCCCAAAGGTTGCCGCTGGGAAATAATACATCGTGACCTTTTGATGTCGGTTGGGACTCGAAAATATTGTCCTAATATTATTGTTAAATTCAAAAGATTTTGAAATATATTAGCGCAATAATTGTTTTAAGACTTGTTTCATATTCGAATAAAAATCTTTTGAAACATAATGTAGAACTTCTATACGATCTAATCTAAATTCACTAGCAAGACGACACGCCTGCGTATTACCGAATGAGGCTGGGGTGACGGTGTTTATCTCTAAGGGAATTTATCTATCTATCACTTGATCACGAAGATCAGACAATAAGTCCCTCAAGTAAAATCAAGATGAGTCACCTCAGTAAAAGAAAGTGTATTCCGTCCGAATTGAGCAGTCCGACTGGGGAAGTATCTCCACCCTACAGAATACCACGGCTATAATAACCTCGTGTTGTGTTCCCCGCGGTGAGTAAGGTAGCCAGAACTCACTGGAGAGTTTTTGTGCTGTCAGTGGGAAGACCAAAGGCTTGTCCTGATTTTGTGTTCTGCACTGAAGGCACAGAAAATCTATGTTCTTATAGAGTCGGCAGCACGGATGTGATTCCACTGCACTGGTGTTACACACGTTCATAGGTCACGGTAACCACTTTCCATCAGGTGGGCCGTGTGCTTGTCTGCCACCTAAGCTGTATAAAAAAAAAACCAAACCGTTTCAAAGTGCAAGCTTTGGATGTAACCATGACGACGATGAATGTTAAATCTAGAACATGAAACACCACCATCTAGACACTAGCTGAGCTTAACTATAGTTTTCTTAATCAGGATGGATATATGAGCTATGTAAAAGATAGTATGGTTAAAAAGGAAGTGAATGTGAAAATAACTGCAACTACGATAAATGCGCACATTGTGCCGACCCCAAATAAATAAAGGATAAGGGCAGGAGGATGATGAGATTTTTAATCTATTTCGTCATACAGATAAATAAACTAAGCATAGAGAATAACTAGCTATCAGTTTTAATGAGTTTCCATTTTATTTGTACAACATTTAAAGGTGAAACCGCACTAACGCGACACTGCCGCGGAGAGGCGCGGCGTGTCAGCGAAGCAGCACGTCAGGAAAAATATTCTTGTCCTTGTTTCTTATGAAATACACACTAAATCAATATTATGTCACAATGTATGATGTCATACTTATATAGATTATATGATACTATTAGTTCAGAATCATGCAGTGGCTGAAATAGATAGGAAACGAAATGTGATCAGTGTTGCCGTCACAAATTAAAAATTATAATTATTTTTAGGTTTCGTTGTTTGTTTTGTGTGGATACCGTTATTAGTCAAATGTTGTGTGCTGTAGTAAGTTGAAATAAATATTTTCCTTCTTTATGTAGCGGCACGTCGCGGCAAAGTTGTCTCGCGCCACGCCTCGTCACTGCAGTGTAGCGCTAGTGCAGTATCACCTTAACTGTCATAATTATCGTACTCTTACTTTCCATTCAGTAACATTCAATCTCGTTCTCTTACTAATATTATCATTTGTTGGTCCAAATATTAGCTGCTGTGGCCCCCTTATTCATTTCTTCAAATTTCGAATTTTATGTACCTACCTCAAAATTTCATTTTATTTCAAGGACACTATTCAGTCCAGAGTATTAGTTACAAAATTTATGTGCATATTTCATTTGGGTTTTCATTTTAATAATCGCCTTGACACTATTTCCCAATTAGTTATAAAAAATAGTTTATTTTTGTTTTCTCACTATTAAAACAAATTGTTTTAATCAACAAGAATTGAGTGATATTGACTCAATGCAAACAGAACGTGTCCCACGTAGTATTTTCATTGGATCAAATAGCTGTATTGTTTTTATATTTTTATTTAGATAGATAAAATATATCATATAGCATATTACGTTTCTTTCTACATTCACTATAGAAACATACCAGTTTAAAGCGAAATAAGAATTGACGATTGATATTTTGAGTCTTTAAATCTCTTTTTAATACTACAAACTAGTAATGAGGGGAAATTTTTCCTTGAGATCCTCTTCAATTAGATCTATGGATTGATACCACAGTTTCAAATACGAGTATTTGAGGTATTACTGAGATTGTCCCTGTGACGTAGCGGTAGAATTTTCCACTGGTACGCAGGGGACGTGAATTTAATTCCTGCTCAGTGCAAATTTTTATATGCATGAATATGTAGATATGCATTGGTCTGGGTATTTCTATGTATAATATGATAGATAGATAGACAGATAATTCTTTATTGTACACCAACAGATTTACAGTAGGACAAGTAGGTAGCATGTATACAGTTCAATGTACAATGGGCGGCCTTATCGCTGAAGCGATTTCTTCCAGTATGTATGTATTTATAAAAAATGTAAAAATAGTAGTTAAGAATGCTTATCTGCAGTCTAGATCCCAGAATACAAGGTAGTTAAACCAAGCTTAGTATGGGTCCAGATAGTGTTGTGTAGAATATTTATTTATTATTATTATTAGTACGAATACTATACGAATATGTTATTATTACGTATATTCTGAGTATTCGTGATGCGTAATGTTATTTAAAATTTAATTTAACAAAAATATCGTTAAATATATACAGGCTTTAAGTATTGAAAATTGATAAAGTGTACCGATCTTATAGCATTCAAGCCCTCAATTCAATGTTAGATACAAATACGACGCCTACAGTGTTCACCCGACTAAATTAAATATAAATAAGATCGGAGGGTCGAGTAGGGATCCAAAATCGAATTAAAAAATAATAACACTTTTCAATACTGCGAATGTTATTCTGTCGATATGGTTGTTGAAAATGAATTTTAAATTTAGTCATTACTGAAGCGGGCCTACGAGTTGGAATGATAATAGTTTTTTTTTAAGAATAGATAAATTAGAAAAAGAAAAATAGATCCAGCCAGCATCATGGGCACCTTTGCACCGGGAACGATGCGTAGTGGGTTGCTCACGCGACATAATCGCGAATTTGTTTTGTGTATTTTTATTTTATTTAATAAATAAATTAAGAAAATATATATATTAAATTTGAAATTTTTGAGGATATTTGGATGTTTGTTACTCAATCACGCTTTAACGGCTGCACGGTCCTGTCTGAAATTTGGTACAGCGATAGACTTATAGTCTGAAATAACACATAGACTACTTCTTATGCAAAGTTTAGGTTTCTATGGACAGCGGGAACGGGATCAAATGTTTGTAAACGACTAGCTGATACCAACGGGTGCCGTGGGCATCACCTAGTTGTATATAATTCAAGAATTAGATACATAGATAGTGAAAAAAATAGTACATATTGGTAGATATAAAAAGCGTACAGAAAACTTTATACTTAAGTAACTTTCACATTATAAAATCGATCATGTGAAAGGTCAATGACTTTTAACTACAGCCACATACGATTTAATTCAATTGAAAATTTCTACGTAAAACATTAATTCGTAAATAAATTACCGAGCTCAAAGGATTTGTTCGTTTAAACCCGTTTTGTTCATATCTACATTGATGAAGCTGTGGCGAGTATGGCTTCAGTGCATGAGATATTTTCTAGTTGTATTTGGTTCAAAATAAATTCTCAGCAGTAGTGAGGAGTCTGGAAAAAGTGCCAGACTAACGCCAAACTGCTAAGTCTGTTAACTGTTAAGTTGCCAAACTGCTATGTCAAAGGTCGTGAGTTCAATTCCCGATCAGTACGAATGTTTGTAAAAATAAATATATTATGTCCATTTGCAATTATTTGAGTGTTACTTGTATCCCACTGCTATACTAGACCTCTCGCAATGTTGGAAGGCTTTGGTCTATTTTTTCTACGATGCATGGCCAGATGGGTTTGTACAGGGTTTTATTTCAAGTTTTCCTTCTCTCGAAGTGATATCGTGTGCATATTTTTCCGTTGGTCGCCTCTTACGACACCGTTTGGTGAGATGAGATGGAGATACTTGTATTCTTTGTTCGTCACCACATGGATAACTTTGTATAAACATGAATGTGTGTACCAAAAATGTATCTTAGTGTGTTTACCCGTATTTTAGAATCCACAATAGAAACTTATTAAGTCATCCCTACTTTGAGTCTAGATAACATTATGTACAATATGTTATAGATTGAAAAATAAGTGTTATACCGTTGTATTTTACCGTCTGTACCATGGGGAGTGTTCTGATGAGCTCTTCCAATTAGTCCTACCCTCCCCTTTCCTACACAGGACAACACGTGCAGGTCTTAGATGTCATCCGCACACGGTGCAAAACATCCGATCAATAACAAAGCGGTTCGGAGAATCTTTCCTCTGTCGCACCATTAAGGCCTGGAATTCATTACCAGCTCACGTGTTTCATTCTTCCTACAGTCCCGGGTGCTTTAAGCGGGGCGTGAAAAAGCATATGATGAGGCCGTCAAGCTGAGTGTCACCATTGTCACACGGTATATGTAAGTAATGGTGACCCTCTTTTCTGGGACTTTGCCTTCAGCTTACCATCAGGCAAGGCGAAGTCCAATTGACGTGTCCTTTATAAAAAAAAAAAAATAGAAAAAGTCTGTTCTCAACATGTGTAACAAAAAATTGCACCAAGTGCCATCAATCAACAGTATAAAAAATTTAGGTATTCATTGGCAAAATGGATGCTAAAAGCACAAAGGCATTCATCAAGAATTGAATTGATATACGTATTAAAATAGTACTAAAGTACATCAAAAAAGTAAACTTGCGTGTGTTATCCACAAATTAAACGACTTATTAAAATGTCACTTTAGTACTCGTTTACTAAAATGAATTCACTGTTACTTGTAATTTTATATAAAAAATATTACAAAAATAACTGCTAACCATGACTGTTTTCTCTAGATAACGTCAGACGAAAGGTCGTGACAAAACAAAAGTCGCAAAAACGTTGAAGGAAGGCTTTTTTGTATAATTATGTTAATGGAAACTTCTTGTTACACCAAAACCCTTACGTAATACACATAAATAAAACAAAACGTATTTTACTGAAGCAGTGACTTTAGTACCTGTAAAAGTAAGCTTTAGTGCGAGGCCTATAAATATTTGTTTCGTTAAATTTATTTTATATCAAGACTCCCAAATCAACATCCGCTTAATTAAAGCCAAAGTGCTTGAAAACATTTTCATTTTATATATATAGTCAGCGAAATGGCGGCTTTCGTGCCGAGTTGCTGACGTTATCGCATCGCAACAATGGCCCGTAGAAAAGCCTCCCGACCGCAACAACGCTACCCAAACTACGTTCAGCTGACCTCACGTTGGGTTCATTCAAATGTGACAAGTAGATAGTCACCTCGTTAGTGAGAATTTTGAAGTCCTTGGAACCACAAATGCTCTTGGATCTGCAGATGAATGCAACTAACGATGTTACAGTGAAAAGAAATCAGACTGTCCCTTTTCTAGAGATGTTTATAATGCTTTTATGTTATTGAGATAGAATAGGAGAATAGTGTTTTTCACTGTTAACCTTATGGAAAACAAGATCGTGGGCAGAGAGCTAGTGATTTTTATTTTTTCCTACTTGATCTGATTTATGAAGAATAGAGAAGACAATTATATAGGAGGTAAAGAAAATAAAAGCTTGTAAGATCTTGGTTACTTCCATAAACCTTCGAAAATGTAATATGCTATAATATGACGTCCATTGTAAGAGAGCATGTATATTATATTATTTGTTAAAAGGAAATAATATAAACGTGTGCCACTTCGGAAGGCATGTCGCTATATTATAGTGAGCATGTACAGAATATGTCATGCCATCGTAGATTTATTGTGACATCACATACGGTGAATATATACAGTGCCATCTGTTAAAGACAAGTTGAACTGTTATGAACTAATTCAAACAATTTCGATTATTCATAGCGCTATAATATTCCATAATCTGATGTATGTCTCTTCATCCAAAGATTTAAATATTGTACAATTGCAAATGTAAAATAACACACAAGTCACAATATTATAATCAAGTAAATTCAAATATTTCATTCAGAAAAGACAGTGAACTTGAACTCAAAGTTATATTTTCTTTAATCACTGTTTGAAGGTTATAAACCTTACAACAGCTGACATTCAAAGTAACTCAACTATGTTGCACGTCAAAATTTGATACTGTTGAAAACCGTAGCGCAACTTGTTGGAAGTTAAGTGGCCATTGTGTTACACTCTCTGTCACCCTTAGTGAACGCAAACTTGTAAAGGAGACGTGCTTTGACACTTCAATGAACGTGTACAACATTTCAAAATATTAAAGTTTTAACTTTATAAATTTGTTATATGACATTGCTTATTTTTACAACTTCAGTGGTTATAAAATTTTAAGTGCGACCGAATCCCATTTTTAGGCCTTACTTCGTCTCGCTTTTAAGTAGAAGCAAGGATGAATTTAAATGAGCTTTCAACAACGTTGACTTGGGAATTGTATAAATATTAATGGCTGGCGAACTACAAGACTGATGGATGCGGACTTAGCTAAAGGAAATTTTCTTCAAGAAGCTTGAGGGGACAAGGAGTCTCGGCAAACTGTTTGTTGCTGTCCAATGAATATTAATCATCTATATTATCTAGGAAACGCTTAGATGCGCACTTTCCGTCAAAATTTCGTTCCGATTTATTATTGTCCCTGTCAGCGCTAAAACGATACTGTCACTTAAGAATTAAGTTTATTTATTATTCAAATTTTCTTCTTCTTCGAGACACTGGCTAGGTCTGGCGTTTAGTAACTGGACTTTTAAATTTGTCAGCTCAAAACTTGGTCACAGCAACAGCGTATTTTTCATGTAAAATTCATTACGCGTTGACAATTTCGTTTTACTGATGTAGTGTCATTGACTTAGCGAATTAGGCATTTTTTTCACACTTCAAGTTATGTAGTATTACATAAATTCGGTCATAAGTTTTGTGTTATAAATAATGTTACTGAGAGATTAATAAATAAGTTTAACTACCACAAATCTTGTAAGTGTTTCTTCCCGTAATGTTCATTACTGTTGTACTAATAAATATATTAATCCTAATGCTACCTGGTCTTGAATAAACAAACCATTGCTGGCGACCGTTTGTATAATGTTTCTACTTATATTAAAGTCAGGTCTAGCGTGAGAATGTAAGCAGGTTCTTGAATATTAATAGCTCTACCCTATTAATGGCTGAATTTACCATTACCATTAAATTAACCAAATGTCGACCTCATTTGAAAAAATGATTTTAACGATTGTTTTCTTTTGTTACAGGTTTACACGCAATAAAAATAGTGAAGTTAGTAGTGCCAGAGATAATTCAGTATGGTGTACAAGATTCTGTAATATTAGATTGTGATTATACTTATGGTAATAGGACTCCTGGATTAATGGTGAAATGGTTCTTCAGAAGCAAAACGAAACCAGTGTATCAGTGGATAGTGTCGCAAAAGCCCCAGGACATAGGGATTTTGAGGGGGCGAGTGGACTTGAGTTATAAAGCGTCGGATGATCCGCTAAAAATGTATAGAGCGTTGAGAATAGTAAAATTAGATACAGATATATCAGGTGAATACATTTGTGTTGTGTCTACGTTTATTGATGAAGACTTCAAGAGCAAACATATGACTGTTTTTGGTGAGTATTCATTTAAAATACATATAATTTTTGTAGGTTTTTTTGTTGTTGTTTTAATTCGATCGCTTTTAGTAACTGTAGTTTAATTAACATAAAGAGAATTATTTTGCAAATAATACTACTCCTGTTTGGTACATAACGTACTCTCTATGTACGGATCTGTAGCGTAGCGGTACCACGTTCGACTGCTACGCAGTTTTTTTGTAAATACATACATATTATACAAAGAAACACCTAGACCAATGCAATTCATGCATACAAATATTTGCACTGAGCGGGGGTATGCATAGATTTAGAGAGCATTGTGTAGAATGTTGTAGAATATTTATTTATTATTTCACTTAGTTTCTTCAGTTGAATTGTCAATATTCTTGACTACTTTATTCATAATGTCATGACTACCTCAATACTGCTTAGGTATAGTATTTTATTAGGATTTTAGATATGTATCTGTTTCAGTATTAGGTACATATTAGATAAATGCGTTTCAATATCTCCATAATTAGTTATAGTTAATACATATACAGACATATAATCACGCATTTATCCCCAGGGGGTTAGGCAGAAGTGAATTAACACTCACATTTCACCAATCATTGTATTCGGTCCGGTCACGTAATACGAGGTGAGCCTATTGTTGACTCAAGCCATGCATCGGAGGCGGAGTCTGGGCTGTATATATTTGTCTAATGGTAAACATGATGATAAATAGTTATTATGTAGTTAAAGTTGCGACACACTATGGTGGTCGTTTTGACACGACTGGTTATGCACGTTTTCTCTTTTATGGTGTGTGGTGTTTATTTTCTTCTGTGCCAGTATTTTTTTTAAGTGCGTAAATCCCCTCGGATACCACCCCGACGCACCCGGTGGGTGTGGTTATGTCGGACTCGGACCGATTAAAACCGCACGACCGCCTTAGGCTATCAATTGCCGGGGGTGAGGTAGCCTTTGGCATATCCCTCGCGCACCCCGACTGACCCGGGGTCATAGAAAGCCCTCTCAATACTGCTTAGGTATAGTATTTTATTAGGATTTTAGATATGTATCTGTTTCAGTATTAGGTACATATTAGATAAATGCGTTTCAATATCTCCATAATTAGTTATAGTTAATACATATACAGACATATAATCACGCATTTATCCCCAGGGGGTTAGGCAGAAGTGAGTTAACACTCACATTTCACTAATCATTGTATTCGGTCCGGTCACGTAATACGAGGTGAGCCTATTGTTGACTCAAGCTATGCATCGGAGGCGGAGTCTGGGCTGTATATATTTGTCTAATGGTAAACATGATGATAAATAGTTATTATGTAGTTAAAGTTGCGACACACTATGGTGGTCGTTTTGACACGACTGGTTATGCACATTTTCTCTTTTTTGGTGTGTGGTGTTTATTTTCTTATGTGCCAGTCTTTTTTTTAAAGTGTGTAAATCCCCTCGGATACCACCCCGACGCACCCGGTGGGTGTGGTTATGTCGGACTCGGACCGACTAAAACCGCACGATCGCCTTAGGCTATTAATTGCCGGGGGTGAGGTAGCCTTTGGCATATCCCTCGCGCACCACGACTGACCCGGGGCCATAGAAGGCCCTCTCCGGTGTGGGACTACGGACTCCCCATTTTTCCCCAGAAAAGGGGGGGGGGGGGGTTGCACATCAGGCCGCTGTCTCGGCTTGCTTCTGCTAGGGTAATAGGAGGCTCCACCTGTTACCCCAGGTCTGCACTCATTGAGGACGGAGGTCGATCAACGACCTCTGACGCTCGAGTCGCCTTCGCGCATTACGGACAATGCGATACGGAAGAGACCTATTTCTCCTCCGGCTCCACTCCCCCGCCTTCTTCTCGAGCATCACTTCCTTGCGGAAGGCGGCGGCGGCAGCCCACGCACTCGTGCTCTGCAGCATCACTGTGAGCAATATTCTGAGTGAAAGAACTCTCACCCCAGGGTCGTCACATGTCTTCCATCGTCTTCCACCCCGGGCATTCGGTCAGTTTGTGCAACCCCGTATCCTCACCTGCATCACAGAGATGACACTCAAGCGTTGGTTCCTTCTGGATCCGATGCAGGTTTCTGTACCAGTTTCACCATATTTTTTTTTCTTTAATTATGCATTCAATAGTTCGTTGTACAATATTAAGCGCACCAAAAAAGAGAAAACAAGCAAAACCAGTCGTGTCAAAACGGCCGCCATAACGTGCCGTAACTATAGTAACAAGTATTTTGTAAATATTTCACCACTTAGGTGGTAGACAAGCACACGACCCACCTGATTGGAAGTGGTTATCGTGGCCTATGGACCTATGCAACATCAGGAGCGTTACAATTCCCCTCTTGAAGAAACCCATATTGTAGGCGCTTGGGAAAACCGCAGCAGAGAGTTCATTCCACAGCTTGAACGTGCTTGGGATGAAGTTTCTTTCACACAGGCACAGTGCGTACCGTCTCAGGCCGCAGTGTATGAGGATGAATTCTCTGCCTATGGCGAGCGGTGCGATGATAGAATGTGGCTGTGAGCATCATGTCAAACAATTTATTCAAGCACAAACCCATTGTATAGGCGATAGAAAACACACAGCGAGGCACAGCCCCTCTTAATTCTGAGATGTTCCACATCGTCTGCGAGTATGGGGTTGTCGACCAGCCTCAACACCCATCTTTGCATCGAGTCGAGTTTCACATATAAGTCATATTTCATAAAGCAATTATCGTTGTTAGAACCGTTTTCCACGATTCTCGATTTTACAGAAAAGTGTGTGATTTCTGACGATGCACCGTAGAAGGAAGGTAGTCCGTGCTACTGCAGATACGTTTTGTCATAGTATAACAACTTCAACCACATTTCGTTTTTAGAATAAGTTAGATCAAAAGTCTCATGTGGCTCGCAACGGCATGTTTTGTAACCTTGACATTGAATTCAAGGTCAAACATTGTGAAAACTTTTCTCTTAACAATTTAGTTTCAATCCCAGTGACCGATTTTATTTTACAATTCTCACTTGGGACCGACTTCTTTACATGCTCTTTTTAGGGACTTTACAGTGTTAAAAATGGTCACCTATCCTAAGACTGATGACTAGTGTTGCTTAACCTTGTTATGAGGACACGACGGTATTTTCGTTCAATTGAGCATTTCGACTGGGGAAGTACCTCCGCCCAACAGAATACCACGGCCATAATAACTTCGTGTTGTGAGCGTGGCGGTGAGTAGATAGCCAGAGCTCACTGGAGAGTTTTTGTATTATCAGTGGGAAGCTCAAAAGCTTGCCCTGCTTTGTATTTTACACTGACGGCAGAAACTCTCTGTGCTTATGGGGTCGGCAGCGCGTGTGTGACTCCCTTACCACTTACCATCATGTGCTTGTCTACCATCTTAGTGGTATAAATTAAAACCTACACGGTTACTACTCAGCCATGTGCCTCTCTTTGCGTTAGTCTCGGTTGCATCCGAGACCTTCACCTCGATGTTTAGGGTCCACATCTAGTCTGTCAGCCTTGACACTTTTGGGCTCTTGGTCTTTCCACAGACATCATTTATTTTATCGCAATCACAGCATTAATCGCAAAACGTCCATTTATTTCCCTTTCTGGTATTATATCTTATACTAACATCGACACGTGCTGAGACTGTATACTCTCAAATTTCCGTTAAACTTACATAAAGCTCGAACAACATCCAATCCATACTAAGAAAACATTGAATTTCATATTTGTAGGTTGGCTCTCGTAAAGCGTTTACTTCCACACATAACACGTACTGCGACAGTCGTCTGACATAGTTAGGACATGTGTGGTGTAAGTTACAGGACATAATAGTATTTCGAGGTTTACTCTCTTTCAATTGCTATGATATTGTAAAAAGTTTACATTATAGTGCGGTTTCTTTTGTGTTGTTTACATCAATTTTGCATTGACTATGACAGCTGCAAAAAAATGTAAGCGTCAAGAAAATCAATAGCAAAATTAAAGAAATAAATAGTACGAAACAAATCGTTATAACTTTTTTCAATGCAATTCAACAGGAAAGAGATGGAACTGGTAGTTACTATGAAACAAAAGTTACGTGAAGTTATTGCTTATCATTCATTTTACCTTTTTAAGATTGTTCTACAGTGATTATTGATATCAGTTCGTTAACCCTTGTAACTTAAGCCTCATAACCTTTATGCTCCACCAACATAGTTTTATATATTCCACCATCTGGTATCCACTCTTTTTTTATGTCAATGGGACTTATAAGCCTTTGGTCAAATAAAACTAAATTCCTCTCGATTGCACTTTTGGTGAAATATTTAATAAAATCTCGCTTTGTGATTCAAAGTATATCAGATGCGTCGTTTATAACAAGATATTATTATAATCATTACATGTGACTGGTTTTAATTGCTCTAGGACGTCCCAAATGTAATTAAACCAGTCGTACGGAATGAGTATTTAGATAATTTTCAAATACTGCCTTAATTTTCAAAAGAAACAATATCTCATCTTCTGCTTTGTACATTGTACTTTGAAGTTACTTGAAGTGTTTTATATTATTTTTGCTATCAATTTACTGTTGTCGTTTTAATTAGCTGAATATTAATTTTAAACGAACCGCGTTGTTTTGTTAAAGAAAAATCTTTATTCCATTCACGCTTCCGTAGTGCAAAGGCTTTGCTTTCTTTTTTTACATTATTAGGTACAATTTCTCTTCCGTTTATTATTTCATCCAGCAAAAGAGTAAAAGAGCGGACGTCGAGCTCCAAATTACAAGCCGAGACTAACGCGGTGATGCCGGTAACCGTATTTAAAGTAATCAAAGTATACGTAAATAAAAATTACATATTTAAATCTGTCTGTTTATACTAAAATGTTTTTTCTTACCAGTAGAAAATATTTACTTCGCAGTTTATGACGTGCTGTGTAAAACGATTTTACAACCAATGTAAATGTGCAAAGAGCGTAATAAATTTACCCAGAACTCATAATCTTCTTATTTATTGTACAGTCACATTAGCATAGCTTTTATCCGGTTTTACTGATACACACATGATGTACTATCAGCTACAGATCGACATCGACTAGTAAAGTACTCAAAATAAATAAAATATTGACAAAAAAGTTAAACTGACTTCAAGAAAATAAGTAAAAAATAGAGGCACTGAAATGTGAAAAATGACTAAATTTACAGATTTACTAACCTGTTAGAAGTTGGTGAGGCATCTGATCTGAACTTCTTGTATATGGGACTCTGAAAGTAAACCATATCAATCACTGCAAGAATGATAAAAGCCCGTTCATAATTGGCTTTGATATCGCTTAACAAATATACATGAAAAAGATACCCATCGAATTGAGAACCTCCTCCTTTTGTGAAGTCGGTTAATAATCTTAATCCTTTGTCGTTGGAGCAAACGAGTCCTAGAGCAGAGACCGCGAGAAGGCAACAGGAAGGTAGGACACCTCCTGGTCAGGTGGACGGACGACCAGAAAAAAGGGGACAGACTGGATGCGGAAGGCAGATGATCGGATCAAATGGCGCACAAAGGGAGAGGCCTATGTCTTGCAGTGGACCGCGGTGGGCTAATTGATTAAATTATCTTAATACTTTTGTATTCTTCCCTTCCTGTTCGAGTGATTTCTCTGATATTTAGTACACACCTTTAGTTCGAAAGATAATACAATTTAAATCAATAGAAACAGCTTGGTATTACTAGATGATATTAAGAACATTTTGAATATTTTTTGGTTAAGATCGATCTGATGCTGACTGTATATAGATTCTTCTAGGAACATGCTCGCAAACACGCGTACACACACACACGGTGAGATAACTAGTGTAAACTCGCCGGGATATTTACCATGTTTAGTATTATTGTTGCGCAACCGATATTTCGGCGCTGTTACTTGCTATGATCATTCCGCCCCCCATGAGCGCCGGCCTGGGGGCGACAGGTGGAGCCGCCTGTCACCCTAGCAGAAGCAGGCCGCAGCGGCGGCGCGCCTGGCGCGCCTCCCCGTTTACCGGGTACGAGTTGGGGACTCCGTAGTCCCCACACACCCGAGAAGAGGGCCAGATTGTGAGAGATGGCCCTGGGTCGGCCGGGGTGCGAAGGATATGCCTGTCAACCTCACCTTCGGCAACCAAAGCGACCCACAGGTGGCGTGCGTTTTAGTCGGTTCCGGTCCGACATAACCTCTCCCACCGGCTCCGGTGGGGAGGTATCCGTGGGGATTTTGCGCACGTAAAAAAAAAAAGCGCTATGATCACGGTGTACACCGATCAGTACACCGTGATCAAAAAAAACTAAACTGTTCTCGATTGATGGTAAATATCGCGGCGAGTATTACACTAGAAATGTGAATGACCATGTAAATCTCAAATCACACATGGTGAGATGTTAGATAACAAAAGAATGAAATTGCAGTGCCAGAGACGAGTTTCCGGCTGATTCAGAACAAGACCGACGATGACACGGTGAACGTGATTTGTGCGGCGGATGGCGCCTTCCCAGCGCCAAACCTCACCATCGCGACGCCTGAAAAGTGAGTTTACCTTTTTAATTCGTACTTTTTTGAACTGTCTAGAACAACATGCAAGCATGATAAATATTTGAATTAGTAACGTAAACGTATCGAGAGAATGAATCATTGCGATTGACACCACACATAGATTCACAACAGGCAGGAGACCAATTTGTAATGCTCGATTTTCTCGATACATTTTCAAATTACGATTATTACGAATTCGAATATTTTACGTGTTTGGGGCCATTGTACTTTTTTATGCGTAATCAGAGAGGCCGTGGTGCCTGGGGTGGTTATATCAAACTTGGACCGACTAAAACCGTACTTGTCTAGTCTTCGGATACCGTAGTACAAACCTGCCCATAAAGTACTTCCCTCGCATCCGGGCTAACTCAAGGCTAGTTCCGGTTTCAAAATATATAGTAGTATATTTATAGTAGGGATTAGTAAAAATAAACATTTGAAAATTTAGTGGCAGTGAAATTACTTAAGCATACATAGGTTACACTAAAAGTTTCCGGAACTGGCCACTTACATAAACAATATTTAAAAATTTATTACAACATTTGAAAATAGAACTCTTTGGCTGTAGAATACAGTTTGTTTCATCTGACTGTCTTTTGTTTTTACCTTGTGGCGCCATTTAAAAAATTGTGTGTCTGCATCAACATGGATTTAACTCGGGAAAATTTTCGTAGTATGATTTTCTACGATTTTAAGTGTAATTTGACGGCTCAACAGAGCATCGCTCGGCTTGAAACAGCTTTTGGCGATGAAGCTCCATGCAAGACGACTGTTTATAGCTGGTTTGCAGAATTCAAGCGTGGTCGTATCAATCTCAGTGACGAATCTCGCGATGGTCGGCCGACCAACAAAAACATCGATGCTGTGCGCCGTATGATTGAAACAGACAGGCATGTGACCTACCATGAAATTCGCGTATCCTTAGAAATAGGCATGAGTCAAATACAATCAATCCTACACAAACATTTGGGTGTGAGAAAGCTGTGCTCGCGGTGGATCCCACATAACTTGACCGAGGATCAAAAAACGGACCGCGTCACTTGGTGCAGTGCCATGCTTACCAGATTCAACGAAGGTGCGTCAAATTTGGTGTGGGACATAGTAACAGGTGACGAAACATGGATTTATTGCTACGATCCCAAAACAAAGCAGCAATCGAGCGTATGGGTCTTTCAAGATGAGCCGAAACCAACCAAAGTGGCGCGCGTGAAAAGTGCATCTAAGCGGATGATTGCTTCTTTTGTTAATAAAACTGGACACGTGGCTACTGTTGCTTTAGAAAATCGTCGTACTGTGAATAGTGACTGGTACACGACCATTTGTTTGCCGGAAGTTATTGACGAACTCCGTAAAAATAACCGTAAACGCCGTATCATCCTGCACCTCGACAATGCTAGTTCTCACACGGACAGACAGACAAACGACTTTTTGAAGGCGAAAAATGTAGAACTCATGAGTCATCCTGCATACAGTCCCGACCTGGCACCTTGTGACTTTTATCTGTTCCCAAAAATTAAGAACCAATTACGCGGCCAACGATTTTCATCACCAGAAGAGGCTGTCAAGGAGTATGAAAAACACGTTTCAGAGGTCACCACAGAGGAGTGGCACAAAAGTTTTCAAAACTGGTTTGATCGAATGAAAAAGTGCATAGACGCCAAGGGAGATTATTTTGAAAACCAATAAATTAATTTTGTACCTTTAATAGTATTTTTTCATATTCATTCCGGAAACTTATAGTGCGCCCCACGTACAATATTAATGCTAATAAAAAAAATAAAAAATATGATAATAGTATTTTACAATATAAAAGATACTAAGTAAACGACTGGATGTATGGGTTTCACCAAAATTTCTGGGGTCCAAATTGACATCATTGCGGGTTGTTTCACCTGTTGATTAACGTAATGAGGTCGAACAATCTACTGGGACAGGCGGCATTCAAAAGTTCCTACTTACAAGATCGTGTCCTGGGCTCCAAACTATAATTTTGATCATATATTCGCATAATACAGTCATAATAAGTTGGTATAAAAACTAAAAATCAAATAAGTACATTGGATTATCACCAATAATGACACGAAAATTTTACAAAGTTTAACTTTAGCTGAATCGAAACCAACACTGATGATGATAAACATACATAACATAAACTCACGCCTATATCCCCGAAGGGGTAGGCAGAGGTGCTAGCACCCACATTTCGCCAGTTTATGTTTAGGTTCCAATGTAATAGGTGGCGAGCCTATTGCCATTAACCGGTCACTTATAAACCTGCGATAAATACACACATAACTTCGATAAGCATCGGAAAGTCATTGGTGTGTGCCATGGTAAAACCTGGGATTGAACTCGAGACCTCGTCTCAGCAGTCCATTACCCATGCCACTAGGATGATAATCAATATGCATAATATCGATTAATTCGTAATGCTTTAAAATATCATTCTAAAATATGCATAATAATATAAATGCAAATAATTTTGTTACGTAACAAAACTCCATGTTAATGTAATAAAAATATTATGACTAAAAAGGTGCTGCGAGATATTTTGCTAATACAAAGTCAATTAACATTAATTGGCTACGTAATATCACATTACCGTAAACACTATAAAGCTTTTAAGCACGCTTATTTTTGTTCAGAATGTTCTCCTTAAAACTGGTTCATTTGATTCCATGACAATTGCCTGCCTTTGCCTAACTTTATTTGAATAATAAAAATATGTTGAACACAAAAGAAATGTTACAAGGAGATAAGATAACGAGATTTCTTGTTCATATTTGGAGCCGTCTTACTGGAAAGTAACTACTTCCTTTGTTTTTATATTGTTCCGTCATGGAAGCCGGATATGAGATGGGTTACACCCTCAGTCAAGAAGTCAATGGGTTTATAAACGTGTCCGATAGACAGCAACAGGCTCGGTCGTTGTCATATTTTATAGCTGTGACTCGCGAATTCACCCGCATGGAATTTTGTTCCCGTTCCTGCTAACCATAGCCGTATAATTTCTGGGATAAAATCACACTTAACGGCTGAACGAAACTGGCTGGGTATAGTAATAGATTTTTGTCTGTAATAAAACTTAGGCTACTATTTATTCTGGGAATAGGTTCCCCGGAATTCGGGTACGGAATTAAAATTTCCCACGGGTGAAGCCGCGGACAGCAGATTGTTATATCCATATTTATACATTAACCTTGTTAAAATAAGATAATATTACTTGGTAATAATAGTAGAAAAATATACCTTTGGTAAAACCTAGTTGATATAATATTTCGAACAATTGATTATGAGTTATGAGTATAAAAGAAGTTGGCAACGGTAGGAGCCAAAATTAAAGTTAGTCGACCTGAATGCCACCACCTGCCTGACCTGCCAAATGCATTTCTTATAAAATATGCTATGCTGAAATATTTCACTCGGTTATACGGAATTTTTACTCCGTTTTTAGAAGATTTTTAAAAAGGGGATATATAAAATGAACTCAAAACAATCCAAGCAACTCCTAATACAAGCTATTTAAATTAGCTGGAGGGGTTAGAGAGAATATTAGTCACGTTGGTTCTAATATTCTTAGTAAAAAAAGAAAATTAGTACGATTTCACAAGATGAATTTAGTTAATGTGCGATCAATATCATAAGAGAAAAAAATATATGAACAAAGCCTGGTATTATTTAAGTTCTCAATATAAATGTAAAAAAAAATCTACATCTATAATATAAAATATGTACGTGATTTTTTTAATACCAAGCATTAAGACAGTAAAAAAGCAATAAGACACGAGGCAATAAGGGATAGTCGAAGGCAGTGTAAAGAAACAAAAGTCATTCAATTTCTTTTAAAATATATTTTTATTATATATTATAATTTTTATTCACTACCTACGTATGAACTAGGTAAGAGTATCTTTGATAATAATGATCGTATGTCAAGTTACGAGATCTTTCAGTATTTTCTAGACATCATAATTGATTTCTATTAGGTATTACGATATTGGGAAAACACTATAATTATTCGCATTTCATTTGTTTTAATCTTCGTTTGGCTTCGAATAGAGTTCGCGTCTGGAGCAGTAAGTTCCTTATCCGCACTACAATTTTCTGTAACTTTCCAATACACTATCGTCCATACTAGACAAGTAGCACTTCTTTATTTTATCTACTATTCTACAAATGGCATTGCTTGTTACCACTTATCTAGGGGGGGTTTGTACCATATTGCATGTAAAGCTTACCTAATGTGGTGAGACTTCATACATCCAAATAATAAAACACAAATAGTTTCTTGTAATACCTTTTTTTTTACAACTTAAGTGGCAGATGGAAAGTGGTTACCGTGACCTATGTACGGGTGTAACATCAGGGAAGTCACACCCGTGCGGTTGACACTGTAAGAACCGAGATTTTCTGTACCGTCAGTGCAGAACACAAAATCAGGACAAGTCTTTGGTCTTCCCACTGACAGCACGAAAACTCTCGAGTGAGCTTTGGCTACCCTAGTCACCGCCGGGAACACAACACGAGATTACAATAGCCGTGGTATTCTGTAGGGTGAAGGTACTTCCCCAGCTCAATTGGGGCGGAATTACCGTCGTGTCCTATAAAATATACCTACAATGGTCTAACTTGTACCATTATCTGTTATCAAATAGAATACTAATTTCACATCAGTTTCTTACAGACGACGCCACTATGCGCCTTAACAATACTGTTATCAAACAGAAATAATTCACACAACAATGAATTAACATTATTATTCATAATAAATTGTCATAAAGCTTTATTGAAAATTACATTATGTATTGTATAGTTATCGTCGACAGACCAAACAATTTAACTGATAAAATTTCCGCTGGTCTGTCAGAATGTAACTACCTAAATGAAATTCTCTCTTTCGGAAGTGTATTGGACTATTACAGAGATTTAAATTCTACAATTGGAACTGCTACAATTTGAATAACACGCTGACTTTGTTCGTTTCCAATTGCTTTGTTACAGTAGAATGCCAAGAATATTAGATAATAAATTTAGTTTATTAAAACGTTCACCGGTGTCAATACCCTTAAGGTGCTAATGAGAATATAATGCAGAAACGAATGCAGAAGTTTGGGTTGACGATATTCTTTTCTTCGTTACAAACCCTCAACTTTAATTGTAGATGCATATCTATAAGGACTATTATTTGCTTACCCAATACGTTATTTGGTAAATTTAGAGTTCGTATCCATCAAAAGGTTTGGTTGAGAAGAGACATTGCTTTTACCCTCACTTGGAAATCTTTAAATTGTTGAGGTTTGTGTTTTCCAAAATTCTTGTTGCAAAAAACGGACCATCCCATTGGATAGCAATAGATGTATTACCTGTTATCACAAAGCATAGGGATACAATACACTTCTACCTAAATAACAGTCGTGCGTGTCTAAAAACAGTTTAGATAGTTTTGAAGATGATAGTTCATACATACAACAGTAAAATTAAGGCAACCTGCCATTAGCCCCGCACAGTCTATAGCCATGTTTATAATATTTTTGTAGTGAAAATATAAAGTACAATACATCAACTTTCTAATTTAACTTCGCGTAACCAACATTACAAACTGCGACCACATATTTGCAGTAACAATAAACTTTCCTCTCCTCAAGGGAAATTTGTCTTGGAACTAACAACAAAATTTAATCAAAAGAATATGTTTTATAAACTACTAAAGAATGGATAGT
The DNA here is from genome assembly GCA_963662185.1 of Eilema griseolum. Classification (NCBI taxonomy): domain Eukaryota; kingdom Metazoa; phylum Arthropoda; class Insecta; order Lepidoptera; family Erebidae; genus Eilema; species Eilema griseolum. The sequence goes on from OY759235.1 coordinate 4,222,923, forward strand.
GTGTTTAGTAGTATTAAAAGATTTTTTTTCTATTACAATCCCTTTGACATTTTACGAGTAGCTTGAGTTATACCACACAGTGAACTTCAACCTTATGAGGCCTGAAGTAGAAAAGAATCTAACCTGAGATAGATAGTAGTGTGCTGATCTTTGTTTTAAATACCATCCAAACTAAGTCACATGTCTGCATAACGGTGAAATCGCCTAGATATATTTTGCTGACATTCCTGGAAAAATCAATCCTTAGTTATACCCCGATCATTTCTAGCTATTTTTGTCACTAAACCATTGAATATTGAATATATAGTTCATACGTCCAAAGTATAAAAATTACTCTCAAAATTCTATTTAACATTATTTTCCTGCAGACATCTTCAAGTAGACCACAAGGTGAAAGTGGTCAATGGAAGATATTCAGCAGTAGCTTCGGTAACGCTGAATGACGCTGATCTGCCTTCACCAGCAGAGTTCATTTGCACGCTGAGGATACCTCAAGCGAAGTATGCTGTTAGAAAAGAAGCCATTTATTATCCAGGTAAGAAGATTATTTTCATTATTACTAGATGTTTATATACAAAGGGTTTATGTGATAATCTGTCACTGTACCCTTCAATACAGTACCAGCAAAAGTGTCATTTGTATCTTCATCATCTACCTGGTCTGTCCCGATCATTTGAAGTCGATGAAACATGTGATTCTCTACCATAAATGCCTGTCAGATATCATTGCCTCAGTCACTTCCTTATTTGCCACCCTTTCTTGGGTTTATCTCTACTCTTTCCATTTTACTTTAATATCTTCCAACTCATATAGTGAAGTTTTTATTTTACTATGATTCCAGGAAATTCTTCGCTGGTGCTTTTGTTAGATACAAGTACCTTTCCGGTCGACCATAACTGGGTCTTCTTTGTTCCTTTTTTTATATCCAAATTATCTGAGCATTCCTTTCTCTATATCTATATTACTTTTTTCTATAAAACCTGTTCTAGATTCGATCAAATAAACCTCGTAATATCTGCGAATTACTCGTATCCTAATCAATCAGTTAACGTATTAAAATCCACTGTTGAATTTTAACTGTACGAATTAAATTAAATTCTGCAGACGAACATAAAAGTCCTTAACAACTAAAATAACTTCATATACAGTTAAAAGCCAACAACTTTTGAAATAAAACTGTAAAATATTTTAATACTGAACAGCGGGCAGTGAATTCTAAATGTTTTTAATTTACATAATAGTGCTTCAATGGATTAATCATCGTTTGAATGGTTATTTGAAACGTTGTTTTAAAAAGTTCTTTGGATTTAATGTTATGACATAGTATATTTTTGCGAACGAGAGCTTTCAATTTTGTATTATTGATTGATTTATATTACCACAAACTGGCAAGATGAAAATCTTAATTGATGGATCAAGCTCCAGTGTAAAAAAAAAGTTTACACCGCAGTCACTTCCTAAAAAAAATTGATGAAGACCATTATAGATAAGAAGAGTAAAATAGTGGACACCGGACTCCATAGCGTAAACACTGGATGAAACCGGAACGGCGCTATAAATTACTATAATATGCACCTATTTCAACACGGTCGACTAGAGATTATTTCATTCTCACTTAATGTTAATAATAATACCTCCTATATATTCACTACTGACCTGCATGTCAATATTAACCTATAAACGCACCGAATAATGGAAGAAGATTCGGAAAAAGTTAAATTGTCTTTGAATCCATGACGAAATTAATCAGAAGGAAATTGAAAGTGTTAAAAATGCAATAATTTCGTTTTATAATTCCTAAATAATTCACAGGAACAGATTTATTTACTTGAGGTTCTTGTGAAAAGAAAATAATGTACATACATACATAAAATCACGCCTGTCTCCCATAGGGGTAGGCAGAGATCACGGATCTCCATTTGCTACGATCCTGACATACTACTCTCGCTTCATTCACTCTCATTACATTCTTCATGCATGCTCGTCGGTTTAGAGTACTCCTGACCTGCCCCTTTTCTAAAACTTCCCCGATTTGGTCCAGGTATGTGCGCCTAGGTCTTCCCCTTCCGACAGTACCATCCACACTCGCCTCATACACCTGTTTCGTTAGTCTTCTTTCATTCATTCTCTCAACATGACCAAACCATCTCAACATTCCTCTCTCAATTCTCATCACTACATCTTCTATCACTCCACATCGTTCTCTTATCACGCTATTTCTCACTCTATCTTTCAAGGTCAAGCCACACATACTTCGCAACGCACGCATTTCTACTGCATTCACTCTACTCTGATGCTTTTTCTGCCACACCCAACTTTCACTACCATACATAAGAGTCGGCACCAATACTCCTCCATGTACAGCCAGTCGTGCCTTTTCGGACACTTTCCGGCTGCTCATAAAGTTGTGTAGTGCCCCATTCACTCTATTTCTAGCCATCACTCTCCTTTCAACATCTTCTTCATGCTTTCCATCTCTCGTAAACAATGTTCCCAAAAATATGAACTCATTCACTTGTTCCACTTTTTCTCCATCTATACAAATCCTACACTCTGTCACGCATTCATCTCTTTCAAAAACCAGAAAATAATGTGTTATTTGATAAACGGAATACATCTATGTCGACATGGTTTTCTGCTAATTTTTATTTTTACTTAAAAAAGTGCTTTCCAAATTTTATAAGACGACAAAATATTATTAATGCAGGAGCAAAAATAATAAGAAATAGACCCGAGTATATTTTTTAAGGAGACCCATGAAAATAACAATTTTGAAGCATAATTTTCAAAAGGATCGTTGCAGCTTTTTATCAGTGGAAAGTTTGTGTAGGCAGCTATCTAAAGTACATGAGAGGAGCGTTTTCAACAGTCCTCGTGAATAATTTTATGCTTCGTTAACTCCATTGTGGAGGGTAAATGCGCTTAATAGAATATTGGTGGGCGTTCAAACAGCGTTTTTTTCTCTGCGTTTGCTTCTTATGTTCCTTAATGAAAAGTTAACAAACCTAGTTCCACAATATTACCTTAAAAATATCTTGCCGCATTGGACATTGAAAGATGGATTACGGTGATGGATAGATTTTTCTACTTATTGTTGTGGCAGTCTCGAGGGTGAAGTATAATTCACTGTATGTCATAAACCATTGGATATCGCCAAATAACGTAGAAAAAGTCAAAATCTTATTTGAAACGTCTGACAATGCGAAAAAAATATCATTGGTTTTGCTATATCAATGGCCGCCAAAGCTGTTTTAACGCCAAAGCTAATACTTAGTGCTGAGTGAGGAAGGAATTTTTAAATTTCGTTATTGCTAGATTTCTTATTTAATTGCAATAGAGTGTATGATTTTGCCAAGTGTACAACAGGCGTTTAGTCTCATAACAACCGCTTTTCGGAGAAATCTTTTTCCTGATCGGGTGAATACAGGAAGAGAGTAACTGGGTGCCAAACACCACATCAGCATGTATCGGATGGGTTTCTAATGGTGGTCTGCAAAAAGGCGTAAGTTCCTCTCGACAAGTACTGGCCAGATGCTGGATCGAATTCCATTGTGTGAATAAATAACTTCTTTGGGTTCTGAATTTTTTTTAATATTCTGTTTTCCAATAGTCGTGATATAAACCTTTAGTGGATTTCTTTACAAAATCTATTTATCTTTGATACTTCTCAAATACATTGAAACACTTTGAACAAAGCTTTCTTACAATTGGCTATAAACCACGCCACAAGTAGAGTATGAAGTCTAATCATACATGGTTTCTACAGTCATAAATATCTCAGTTTATCCTGCAAAAGAGGAAGCCCGAGGAATATTTACCTCAGCTATAACCATTATTTTTGCTGTATTAATAAATTGTAGAATGCAAAGATAAAATCTCGAATGAGCCAGCTTAATTTAATGAATAAAGTTTTGCTCCCGTGCTTGGAATAAATCTTTTGCAGTGTATATAAAATTAATCTTGCTATGGAAAGTACTATTTAACGTTATTGATTGTAAACACTTCTTACTTAAAGTGAATATTATGTACTAAGTATTTTAGGACATTTTAAACATATTCTAGGATGATAAATTGGAATGGTTCCGTTATGTGTCGTGCTAATAATAATTCGTTTTGAATATCATATTTATTATTTTGTATATGTAATATGAATATCACTTATATTTTATCTCCCACGCGATGGAAGGTTTCTACGAAAGTGCTATTCAAAATATGTAGTGCCTAAACAGTATAGTACTTGGTCCATCTATTCGAGAATAGTTAAAACAAAATTTTAATCAATAAATTCCTATCGCAATCACCTGCTGGACAAAGGCCTCTCCTAATATGGGGAGACATTAGCCCACTGCTTGCTTAGTCACCTCTTGCAACACCTGTGGGATGAGATGGGATGATGCTTGTATTGTTACCGTCACAACACTGAGATACAATTTATGTCACCTAAATGTTCAATTATCATTTTTGTAGTATAATTTTATATCATTTTGTCCTCAGGACCAATAAGTACTACACCAGAGATGCCTACTGCAGCAGATATGCAACTAGCAGCATCAGTTGGTACTAGAGGTAATGTATATTATTATGTAGTATATGTTTGATGTCATAGGTTAACAACATTTTAACAAAATTCCCGAAATTAACTTTTATATTATCGCAGCTATTAAAATTATGATCAGGGTATTGATCATAATTATTATTAAACGACAGTAACCTAAAAGTTTGCGTAATTAAATATTTTATGAACAAGTCTTTGATATAAAATTATTTATTAATAGGAACGTGTAAATGGAAATTCAAAGTAACGATGAAGAAAATATTATGGAATATTTTTAGAACAGTATTTAACATTATAGGTTAAATTTTAACATAAAAGATAATATTTTATGTGTGACTTTAAAAAAATGTCGAATCATTTTATGTTTAAAAGTTTGGATGCAAATAAACACCTACATGAATATTTCTTTTTTATTTCAGAAGCAAATATCTACATGTGGATCGTGATGGTTTCTTTATCGGCGTCAAGTCGCATTCTCTTCTCATAAAACATGTCGACATCAAAATCATACACATGAAATATGAAGCGCAATAGTTACATTTTTATTCAAACGCGTCTCATGTTGAGACAACCTTTTTGCTCGAAGGTCTTTATATATAACATTTGATAGATATAAATATTTGTTTCTGATCCATCATTAAAACTGACACCTTTCATCGTAATTCAGATATAGGATAAGGTTTAGTGTAACACTCTGTATAGTTCTAGTCATACCCAGCGTAACCAAAAAGAACTAACGAAATAGATGTTTGCAAGGAACAATATTAGGTCTGCGGTTTTTAATAACAAAAATTGTCATGCCGAAAAAATAGCTTTATGTGTAATACACTAAGGCTTGTATTCTAGAATTCTCGTTTTATCTGATCTGATAATCTGTCCTCCGATAAATCTAAATTCATGACTGAGTGACGTTCTAGAATACGAGCCTAGTTATATAAATATTTAAATGCAAGAGATAATAACTGTGTAAAAATGAATAGTTATATGTGTATGAATTTTTCAAAAATATTTTTGTTATAAATAAAACCAATACTTGTGTATAGAATTTCTTGGAAAGAAAATGTACAGATAATGTTTGTAGTTAGCTGTTTGGTCATGGGCCTAAAATGGGATTGGAAAATAAATTTCTGAACAATAATTTCTTGAACGTGTGGATAAGTATGTTTAAATTATTTTCATCCTGGAAAATATATTTATTGCAATAACACTTACTGATTTCGATTAATAAATCAGACACTAAAATCACACCCTACTGAAACAAGTAATGATTTATTTCATTACTATATATTACTCCATTAATTCCAAAATAGTGAAAGCAATTTGACAATGATTCTATGTATACATATACTCGTAATAAAAGTTAAAGCCAGCATTTTGTTACTTTCGATAACTGACCCTTAACAGCATTAACTACGTATGTATGAAGTATGTATATAAAACGAATTTATGAATGAATGGGAGGTAAATCACGTCAATTTTGTCTGAAATATTATATTAAAGTGGGTAAATGTGGCTAGCGGTATTGATGTATGCTGCAATTTTGTGAAGATCGTTTCTAAAGAAGAATGAATCAGCTGTTTGTAGAATTCAAGGTTTTTCGATTTAGCCACGAATATTTACTGCTTCAGTTCTTGCAACGTTATCGAACTGAAAGCTCAGCAAATAGAGAAAATAACCCTTTCTTGGCAGTCGGGTCGTAAATTTTCATTTTATTTTTATTTCAGCAAATAAATTAGATAATAATTCTAAATTCCCCATAATTTTGGTTAAGTGTTACTTTGTTATAAGCTATTGTTTCATCAATGGCAGTCAAATTATGTTAAATTTTTCTTTGTTACTGTTATAAAAAATCTGCACATGTTGAATATAAAAATTTACAATATATATGACTCTAGCAACACTAGTATTGATTGTGAAAGGCGAGATAAGATCAGAAAGGAAATAATTCTTACTTGCCACTAACAACTTCATGAAGATTAACACCATTTAGCTACAGTATATGTTTTTTTTTAAATAATGTGGAAAAGAGAGTTCTCAATATGAATCTTAGAATGATTTAAGATTGACATGGTCATTCAAATTAATAGTGTAAAACATGGTAAATATCCCCATGAGTCATATGAATCTTTGTCACACATTGTTTAGCTATGGTCAATTTGTTCAAAAAACCAAAGATAAAATATGCAATATTTCCGATGGTATAATTCAATGTTCTCAATGACGATATACGTATAGCATGTACAAAGCCAAAATTAATAATCGTAAGAAACACATGCCATTTTTTCTGTATTTAAATGAATATTCAAATAAGCAAATTGTATTTATAACTATACTACAAAACACAGCAAAATATTTTAGTTTTGGAATCACTTCATTTTAATATTTGACAATGATAAAAAAAAATTGAATATAATTGAAATCACACGTCTAAACGTTTTAAATATATACGATTATTTTTGTGTCTAAGAAGGGAGAAAAAGCTCCCTTTGTAAACAGGGTATCAAATTTAGTTCATTTTATTTTTCGTATTTACCATGGTTTGGTATGAATTTTGGACAATATTGTAAAAAGAAGTTCGCCCTTATTCGTTAACTAATTTTTACCTTCAATAAATGGTATTTGATCCTGATCTGACAAAGCACATCTTTTTTTTTCAATACCTGAAATAGAAAGTTACCATATAAAGCACTCATTAGGTTAAGTTTAAGCTTGTATGAAGTTCATGAATAAGGGCTGTTGTAAATATTCGTATTGATTAAAGTCATAAGTTTATTTTGTTCATAGGCTAAGATAATAATTGTAATATTTGCTGTGCATATTGCCGTTTATGGATAAGATCCAGTCAAAACGTTTATTGTGAAATTTCCTATAATAAAAAGGATCGTTGTGTATTGTGTAGTTTTATTTCCTATTTATCACTTAACTTTTTTTTTATACCACTTAGGTGGCAGACAAGCACATGGCCCACCTGATGGGAAGTGGTTATCGTGGCTTATGGACGTATGCAACACCAGGGGTGTTACACTCGCGCTGCCGACCACGAAGAAACCTTCTGATGACTTTTACTGAAGCTGCAGAATTATAACCTTAATATTTGTTATTTTTGATTAATTGATAGATAGATACATACATACATACATATTGTAAGACATTCTACACAGTGTTATCTAGACCCAAAACAAGCATAGCTTAACTTGCTTATGTTATGGGTTCTAGAATGCGGATATACATATTTAGATACAAGTTTTTTGTAAATCCATATATATCATACATAGAACTACTCAGACCAACACAAATATTCATATTCATGCATACAAACATTAGCGCTAAGCGGGAATCGAACCCGCACCCCCTGTGTGACAGTTGAACGTTCTACCGCTACGCCATAGAGACATCTTTACTGTACACCAATCAATTACGGTACATTTACGGACAAGATATGAAAATATGTATAAATGGCGACCTTATCGCTGTCAGCGAACTCTTGCTGGCAACCATTGGACGGACATATTTTAGTTATCTTAACAATAATAACTTATGGGTAGTTATTTTCAAAATAGTTGGGATAAGTTACGAATTGATGTATTATAATTTTAGTATTTTATACCCTACAAAGAAGATCAGATGCATTTTAATTGTCAGAAGTCTAGTATTTCAGTTAGTATAACAAAAACTGATCACTCATTATATTTAATAAATATATTAAACAACTAGCGACCCGCCGCGGCTTCGCACGGGTGCAATGCTGATACTAAATACACTACAGTACCACCGCAAATGCTACGTCCCGCAATTTTTAAATCTGTAATATCTTCGAAAATATGTTTTAAATCATATGCTGTAAAGCGCCATATAGATCTACGTGGTAATCATGGTATTGAATTGTAGCTTATATGACGTTTGTCGGTTTACCATAGCAATGCCATCTATTAATTATTTACTCAATCCAGTCGAAAAGTATCGACATCTGTTAGAATCTTTTGGAGTTAACAGATAATTGTGACTGTCAATTAATTATAGACCAATAATTTGCAATAAAATAAAATTGCGACTATAATTAAAGATCTAAGCTATCCTATCTCTTAAGTTGGACCAGACTGCTCACGGTGTGCCAATTTAATTTAAAATCGGTTAAGTAGTTTAGGAGTCCATCGCGGACAAACATCGTGACAGGAGATTTATATATATTAAGATTTTGATATCATATTATTATGATGAAATGTTTTGGGCCAGAGAAACAAAATAACATTGAAATTATTGATGTTGCAGTCCTCACGTCACCCAAAGAGTTTTATTCATAGGAGCATATGGTGCAATCAAGGCGTGACTCGGTGGCTCAATATTCATGGCGTTCCCCCTGTACGGGACTGGTCATGGGTTTTAATTCCCGTCTCAGTCTTTTCACTTTTTGCTATCTGAATCGATGTCTTGCGTTCTTTTAATATACATGAACGTAATCACCTGATGTAATCAATGTACATTTAGTTAGTGGGTAAAACATACATACATACAATCACGCCTTTATCCCTGGAGGGTTAGGCAGAGTTGAATTAACATCCACATTTCTCCAATAATTGTATTCGGTCCCACGTAATAGGGGGTGAGCCTATTGCCGTATTCCGGGCACTATTGTTGACTCGAGCGATGCATCTGAGGCTAAGTCTGGGCTGTATATATCTGTCTGATGCTAAACAGCCCTATCCCTTAGTCATCTTGTACGACACCGCATGGGAAGCGATGGGTTGGCCCTCATTCTACTCTGCCGGGAACCACACGGCAATGTATGGATAAAATCGGTAAGTAAATAAACAGAAGCTAAAAATTCTGATATTAAACCGAAAACCGACAAGCCTCACAAAAAATAATTTATCGACTCATCAATCTCTTCAACACAACCAGACAACGATTCATTTCGAGATTTTCGAACAAAATTAAATCATAGCATAATTTGCAGGAGTGATCCATCAAACCAAAACCGGGTCAGATATAGAAAACATTTGCCGATGCATTAGACCATTCCCGTGAGTTTCAGACTTTCCAGTGAATAATAGATATGGTTGGCTCTCTCCCGAACAAATTATCCGACTAAATTATTGAGTGCGCCACCTCCGTACCTTGTGTATAAATTGACTTCGTTACCTATTTTAGCTATAGTTCATGTAAAGTTAAAATGAAAGTTTTCGTGACGCTCACAAGTAATTTTGGCTTGAATGATTGATCGTATAATCAAAGTAGGGTTAACAGATAGTCTTTTATGCTTCCCTGAATTATATATAAGCTTGGTTGTATTCCACTAACGTACTTTTCGTTACCGTAAATTCAGTACTCATTAAGCCTATATTTTGGAGAATTTATGTGAAGTTAATATGTAGAACGTAGGATTATTAATCTCTATAAAAGATTTTAAGAAAGTTTCTGAAAACCTGTCTAGGTTTTCAGAAAATTTAGTATACATTGTACTTAATTTCTAAACCTTTAGGGGTATTAATGAAAATATACATATAATTATTTAATCGCTTACATGATCCAAAACTGACTGTGACTCCTCTGGTGTTACAGACGTCCATAGGTCACGGTAACCACTTTCCATCAGGTGAGCCGTGTGCTTGTCTGCCAACTAAGTGGTATAAAAAAAAAACTATAAAAAATACCAATAGCACAGAACAGATAATATGCCAATATCAGTCAACTAGCCCATCGCAGTCCACTGCTGGACTAGGCCTCTCCCAACGTTGGGAGGCTTTGGCCTACTGTATCCATGCTGGCCAGACGGGTTGGTATAGTGTTTTATTTCAAGGTTTCCTTCTCTCACAGTGAATCGTCTGCGTATTTTTCCGTTAGTCGCCTCTTACGACACCCTTCAGATGAGATGGGATGGCGATACTTGTATTCTTTCTCCGTCACCATACAGATATCCCAATACGTAAAACAGTACTTGTAGATTTTATCAAATTAACCATAGTATTTATCAAATCCAATCAATCAAAATAGATAGTCTAGCCTAGATTATCCTTGCTAGATGTCACATCTTACCTTCCTAGCTAGATGACTGTCGATTCACGGAAATATGGAAGTTCAGTTCCTTCGCAGTTACACTAGAAGAAACGGTAGTGATCGGGACTAACAAAACGATGTTGGTAATGTTTTACCTTTCTAGCAAAGATAGCTGTACATATAAGTAAAGAAAATATTCATAGTACTTTAGGGAAAATACTAACGTTTGAAAGATGTGACAAAATTATGAATCATCAATCAAGAATGAGAAGAACGAGATATAGGTATAACAGAGTAATATTTTTCCTTTTAGTGCTATGTAATGTTTAATATTTTCATGGAATAAAATACATATTAAAGTAAGATTCTGACAGATAGTGTGATTTTTAGGAGGTAGGACACGACGGTATTTCTACAAAATTGAGCAGTCCGTCTGGGGTAGCACCTCCGCCCTACAGAATACCGCGGACATAATAACCTCGTGCTGTGTTCCCAGCGGTGAGTAGGGTAGCTAGAGCTCACTGGAGAGTCTTTGTGCGGTCAGTGGGAAGACATAAAGCTTTATCTTTTACACTAACGGCACAGTTTACACACGTCCATAGGCCACGGTAACCACTTTCTTCTCAATATTCACTCCCTTCCACGCCATATCAGCTCTCACACAATCCATCTATCTTCTGTTAGGTCTACCTCTCTCCTTGTAGAACTAAAGTCTTAAAGAAAAATATGGTGCACTGTAAATAATCCTGGCATCGAAGAGACGTTTTAAACAAATTCAATAAACAGATACAAAAGACGTCCAGGTTCAACGATTAACTATTGAATTCCGTGAATCAAACAAAACATAATACTGTACAAAATTTGTATCCACAACACTTCACATAATGGTACTTCATGCTGTGGTCACTAACCACAACCAAACACACGTTAGTCATGCAGCTCATTGTCAGTCAGATTATAGGCATCAATTGTGTAATTAATAAATATTATGTATACAGACCCATTGGTTTTGCAAATTTATTTACAACAACATTAGCAAAGTATAAACAGGATTTATCTATTAGCTCTTTGATATTTTAATAGATTATGTTTTATAATTAGGGGGAAGATATCGTTTCGTACCATGTCACAGTGACCAGTTTGGATGGAGCGGTGGCGTTAGGGTGGAGGTATGATACGACGGTATTTGCGTCCCAATTGAGCAGTACGACTGGGTAAGTACCACCACCCTACAGAAACACGAGGTTACATTACAGCCGTGGGCTATAATGTAACCTCGTGTTGTATTCCCGGCGGTAGCCAGAGCTCACTGGGAAGCTTAGTGCTGTCAGTGGGAAGACCAAAGGTCCTGATTTTGTGTACTGCACTGACGGCACAGAAAATCTCTGTTTTTACAGGGTTGGTATATGATTATTTACAATTTTAAATTTAACGAGATATAGAACAGGGCAATATTTTCCTTTCAGTTCTTTGTGAGGTTTAACATGTTTATAGTTACATATCTGGTTACCGAGCAACACAGGGAGATGTTAATTAACATAGGTAAAAAGTGAAACGACTCAGGCCGGACTTGAACCCGAGACTAGTCTCTTACAGAGAGAATGTTCTGAGAACTGAGAACCATTGAGCTATTAGGCCACACCTTAAAAGATCCAAATTTCCCTATATAACCAAAGGGCGACGGCCGGGGCTATTTACCGATAGTTGTACGAATTAACGGAAACAAAATAAATCTTTGATATTACGTTTTAATATGTTTTGTAATAAGAAAACAATGCATGGAGCAAAAGCGTTAATTCTTAACCGCTGTCAAAATACAGAGCCTCGTGCTGCAGACCTTTATACTTGTCAGCAGAAAGAGTGTATGAGATACATCCATCTTTTTTTGCGTTGAGGTGGCACCTCTTCATAAAGAACGGATGATTGGCTCCCCATCGCCGTAAGGTATGTCACTGACTTTTTACGGTACGGGACCGGCAATATTGGCAGTGCTTAAAATATCTTATTTGGAAAATATCTTGTTAATTAAGATAGGAAAAAAATTGAATCAGCTCGAGCAGAATTTGAGTCTGCTATCTTTCCCTTACAAGGAAAATGCTCTGGCCACTGACCCACGGAACCTTGCCTGAAATCATCCAAATCGTCCTATACCTATATATCCGTCTTACAGTCGAATTGAATAGTTAGCATAGGTACTAAATGCTTTAAAATTTCATTCAATATCTGGTCACCCAGTGTAGTTTTAGTCGATTAGAGTTCAAAATAGTCTTATCATCATTAGCATGCTGATGAAGCGAGATGGGATGAAGCCAGGTCACATATGACATATGATTGTGTGACATATGTGTGTTGGATACAAGTGGTGAAAACTACAAATATTACTGTAATTTATATAGTTCGTATCGTCCACCATTATTCATTTGTAGCAGAGATCAATTACTAAATTATGGGCAAATATATTTTATTTAAAACATATCAGTATTCGTGTGAAAACTAAAATAAATTTATTTTTAGAACTATCGCGGTGTGAATTCATAATTATACAATGGTTTGGAACTTTCCATGATTAAATCATGGAACCTACTATTTCTACTGACATTTCAGCACCCGTGGTCACGACTTGACTATCTTGCGAGCGTTGAGAGGTATGCGGAGAACATTTTTTGTGCGCCTACCTACCATTACTTTTATTATGAACGGTTAGGCACAGCACACTCACTATGTCAGTTTTTAACGGCTAAAAACGGCTAAAGTTTTTAACGGCTAACTTGGTTTTAGTATATTAATCACCGGATTCCACGTTACGGATAGTTTGACTTCATCTTCCCTATTGAAATTTTTATATTTATTGATTTCAATGGCTTCACGCACAATCCGTGAATAGTAGTGGCGATCAGTGGAGAGAACTTTGGGTTGATGAAGCTCAATCCAGTGATTGGTACCCGACTCAAGATGTTCTGCTACTGCCGATTTATTGAACTGACGGATTTTCACAACTGCGATATGTTCTCGGACTCTCTCTGCAATGATTCGTTTGACAGGTATCTGTGTGTGGGTGGGTTTCCGATGCACAATATGGGCCAAGGAGCTATCAGTTCTTGCCATCAACTTTACATCAAGAAAAGACAATGTTCTGTTGGTCTCAATCTGATACGTAAACTGTGTCTTCACATGTAATGAGTTGAGAAACTCAGTAGAGAGAATATATATCATCTACGTACCTTTGCCATAGCCTAATCTGGGCGTGGTCCAATCAAATATTTGCCACGACTGGTGCCAAAGAGCTGCCCATGGCAACACCATTTTTCTGGAGGTACTGTTGGCCGTAGTATAGGAAGTAGTTCCTTTCGAGGCAACTTTGTAGTAGAGTTGCATAACTGTCCGGTAGACCATTATACTTCAATTTTGAAATAAATAGTAAGTTCCATCGCGAAAAGTTCCGAACCATTGTATAATTATAAAATAAATTTATTAGACAGGTATGTGTAAAATTATGCCTCGTAGCCTGCATCCAAAATCTATTTAACTCTATTCAGTAAATAACATTCACTGTCGGATTTGACCAAATGCACTTCATCGGCCAAATACGGTTCATAAATCTTCTAATGAGATCCAAACAGTGATTAAGCCTACGTTAGCATAATGATGTAATTTTAGTCACTGAACTGAATATTTGTGCACCAAAGGGTATATAGGTATAGAGCTGAACTAAGCAGTGCAAGTTGACATCACAATGGGTAAATTTCCATTTAATATTGGTATTAGTATTTATATTTTATTATTTTATTCATATTTTATTTCGATAAATACATTAACGTTATGCGTTCTATATATTTTTAATATTTAGGTTAAGGTCAATTACTTAATACGATAAAGCGGGAGTCATCGAGCTTGTGAACTGTGGTTTTCGCACAAAAGGAAAGAATGTATGCTGCATGAATGGTAATCTTGGTATGTGTTGACTGTTGTTGGCACACACCAATGACTTTTCGATGCTTTTCGAAGTTATGTGTGTATTTATCGCAGTATTATAAGTACCCGGTTAATGGCAATAAGCTCGCCACCTATTACATTAGGAACTTTTTTTATATAGAACACGTCAATTAGAGTTCGCCTTGCCTGATGGTAAGCTGAAGGCAAAGTCTCAGAAAAGAGGGTCACCATTACTTACACCTCATCATATGCTTTTTCAAGCCCTACTTAAAATACCCGGGACTGTATGAAGAAGGAAACACGTGAGCTAGTAATGAATTCCAGGCCTTAATGGTGCGACAGAGGAAAGAGTCACCGAACCGCTTGGTTCTTCTTCGGATGTTCTGCATCGTGTGCGGGTGACATCTAAGTCCTGCACGTGTTGTCCTGTGTAGGAAAGGGGTGGGTGGGACTAATTGGAAGAGCTCATCAGAACACTCACCATGGTACAGTCGGTAAAATACAGCCATGGACGCAACATCTCTACACCTAAACATAAACTGGCGAAATGTGGGTGCTAGCACTTCAACCTACCCCTTCGGGAAAATAAGCGTGAGTTTATGTTTATGTTATGTTTGACTTGATTTTTTTTTTCATTTTTACTACTTTAAGACCACCCGCCTCTCTTCTTTAATATGTAGGTAGTGATTGACTGCTTATAACCTTTCATTCTTCACGAGCTTCCTCTACTATCACTAAACCTTTCATGCAAAGCTTCATTTGAAAACATTCAGGAGATATCTTAAGTATCGAGTTGACAGATTACTTTATTTACTACAGTTTTAAGGTCCATCCTGGAAGTTTACTTTGCCTACTTTACAAAAAATGTCAGCTATAAATGCCTAATTATTCATTCAAGAAAACATTTTCATTACATGAAGAAGTTCAGTTTGAAATATTAAGAAGGTTTATTAGCATAAATTATGAGTCGAAAGCTTTCACATTAGGTAATTATAAAATTAAGTAGGCACTTAATCCGTCTCTTGTTGACTAGGATCATCGAGGTGGAATGAACATTTACATCTGCCGTCATCATGACTGTCAAAATTCAAATTCAAATATTATTTTTATACAAATAATATTTGAATTTTGAATTTGAATGTATTATGTAAGTCTGAAGGGTCCTTCTATGTAATTGTTTTTTTTAAAATTTATAGTCAAATAGCAAATTGGTGGAAGTCTGACTTCCGCCAATGTGCGTGATTAGAGCAATAAACGAAGGAGTTTGATCGGTACTGTAGAATATGTTCGGAGCAACGTAATGCAATGATCCCAGCAGTTTTATTTAAACAAACAGAAATGGCACGAGTAGCGAAGCCAGGGCGTAGCAGTACTTCACTGCGGGGCAGCAACTCCTTCTTTATAAAGCACAGGTCCGGCCTCACATGGAGTACTGCTGTCACGTTTTTGCTGGAGCACCTGCATACCAGCTTGACCCCTTCGACTCAGTGCAAAGACGGGCATTGAGGCTGGTTGACAATCCCATACTCACAGGTAGTGTAGAACCTCTTAGCCTTAGGAGGGATTTTGCCTCACTGTGTGTGTTCTACCGCCTATACAATGGTTTGTGCTCAGATGAATTGTTTGACATGATACCCGTAGCTACATTCTATCATCGCACCTCTCGCCATAGGCAGAGAATTCATCCTCACACATTGCGACCTGAGACGGTGCGCACTGTGCGGTATGAAAGAAACTTCATCCCACGCACACTCAAGCTGTGGAATGACCTCCCTGCTGCGGTTTTCTCAAGCACCTACAATATGGGGTTCTTCAAGAGGGGCATCAGAAGGTTTCTTCATGGTCGGCAGCGCGAGTGTGACACCCCTGGTGTTGCATACGTCCATAGGCCACGGTAACCGCTTCCCATCAGGTGGTCCGTGTGCTTGTCTGCCAACTAAGTGGTATAAAAAAAAAAAGTAAATACATGAATAATATAGTAGAGAGGAAAAAATTCACTCAATTCAATTGTTTTCAAATCCGCCCACAATTTTCACAAAAAGTGTAAAGGCCTTTTCTATACCACTTAGGAGGCAGAGAAGCACACGGCCGTGGCCCCTATAGACGTATGCAACACCAGGGGTGTTATACTCGCGCTGCCGACCATGAAGAAACCTTGTGATCTGATCTGGGAGAGGAGACATTTCAATACAGACAGAACGAGGGATACGAGGAGTATATCATACAAAGAACGCTGCAAGTTCGGATAAATTAAAAAAGATAATCTAGCGTACTTTACTCCAAAATTGATTAGTTGTATCAATGCTTTAATAGAATTGTGTTAAAATATAAGAACAATTCCCAAAGATCTTTGTTTTTAATTACGATCTAATTAGTCAGTCTATTGCGGAACTGTTAGATTATGCTAATGTTGTCAATCCACCTAGCTAGAGGACATCCTTTTGTTTGCCTTTGCACGGTCTTCATTCTAGAATTCGATTGCTCCAACGGCTATCGGTCCTTCGACAGATGTGGTCAGGCTAGTATCACTTCAGCTTGCTAATTCTTTGAGCTAGGTTGGTAACTTTAGTTATTTGTCGGATGACCTGGAATAGATTCTCAAAATTTGCTGAAATGGAACGCGGTCTGCGGAGCAACATTAAGTGTGATCGTCTAATAATATCGAAATTCACAACAAGCAGTCATCATAAATAAAATCAATCGATAAATTCCTCGAGCACAATAATAAGACGTGTAAATGCCTCATTTAAAACCTTATCTTATAAATAGAACCGATAACAGCTGGTTTATGAATGAGAGATATTTCATATCCAATGCGATATACAGCGCTTGTGATTCAGAGCGGAGCAGTAAGTTCTACGTGAGCGGAGCCTACGCACTCACCTGTGCATACAGATAGACAGCGAATGGAAGAGCAAACTTATCGGGAAAAGTAGTAACGAGGTCAATGGTGTAAGCGCTTTTGTTCTTATTGCAACTTGATAGCTTGAATTTTGTTTTGTACGTTTTGTTAAGAATGAGAACTGAATTTTAGAACTTTCTTTTAGTTTTAATCTATATGTTAGTATTGGGTTATCGTTTAACCAAATAGAAATTGAAACCTGTGAACTCCGCGTAGCAGTCTAACGGTCTACCGAACGGTAGAGGAATGGAGCGTTAGAGTAGTACCAAACCATTTCCGTTTACATCCTACGCCTACGCCGTAGGCCGTTTGCTACAATACTGTTACGTCTAATTTGATTCTTTAATTCTGAAGTGTATTTTAATAAAAAATATAAATAATTATTTAGTAATCAGATTTTTGTGTTTTGCTTAAACAAAAACACATTAAAAAGTATAAAATGTATAATTATGAATTCACACCGCGAAAGTTAATAAAAATAAATAACATCTCTAATGGACTCTGGAATGGCAGTTGCTTCACGGAAATATCGAGGTTCAGTCGCGATTCGGTTAAGCTGGAAAAAGTGGACCCCGGACTTCAAGGTAAAACCTCGGATACAACCAATATTAAAGCAAGGACAATGATGTTCTTATATCGATCAAAGCTTCTCTCATACCATACAAAATTTTGAATAGCTACTCAATAGAATATATAACACATCTAGCAAATTATAATATATCTGTGTAGCGCCGTCTCATTTGTTTTGCACGACGCACGTAATAACGCGATCAAAACGTATGAGAATTTTGACAGCGACGCGTGATGTGAAAGCTTAAAGTGTAAGAGAGAAATTTATTTCGTGGAGTGAGTCGTCAGCGTTTGAGCACTCTTTTAGATGTTTGAGGAACATTTGGCCTTGGAATGTCATCGGTTATGCTTATAAAGTACACTGGGGTGCATGAATTAAATTGTAACTTTTCTATCTCTTTCCAAATAAAAATGTGGTCCACGGGATTTGGTTCCGCTGCAACTTAATGATTTCTATTAAGTTTTCTTGGATTGAAGTCATTTATCGTGAAGTAATTTATTTTTCACTATTCCATTTTACCATGGCACACACCAATGACTTTTCGATGCTTTTCGAAGTTATGTGTGTATTTATCGCAGGTTTATAAGTGCCCGGTTAATGGCAATAGGCTCGCCACCTATTACATTGGGACCTAAACATAAACTGGCGAAATGTGGGTGCTAGCACCTCTGCCTACCCCTTCGGGGAATATAGGCGTGAGTTTATGTTTATGTTTATGTTTTAAAGCTGAATCAGTTGAAATTTTGAATTTTCTTTCCTCGAAAAAGGGCTGCTTTCCCGCCTGAGCAATTCACAATTCAATTATTAATTTGCACCTCAGACTTAGGTATCAGTTTTATAAATTATTAGAAAATATTATTGCCATTCAAATAATCGGTATTAGTTCCGTGTCTTTATTTCTAATTCTAAAGTTAATCATATAATATTTTAGCAACTCAAATATTTCAAATGAAACATTATCACTACTCTGATCAATTTTCTTTAAAATTATAAATAAATTTCATCAAAATAGGAAATGCTAGCGTAAATGCAATATCTCGTCTATAACTTTTGAATAAGGTAGTTCCAGTGACATTTCCGTTTGACACAGTTGGATTAGCACCCTGTGACATCCCTAACCTCTTTCTAAAGGTCGATGTGAATAGGGAGTCAATTTATAAAGATAGTCTTAATTTATGACATGAATTAGAGGGGCTTATTAGCGAATACAAAACTGAGCAAGTTTTGACGTTACATTAAATTATGTATTGAAGTAGTTTTTGAATTATGAGGGAGTTAAAAGTAGCTCCAAATGGTTCGTGTAATATTACACACGGTGCTGCTTTTACTATTACGTGAACTTGGCTTAACATACTGCCACGTGTCTACATAGTATGAGGATTGTCGTAAAATCGTAGAAATGTGGAAGAATAGAATCTTTTGACCAGGTAAGTGAACATCGCCTTAAGGTCACGGTTAAACGAAGGTATTGGGCTCCTGCGTGAGAGTAACTCCTTCCCCACCCTGCGATTTGACTAATATAACTTGTATGATAGCAATTGCTGACTGACCTACAGACTCTGAGAGGAAATCCTACGCTAGAATCGCGTCTCTCGGCCATCTAGTGTACCGGTTTACAGGTGAAGTTTACTTGATCTTGAAGGTCTTAGTGGGGTCCAAATACCGTAATAGTACGAGTATCGTTAAGGTATGCTACACTATATAACAACAAGTATTATTTCAGATTTGTGTAGTCAACGGCAAAGAATATTACAAAACAGTCGATGAGATCCTAAAATGTTGAAAGCTTTGTAATGCTCAGAACCAACGAACTGCGTAATATAAACTTCTTTGATCTGCCTCAACCCTCTGCTTCACTACTCCGTGATATTTGTTTGCAAACATTTTGATGTTTAAAAACAATGAATTTGAATAAAAGGTTATGCCCTTTTGTAATATTTAGAATACTCTGTTATGTATATCTTTTAATAGAATGTTTGCTGTTTTATATTTTTATAGGTTATGCATTAGTGTAAGTGCCCGAAATACGGCAATAGGCTCACCCCCTATTACGTGGGACCGAATAAAATTATTGGTGAAATGCGGGTGATAATTCACCTCTGCCTAACCCTCCGGGTTAAAGGCGTGATTATATGTATGTATGTATTTCAATTATGTAAGAGGTAAACTGTTTAAATTCTATCTTTGATAACATTGATGCTTGTCAATAGCTACCTGATACAAAAGCAGTTGCCAAAAATGGCGTAATAGTATAAAGTTTAACAGTTAAACCGGATGTATTATTATAGAGTGAGATTATAACCAACGAGCATGCATTAAGAATTTAATGAGAGTGAATGAAGCGAGAGTAGTATGTCAGGATCGTAGCAAATGGAGATACGTGATCTCTGCGTACTCCTATGGGAGACAGGCGTGATTTTAAGTATGTATGTATAACATCCAAAAATATAGAACATCAAGCTCTATCTGATACTAATCACGTCTAAATCAATGGACCAATATTGTTAGAATTAACTTAATTATTCTGAAAAAGAATATAATGAAATTAGTATTAACGTTATCGAGGTATTTACTTTATTATTTTTATTTATGTTGTAGTGTTCTGAATTCCTCCGTGATCATGGTGCTTGCAGCAGCGCCGAAATATTGGAAACTCAGAACTCAGAAAATGATACCTAAATACTCAGATAACTTTAATACTAATGTGAGTGACAATGATAGTTTAAATAACATAATGATACTTTTTATTTTAATATAGGTGCTAAAAGATTTTCACTCTGGTAGAACTAATAGTAGGATCTAGTAAATAAATATTGATAAAATATTACCTTACACTCTTTACAATCTTTGTTTAATAGGTAACTATCTTTTCTATGGTCTATTATAATTATCTAGACAAGTACTCCATGGTAAAGTACTTCATTGAGTCTAAGGTTAGACGCTAGTCAATTGTGAATGAATAGAAATATGTTTAGATGAAATTGAAGAATACCTATTACATATTTTATCAACACACTTAAATATTTATAACTAATCAGCATTACTTCCCCGAATTGAACTGTTAAATATCTAGTACTAATTTCTTCGATAGGACGAAAATATTGTGAAATATTTAGTAAATTGACCTACTTTGTGCTAATGAACTTTCACGTACTATTTTTACATAGAACGAAGCAAAATACAAAACATTTTGACCAACATTTAATTATATTTACATAACACAAGCAATAATTTAGATATATTATTAAATAAAAATTCAACACTGTCAGTTGTCCTCTAGTCTAAAAAAATTTAGAACAATGTAGTCGTCCCATAACAGGATCTGTAGATGATATCTAAGTCTGTGAGGCATCTTGTCATTTATACTATAACAACAATACTGTAACTAACAGTAACATCAACAGCCTCTGTAGCGTAGTGGTAGAACGTTCGACTGCTACCCAGGGGGCGCGGGTTCGGTTCCCGCTCAGTGCAAATATTTATATGCATGTATATTTGCATAGGTCTGGTGATTTCTATGTATAATATATGTGTATCTACAAAATATTCAAGTATTTTTATCCATATTCCAGATTCCATAATACAAGTTAGTTAAGCTATGCATACCATGGGTCTTACATTTTTGTAGAATATACATTTTTTTACATAATCATCTTAAATATAATGTATATCGTAATTATAATTCCTACACCTTTAATCACCATTCAAAGATTGCCCGGCAGAAATCGCTTAAAGCGATAAGGTCGTCCATTGTACTGATTCCTTGTTATAGACTTTGTAATGATATTTATTAGTGGTGTACAATAAAGTTTATAATAAATAAATAAAAAAAAATATAAGCATTTTGATTTTAGACTTTGTACAGCAGTTCAAACAATATGCGATGTAAACATTAACATTTGCTTCATTTTATAAAATATTCTAACGATCATGCCTTTCTATAATGGAACTCAAATACTTACAAAGTGGATTCCTATTACCATTACACGACAGCGTGATTAAAACAATTTTTAATTAGAGCAACTCACTTGTAAACGAGCTTCACAAGAATATCAGATCCTCAAATGTGTTAACGTGGAAAAACCAATTTGGCACTGCGAGGCGTCACACTCACACACAGTATATTAGACACCCTTCTCTCTAGCAATTAATTCATAGTAACACGAAATTTAATTAATCTCCCGATGTTTGGAATGATAATTGGGGATTGCCGCGGAATGTCACACTTGGGTATGGTGTGACAGGGGTGACGCAATGATAGGGTTGTCTTAAGTGCTGACCAAACAGAAATATGGCGGCATAGAATTTGGATTCGATTTTCAAAATCAAATTGTAAGCTCGTAAAGAGCATTTTATAAAGTTTTTTTTAATCGAAAATTTCTCTAACCAACTATTTTGCTATAAAACATTAAAAATATTTTTATCTTCTGATGATGGAGTTAATATTGTGTTGAGGACAGTACTATTCGTGTGACTTTTTACTAGGCTGGGTGATCCACCGACAGTTGATTTTGGAGTTTCCAGAGCTACATCTGTAGTGCTTTACTACTGACGAAATCCCATTCCCATTATTCATTCTAGTATAAAATTGTTCCTACCGCATATCGCAGGCAGGTTTGAGGGTTGTGAGAAATCTACTGATTGCATAAACTTACCTGAAGCAGAAGCATTAAGAAGAATTCAAAGACGCTAGGCAAGTAATAGTGAAATTCCTTCTCAAATTACATTTGATTATTCTAATTACAAAAAAAGTTGAGAAAGAAAATGCTTCAAAATTTATTAGTACATAATAATGTTCCTGTAATCACACTACGTTACAGCCTGCTACGCATATTTTATGTACTGTATACTCTTTGTTTCGTGTACAACGAGCCGACGAAATTCTTTGAAGTCATCAAGAGCCACTCAATGAGTACTTGACTAAAAATTCGCAGCGAATGTAAGGTGCTCTTAAGAACAAGATTTTTTTTACTTAATACATGGTGTTGTTATTTCTTTTAATGTGCGGATATTGAAATATTTTCTAACTACGTTTTTTGCATAAGATGGAGTACTTCCAGCGGTGATGAGTGAAAATTTACGAAAAGTAAGCCGATGGGAAAAAACCTCACTTGTATCAAATTTGTCACGCACCATACGACCCATTGGGAAGCTGTCAGGAATCGGGTTACAGGTCTGTCTCCATTACTACCTTCACATTCACTCCTACTATTACCTAAATATTCAACGTGTCAATAGGCTCGCCACCTATTATATTGGGACCAAAACATAAACTGGCGAAATGTGGGTGCTAGCACCTCTGGCTACCCCTTCGGGGATATAGGCGTGAGTTTATGTATGTTATATCAACGTGTCATTATAATTCATGATAAACCCAAGTTAGTCGTCTTTTAAAATTGAAATTTCCAAATAACAACAGATATTGGGGAGATTAGGATTAAATTTTCATAGATATTAATAAAAGCATTATCCATCTGAAAGGTTCAAACAGTACAGTACTGACTAGTCAGTATCTTTCCAAAAACCAAAATGTTCAAAATGGCGTCATTACACATCGCACAAAAACTGTACCACAGACTATCTTTGCGTATGAATTCCTTTGATGTTCTTGAGTGGCACTCGACAAGTGCGTCTGGGGAAGTCAACAGCTCTCCCCTTGCGCTCTAAGGCTTCAAACGCTCTGATTCGCTTTTACACCTTGGAGTAGGCAGTTATGTCAAGATCCAGACTCAGATCGCAGTGCATGGACAAAGGCGGCGTCGTCTTTGAAATTTGTAAAGCTCCTAATTAAAATATGGTGTTTTTTAGTGTTGGTAATTGGTTTGAAATATAATTTTCAACTACAAGTACCACTGGCAAGCTGGTTTTCAAGCTGCATCCTTAGAAATATCGTTTTAATTAGAAACTGTCGTGCAAAACTACGAATGAAGTCATATATTTGCTTTATTTAAATTTATAGTTTCGAAGGCAAAGTGCGACATATACTTCTTGTATAAAGTCCTTAAATAAATAAAGAAGGTAAAGTAAAACTAGTCTTTTTTTTTCAAACTTTTTTAAAAGTACCTGTATACTATCTTTTTTTTTTATCACACGGCACACTTGATGGAAAGTGGTCACCTTGGTCTATGGACGCGTGCAAAACCAAGAGAGTCACACTCGCGCTGCCAACCCTGCAAGTATTTAGAGTTTCTGTACCGTCAGTGTAAAAGACAAAGCCCAACAATAGTTATCACATACGAAGTTATATTACAACTAACCTACACGACTATTAAGTTTATTTTAAATAAACGCTACCTTTTTTGCGCAATCACAAAAAATATATGTAACACTTAAATAGTTCGTTCGATATTAAGATGGGTAGCATAAAAGGGTATCGTATAAGTCGGTTAAGGGATAGAGCTCTTCTTTATTCAAAAAGCATATGTTATGGAAAATGGGTTTCGAGATACAGAAATACCACCTACACATACAAGTACAACAGTATAGTTTTTTTTAAATTTATTCAAGTAGGTAACCATTTTCAGAAATTTATACATACTTACTTTAAAATTTTCATAATGAAATAATAAACAGACAGCTCATACAGATTGTTGTGAATTTTAATAACAATTCACAAAAATGTGAATAATAATGAGACGAGTGTCATAGTTTATGAGAAAGAAAAAAATACAATGCACATAAAGTTTAAAACGATTTCATGAAATAAATGTCAGAGCTTTATACTTCGAATGCGAAGGGGATATTAAATGGAGAGGTTTCTTTCTTTTCTTTCTTTACAAAAAATCAAGAAATTGAAATCAATACAGTCAAAATGAAAACACTCCGAAAGGGAAGATTAGATATAATACACACGACGTTCAATAAGCTTTATTGACAAAAGTTAAATAGAAATGCTGACTTTTTACACATGATAAACAAAATATACAGACAGATATACCCGTTATATATAGTCTATGCTATCAGACAATCTCGAAAGCACAATTTTATCATGAAGAATTTTTTTATGACGAGGAGGTTAGGACACGACGGTATTCCCGTCTGAATTGAGCAGTTCAACTGGGGAAGTACCTCCACCCTACAGAATACCACGGCTATAATAACCTCGTGTTGTGTTCCCGGTGGTGAGTAGGGTAGCCAGAGCTCACTGGAGAGATTTTGTGCTGTCAGTGGGAAGACCAAAGGCTTGTCCTGATTTTGTGTTCTGCACTGAGGGCACATAAAATCTCTGTTCTTACAGGGTCGGTAGCACGGATGTGACTCCACTGGTGTTACACACGTTCATAGGTCATGGTAACCACTTTCCATCAGTTGGGCCGTGTGCTTGTCTGCCACCTAAGCTGTATAAAAAAAAACGCTTCGTGATTTTACAAAAGTGGACTAAGAATTATTCCATGACTCAATTCTAAATTAACGATGTAAAGAATAGAATAACAAACATGAAATGTAAATCGCGAACTCGTAACCTTTCACATTTAATACATTCATCCAGGTTATAACACGGGGTTCAAAAAATGCTCGCTGAATTTCTTGCCGGAGTCTCCTCAGGTCAGGGCAGCGTTTCGAACCAGTGGTCCATTTACTAAACTGATTTTCATGATCCTTTTTTATCGACGTTTTGTAAGTGCCGATTTAATGGTCTATGCAGAATGAATGATTTTTGACTTGGACTTTGGTCATAACAAAATGTTTCATAAGAAATTACCCTGTGAGGTCCACTTAAGGCTAAATCATACTAACTCGTTACTTAATTTACCTTAAGTTTTAAAAGCAGCAGCCATGTTGTTGTGGTATACCAAACTTTGGCAATTAGTGTTAAGTGGGTTTTAACCTAAATAAAACAATTGGAACATTGTTTAACTAAACACAGCTTGTGTTGATTTTAATAACTTAGTTCATATTTTGTATTATATTCTTTGGACATAAAGTTGAAATTCAAGTCAACTATAAACAAAACCGCGATTCTCCCTTTTGTTCACTACCAAATGTTAACAATCTAAAAACTTGCAGAATCTATAAATGTATTAAAATCCCAAATATAACTTACTGATTCACTAATTGCGATACTTTGATAATTTCTTGCCCCATTAACATAAAATCAGCAAAGAAAATATTTCGAATAAAAGATAACATTAAGAATAAAATGTAAATTGTTCTATAAGCAATAAATAAATACCATTAGGAGGTATGACACGGCGGTATTTCCGCCCAATTGAGCAGTTCGACTGGGGAAGTACCTCCGCCCTACAGAATACCGCGGTTATAATAACTTCGTGTTGTGTTCCCAGCGGTGAGTAGGGTAGCCAGAGCTCACTGGAGAATTTGTGCTGTCAGTGGGATGACTAAAGAGTTGTCCTGCTTTGTCCTCTACACTGACGGCACGGAAACTCTGTGCTTACAGCATCGGCAGTGTGTCTTCTCGCGAGTGTGTCTTCTCTGGTGTTACACACGTCCATAGGCCACGGTAACCACTTTGGTTGTGCGCTTGTCTGCCACCTAAGTGGTATAAAAAAAAAACATAATTATATGAGGTTTATAAAATAGGCTGACAGTAGTGTCGATCAATACCAACTCACAGAGTTATAAATCAAATATGTTAACGATTTAAGGTAACAGACAACACAATTATTATTTAGGACTAATATCGTTTCCACAATTTACAGAAGTACTCCTTATAATTACTACACTGTCCTCCTAAAACACATTATATTGAATAAGTGCTACTTAGCCACAAGAAAATTGGCTAGAATTCAAGATTAGGGCACGTTGTGATTAACTAAATGTATGTACCTGATGACCTGGTGTGTAAGCTTGTACCTACTTATTTGAATTATTAAT
The DNA here is from genome assembly GCA_963662185.1 of Eilema griseolum. Lineage (NCBI taxonomy): Eukaryota > Metazoa > Arthropoda > Insecta > Lepidoptera > Erebidae > Eilema > Eilema griseolum. The sequence continues at coordinate 4,249,713 of OY759235.1, forward strand.
AAGAACACATATTAATAGGTTACCTCACCAACTATCAAATAACGAATTCGGAAGTAGTGAAATATCCCATTAATTTTAACATAGGTCCAATGGTTAATTTTGGTTCGAAAATTTGATGTTTGTTGACCATAAGTAAGGTCAGTACCGCAACACAATGTGTAAATCAATAGTGCGACAGTGGCAATAAAAAAGAGAAAGAATTCTACACTCACGGAGATTAAGCACAACTGGGATTAAAACTAGCGTTATATCTTACAATTCTCTCTTTTAGCTTGACAAACGAAAGCTAGTAGGAGAAGGTTGCCAACAATTTGCTACAAATTTTGGCCAGCCGTGGACACATCCATAGATAACGATGGCCATAACTGTTAGGATAATTTATCTTATCCTTGGCCAGACATTGTTATTACGTACAAATATATTGCTTGACCTATAAAAAGTAAAAACTTTCTAGAATATTCACTGTTATAAATTGTATGTCAGATACTGTGTTTTGCAACATTATTTAACTTTTTTGCTTGCGCTTGTATGCATATATTAAACAATACTGACGTTAAGTTTTATATTCAAGAAAACTGGAAATCATTTGTTTTAACGAAAATGGTCTTTGTGTATACATATAATATCAATCGAGCTCGTCTAAAAATATTGATATGGTTGTCTCAAGCTTTATTTATCTAGCAAGGCTTGCATAAATCACACGTTGAAGTCAACTATCTTGATTTTGGAAAAAGATTGAAGGGCGTCGGATTTCGAAACTATCTACTAGGGCCTAATACTTTAAGGTGCATTTCTTCCATTAATAGCCACTTGATTTTTTTTTTAAACTATCTTATAAAAACTTTGTTACTATTTCATGTATTTAAAAAAGAACTGACCAAGTTTATGTAGCGTGACAGTGTAGAGAGTAGGCTATAGGAAAAATTCTTGTTTTTCTACATTGAACCTTCTGCGAAACAAAATAAAGATAAAATTTGTTAGATATTTTGTTAGAGACCATGCGAGTCTGATAAAAATAAAAGTATAGTGAGTTTGAAACGGAAATTAGACACAAAATATAAAACGCTGATTCTTGGTAAATGTAAAATTGAATCGAGGTTCCGAATTCAGTTTAGATTACTTTCATAGCTAAAAATGGATTTCTTGAAAAACAGTAAAATAAGAGTAAGAATCGTATTTCTATAATGAGAAAGCAACATAAAACAATTTATAAATAGGGGGTGAATAATGAGAATATTTTTTTACAATAGGTAAATAATGAAATTACATAGGTTTATAGGGGAGGGAGAGCCAATGAAGGCTGGCAATTCATCTTTAGCTCGTCGTTAGCTCCAATGAGGTTAAGTTCGAGGAAGTTTCTGCATGCAACAAAAGAGAAAAGAATCTTGTTCCAACGGTCATCAATCCTTTGATACGTGTAACAAGACCATTGCTAGTTAAGAACGATTATTTTTGCGAGCCATACCTGTAACTTTAAAGATATCGCTGACGATTATTTGATCATTTTCCATTTTGTCTTGTGTACTTCATTTTAGTTGACTCGCAAAGATTTCTCGTCATATTTCAAAATCAAATTACGTAGAACTTAACTTGCTAAGTTTTGATGGAAAAGTTGAAACAACAGTACGGCGCCGCGTACACTCTTGTTATTTTTCAAGATGGATTAATATTGCATCTAGTACAATAACTTGAAAATTGTTTTCAACATCTATATGATGTTTTAGCATAATATTCTAATGCAAAAAAGTAAGCGTATTAAAATTGAAATAATCGTGGTTATATAGAAATTGAAACACGCTAAAATATATTTTGGGAACCTTGATAGGTACCCATGAAAAAGTAGTACCCTTTACATATTTAGCGTAATATCTGTGTCAATTTTATTGTAAGCACACATTTCGAGATACCCCTTCGGAAAAAAAGCAAATATTTCTGGAGAAATTACATAGTCTCTGTCACTCACTCTATAGCCAATCATTCACATAACTGATTTATCACCATTTCAGATGCGTAGAGATGTTGCGTCCATGGCAGTATTTTACTACTTGGCATATTCTACTACATGAATGTTCTGATGAGCTCTTTCAATTAATACCGCCCTCCTCTTTCCTACACAGGAAAACACGTGCAGGTCTTAGATGTCACCCGCACACGGTGCAGAATATCCGATTAAGAACCAAGCCAAGCCAAGTGACTCTTTCCTTTATCGCATCATTACCAGCTCACATGTTTCCTTCTCCCTACAGTCCCGGATCCTTTAAGTGGGGCGTGAAAAAGCATATGATGAGGCCGTCAAGCTGAGTGTCATCATTGTCATTATGGTATATGTAAGTGATGGTGATTTTCTTTTCTGAGACTTCACCTTCAGCTCACCATCAGGCAAGACGAAGTCTAATTGAAGTGTCGTATATAAAAAAAAAACTAAATCCATCATAATTATTTGAATATCTAATTACTTCTAGTTGCTGATAAACAAAGCAGAGCTATTCAAATCGAGGAACAATGCCAACTATAGGAACAAAAATCCCCGTGAGGAGAAAATGTTTACACTTTACCAACTTTATGACGATGATGGCCAAAGCCGTGTGTCGCTGCGATATCGCATTGTGCGCCATGAGACATCATTCAAGTGGCTTTTTTAACATCAAAGGCTGCTTTTCCTTTGAGCCGCGAGCGTATCTGTTTCCCGGATAGACACTTCTGGTTTTACTGCGCGGTGATGTATACCTACTGTTTTAGATATATTGTCACTAGCGGCATCTGATTTGTGATTTATAAAAAATGTTTAGAGATTTTTGAAATCAGTAAGTCATGTGAAGCGGTTTTTTTATTTATTTAGCTGAACGTGTAAGTGCTCATTCTTCATTATTCTATCCCAATTGGTGTTTCCTTCTGCCTGTCTTACTTTACTAACTTAACTTAATTAATTAATTGTTTTTTTAAATTAAAAGAATATTAGCAACCGCATTTACTAATATTCCCTCTAATCCCTCCAACTAAGCTAAATTGCTTGTGCTAGGAGTGGGTGTACGTCGGTAGTGTAATGGCCAGGATTCGATCCCGGGGCCTCTCGATCGTAAGGCCGACTCCTTAACCACTAAGCCACCGGCGCTTAACTTACTAATATTATAAATGTGAAAGTTTGTACTGATGTCTGGATATTTTATACCCAATCACACTTAAACGGGTGAACAAATAACATTCGCTAGACCAATGGTAATTTATTATATATAGAATGATGAATGTATGGGCTTTGACGTTTATGACAGTTATTAAGGCATGTCATAAACACGATGTCTAGGGAGCTGGCTGAAATTTGGTACAGGAATAAAATAAAGTCTTTTTTATTTTTTTACGTGCGAAAAATCTCCACGGATACCCCACCACCGGAGCCGGTGGGAGAGGTTATGTCGGACTCAAACCGACCAAAACGCACGACTCCTGAGGGTCGTTTTTGGTTGCCGAAGGTGAAGCTAACAGGCATATCCGTCGCACCCCGACCGAACCAGGGCCATTTCTCTCGATCTGGCCCTCGCCTCGGGTGTGGAAACCACAGAGTCCTTAGGTGGCGTTCCACCGTGGATTAAAGTATAGTCTAGAACAAGAGGGTACTTTTTAATCAGTAGCAGTATGGGTTCTTTTTATCTCTTTGTACATTTTCACAACAAAAACAAGTATGTGTAAGTGATAAGAACTGTTCTAGGAACACATTGTCGTAACAATAAGATAAATCCAAACGCCACAAAATGTGTTTTGTTAACATGTAAACTTTTCTAATAAGGAGGGTTTTAGTTTAGAGCTCTGGATTTGCTAAACATTTTTGCCGTTGATACAAGAGCTTCGTTTATTAATTCAGTTTTGGGATAGTGCTGAATTCAACTTCTCTACGTGTTTCATTTTAAGGGTTATTCTTACTTTATTCCTATATTTATCTTTGCTTGCAATTCATTTCGATTTCTTTTCCTAAAAAGCTGACCAACCTCTAGAAGCATTTAATTAAAAAACTGACCGTTGAAATAAAAAAAAACCAATAACAAATTTAAATCAGCTTTATCCAGTCTGAAATCTCATGAAAACATCATTAATTTTTTTCATCCATCTCCAAACCAATCTTGCCAATGTCGCGACACTCGAAACGGGGAAGCGAACCTGTAATCTTTCAATTACAAATTCAAGTTCCATCCGTTCCAATTAACTTCCATATTGATCTGGGAATACCGCGCCCGATCATTTTTTTCGTTGCTACCAATTTAATAAAAATGTCAAGTGGACCGGCTATTACGCTTTGTATAACCAATTTTATACCTGTGAATTCGTTTACAATAGAAAAAATGGGCCGCTTGTTATAAACACCTTTCTGAACAGGATTTTTCCGGGTACAATGGTTAGGATGATAACCAATACAATTCTTACTCAATACAGCTTATTGAAAATATCCTGTAATATCATAAATAATAATGTACTTATATAACATGTAATAAAAGCCGGGTCTGATCCATAATGGTGCTTTTAGGTATGTACCTATTTATTTATGTTTGAGTAGTCCTCTTGAGGTTATAAAGTAAAAATCATCACCTGAACTGTATTTTTCAAATAACTTTTAAACTATCGCGTTCCATGATATACAATAATCTAAACAGGAATTAGAATAGGTACATACATACCTTTGGTTTGTCTGAAGTTTCGACCAGGTTACACCGGCCGTGGTCACAGACTGACTGACTCAGCGGCGCACACCCGCCGTCTTCGAACTCGTTATGTAGAAGGTTCTTCCTCTACCCGCACATTCTCGAAATTTTTTATATTTTGTTTTCGCAATGTACCATCACATACCACGTGAGCCAGTCAGCCTGTGACCACGGCAGGTGTAACCTGGACGAAACGTTGTACAAACCACAGGTATGTATGTACTTATACCATCATCGGTGTTAATTCCCGTTAACATTGTTGTGGATTTTCCAATAATATAAAATTTCGATACAAGCAACTGGGGACAGTAGGATCTGGATCTACTAATCAGCTACTAACAAGTATTTGCGATCCTCCTATTATTTCTGGCAAGCCCCTTCCATCCAAAGGAGAACAAAGAAACTATTTTTACTCACTCATCCCGACCAGTAGGCCTACGACAAATGATGTTTCGTGATAGGCCCCGAATTATTTTATTGCATTTTCTTCTTCGCTATCCACGGAATACAAGTAAAGGTTGGGCTGAGACTCTGCGAGTAAGTTAATAAGATAATCTCTAAGAGTTCATATGCAGCTGCCTGTTCATAATCAAAAGTGGGAATTCCAATACTCAAAGTGCAACATAAGAAGATAATTTAGTTGAGCACTTAATATATTTTTGACTTCAATTTATATACTACAATATATAAAGATTTTCTCAACAAAATCTTTCTCAGATACTATTGTCACCATTTAGAAACGAAAACGTTTATTATTGGCATAACTTTATTTCAGTATTTTCGATTTACTGCTTTATTGCAAAATGCGAGAACAATGTCAGTGGCGGACACAATTTGCCAAAGTATAATTTGCTAGAACGTGGCACACCGACATCAGTTTAACGTTAGAGTTACGTTCTTATATTGGACCATGGACTGCATAATACACCGATATACTAGAACGATGAAGACATCTGGAAAGGACTTGCTATTTTTCCATTTCTATACTAAATAATTTGAGAGTTAATAAATCTAATACATAATCCCCAATATATTGTTATAACTGTAGCTGTGGTATTAATTTTTTAATTCTTAGTGATGCGGCATTGGAAAAAGTCTCCAAACCACTTGGTTCTTGCTCATATATTCTGCATTGTGTGCGGGTGACATCAAAGCACTGCATGTGTTATCCTGCGTAGGAAAGAAGAGGGTGGGATTCATTGGAACAGCTCATCAAAACACTTACGTTGATAGAGACGGTAAAATAAACCCAAGGAAGCAACATATCTACGCATTTGCAAAGGCTCGAGGGTGTTCGTGTCCTCAGGGTTACCAATAATGCAGACCGCACGTCACTGCAACCTGTCGAGAGCAGCAGATATTTGTAGCAGGATAAGTACCTACATTTTTTTTTTTTACGTGCGCAAAATCCCCACGGATACCTCCCCACCGGTGCCGGTGGAGGAGGTTATGTCGAACTCGAACCGACTAAAACACACGCCGCCTGTGGGTCGTTTTGTTATAGTAGATACTTATCAGAGCCATCCCGGAGATGCGAGCAGTATTTCACGCAAATTCCTTGATCACTAAGCCACTTTTACATAGCCTAATTACTTTTCTTGCTTAATTTGCTTAGTTTATAAAACTGTGTACATTACAAGATACTTAATTAAAGTTAATGACACTTAAAACAAATACCTGCTGTATTTTTTTCGGAGAATCACCAACTGAAAATTGGATACCGGTAGTAAAGTAAAAAGAAATAAATAGCAAAATAAACATAGGCATGAACCTACAGACTGGTCCCCTACAACTGGTACCTTGTACCCACTCATCTCCTTGAATATATGTGACTCCCACTCGTACGCTCGCTTGGCATGAATTGTTTTTAAGCAACCATACTGAGAGAGTGGGGTGGGCTAGTAAGGAATAAATTTTGTATACATAACATAGTTTAATTTTAGAACTTCTAGCAAATGCAACGAAGGAACATCCATACTTACTTTAGTTCTTTAAACGCCAACCAAGAAAAATGAGGCGAAACTGCTACAACAGGAGTCACTATTTCTAACACCGTTGCTTTTACCATAATGGATGTTTGTGGCTCTTATTCCATGGTCGTGTTTCAACGTTAAAGTGTACTGGCATTTTTTCAAATTAGTCTTCTTTCCATATGAGAAAGGGATGTAATTTATGAACTCCTTAATTGCATTTATGACGTCAACTAACAAGCTTATAGCAATATGAGTCTTAACGAGTATGGCTTGTGAAAGCTCGACTCATATACAAACATAATTTTGATGATCGTGAAAGATATTTTTCGTCTAAGCTATTTTTTTGTTTCTTGGGCAAGTTTTCACTAATAAAAATTCATTCAATTAAATTAAGTTTCTTTCTAAGTAAGTCATGGTATATTTATGAGAAATTTCTTAATTAGTCTCACCCTTTTCTTTTCTATATAGGACCAGATGTTTAGGGCTGAGATGTCACTCGGATATGGTGCAAACAATTTCACCAAAAACAATCTTCTTGGCAACACCATAACATCTTGGACGTGTTTCCTTCTTCCTAAAGCAGTACCAGACCCTCTAAGCAGGGCGTATAAAAATACACTCGACTGTAAAAAAACCTTCTGTCCTGGGCCTGCCTTCAGCCGAGGTGAAATTTTATTGACAGGACCTATATAAAAAAATATTATGAACTATATTTTATGGTAAAACTTCTATTTAGCTGTTAATTAAATTAATGTAAAATCTTTTCCTCATTAAATTATATTTTATCATCCTATTGGAAAAAAGAGTTTTAAATATTTTGGACCCTTTTTTTAATATCACCCTTAAAACGTCGTCATTTTTAACAAGGCCGTTTCGTTTTAACGAGTAAAGTCGTCCGTTAGTAGCTTGTTACTGAACTTTGTCAAAATGTTGCGTAAAATGAAACGTTTTATAGGCTCAACAATGGCATCAGGTGACATCTGGTGATAATTTTCAGAGTATAAAAAAATAAAATTATGAAGAATAAGAAATGAGTGAAACTCAGCGTGAATTTTTATTTTTTATTTTTTTATTTTATATATATAGAACACGTAAATTAGACTTCGCCTTGCCTGATGGTAAGCTGAAGGTAAAGTCTCTGAAAAGAGGGTCACCATTACTTACACATACCGTGTGACAATGGTGACACTCAGCTTGACGGCCTCATCATATGCTTTTTCACGCCCCGCTTAAAGGACCCTTTAATTATACATAGAAATTTAATTAGAATATATTATGTGTTGACCATGGGTCAAGCTGTAATAGATGAGATTTGGAATGAAGCCAGCATAAAATGTCTAATATTTTGATCATGGAACAAGCCGTAGATCGCAGGATACATACATAATTCAGTCACACGTAATAGGGGGTGAGCCTATTGCCGTCTTCCCGGCACTATTGTTGACTCAAGCCATGCATCGGACGACATTTGATGGCGTTTACACTTTATGGAAACCTATTACCGGTACAAAAGTAACCTATATGTTGTAGAATAATTTATTTTTTACGAGTGTACAATACATAGATATTAAAAATTAAAATCTATTATTAGATACTAAATTACATACATAATGCGTCAAGAAATTCCTCCACATCATCACCGGTTACGTACCGTACCGGTACGTACCGGTAACGTACCCAGAACGCTGGCAGCATTGCCAGCGTTCTGGGTACGGAAAAGTAATTCCTCCGCATCATCATCGACTGGTAACGTACCCAGAACGCTGGCAGCATTGCCACGTTGAATGGCAATGCTTATCCTCTGTGCAAGATAATAACCAGCCTTCTGGCCACGCGTAGCATCGATCAGCCGCTTTACCAAGTCTTTGTATAGAGAACGGGCACTTGGACCCCACGTACTCAATGTCGTAATTTAATAACAAAAATCTTCACACACTTCCACATTCAAAATATTAGTAGTATTACTGAAAATGACGAAGGGAAATAAATTTTCTAACTTACAATCATTGCATAAACAAGTAAATGAATTTTATTATAATTTGTATCAGATTTTAATTGCATCAGGCAACATATAAAGAACAAGTCTAATCAAACAGACAGCTCAATAAAAATGTAACATTATTCCGTAATAAAAAAAAATCTAAGGCAGATAAGGTGAGAGATACAAGCAGTATTTCCTGTATATAATGTAAATGATCAGAATAGTAACAAAACGATCGTACAGTTAATCCGTTACGAATGTGTACCATCGATTCACATTCACTCTTAATCAGTCTAAAAGGTAGAATCTAATTAAACTGTTTCACAGGGTAAATAACCAGTATGTAAAAAAGGTAAAAATTTTGAAAAAGTTGACAATTGTTAACCAATATTACGGTAGTTATACCTCTTTATCTATATCTTATTTATCTCTTTATAATATTATAACTAATAAATAGAGCATCTTGACAAATATTATAGAGAGGAAAGATTTGTTTTTTTTTTGTAATTAATAAACTGAACAAAACTACTAAACAGATTGTAACTCTTTCAATATTTAACGTCAATAAAACATACGTACATAATACGTACAAACATCAAACTCATACCTGTTTCCATCTGGGTGTAGGCATGAGTACTTTGAGATATCAGCTCGCAATCTAGTTCTATCCTTACATTCTTCAGGAACATCCTCTACTATTCTTAAACCTCTTAACCACGCTCGCCTATTTCAAGCGCTTTTCAATAATTTTGTCCTGCGAGGTCGACCCCACTAGCCTGATAATAACACGTTATTCCTTAGAAATGGTAACTTAAACATGATTTAACTTATTGAGTGTACTAAGTTTGAAAAGACAAAAACATCTGGCTTGAGCATGGTGCAGGCCCCTCGTAAAATGCTAGAACTGCAGCGTAATGTAGCTAGCACGCGTCTTTTTTGCCGTATTTTAATTCAATTATTATAACATTTAACTCAGTTTACATTTTTACAATAAGGTTTTTTATATACCTTTAACTATCTAGACACGAGACAAACATGTACATTCATCCATTATTAGTCTTAAGAAATCACTATTTATAAGCCGACGTCTCGAAAATCCCGCAGTGGAGTTTGTTGCACCGTTTCTTCTTCACTAGCACCTAGGAAGGGATAGTAAACATAGTTTTAAGCAGAATTTGACGTCAAAAAGATTTAATTACGTTGCACTATTTTGAGGACTAAATCATTTGTAATTTGAAATTTTGTAAAAATTGTGTTGGCTAACTGCTTTCTTCTACACTGCATGTCGCTATTAGAGGCGAGACATGAAAACAAAATACTTGTATCACGGCGGGAATGTGTTTTAACATTATTTGTGTGCACTGGCTTAGTAAATTAAAAAGAAAATTACCTCCTCATTTTGTGTTCATTAAATGTTGGGTTTTATTTCGTACGATTTTGGGTAATTTTTTATTTCATTTGTATAATGCACTGTATGTATAGTATACCTATATATTTATAACAATGGTGTTATTTAACAATCCAAAGTACTATTGTTATATACACGTATATTTACGTATATGTATACGTATATTTAAGTTTATGCACACACATTACACTCATACTTAAGAGGAGAAGGCAGAGGTGTATTAACACCCAGATTTCGACACCTATTATTTTTAGTCCCACATATTAATGGGCGAGGCACTCAGTGATGGACTGTATGTTTACTGTCAGATGGAGAATAGCCCTAGCTTTTAATCGCCTGCTACAAAATAAAACGGTGACCCTATTCTGCTCCACAGGGAAGCTATTAATTTCTTAATTATACTAGGTATCGGGACTTCTCGAGTATTAATTTCTTTACAGGACTGCCGTCTAACCCCTTCAACTTCTAGAATCGACTTTTTGCCAGAGCATCGTACATTCAGCAGGTGTACCTACCAACTTACAGGTAAAGACATCTAAAAACGTTTACAATCTAAAATACACCATTAATGTTATAAACAGTAACTTATTTCAGTTCAGCCTTGCAGTTTAAAAACTTTAGTAAAAGTGAGTGTGATGAAAAAAAAAAAGATTTTCTAGTTTGAATCTATTTAAAGAGTGGGTATGTGAGAGATTTTCAAATATATGTCCGCTGGTGATTTTTTAGAGAGGTCCGCATCTGTGACGATATGTTTTCGTTTACGTTACCCAAACTCACAGTACCTAGATTTACGCTTCACTTCAATTTTATTTACTTTCAAAAAACAGTGGTTAGATGTTTCACGTAAAGAAAAAATGCACTAAAATACATACAGAAGAGATATTTGAAAGTGTCATAATTAGTACACATTCCGGTTATAACTCACTTCAATTAATTTTGAACTAAGTACTTCCATTTAGATCTCCAGTGACTTTGTTCCAGTGTGCCTAGAATTCTGTGACCATTAGTATTAAAGTTATTGGTATATTTACCATGTTGCAATCACCATGATCATGGAGGAATAAAAGTATTGGCGGTGAACAGTGAAAAAGTTTTTACGAGTATTCACCGCCAATACTCAGTGATCATGGCGCTTGCAACAGTGCCCTAATATTGGAAACTCAGAACAACTAACTAACTTTAACACTAATGTCAGTGACCACTATAGTTTGAATATCCTGTGACCATATTTTATTCAAAATGAAATATAACCAACAATCCTATTGTATAATCAAACTACATACGACAAGAATACGTGTAGGTACTATATCATTATAACTGCATAATATATTTTAATAATAGGGGTCGAAAGCTCGGCATGAAATATTTAAAATTCTAATCTAATCAAGTTTGACTCTGACTTTATTTGAAAATAAGTAAAGGCAAATTTTTTATATGTTAAAATAGCATGCAATGCAAAGCGCGGAACTTTAGCACGCGATGGGCGGTTAATGACCGATCAGCTGTGTTCAAAGGTAGCGTAATGGACATGATACATTGCGCGTTTTGACCTACATTTGCTGCGGTAAGATTTAATTAATGAGTATTACATGTTTATGTATAGCAAAAAAAATGTTATCTCGGTCATGGAAATACAGAGTATGACCTATTCGGCCCTTATTTTAAAAGTGGTAATTTCAGCCATGAATCAAATTATTTTGTACTAGATTGCGTAATGTGGAAAATGAGATTTTAAAAGTTTTATACTTATCGTCTTTACATACATTTAATTAATAAAAAATGATACTGCTGTTTTTCTTTGATAAATGAGCAAAAATTTTCCTCGCATGTGAAGTATAGATACATATATTTTGTTGGAAATTGTATAGCAATGGGGTAACACTCGATGAGAAATGAACATAAGTATAATATTATAATATCATTCTGGAAGAAAAACACGGAAGAGCAGATACAAATCTAAAAAGAAAAATCTGATAAGCTTACCAAAAATTGACGTGAATACATATAAAAATGTTCAAAATGCACAAGGCTTATTCGATACTGCTGAATACAGCTATATATAATAAACAAACAAATAATAATATGTCACTGATAAAGTTGTACACTTAAAATCAATATTTGAACTACGAAAATCAAGATCAAGTTTCATGTAAATACAAAATGTATTAGTTCAATAAATAACAAACATTATTCATCGTATACAAACAAAACACAATAGATCTCGATACGATATTAATGCAAAATTGAAACCGGCTGTTTCGTCCTTCGGATAGCCGAAGCTTTCAAAACACATCGCTTTCTGAATTCAAATGAGGAGATGAGATCGAACGTAGTCAATTTGGTATCAGTCGCGTTACTGTCGATAGGTTAGACTCTAGAGACCTCAATTACAGTGAAAGGAATAGCTAGCAAATGTTGCACTATTTCATCTGATTTGGGTGTGAATAGATCTGCGTCGCATTGTGATTTTGTAAATCTAGTACAGTTGATGTTAATATAATTTCTGAAGTACTTTGTATTGTGCTGTCATTGGAAAGAACAAAAGCTTGTCCTGCTTTATCTTTTACACTGACGGCACAGAAACTCTCAATGCTTGCAGGGTTGGCAGCGCGAGTGTGAGGCACTTGGTTTTGCACGCGTCCATAGGCCAAGGTGACCACTTTACATCAGGTGGGCCGTGTGCTTGTCTGCCATTTAAGTTGTATAAAAAAGTAAATTAAATTATAATTTATCGACCAATCTTAAGATATTTAATGAATTACTGCATATTTAAAATTTATTTTCAAGATAATTTTAAATAAACCTATCTAACATACGTTATCTTTTTCATACATTACTGTACTAGTAAGAATATTATGTTATCCTGAATAAACATACTATTGCTATAGGCGAAATGTCTTCTAATAGGCTTGTAGGTAAAATATAAACAACATGTTAGTTGCAAATTGTGTATATTTAACAAGTATTTTTATAAAATCTTTTTTTTCTTTTCATCTAGGACACGCCAATTCGACTTCACCTCGCCTGATGGTAAGCTAAAGGCAAAGTATCAGGAAAAAGGGTCAATATCACAGAGTATTAAATAGGAGTAGGTATAACATACAAACGTATTTAGATGCTAAGGAGAGGACACGCAAGAGAAATGTAAAAGAAAAGAACAAGATGTATTCTCTTACTACCCTTGTCAACTGGATCAAATCTACCAATTTGTGTACAATCGAGTAATCATTAACAAGAGTTGAATATCATTTATGCAATATTCATTAATTCGTTTAGTTGTTTATTCGTTTCTTGACGTTTGTACAAGACTCTGCACTTAGATTGTTTCAATTTGACGTTTAATTTGATTTACAGAAAGCAACTATATAAATGCATTTGAATTTGAGTCTCAACGTTGATTTGTGAAATTAAGAAAAAATATTATGGGTAAACCTATTCGTAGTTTGAAAACATTAGTTTTTTTTATCTAGGACACGCCAATTAGACTTCACCTCGCTTGATGGTAAGCTGAAGGCAAAGTCTCAGGAAAGAGGGTCACCATTACAGACATACTAGTCACACTAAATAATGTTCCAATGGTGACACTCAGCTTTGCGGCCTCATCAGATGCTTTTTCACGCCCCGTTCAAAGGAACCAGGATTGTAAGAAGAAGTAAACACGTGAGCTGGTCTTGTTGGTGCGGCAAAGAATAGTGTCCCGAGCTGCTTGATTCTTTCTCGTATATTCTGCACAGAAAAAGTGTTAAACTTTAACTTCTGAGTGGGGTCTGTAAGGCTGAGGCGGGTCGATACTATGTTAGATTTACCCGATTTTGTTGCTACGAGTTTAGTTGCATCTATGCCGTTGAATGCGATAGTGTCGTGCCTCTCTGTCGTACTAGTGTGACAACAAACCATGCTGACAGCTTAAAGTTAAAATACAGCAAACATAATCACTCATACATGGTATAAATAAATGCATGAGTGTATGAAAACATGAATAGCATACAGAAACCGCAACACGTGGCGTTGTGTCTACCTTAAGGGAGGTGGAGAAAAAGGCGTGTTGTTATTTCTTTTTACCATAAAATTTTATTTTATTTTATTTTAGTTTATTTTATTTTATTTTTATTTTATTTTTTAGAAAAACCTACATCTAGTATTTGGAGTAGATATAAATAAAATTGTGAGTTCATGTGATGGCCAATTACAAGTTTTCACTCATAGCAAAATTAAAAGTAATAAACAATGGTAATGACGCGACATTGATACGATAAATATTAAAAGAAGTAATCGTTACATAATGCATTGTTAAAACCATGTTGCATTGTTTTGAGTTTCCGATATTTCGGCGCTGTTGCAAGTACTAGTATCACCGAAATATCCGAAACTCGAAACATGGCAACATGGAAAATAAATCAATTTCGATACTCCGACACACAACATTGTACGTATGACATGTTCTGATTATTATATGCATTCTGTCTATAGTTACTGTAACAGTTAGGAACATGTGGTGCGGGCTATGACTTCTCAAAAATACTGAAGAGGGGTGCTCTTCAGCATTTTTGAGAAGCTATAGTCAGTTCGGATCTTATTTTATTTCTACTTTTTCTGGACGTAAGAACATTACCGTACCTTTTCAAGGCTTAGCTTCAACTTATCATACATTTTATCTAACAAGACACTTAATCAGTCTACAGTTTATCTTAGTGGCAAAAAAGTTGATCTTAAATCCTGGCAAGATTCAATCATTCATCATTTCAAAAAAAAAAAATTCCTTTTTGTCAATATTATGTTACCAACCAAATTAAAATCTAATGCAATATTATTTCAGTATATTTTTGGCTATGAAATTACTTACAATCAAGTAATATACCAACGGTAGTAAATAAAAATAAAACAGTAGAAAAATGTAATTCCTTACATTTTTTTAAATAGCATGTGAGTGACACATATTTAAAATACACTTATACTTTTTCCACAGTATTTTTTATGACTACACCTGACCAGTTTCGCCTTACGGGATCCTCAATCTGTGTAACTACAAATTCCACCAAGTGTCATCAATCAACAGTATAAATAGTCATATGAGTGAGATGATCTTTTACTGCTTACACTTAATTGAGTGAATGTATGAAAGAAACTAAGACGGCAAAATACGGAATCTTTATTTTGCTTTGAACATATAAATCTTGTGAATCGGTTCGTTGCACTGATTACTCTAAATCCTACTTAGTAGATGCAAGACAGATAACTGGTCGCTACGACGAGAATCCTCTTGTGCATTCCCTTTTTATCTTAGAGCTTCTAAGATTGCTTTGTGCGTTGCTGTAAGAGTTTTATGGTCTAGTAAGTACGAAAGTAGCGAGTCTAATTCCTTATGCTCTTTCATACTATAGTCATTAGAAGTAACTGTATGATTTACTTAGGTGACAGACAAGTACACGGCCCACCTGATGGAAAGTAGTTACCATGGCCTACGGATATATATAATGTAATTGCGGTATATATCCTAAACTTGAGTTTCTATATACTTAGGACAACGAGGTAACTTGGTGACAATTATTTTTGAATGTTATTTTTAATCTACATACATACATATATATATCACACTTTTATTCCCGAAGAGTTAGGTGGAGGTAAATAAACAACTACGTTTCACCATTCATTGAGCCTATTTTTAAACTATCGCGGTGTAAATTTATAATTGTCAAGATAACAAACTGAGTTAAGCCGTGAGCACGGTTGCTGCAACGCATCTGAAAGCGAAAATCCGTTGCAAAATTATTATTTTTTCAGAATAAACAATGTTTTAAATCGTCAATAAATTATTGTCACTTTCTTTAGAAGTGTAAATGTTATTTCTTTCATTTATCTGTTTTTTACTTATACCTGCTGTTTACCACATAGATACCCCGTTATGTGTTACCTTTACACTGTAATTTATGGTACTGCAAGGTCGATATTTATTGAATGACGTTAGTTTCCCTGTCGAGCAAAGCACAGCAATTTTGCCGTCCCCATAGCATAAATCTTCATACTGACAATCAATTAATATTGTTGACATATAATTCAATTAAACAACTGTCAGTCATAATTGCTTTATTCTTAGTAGTGTTGTTTATTAGGTTAAATTATTGTAGTTTTTAATTTACTAAAAATATTACAAGGATTGTGACTCATAGATTGTTAGTATTCTTGGCTATTAGTTAGTTGAGTTTCACATCAATGTTGTCGCTACTGAGTGGTAATATAACTTGCAATCCGAATACTTAATAAGAGTGATTTTCGCCTCCCTGTTTCCGGGGACGAGTTGGGGAATCTATGGTCCCCACGCACGAGGAGAGGGCCAGATCGAGAGAGGTGGCTCTAGGTCGGCCGGGGTGCGAGAGATATGCCTGTAAACCTCATCTTCGGCAACCAAAAACGGTCCACAGGCATCGTGCCTTTCAGTCGGTTCGAGTTCCAACATAACCTCTACCACAGGCTCTAGTGGTTGGGGTATACGTGGGGACTTTTCGCAGGTAAAAACATAAAAAAAATTTAGAAAAAAATATAATGTGAATTGTATAAGTTTTAAGAGTACAAGGACCGTATTTGCCTTCCCTTCTTCTTCTTTTTCTCTATCTCTGCAAGTGGAAAGAGTAAGTCAGAATTTAATATTGCGAGTTAGAAGTACAATCTTTTAGTACCAGTTAAGTAACAGACAAGTAGATGGCCCAATGATAGCAATCAATAACTATGGCCTACGAGTGTTGTACACATTCATGGCGTGGACCACTCGTGCTACTGTCCTTGGAAAAACTTTATTAAGCCCTTCTTGAAAAGCCCTGTATTGTAATATGGAAAATACATAATACTAAGAAAAAAATCTAGTAAAGTATTATCTGGCTATGTTACTACAGGTTTAATATATTATACTCAATTTACCTTGAACGTCCTTCATACTTACATTTTGTATCAAAATATTTGCGCAACGAGTAAGCGATTACACAGTCGGTAAACTCTTCGAGCCAGGCCTGATCCCGCACACTACATTTAGCTTGATACTCTTGAAGTAGTTCCTCAGAGGGATTATGTTCTAAGGAATATATACATCTTTTTCTAGTTAAAGTAATTCGTTTAAGTTTATATAGCTGATGATTGTGTGATATATTTATTATTATCCATTAGCCTCTTTACTATTCCACAGTTTATTTTAAATTTTTGAACTTGACCAGAAGATTCCAGAATGCCAAAACTTAAACCCTTGAGAACAGCGTGAGGCAAAACCGGTCAGGTTAAAAAAATAAAAAAACTCAAAAAGGACCAGTCCCTTGTTCAATATTTGTGGAAAGGCCACACGGTAGACTCTCGTACCGGCTGACGCACATTATTATCGGGCACGGGTGCTTCGGGTGGTATCTATGTCAAATCGGGAAAGAGCCAACGTCCGAGTCCTATCACTGCGACACGAGCAAAGACTAGGGGCAACACCCGCTCACCGACTGCCCGGGGGAGATGCCAAGACGGGAGCTAATGGCAGCCTTGGGAGTGAAAGAGGTGGGGACTCCGTGGTCACTACAGCCGAAGAAGGCTAGATGAGGGAAAAAGGGCCCTGTATCGGCCAGGGTACAAAGAATATTTCTGAGACAATCTCACTCCCGGCAACCAACGACCCGCAGCCACGGACAGCATGCATATTACTCGACAGGTTAAGTCAACATTACCTCCCTCACCAGCTCCAGCGGAGGAGGGGGGGAAGGGCACCATGGGAATTTTAAGTTTCGAGGTGGTAGGACACGACGGTATTCCCGTCCCAATTGAGCAGTCCGATTGGCGAAGTACCTACACCCTACAGAATACCAATGTTATAATTACCTCGTGCTGTGTTCCCGGCGCCAGAGCTCACTGGAGAGTTTTTGTGCTGTCAGTGGGAAGACCAAAAGCTTGTCCTGATTGTGTTCTGTACTGACGGCAATGAAACTCTCTGTTCTTACAAGATTGGCAGCACGGGTGTGACTCTCATTCATAGGTCACGGTAATTACTATACATCAGATTGGCCATGTGATTGTCTACCACCACAGTTATATCAAAAAAGGTTTATAATTTTTTTTCGATAACATCGTCTAAAAATTGACTGTTCACTTACTTTTTAAAACGATGTTTGGGAGGGGGGAAATACAGCTAACGATGAGGTTAGACGGAACGGAAGGCACTCCCAGAAAAATCATCTAAGCCAAACTAAAAGACGAAGATCATAATATTATCATCATAATATAATATCACAACTTAATCAATCTAAGTAAGCAATAGCTGAACAAAAAAGTTAATTTATATATCCATTGATATTAATAGATAGTGAGAGGTAGTAAGGAAAGCGTTTAAAATTTGCGAAATGCGTTACACATTTGGACATACACTATACTAGTCATACTAATCCACTAATCATGTTAGTGGATAGTGTCAGAGCTATTAGGATGAGAAATACTGGAACCACCGCGTTGCGAACATTACAGGGCACCGGTAACCACAATTGGTTAAGTGGCAAACAGACATGACAAAGCTTAAAGCGGTTATTTAAAATTAGGATTCTATTTTCAAATGCATATTATTGGTATATTTTTAAGACTTGCGTTGTCAACAATGGAGGTTAAGAATAGGAATATGAATAAGTTTATTTTATAGGTCGACTACAAATTTCTCCTTATAACAGTGCTAGAATGTAGATAAAAGTTATATGCTATACAATTCAATTAGGTTATAAGGTCCATCCCCTCTCTTCTCATACGATGCCGTACAAGGTGACTAAGGGATAGGGCTGTTTAACATCAGACTGACATATACAGCCCAGAGTCAGCCTCAGATTCATGGCTCGAGTCAATAATAGTACCCGGAAGACGGCAATAGGCTCACCCCCCAATAACATGGAGCCGAATTCAATGATTAGTGAAATGTGGGGGTTAATTCACCTCTGCCTAACCCTCCATGGATAAAGGCGTAATTATAAGTAAAAAATGTAATGTAGAAGGAGTGCTTAGGCATTCCTAATAGGTGAACCATGTATCACGAATGCCCAGGTTACACTTTTCATATATGTAAAAGTGCAACTGTATCTCTTTTGTACTTTGTACATATGTAAATAGAATGAGCAAATAAAACAATGTGCTGACTTTTGAACTTAGTTAGCCGAAACTAATGCGATCATAATAGTGTGTGTGGTAGAATGTAAAACAGAAGAATTGAGAACGAATGGGTAGATGAAGAATTTACTAGTTGGCATTTGCGAGCAAGTTATGTTCGGGAAGGAGGAGGCGGGGTGGGAGCGGCAGCAGGAGCGAAGGAGGATCGCAAGCTAAGCTGCCCGCATACTAAGGCAACTCGAGTGTCGGAGGTCGATGAATAACCTCCGCCCCCCATGAGCGCAAGCTTGGGGGTAACGAGTGAAGCCTGTCACCCGGGCTGAAGCAGGCCGCGGCGGGTGCGCCTCCCTGTTTCCGGGGACGAGTTGGGGACTCTGTGGTACCCGAAGAAAGCTAGATCGAGAGAGCTGGCCCAGGGTCGGCCGGGGTGCGAGGGATATGCCTGTCAACGTCACCTTCGGCAGCCTAAAATGACCCACCAGTGAAGTGTGTTTTAGTCGGCTCGAGTCCGACATAACCCCTTCCACCGGCTCCGAAGGGGGGGGGGGGTATCCATGGGGATTTTGCGCACGTAAAAAAAAAGTAACCCTGGCCGACCCATGGCCATAGCTTAGGATTTCTCCCTCTTCTCGGGTGTGAGGATTACAGAGTCCCCAACTCGTCCCCGGAAACGGGGACTGGCAAGGCTGCCAGGGTGACAGGTGGCTCCACCAGTCACCACAAGGCCTGTGCTTGTTGGGGGGCGGAGGTCGTTCAACGACCTCCGACGCCCGAGTTGCCTTCGTACTCGGGCAGCTTGGCTTGCAATCCTTCGTCGCTCCCGCTACCACTCCGTTCCTCCTTCACAAGCATGACTTGCTCGCAGAAGGAGGCGCCGGCCGCCTACGCACCCGCGTTGTGGACCATCGCCGCGAGCAAGGTGGAGAGTGTGAGAACTCTCACTCTCAGGGCCGCCACAAGCTCCCGTCTCGGCATCTCCCACGCCGGACACTCAGTGAGCGTATGCGGCCCCAAGTCCTCGCTCGAGTCGCAGTGATGGCACTCGAACGTTGGCTCTTTCTCTATCCGACGCGGTTACTTCCCGAAGCACCCGTGCGCTGTGATTATCTGCGTCAGACGGTACGAGAGGCTGCCGTGTGACCTCTCTAGTCACTCCCCAATGATGGGTCTTACCGCCGCTACTACGGCGCGCCCTAGAATATGTATTACTAGTTATTGACCGTGGCTCCACCCGCGTGGATATCATTTATCGCGACCAAACATTGCCTGTCCTTTCTCAACGTCTAATCTATTTATGTACCAATTCTCATTAAAATCAGTTCAGTGATTAAGGCGTGAAAGCGTTACAAACAGCCAGAAAGAGTAATTTTCCCATTTATAATATAATATTAGTACACACATACACACATATCACCCCTTTATCCCTGGAGGGTTAGGCAAAGGTGAACTAACACCCACATTTCACCAATAATTGTACTCGGTCCCACGTAATACGGGGTGAGCCTATTGCCGTATTCCGGGCACTATTGTTGACTCGAGCCATGCATCTGAGGCTGAGTCTGGGCTGTATATATCTGTCTGATGTTAAACATCCCTATCCCTTAGTCGCCTTGTACGACACCACATGGGAAGAGATGGGGTGGCCCTAATTCTACTCTGCCAGAAACCACGCGGCAAATATTAGTATAGATAAATATACCAAAATTACGCTAACTCCCGCAAACATTATTGTATAAAGGAATCGGATTCTTTGTACGACTTATAGTGATAAATGATCCTCTATTGAATAATAACATTTCTCATTTCACAAACGTACAAGTCTATTATTTGTCTCCGGTGTACTTCCTTCAGAATATTTTAAGGTGGGGTGGGGTGTAATTTCCCTCCCCTGTTTTATTATAATGAAGGATGCAATAACTGCGAGTAAAGTTTTTGAAATGAATGAGTTATTGCAACATTTATTACTATTTTTATTGCATTGTGTCTAATAAATAAGGGTTCGATAATAACACTAGGGAATCTAATTTATTCTATGGGTATTCTATGGCTTTTCTATATATATACACTCGAGAGCAATGAATCCGGGTCACTTAAAGAATGTTAAAAATCTCGGAAACTAAAAATGATAGGTTAATGCAATAAATTGTATTTAATAGACAATGTAATACTCCTTAAATGAAAGTAAAAAAAATATGAGTCACCATACATTTTATTAACACAAAATTACATAAAGAAAAACACTGCTGATCTCTCCTTAAAACAAAAATAGGAAACATGAAATTTTTGAACTTTATTACGATTTTCTTGAATTTTAATACTTCGTATTGCCTCCTCGTGCTTCCATTACTGCGTTTACGCGGTTTGGCATGCTGTACACCAAGTTCCTTATACGATTTTGGGGAATATTCTCCCATTCCTCTGTGAGAGCAATTTTGAGCTCACGAAGCGTGATTGGGGGAGGGTTTCGTTGTTTTACGCATCTGCCTAGCTCGTCCCAAGCATGCTCGATCGGGTTGATATCCGGGCTGCGCGCTGGCCACTCCATACGAGTAATGTTCATCTCTTGAAGGTAGTCATTCACAATCCTACCTGTATGAGGTCTGGCATTGTCATGCATAAATATAGCATCCTCACCTAAATTGACCATAAATGGACCAACGTGATCATTGAGGATTTCTTCCACATATCTTACGCTAGTTAAAGAGCCGTTTTCTATGATCACCAGCTCTGTGCGACTTTCAGAAGAAATTCCGGCCCACACAAGTACAGACCCACCACCGTAGGCTACTTTTTCTTCGATGCATGCTTGCTTGAATCTTTCCCCTGGTCTTCGATACACTCTGTGTCTTCCATCGTGCTTGTAGAGCATAAATTTTGATTCGTCGGAGAACATAACTTTTGACCAATCTTCAATACTCCAATTTACGTGGCTCTGGGCATAACTTAGTCTCGAAATACGATGCCCACGCTCCAGTTTAGGGCCGTTTGCAGGTCTAAGGGGTTTTAAGTTAGATTCAGCAAGCCGACGTCTTACTGTCCATGCACTTGGGTTACTTCCTCCGAGGCGTCGAAACTGATTGGTGAGTTCAGTTCCTGTGAGAAAGCGATTTCGAAGCATGGTGTTCACCAAGTATCGGTCTTCTCGTGCTGTGGTACACCTGGTTCTGCCCGTTCCTGGTCTGCGTAGGTTAGAACCAGTTTCTTCGTAACGTCGGAGAACTCTTTGTACTGTTGACAGCGACACACCGACAGTCCTGGCTGTATCGCGCTGACTCCGGCCGGTTTCCAGCATTGTAAGTATTCTGGTGCATTCTTCAGGCGTAAGCGACATAATTTCAGCTTGATTAATGAATATAGAGCACTATCAACATGGTTTATGTACCCACATAAATGACAGATTACAAACAAAAGCAACACCAAATGCTGTAATTTCGTAGTTCCATCTTCGAAAGTGGCCCTTTTTCAAATTTGATTTTTTTATGATATAACTTTACAATAACTAAGAAGTTTTAATACCTTCATTTAAGGAGTATTACATTGTCTATTAAATACAATTTATTGCATTAACCTAGCATTTTTAGTTTCCGAGATTTTTAGGATTCTTTAAGTGACCCGGATTCATTGCTCTCGAGTGTATTACGATATCTAAAAGGGTATTGTAATACTTTTAATAGGACGTTTCGCATTATTTGGATTCAGCTCTAAGTCTATTGCGAGTCAGCTAAATAATTTTGTTTGTTTGTTTTAATCTGTAATGAAATAATGTAAAGTTGTGTTGTGTATTCTTGAGAACTGAGATTCTGGTAGAAATTCAAAGTTTGATATTAAAAATACAAATATATTTTTTAAGATTTGGCAAAACTTGTTTTTTTCAGGTTAGATTCAATATAGTGTCAAATCAATTTAGCCGGTAATAACATGGCCTGATGTCTAGGTTTCCTTAATACAGTTTGGCTGTGAATAAATGTTATATTTTTTTGCTTATAGGTTAACCATACCCAACACCACATACCATGCCTCATTATATATTATATTGTTTCCAATGTATATTTAATTTGAATTAACACACTTTCAGAGCCATGATACTCTCACTGCTGAATAAAAATCGAGGTAACTGCGGAGACATTAATAAGACTTCACTCCACGACTTTACGCTAATTACAGTAGATTATAAAGTCAGTGGTATATTTTTAATTAATTTTAAAAGTGTTTTATAAAGAAATTGTCAACCCTAAAAATCATTAACAGTTTTTCTACAGTTAGTCAGTTCCGGTTGCATCCAAGCCTTGCCCATTGGAGCCCGGCACTCTAATTTTCGTTCTCCTTAAATTAGTTTTATCTTGACTTCTACAGAGCAAGTGTAATCGCTTACCAACTCCACCTGAGTCGGTTTCAGTCCTGGAGGTTTTAGAGTGGCCTCGTATGACCAAAGAAAGCTATAAACACCAAAGAAAACTATAATAAGGCGGTGCGAAGTCTAATTGACGTGTCCAATAAAAAGACCCATGTAAGTACTGAGGACTTTACCGTGACAAATTGTAACAAGAAAATAAAATGTAATTACAAATTGTAACTTTTTATTAAGGGCCCTGGTTAACCATTTTGAGAACAAAATAATATACACGAATAATAAATGTTCAAGGAACGTTTAAAAAAACAAATATATTTTCACCAACATTAGGGAAAGTGTAGGCAACGAGGCAAAAAAATTACGGCTTCGAGGGACAGAGGACAGACAAACGGTATAATTATTATCTTGTTTCCGTAATAGGGCCTTTTTCTGTTGCATATACAGTACACAATTTGAACAAATCTACGCAAAAGTCTTGGGCAAACAAATATTTAAAAGTTGAATATAGAAGAAAATACATTTTAGTTTTGTATCTTTGTGATTTGTGTAGCTACTTGTAGCCACATATTGACATTCTATGTAGCGTAGAGGAATGCAATTCGACTGCTATTTCAAAAGTCGCTAGCCAGATTCCCGGTTGGCATCGATTTTTTTCATACCACTAAGTGGAAGACAAGTATACGGCCCACCTCTAAGAAAGTGGTTTCCGTGACCTATGGACCCTGTAAGAACCTACTAATATACCCTTCTTGAAGAACTCCATATTGTAATCGCGTAGGAAAACCACGGCAGGTAGATTTATTCCACAGCTTAGGCATGGAATGATGAAGTTCTTTTCATACCTGTCTGTGCATACCGTTCAAGTCGCAACGTGTGAGGATGGATTTCCTGCCTATGGCGAGAGGTGCAATGTCAGAATGTAGCCGTGGACATCATATCAAACAATGAATCTGAATTCTATTGTGCAGGAGGAAATACACGCACAGCGATATAAAGTCTCTAAGTGTTTCTATGTATAATTGTACGAAACAATATTTAATAAAAACATGATTAAGGCGGTAGCCTAGTGGTATGGGTAATGGACTGCTGAGACGAGGTCTTGGGTTCGATCCCAGGATTTATCATGGCACACACCAATGACTTTTCGATGAATTTATTTGTGTGTTCGAAGTTATGTGTGAATTTATCGCAAGTTTATAAGTGCCCGGTTAATGGCAATAGGCTCGCCCCCTATTGCATTGGGACCTAAACATAAACTGGTGAAATGTGGCTGCTAGCACCTCTGCCTACCCATTCGGGGATATAGGCGTGATTTTATGTTATATTATGTTATGATTAAGTATGTTTATGTGCATTCTAGAACGCTGTACTTACTATGAGTCTAGATAGTAATGTGTGGAATATCCTCGAATATTAGATATACAGGGTGTATTTTTGAAATGGGGCACTAAGGGCAGGTACTTTAGCCGTTGTAGTTACAACAAGATGTTCTTAGGAGATCTTGGAAATTTTTAGATATTTTGTGAGACATTTGGCAAAATTGTACATTCACTGTCTTAACAGTGACAAAACAATATGTTTGAAATTATAAGAACTTCTTTATAGGTCAAAGATAAAGAAGTATTTTCCAGCTATATATTACGCTGGAAATTCTCTAAGGATTCCGACAGCTCTCCGATGATGTATAAGGTTTCGATGCGATAATGGGTCACCTCATCCCCATTATTTGATCCCGGTGTAGCAAAAGGAAGTAAGATAAAACGAAATTTAGGATAGACAGGAAGCCCTTTGATTCATAGAATGTTATTATTTTCTCCTAATCTATTATCCGATTAACTGTAATTTAAAATTTTCTATATATATTTTTTGATTTGATAATTCTGTGAAAATGATAATAGTGTCTAACATTTATTGGTATAGTAAGTAATTTTAAAGCATTTAGTTTGCTAACTATTAAAATTGATTAAGATAGGAAATACAACATACATACGTACATATATATAATCACGCCTTTATCATCAGAGGGCTTGAGCAGATGTGAATTAACACCCACATTTCACCAATCATTGAATTTGGTCCCACGTAATAGGAGGTGAGCCTATTACCGTCTTCCAGGCAGTATTGTTGACTCAATCCTTGCATCTGTGGCTGAGTCTGGGCTTTTTATTTTTTTACGTGCGCAAAATCCCCACGGATACCCCCCACCCGAGCCGGTGGAAGAGGTTATGTCGGAAGTGGCCGGTGCCGGTGGAAGAGCTCATGGGGGGCGGAGATCGTTCATCGACCTTCGACGCCCGTGTTTCCTTCGTACGCGGGCAGCTTGGCTTCGTCGCTCCCGCAGGCTGAGTCTGAGCTCTATATATCTGTCTGATGTTAAACAGCCCTATCCCTTAGTCGCTTTGTACGACACCGTATGGGAAGATATGGGGTGGCCTAAATTCTACTCTGCCAGGAACGACGCGGTGAGGAATTCTTTTCTCTCCGGAGTATACATTTACCTATCTAGTTGATTAGTTGGTTTATGTATGTACCTATACATCCCGGACGAATAGGCAGACTTGTGTAATAACATAACGCAACCAGAGAGGGTTGTGTTATGTTATTACACAACCCTAACTATCCATCCGGGATGTACAGTCTTTACTGTATGGACGTAAATGAGAAACAAATTAACAAAATAACTCACCATTTTGTAAATTAAGTAGTTATTCAGCAAACTATTCACAGTTTCCATTCACTAAATATCTTTAAACAACAGAAAAACTTTAAAGGAGTAATTCATTCGTAGCACCAAAGACTAATGGAAACCAGCTAATAAATAAAAGAAAAAATAAAATAGACATTGACTTCCCGGTAAAGAAGCAATAGCGGCAATTCTGAAAGAAAAAAGGTACGAAAAGATAAATTTTTCCTTTTGCATTTTGTTTCGCACTGCCCTCCGCTTTCTTTTGTTCCGAGTGATTTATGAAGTACTGGCAACATTACAAAACATTTAACATGGAAAGAAACCAAATAAAAATTTAAAAAAAGAATAAAAAAGCCAGATTTATTCAAATGACTTACAACCCAACGTGTGTTTGATGGTTACCGTTGAACTCGGTCTATTTTGGTGAGGTCCGTTACACCTTCAATAATATTCCAAAATAAAAACAACTAGCTGTTGCATGTGATGTCGTTCAAATGAATCCAGAACCTGTTACCGCGATCTACAAAATTCAATGTAACCTCTTTCGCAATATTATGGTGTATCTTTGTGTGAAATTTTACCCAAACCCATGCAGCTATTATTGCGTAAATGAGTGAAACACATTCATTCATCCAAACTTTAGCATTTGTGTCATTGAATGGTTTAAACAATAATTATTGTATGGAATATTGTATACCATTATTCATAGTTAACTATATTGTAAGCTTTTATCGAGTAGGTAAGCCCCAATATACATTTTTCCAACATCTACTCGAGGTATTCGTGGTTTATTTTTGCCGCCAGATAATAAAACATACACAGCCATATAATTCGCGTTAAGTGAGTATAATATTACTGATATAATATAATTGAATATAATATATAAGAGAATTAAATACAACTTTAAGAATTCATTGTCATGAGCATGTTTTCTGCTTAAGATTGTTATTCGTAATATGTAGGAAAAAGAAGGAATAATTGGATTCATTTATTATATGACAACAGATTCTTATTGATTTAGACCTTGTCCCTGAGTTGTGGATAATTTGATAATTTGATATTTGTGAAAATGCCGCCTTCGTGTAGACATTCGCAATTTTGTCAGGGTTGTCACATTAGTTTTTATTTGTATTTTTTTGTATTTATTATACATATTTATTTAACCCCTATAAAATCTCTTTGTTCTTTCAAGGCACATCAACGCCCGCGGCTCTGCTCGCTCGGCTATTACGACTTTTGGTCATATCTCGGGTTGTACTCAATCAATTATTATCAAACAAATATAATATTTTATGTGTTATCAAAATCTTTCAAACTAATAAAGCTGCATCAATATTCGTTCAGTATTTTGAAGTCCGTCTGTCCGTAAATATTTCAATTCCTTTTTAAACATGTATCTATATAAAATGTATGAATACAACCAAATTACAATTTTATAACAACACTAGCTGATCTCGCGGCTCTGCCTGGATGTCACGTCTACAACCTGGAAAACCTCGAACACGATACCCATATTGATTTTATTGAAATGTCGAGTTCGCCATCTTTTTTCGCTAAATCTATTCGTAATCATCAACCAGGAAAACTTCAAAAACTAAACATCAATAAGTATTTTCACGCATTTTTTATGTGTTTTCCTGGTTTTCGAGGTTCCTAAATAAGAGAGTCTTTTCACGCGGTAAGTTGGTTTTCTTTTTTTGTGGATAATTATTTGTACACCTGGATGTCCCCGAAAGTCCCAATACAGAAGTCCAACTACAGAAGTATCTACCTCTGCTCTATAGAATACCGCGGCTATAATAGCCTCGTGTTGTGTTCCCGGTGGTGAGTTGGGTAGCCAGCTCACTGGAGAGTTTTTGTGCTGTCAGTGGGAAAATCAAAGGCTTGTCCTGATTTTGTGTTCTGCACTGAGGGCACATAAAATCTCTGTTCTTACAGGGTCGGCAGCACGAATGTGACACCACTGGTATAGCACAAATTCATAGGTCACGGTAACCACTTTCCATCAGGTGGGCTTTGTGCTTGTCTGTCACCTAAGTTGTATATAAAAAAATCATTTGTTGTTTTTTTGAAAATTTTGAATCTGCCATCTTTAATCGCTGAACAGGTAATATATTCGTTATCAGCAACCACTGAAACGATACCTATATCGACAAGTCCGCCATCTTTGATCACTAAATGGATAATTTACTCTTTATCGAAACAAAAAATATTATAAAATAAAAAACGTGATTACAAATGAGACAGCCCTGAATCGTAAGTACCGAGTAAAATGTATGGCAACTCGGTACGGCTCCCCCCATCCCCTGTCATTCTGCTCACGACACGATTGCTCTGTCTAGACGGCTTTCTTCGACAAACTAAGCCTAGGTATGAAGTATGATATGTTAGACTATGATAATAGTATGTAGGGCCGTATTTACACCTTCGAGGCCCACGTCAACCTTACCTGTTATCCAGTACTCCTGCTAAACAACAGATGAGATATTGTTGTAGGCTTTTCTCCCAGGGTTTGGGAGTCAGACGATATACGATGCTTTCTTTAAAGTCAACAAACCAAATGATACGTTCAAAAATGATTATTGGACCTCGAATCTTTAACTTTGAATACAACTGCGAAATTGTTAGAAGGATGATTTTTGCTGTAAATAAAAATGGTCACGTCACATTTTATTCAGAATGGTAATGGACTCATGTTACTAGTAGTTTTTAATTAAAAACGTGGAAGAGTTGGACTGGCAAGAAACGTAATGCAGTCTGAGTGACTTCGGAAAGTTCCAGGTACGTGTCTGGAATAGACTAAACCGATAACTGCTTTTCAATTCATAAAGGTAGGGAGAAAAAGTGCACTTGGAAATTTCTCATTACTTTTTCTATTACTTAAGACGTCGTTCGAGCTTTCTCAGATTTTAAAATAGTATTTTGATGTACGTAGGAACTTTAGAAATCCGTGAGTAAAGTAGTTTGTACTAACTTTTAAACTTTTGCGTTCTATGATATACAATAATGTTTACGGGAATAATGTATACCATGATCGCGTTTATTCCGGTAAAAATTATTGTATAAAGTAGTTTGTAGTATTATATTCAATACCTTGTAGTTGTTGCAATGTTTATTTTATATCTTAACGATAAAAACAATTGAATAGAAAAAGGTAAAAAAGAAAAATAATAAATCAATGTTTTGTGATAAAAGTTATGCGGCGCCAGATTATTTATGAACAAACATTCTGATACTATTTTTTTAAATAGATATATAGTTAATATAGATTAGACCGGTTTCGCCTTACGGCATCCTCAAAGGTTTATAATGTGTAACAACAAATTCCACCAAGTGCCATCAATCATCAGTAAAATTCTTGAATAAAAATCTTTGCACTGAGCGGGAATCCGAGTCTATAGCCTGTAACGTACCAATGCCAATGAATGTAGAAATAATTTGAGCAAACAACATAATAAATGATATCTACATTCTAGTACAATCTAATCACAGAAGGAAATTAAGGAATTTTGATAACTAATCCCTGGGAAATCCCAGTCATTTGGTACACTGCTCCAATTTGTGTTTCATGAATATTAATAAGCACAATGGCTGGCCACCCGGCGTTGTCCGCGGTTTTTACTTTTTACATTTACATTATATATTTTATGCACATTTACCGCACAGTTTTATACTAATTAACCGACTTCCGAAAAATGAGCGGTTCACAATTTGGGTTTTTATTGTTTGTTATTGCATTGCGGAACTCCGTCATTGATTAACGGGTTTGGTCTATCTTAGTTTTATTTAGCGCGAAGTAAATCAATCATAATTAAGTCACAGAACTCGTCAAATATTATAAACCTACCCGTAGTGATTTTATATTTAGTTTAATATATTTCACGTGAAACCGAACTGGTAAAAGATACTATAATAATCGGAATTTTGCAAAAACGTATTTTTCTTACAGATTCAACGTTTTATGTAGTCTTTGAATGAAAGATAATAGAAAAAACAACTTCGCTTTAAGAATGTTAATAAATAATAATATTGATGAAATTTTCATAATGGGAGGTTTATCCTATGTACCTAATCTAAATATCATAGTGAATATTGCCATAATTCATCTAGCAGATGCGTAATAAGCCTACGCTTCATCATTCATCCTCACATATTGCGACCTGAGACGGTGCGCACAGTGCGGTATGGAAGAAATCTCATCCCACGCACTCTCAAGCCGTTGAATGACCTTCCTGCTGCGGTTTTCCCAAGCGCCTATAATATGGGGTTGTTCAAGAGGGTCATCAGAAGGTTTCTTCATGGTCGGTAGCGCGAGTGTAACGCCCCTGGTGTTGCATACGTTCATAGGCCGAGGTAACCACTTTCCATCAGGTGGACCGTGTGCTTGTCTGCCACCTAAGTGGTATAAAAAATGTGTACCTTTAATTACTATTTTATACGATTGGGGTGATCTTATTGCGGATTTTTCGGACACCATTTGAACTACTCCATAACCCCTTGTTTTCACCTAAGTAACAAATAAGTACTTGACAAGTTGCAATATTTCACAGGTTTCAGTGTGAACGCAAATGTGTATTAATATTGTTTACAACTTGTTGGCTATACATACTATGCAAACGAAAAAGTATCTGAAACAGTCTCATGTATATATTATTTATATGTATATGTATAAAACAGGGATATAGGCGTGAGTTTATGTTATGTTATGTTATGTTATGTTATGTTATGTATAAAACAAGTATTTTGTTTTCACTAGTCTTATACAAGTCGTCAACAAGTTTTGGATCAAACAAGTTTATAACTTGTTATTTTGGTGAAAACGAGGGGTTATACCTACCTAATAATTTTCTATCAGAATAATCCCATCAAATTCTATCCGACTCTGATATCATACATAGCCATTAATCTGTATATATTTTGTATTGACTTATTTTTACAGTCAAATTATTCTCTCTAGATAAAGATTCTGCGTCTCTCTTATTACTCTACTACAAACAAGTTGTTAATTTTAACTTTAAAGAAAATAAAATAGCAACAGAAAAACAAAACTTACAAATTTAATTTTCATTAACCGAATGGCGACTCGTGTTTTCGCTGACCAATTTTAACTTTGATCTTTCGCCAATCGACTGGCCGCCCCCGGGGTGCAATAATTCACTAATTGTTTTACACCCTTATTATTAAAATTTATGGGGGTTGTGATTGGTTTTCAGTTGATCACATTTTAAGAATTTGAATTTTACTTTGGAATTGAACTTTTTTTAGCGACTTGTTATTCATATTTTTAATACTTTGGAGCCTTTAAATTTTAAAAGAATTAGAAAAATTACGCTTATATGTGGTAATATTTCTGTCTAGGTAATAATCAGATATCTTTAAAATACGGTAGATATGATAAACGGTTAATCCCATGTTCATAATAATTAATGCAAGTTAATTGTTTAACTTAAGATACAAAAAAAAATATGTTGAAAAATTGTGTTACATAAAGTTTATATGATTTTAGATGTTACTTAAATTTTTAGATGTTATATACATTATTTTGAAACGTTTTATAAAATTTATTTTATTTTTAAACCCTTAGGTGGTAGACAAACACACGGTCCACCTGATGGAAAGTAGTTATCGTGACCTATAGACATGTGCAACACCGGGGGCGTGACACTCTCGCTGCCAACTAAAAATAGATGAGATATTTATATACTTTTATAGTTTTATTTTGGTTATCTATCACTCCTACACGAAATATTAATAGATTATTATTAGATAATAATATCCCACGGCCTCTTATACCCTAAAAATACTTTTTTGTTTCATTACTTCAGTATACAATAACAAAATCTTTCATTAGCAAAATAATTGTGATTATCAACCACAATTTTCTCTGGAAATAATATCTAATTAACTTTACTTGGAACTTGATGTCGTTCCATTTAGCCACAGAAACGTAATATTCTCAAGCTAAATATCTTAATTACGTCAATTTAGACCCCATGAAGACGACAAAAGACCCCAATGAGCGACCGTTCAAAGCACATTAAGCCACGGTCCTTATAATAAAATTTGATTAATTATGTTAAGGTATTAAGGAATAATCTTCTCAACAATTCCTTTGAAGTTGTCATTGCTGTTGTAAAAACTTTAAAACGTAATTTAAAGAAAACACTTCTTAATCCGCTTTTTTAAATATACTGATCTTATGACTGACCAGTAGATGTGCAGTAACTACACGCATCGTGCGAGTATGCGGGCACCGCACTGCGTGTTACTTTTTGCAGTTACAATATTATTCTGCTAGGTATTTTTACGAATACAGCACATAGCATAAGTGGTATCACTAAACTAAACGTTTACGTAACCAAGAATACTGTCCCTGAATTTGCAAGGTTATAGTTATAAATTGATTGGTGTATATATATTCAGCTCCTTTAGACATTTGACAGTGGTAATACGTTGGCCGGTGGTAATTGAAGAATATAAAGACGAATGTATGGGATTTGACGATTTGACGTTTGACGTTGACGACTGTCAAATCCAATACATTTGCTATTATATTCTACAATACGCCGGTCATCGAATTGCTACTAGTTCAGGGAGAATGGACAATTTGAACGTTCAATAGACTGACGTTCACGTTTAAAATAAATTTGTTGATCAAAAAAACGAAGTAAGATGTGCGTGTCTCTTTGCTTTTGTGTTGCAAATATCTAAGTGACGTTGTCAAGTCACCTAGCGTCTATTGAAGAACAGTTTCAGGTATAGTCAGAGTTAAAGTTTGCTTAATACCATGAATGAATGACCTACAATTCATTACCAGCTCACGTGTTTCCTCTTTCCTACAGTCCCGGGTCCTTTAAGCGGGGAGTGAAAAAGCATCTGATGAGGCCGCCAAGCTGAGTGCCACCATTGTTACATTACTTAGTGTCAGTAATAGTGACTCTCTTTCATGAGACTTTGCCTTTAGCTTACCATCAGGCGACGTGAAGTCAAGTTGGCGTGTCCTAGATAAAAAAAAAAAACAATTTTGCAGATTACTTAAAATGGAAAACTAAGCTTCAAGTCTTGTAAAGTTTTTATTTCAATGTAAACATAATTTGATCATTGATCAAAGGTTTTCGTTATTGATTAAACTTTACATACATACATTCATACATGTAAATTCCTGAAGGAGTAGGTAGAGGTGATCTACTTTACAAGGGGACTTTATAAGTAGTCAATAATTACGAGTCAAATTTCTAAAGTCAATTAATTGAGACGTCAATTGTTTTCAATATTCTCATTACAACATGTTGTGCTCTTTCACAATTCTATAAAAAATAATTCAACCCAAGATCGATTGTTGACACGCCCTACATAATAATATCCAAGTTACCCTGTTTATCCTGGATACGCCTATTCCCAAAACCTAATGAGCGAGAAAAACGCAATAAAGTATCAATAGTAGGCGAAGGGTACGGTGACGTAGCACTTTTGTACCCAAACCTATAGACTAGACCCACTTCTGATATGAGATTAGTAGGGATAGGAATAGGAAAGAAAATCATGTGAAGGGTGGTATTAAATATTTTAAGTTTATTTTGTTGGGGTTTTTCGATATTGTGTGTACGTTAATGATGAATAAAGCATCTAATATCGCAAGTGTAGTAAGTAACTACTTACTCGCTCTCTCTCTTTCTTTCTATCTCTCTCTCTTTCTTTCCCCTTTCTGTCTATGTTTCACGTGAAGATTGAAACGGTTTGGCACAACAAATTACTTAACAAAGACACCAATGACTTAAAAAGTTCCTGTTATTAATGTATCATATTTTATCAATATGACTTCACCTCGTCTGATGATAAGCTATAGGGGAAGTTAATTGAATCTGGGTCACCTTTACATATAAAATTATACTACAATAATGGCCCTTCAATTACGGTTTGATGGACTCAGCAGATGCTTTATCACGCCCTGAGCCTCCGATATTGTTAGAAGATGGAAACACGTGTGCTGTTACCAGAGATGGCAATGAAAAGAAATACTGAATCCTTTAGTCCTGGATAGAATTGATTGCACCGTATAAGGGTGATATCTCATTCCTGCGTGTGTGATTGTGCATGGAAGAAGATTCCAGCTAATATTCTGTAATAATTGGAGTGATTACCCAGTTCAAAAGATCAACCAGAAGTAACCAATGAAATAATTTATGAATTATTTGTGTTTGTGTTATACCTTATGACTGGTGGTAGAAACTTGGTGGCACAAATTTGTCTCAAGTTTCGACCGGGTGGGTACCACCGTGCACTATTGCGAAAAACCCTCCATAGCAATTCAATCTCGGTTGGTTGTTTCAGCACTAGTGGGACCAGTGGGTCTTGGCGTAGTCTAGTGGGGATGGCGCGGGGCGATGCGCCGAACAGGGAGACCTGTAGAAACGGTGGTGCCGCTGGCCGCCCGCGTTATAGTACAGGGGCCCAACTGGGTTAACCACCTTGGGAGGCTGCCTCACCAGGCCGCGCATAATCCCGATATGGTTCGTCGTGCCGGTTGGTGACCGGATTTGGGAGCCCGGCGACTATACTCGGGGGGGGGGGGGGGGGGTACGGGGGCCCTTCCGTTCGGCGCGTCGGCTCTCGCCATGCCTCACATTCATAGATAAAACCAATATCCCGCGCTTTGTCACACGGTGCTGCGGCGGCAATCACCTCTTTTTTCACGCCTTCTCCCATCCAAACTCATGGCAGCGCAATTTAGAGAAATAGGCAACACAGCGGCTCGTCACACTCCCAAAAGCTTGCTATTTGAGGTGGAGTCCACTAACATCTGTGGACTCCATGCAAACCTCAACGCCGTCCACCAACACCTAGAGACGGCGAAACCTGTCATGTTTTTTCTAACGGAGACGCAAATACACCGCCCTGACGACACGACCTACTTGCTCTACCATGGTTATGTTCTTGAGGAAAGTTTTCGTGCAAAAGCCGGGGTGTGCGTGTTTGTTAGGGCGGATGTTTGCTGTCGCCGTTTGCGCTGCCTAGAGGACCCATCCTTCTCCATCCTTTGGGTACACGTAGACCATGGCCCTACGAGTCAGATCTATGTGTGCCTCTACCGTTCCCATACAGTAGATGCTGAGACAACTCGACTCTTTGAATATCTGAGTCAGGCGGCAGATGATGCGCAGGAGCGATTTCCGAATGCCGAAATGGTATTTCTGGGGGATTTTAACGCCCACCACGAGATCTGGTTGGGCTCCTCCAAAACAAACCATGCGGGAAGAGCCGCCCACGCATTTGCTCTGGCGCACGGCCTGACCCAATTGGTGCACGAGGTCACTAGGATACCAAGAAGGTCGGGCCTAGCACCTTCTCTGCTAGACCTTCTGCTGACGAGTGATCCGGACCGGTACAGTGTATCGTTGCGAGCCGCTTTAGGCAACTCCGACCACTGCCTGGTCTGTTCCACGGTGCCTATTATAGCGCCCCCAAGACCCGTGCAGGGGAAGCGGCGTCTCTGGCACTACTCGTCAGCGGACTGGGATGGACTTCGTGACTATTTTGCGTCCATCCCGTGGGTTGAGCGCTGCTTTGAAGGTAAGAACCCATCGGATTGTGCTACTGCTGTCGCCGGTGAGATCGGTCTGGGTATGGAATACTATATCTCATGCACCGATATCACCGGCGGCCGCGGGGTGCGCCCCTGGTTTGGGCGCGAGTGCGCGGAAGCTGTTGACCAAAAACAGTCTGCGTACCGCGCTTGGGTAAGGGCGCGCGCAACGCGCCATCCCAATCTGGGCCACTTCAAGGCGGCGTACAACAGAGCCACAAAGGTCTGTAGAAGGGCCTACGTCAGAGCGGATGCCCTGCGCATAGCGCGGCTTGGTCAAGAGCTAGTGATGCATCCCACGGGAAGCCGTGGCTACTGGCGACTGACTAAAGCCGTGCAAGCCAACTTCTGTCAGCCTTCGCTGCCTCCGCTGCGTAACCCTGATAGATCCCTGGCCCATGAGCCGCAAGAGAAGGCAAATCTGCTGGCTAATCTCTTTGCGGCCAACTCCCGAATCGATGATTGTGGTACGCAGCCACCAACACTACCCGACAGTGACCACGCGATGCCTGATATCCATATCAGGCAACGCGATGTCCGTGCAGTGCTGCAATCACTCGATGTCCGGAAAGCCAGTGGTCCGGATGGTATTCCAGCGGTAGTTTTGAAAAAATGTGCGGCGGAGTTGTCTCCAATGCTTACGCGCCTGTACCGGCTGTCCTACAGTTTGAGTACAGTGCCTTTGCCTTGGAAAGAGGCGAATGTTCAGCCGATTCCCAAGAAGGGGGATCGCTCAGAGCCAGCCAACTATCGACCCATGGCCGTCACCTCAGTGCTGTGCAAATTGTTCGAGCACATAATTAACAAACAGCTCATGCGGCACCTAGAGGATCACTCCTTAATTAATGACCGGCAATATGGCTTCAGACCGAAACGGTCAACGGGTGATCTTCTAGCATACGTTACCCATCTTTGGGGTGAGGCTATGGACAAGCTCGGCGAGTCACTGGCAATTAGTCTTGACATCGCCAAAGCTTTCGATAGAGTCTGGCACAAATCGCTTCTTTCCAAGCTACCTGCCTTTGGTCTGCCTTCTAGGCTGTGCAACTGGGTTGCTAGCTTCCTGCAGGGGCGCCGTATTCGCGTCCTTTGTGACGGACGAGCTTCGGAGTTTCTGCAGGTAAATGCTGGCGTGCCCCAGGGGTCCGTCTTATCACCCACTCTCTTTCTCCTGCATATCAATGACATGCTGTCTACCGGCAATGTTCATTGTTATGCAGACGATAGCACTTTACATGGGAGTTATCATGGACATCCTGCGGCCAAGCAGTCAGATATCGCAGAGAAAAGGCAGCTTCTTGTCACTGAGCTTGACGGGATCCTGAATCACATTTCTCAATGGGGCTCTGAGAACCTGGTTGAGTTCAATGCCAAGAAGACGCAGGCATGTGCGTTTACAGCAAAAGTATCTTCTTTCCTTCCCCTGCCCACTCTTCAGAGCACGCCCCTGCCACTGCAGGACAATCTCAATATCCTAGGTATGGATGTTCGCTGCAACCTGAATAACAAAAATTACATCGAAAGTATCATCAAAACAGCCTCACGAAAACTCGGAGTCCTGAACAGAGTGAGACGATTTTTCACGCCGGAGCAGCGGTGTCTTCTATACAAGACAAAAATTCGCTCCTGTGTGGAATACTGCTCGCATCTCTGGGATGGTTCAGCAAAGTACTTACTAGATGCTCTCGACAGGTTGCAGCGACGTGCGGTCCGCATCATTGGGAATCCCGAGATCACGAACACCCTAGAACCTTTACAGATGCGTAGAGATGTTGCGTCCATGGCTGTATTTTACCGTCTGTACCATGGGGAGTGTTCTGATGAGCTCTTCCAATTAGTCCCACCCTCCCCTTTCCTACACAGGACAACACGTGCAGGTCTTAGATGTCATCCGCACACGGTGCAAAACATCCGATCAAGAACCAAGCGGTTCGGACACTCTTTCCTCTGTCGCACCATTAAGGCCTGGAATCCATTACCAGCTCACGTGTTTCCTTCTTCCTACAGTCCCGGGTCCTTTAAGCGGGGCGTGAAAAAGCATATGATGAGGCCGTCAAGCTGAGTGTCACCATTGTCACATGGTATGTGTAAGTAAAGGTGACCGTCTTTTCTGAGACTTTGCCTTCATCTTACTATCAGGCAAGGCGAAGTCTAACTGACTGACATCCGATCAAGAACCAAGCGGTTCGGAGACTCTTTCCTCTGTCGCACCATTAAGGCCTGGAATTCATTACCAGCTCACATGTTTCCTTCTTCCTACAGTCCCGGGTCCTTTAAGCGGGGCGTGAAAAAGCATATGATGAGGCCGTCAAGCTGAGTGTCACCATTGTCACACGGTATGTGTGAGTAATGGTGTCCCTCTTTTCTGGGACTTTGCCTTCAGCTTACCATCAGGGAAGGCGAAGTCCAATTGACGTGTCCTATATAAAAAAAAAAAAAAAAAAGATTCACATTGTTAGTGTTTAACTCGCCGGGATGCGTATCATGTTTATTATTATTATTTTAATCAGCAAGAAAACCATGGTGAATATCCCGGCGAGTTTTACACTAGTAAAATTTATCAGTTGTTTAGCATGGTATATTACCTAGATTATGTCATAAACATTAAATACGACAATTTAACTTTTATCTAGAGTTCCTCACATGGCACAGAAACTCCAGAGTGTAACAATTTGTTATAGCATTGTGTCCCCCATTTAGACGTCAAAGTTTCAAAGAGAATTATTGCTTCACCTATTGAAGAGTCGAGTGTAAAAAATAGATTGGAAAGGCGTGATGTTTAGCAAAAGTTGATTAAATGAAACAGCGCACAAAGGAAATTAGTAATTGGATTTTGAAAGAGTTGAAACGGTAGCTTTCCTTACTCTCGGTTTAAACCTCAAATATGAATGTGTATCTAATGGTTTAGGTTCCGAAGAAGTTTTCAAAATGTTTTCTTTACGGTTGCTTTCTATAGACACAATATTTTATACATCATCATCATCATTCTTATAGATGAATGCATGGATGAAAATTTGGTATACGGAAATAACCATTTTTGCAAAGGAATCAAAACTTATAATGTTTTTTTTTATATAGAACACGTCAGTTAGACTTCGCCTTGCCTGATAGTAAGATGAAGGCAAAGTCTCAGAAAAGACGGTCACCTTTACTTACACATACCATGTGACAATGGTGACACTCAGCTTGACGGCCTCATCATATGCTATTTCACGCCCCGGTTAAAGGCCCCGGGACTGTAGGATGAAGGAAACGCGTGAGCTGGTAATGAATTCCATGCCTTAATGGTGCGACAGAGGAAAGAGTCACCGAATTGCTTGGTTCTTGATTGGATGTTCTGCACCGTGGGCGGGTGACATCTAAGACCTGCACGTATTATCCTGTGTAGTAAAGGGGAGGGTGGGACTAAGTGTACCTGTAGTTGAGCAATATCATGCAGTTTTTTTTATAGGACACGCTAATTTGACGTCACCAAAGATGGTAAGCAAAGGCAAATTTTCATTAAAGAGGGTCACCATTACAGACACGTAGCATGTTACAATGTTGGCACTCAGTCTTCCAGGCATCATCGGAGGTTTTTTCATACCCCTATAACTTATAGTGAAAGTATA
Organism: Eilema griseolum; assembly: GCA_963662185.1. Lineage (NCBI taxonomy): Eukaryota > Metazoa > Arthropoda > Insecta > Lepidoptera > Erebidae > Eilema > Eilema griseolum. Next base: position 4,289,099 of record OY759235.1, read on the forward strand.
GGGAAAAATGTGAAAAGATTTTCAGACAGCCTCTGAGGCGTAGTTGTAGTGGACGCAATCACTACGCAAGAGGCTGTGTGAATTTACTGGTGGTAGAACTTGGTGGCACAAATTTGTCTCAAGTTTCGACCGGGTGGGTACCACCGTGCACTATTGCGAAAAACCCTCCATAGCAATTCAATCTCGGTTGGATTGTGTTCAGGGATCAGCAAGTGCATAGCCGGGCAGAGGTGGTGGTTGTCGCAGCACTAGTGGGACCAGTGGGTCTTGGCATAATCTAGTGGGGATGGCACGGGGCGATGCGCCGATCAGGGAGACCTGTAGAAACAGTGGTGCCGCTGGCCGCCCGCGGTATAGTACAGGGGCCCAACTGGGGTTAACCACCTTGGGAGGCTGCTTCACCAGGCCGCGCATAATCCCGATATGGTTCGTCGTGCCGGTTGGTGACCGGATTTGGAAGCCCGGCGACCATACTCGGGGGGGTACGTGGGCCCTTCCGTTCGGCACGTCGGCTCTCGCCATGCCTCACATTCATAGATAAAACCAATATCCCGCGCTTTGTCACACGGTGCTGCGGCGGCAATCACCTCTTTTTTCACGCCTTCTCCCACCCAAACTCATGGCAGCGCAATTTAGAGAAATAGGCAACACAGCGGCTCGTCACACTCCCAAAAGCTTGCTATTTGAGGTGGAGTCCACTAACATCTGTGGGCTCCATGCAAACCTCAACGCCGTCCACCAACACCTAGAGACGGCGAAACCTGCCATGTTTTTTCTAACGGAGACGCAAATACACCGCCCTGACGACACGACCTACTTGCTCTACCCTGGCTATGTTCTTGAAGAAAGTTTTCGTGCAAAAGCCGGGGTGTGCGTGTTTGTTAGGGCGGATGTTTGCTGTCGCCGTTTGCGCTGCCTAGAGGACCCATCCTTCTCCATCCTTTGGGTACACGTAGACCATGGCCCTACGAGTCAGATCTATGTGTGCCTCTACCATTCCCATACAGGAGATGCTGAGACAACTCGACTCTTTGAATATCTGAGTCAGGCGGCAGATGATGCGCAGGAGCGATTTCCGAATGCCGAAATGGTATTTTTGGGGGATTTTAACGCCCACCACGAGATCTGGTTGGGCTCCTCCAAAACAGACCATGCGGGAAGAGCTGCCCACGCATTTGCTCTGGCGCACAGCCTGACCCAATTGGTGCACGAGGTCACTAGGATACCAAGAAGGTCGGGCCTAGCAACTTCTCTGCTAGACCTTCTGCTGACGAGTGATCCGGACCGGTACAGTGTATCAGTGCAAGCTTCTTTAGGCAACTCCGACCACTGCCTGGTCTGTTCAACGGTGCCTATTGTAGCGTCCCCACGACCCGTGCAGGGGAAGCGGCATCTCTGGCACTACTCGTCAGCGGACTGGGATGGACTTCGTGACTATTTTGCGTCCATCCCGTGGGTTGAGCGCTGCTTTGAAGGTAAGAACCCATCGGATTGTGCTACTGCTGTCGCCGGTGAGATCGGTCTGGGTATGGAATACTATATCTCATACACCGATATCACCGGTGACCGCGGGGTGCGCCCTTGGTTCGGGCGCGAGTGCGCAGAAGCTGTTGAACAAAAACAGTCTGCGTACCGCGCTTGGGTAAGGGCGCGCGCCACGCGCCATCCCAATCTGGGCCACTTCAAGGCGGCGTACAACCGAGCCACAAAGGTCTGTAGAAGGGCCTGCGTCAGAGCGGATGCCCTGCGCATAGCGCGGCTTGGTCAGGAGCTAGTGATGCATCCCACGGGAAGCCGTGGCTACTGGCGACTGGCTAAAGCCGTGCAAGCCAACTTCTGTCAGCCTTCGCTGCCTCCGCTGCGTAACTCTGATGGATCCCTGGCCCATGAGCCGCAAGAGAAGGCAAATCTGCTGACTAATCTCTTTGCGGCCAACTCCCGAATCGATGATTGTGGTACGCAGCCACCAACACTACCCGACAGTGACCACGCGTTGCCTGATATCCATATCAGGCAACGCGATGTCCGTGCAGTGCTGCAATCACTCGATGTCCGGAAAGCCAGTGGTCCGGATGGTATTCCAGCGGTAGTTTTGAAAAAATGTGCAGCGGAGTTGTCTCCAATGCTTACGCGCCTGTACCGGCTGACCTACAGTTCGGGTACAGTGCCTTTGCTTTGGAAAGAGGCGAATGTTCAGCCGATTCCCAAGAAGGGGGATCGCTCAGAGCCAGTCAACTATCGACCCATAGCCGTCACCTCAGTGCTGTGCAAAGTGTTCGAGCACATAATTAACAAACAGCTCATGCGGCACCTAGAGGATCACTCCTTAATTAATGACCGGCAATATGGCTTCAGACCGAAACGGTCAACGGGTGATCTTCTAGCATACGTTACCCATCTTTGGGGTGAGGCTATGGACAAGCTCGGCGAGTCACTGGCAATTAGTCTTGACATCGCCAAAGCTTTCGATAGAGTCTGGCACAAATCGCTTCTTTCCAAGCTACCTGCTTTTGGTCTGCCTTCTAGGCTGTGCAACTGGGTTGCTAGCTTCCTGCAGGGGCGCCGTATTCGCGTCCTTTGTGACGGACGAGCTTCGGAGTTTCTGCAGGTAAATGCTGGCGTGCCCCAGGGGTCCGTCTTATCACCCACTCTCTTTCTCCTGCATATCAATGACATGCTGTCTACCGGCAATGTTCATTGTTATGCAGACGATAGCACTTTACATGGGAGTTATCATGGACATCCTGCGGCCAAGCAGTCAGATATCGCAGAGAAAAGGCAGCTTCTTGTCACTGAGCTTGACGGGATCCTGAATCACATTTCTCAATGGGGCTCTGAGAACCTGGTTGAGTTCAATGCCAAGAAGACGCAGGCATGTGCGTTTACAGCAAAAGTATCTTCTTTCCTTCCCCTCCCCACTCTTCAGAGCACGCCACTGCCACTGCAGGACAATCTCAATATCCTAGGTATGGATGTTCGCTGCAACCTGAATAAAAAAAATTACATCGAAAGTATCATCAAAACAGCCTCACGAAAACTCGGAGTCCTGAACAGGGTGAGACGATTTTTCGCGCCGGAGCAGCGGTGTCTTCTATACAAGACACAAATTCGCTCCTGTGTGGAATTTTGCTCGCATCTCTGGGATGGTTCAGCAAAGTACTTACTAGATGCTCTCGACAGGTTGCAGCGACGTGCGGTCCGCATCATTGGGAATCCCGAGATCACGAACACCCTAGAACCTTTACAGATGCGTAGAGATGTTGCGTCCATGGCTGTATTTTACCGTCTGTACCATGGGGAGTGTTCTGATGAGCTCTTCCAATTAGTCCCACCCTCCCCTTTCCTACACAGGACAACACGTGCAGGTCTTAGATGTCATCTGCACACGGTGCAAAACATCCGATCAAGAACCAAGCGGTTCGGAGACTCTTTCCTCTGTCGCACCATTAAGGCCTGGAATTCATTACCAGCTCACGTGTTTCCTTCTTCCTACAGTCCCGGGTCCTTTAAGCGGGGCGTGAAAAAGCATATGATGAGGCCGTCAAGCTGAGTGTCACCATTGTCATACGGTATGTGTAAATAATGGTGACCCTCTTTTCTGGGACTTTCCTTCAGCTTACCATCAGGCAAGGCGAAGTCCAATTGACGTGTCCTATATATAAAAAAAAAAAAGGCGTGGGTTCAATCCCCGCTCAGTGCAAATATCTGTATGCATGAATTTGAGTATTTATATGGGTCTGGTCGTGCCTCGGAGAGCAAGTTAAACCGTCGGTCTCGGTAGTGATACGAACATCTATAGCATTACTTACGGGTAGTTGGAGCCCTCAAAAGTCCAACTAGTCTTACTATGGAACTTCGGTATTGCCAATTGATTGTGGAGTTCAGATGGCAGTCGCTTCGTGGAAAATAATGAAGTTCAGCCACATCCTAATTGAAAATCGACCCCAAATAATTTGGGAAAAGGCTCAGAGAATTAAGATGTTTTTTTTAAATATAGAATACGTCAATTGCCTGATGGTAAGCTGAACGCAAAGTCTCATTTCAGATTTCAGATTATCCCTTATATTAAAATTGTGTAATGATGAAACCACGTAACATTGCTCATGAATTAATTCGTGAATTTTATTCCAACCACACAACAGCAATTAAATAAGCTGATGTGAAATTTACACAAAGTCATAAATTTGTTTGAGGTGTGTCTAACTCAAACAAATTTCTCATAAACGAATATTCCTTGTGAAATGACACAGTGTAGTTGGAAAAAGCACTTGACTGATGACGTATCACAAGCTGAACTTATGGCATCGCATAAAATTCAATTTGCAATTTTGTTATTTTCACTTTCGTTGCTGATGCTTAGATAGGGTGTGTATGGTATGTGTACAGTATGAAAATTTAAGAACGTCTCCAGTCGCGTCATTCCCTGCGGATATGACCGCGGTACGTGACGAATGTTATACTGTAAGTGACAATGGATTTATGTTTTATAGAAGAGTCGAGTGTTGTATACAAAACTGTACCCGATACAAATAAACTCTCCAGTCAGCTCTTACTATTTTATACAAATAGGGTTTTAGTTCGTATAGAGCAACATGTCGTGTATGTTTTGATAGCTTCCCATATGTCCTAAGTTTATAGTTAGAAGTCCTAGTAACTCTCTAATTCTTTCTCTCTCTCTTTAGCTTACTATAGTCAGAAGGAGGTAGGACACGGCGGTATATCCGCCCGATTGAGCAGTCCGACTGGGGAAGTACCTCCGCCCTACAGAATACCGCGGTTATAATAACTTCGTGTTGTTTTCTCAGCGGTAAGTAGGGTAGCCAGAGCTCACTGGAGAATTTGTGCCGTCAGTGGGAAGACTAAAGGCTTGTCCTGATTTGTCTTCTACTGACGGCACAGAAACTCTGTACTTACAGGGTTGGCAGCGCGACTGTGACTTCTCTGGTGTTACAGACGTCCATAGGCCACGGTAACTACTTTCCATCAGGTGGGCCGTGTGCTTGTCTGCCAACTAAGTGGTATATAAAAAAAAAGAAAAGCTGAATAATTAATTAATGAAAAATTTTGGGACACTTTTATGCTTCCTTTTTACTTTAAATAAAAATAATACGTTTTTATTCCAAAAATAGCCAAAAATAATTTATTATTTACACATGTATACTTCAAACGCTCTTCCACAACTTTAGATCGTGGGCAAACAATTTCGATATACGATACATCGAAGGCAATACATTTACGGTCGTATTTTACTTCTGTGTTTATGTGTGATTACCTGCCACTCGTAAAGCCTTATTTACTTTAACGTATCGACGTATAACCTTTTGATTCTTCATAAAAATATTGGGTGTATTCTATAGAGTAATTCACAGTTTGTTTTCTTTATACAAATATAAGGAGGATAAACGTGTAGATAACATTTGAGTTTCATTCTTTTAAATATTCATGTTTTAATGTTAAACAAATATACATTTATGAGTGAAATTTTAAATTTAGATCGTTAAAAGGTAACATATGAAGAGTAATAAATTTAATGTGACTGGAAATACCTAAGTCAAAGCAGGGCCGTGCGGGGTCTGCTCATTGTGCTTAATTATCAGCTTTTCCAGGTGCTACTACCGCCTGATCTCCCAACGGCTACGATCTGGTAGTGTGTTAGATATAGAATATGTTAAAAACTTTATAAATGTATTTTTATTTCTTTATTTATTTGTTAGTCTTATTAAATGTGTTACAATTCGTTTTTTCACTGTTTAACTTAAGTAAACAGGTACAATTTGTTGTGAGATGTTTTGAAGTGTAAAACATCTCCTGCAGTCTGTATTAGTTTAAAACTGTATCACAGGATGCAGGGTCTCCCGTCCAAATTATGGAATATATAATAATAGACTAATTAGAGAAATAAAATCAAAAGTAAGACAAGTCATCAGTAATGGTCAAACTTGACCTGCCAAGATATGATTTTGCTTAACAAGTATTACAGGTAATAAGCAGGTACGTAAAATAAAATAAGTAAAAATTAATTTAGGTTATTAATGGGTGCATTTATGTGCATAGGTGTGTGTTGTGTTTAACTTTAGATGCTTACTCCAATGAATACACAAGGGGCATACAGCGTTTCGATTTTTCTCTCTGGTTTTCAGAGTGATGTTGCGGTTTCCGGGCATGTTTCCCACAATGTTTGCCGAAGCACGCACGGCACACTAGGATTCACTCTGACTTCCGCATCCAGTCCATCCCAGCCACCTTTTTATCCTACTGCGCCAGCGAGGGTAATGTGTTAAGCGCGAATGTAGTTTTCTATGTTCTTTTCTACAGGTCTAACGGCTGGAGGGATTGAAATGAATGGGGTTAATAAAAGGTATTTTTAAAGTATCGCGGTGAATTAAACCATGGAATAAAGTAATTTTTCCGATTAAATCATGGAACTTACTATTTCTGCCAACTAGTAAGTTCCATGATTTAATCGCGAAAAGTCCTAAACCGTTGTATAATTATGAAATAAAAGGTATTCATGTCCCGAGTGTCAAAGGTTACATAAAATACTATTAAAGCCTATGCACTGGATTTTTTTATTCAAATTTATCGATTAATGTATCAAAAGGAAGGGAATTAAAAGGATATTACAAAGATATACGCCATATCATAAAATAAAAGATTAAAATATTTTTTTTTTTCTGATGGGAAGCGGTTACCGTGGCCTATGGACGTATGCAACACCAGGGGTGTCACACTCGCGCTGCCGACCATAAAGAAACCTTCTGATGCCCCTCTTGAAGAACTCCATATTGTAGGCGCAAAATAAAAAATGTAAATGAATTATTAAAAAATAAAAGAGTCGACTGCTGTCCTAAAGCTCGAAACAAGTTTGATAGCAGGCGGTACCCATTATTTTCTTTCGGCTTATGCTTGCCAGGTGGGTGGGACAGACTGGATGCGGAAGGCAGAGGATCGGAAAAAATGGCGCACATTTGGAGAGGCCTATGTCCAGCAGTGAACTGCAGTGGGCTAATTGATTGATTAATTATGATAGCCAATAACCTACCGCCTGCTATAAACCTTTCAACAGCAGTCGGCTCTAGTTAGTTTTAATAAGTTATTTTTGTATAGTTTTTAATAAGTTATTTTTGTATAGCAACAAGTATTTACGTTTAAAATAAAAAACTAAACTTGAACATATAAGTATAATTGCCATCTGAACCATGCCTACCCCATTCAAGGGTCCATCAGCTACCCATTTTACTTTATAAAAAATGGTACCCTTAAAGAGCTAGTCCCTTTCCCTCATTCAGACAGTCATCTGTTACAAAGCAAAGCCTTTTTCATTACGTCTCGTTTTACATATGGTGGTGTTTCTTTTGCCGTCAAATTCAATACAGGTTTCTTTCCAAATACGTTATGTAACGTTTGGAATTTTCAAACGATCCTTTGATTTGAAAAGGTCTTAAATCCGGTACGAAATCCTTGACCTTTGAGAACTTTAAGCGTATGTTCATAAGATCTTTCATTGCGATACGCAATAAGTAAGGAGTTAACTGTTTGGAGATTGATTTTTGTGGAATAATTGAAATAGGTTTGTGCGTGGGTACGGTTTGTTTGTGTTTTTTCTTTAATCCAATGTATTCTGTTGTTTTATTGTGTTCTTTTTGTAAGATGTATTTTAAATTTCTATGAATTCGGACTGCCAAGAAAAGGTTTTGTTTTCTGTGCGTATGGTTTCTTTTTTACCGAATATCTTTTATTAATAACAATAACCGGGTATCAAAATTACTTCAGTCTTATTTATAGGAACTGACGGGTTTATTGAAATTTCAATCCTGAATTGGTATCCTATTAATATTATTAGTATGTAAGATTGTGAAGATGTTTCGATATGTGTATCTATGTAATTTAATCATGCTTTAACGGCTGAACTAAGTTAGTTGAAATTTAGTATAAGGATCTATAATAGTCTGGTATAAAACATAGACTATTTTTTTCCGGTTATAGGTTCCTACGTGGGAAAGGAACGGGATCAAAAGTAGTGGGCAACAGCTAGTTATTAATAGACTCTTGTAGTAGTATAATTCTAAATAATACTACACTAAATAACGTTATTCTCTCAAAACTAATTTATAGTGTTATTTATACCACTTGCGTGGTAGACAAGCACATGACATTGCCTAAATGATAATTGCAAGTATAGCATTAATATTTTAATACCACAAGTACCTATGTTTCTTATATAATTTTTTTTAACTTATTTAAGGTCACTGACACATTTTTTTATACCACTTAAGTGACAGACGAGCACATGGCCCACCTGATGAAAAGTGGCAACTGTTACCTATGGACATGTGTAACACCAAGAGAGTCACACTCGCGCTGCCAACCCTATAAGCACAGAGAGTTTCTGTGCCGTCAGTGTAAAAGACAAGGCAGGACAAGCTTTTGATCTTTCCACTGACAGCACAAACCTCTGCAGTGAGCTCTGGCTACCATACTCACCACCGGGAAGACAACATGAGGTTATTATGGTCGCAGAATTCTATAGGGCGAAGGTACTTGCCCAGTCAGACTGCTAAATTGGACGGAAATACCGTCGTGTCCTACCTATGTCTACCTATGTGTTTTTAGCGACCTCTGTAGAAAATACATTATATTAACTTACAATAATCAATTCGTTTCAGATAATCTACAGTTGGTTCTCCTTTGTTCAAACTTTTACAGGTTTGAGGAGGTTAACATTCAATCTCTCTGTGTTATACATTGGGCATTCAATTTTTTTTTTTTTATATAGGACACGCCAACTTGACCTCACCTCGCCTGATGGTAAGCTAAAGACAAAGTCTCAGGAAAGAGGGTCACCATTACAGACACTAAGTGCTACAATGGTGGCACTCAGCTTTGCTGCCTCATCAGATGCTAATTAGTAAATGTTTGACAGATAGTTTTTTATAGTAGTAGTCTCAATTTTTTATAGCGTCGGTAGCTTAGTGTTTAAGGAGTCGGCCTTACGGTCGAGAGGTCTCGAGTTCGAATCCTGACCATTACGTTACCTAAATGAACTCACTTTTAAAAGCAATGTAGCTTAGCTGGAGGGGTTAGAGGGAATATTAGTAATTTCGGTACAAAAATTCTCCAAGAAAAAAAAACTTGGAGAATTTCAAAGGGCCTATTTCAAAGTTTCATATAAAATATTATGTAACATATTCTTATTGCATTAAATTTAATTAAATAATATTTAAAATACCTAAAAGTAGTTAAAATCACTGGTAATGGAAAAATTCGAAGGAACTCTGCGAAACGGAATGACCTCCCTCGCTGCTGCGGTTTTCCCAAGCGCCTACAATATGGGGTTCTTCAAGAGGGGCATCAGAAGGCTTCTTCATGGTCGGCAGCGCGAGTGTGACACCCCTGGTGTTGCATACGTCCAGAGGCCACGGTAACCGCTTCATATTAGGTGGGTCGTGTGCTTGTCTGCCAACTAAGTGGTATAAAATAAAAAACAAAAACGGCCATATATATTTTTTTTTAATATCTAAATGTTTATCTTGATAATATTAAAATAAGTTCTACATCATACCCACATTTCCTGAAAATACGGTTCGTATTTGAGTGTTTCACTGCTCAATTTTATTAAGGAGCACCCGCTGTTTATATTTGAAATATACCGTGTGAATTTCTCGCCAGCCTTGATAATTTATTTGAGAAAGGCTTGAAGATTAGGCTCTTAATGGAGGTCATACATAACCCCCCTGGAAGCCATTCTTGTTTGTGGTGTACGCTATACCCATGCGACGCCGTGAGCTGCTTTTAAATCGTATCTTAAGCCCTTTGTATTGGAGTATGTTTGAGCAACTACTAAAAATAAGCTGTTCTTTAAGCTAAGTAGATACGTTTAAGTTACATAAGATGAGCGACTCAGAGATTTTATTTAAGGCAAACCAATTAAATGAAGTACGGACAAATGAATTAGAAAAAATGTTCGTATTTATCTATATCTATATTTAATATTACATGCATAAATACATATGCCTTTATCCCCGGAGGGTTAGTCAGAGATGAATTAACACTCACATTTCACCAATAATTGGGTACCACGTAATAGGGGGTGGGCCTATTGCCGTCTTCCGGGTACTATTGTCAACAATAGTATATATTAAAATTAGTTATACAATTAAATGTAATTTTCTGCAGTGTATGTGGTATCATAGTGGTTTTGCTTTCGTAGAATCGAGGGCCTAGTAATTTTATCTTTATTCGAAATGCGACTACTGGGTCACATAATATGCTGCAGTCTCAGTGATTAAATTGCTTTACAGTGACTTAATAAAACTACATAATAAGGCGAATAGGGATATGCCTGTCCATTTCACCTTCGGTATCCGAAAACGACTCACAGGCGCCGTGCGTTTTAGTCGGTTCGAGTCCGACATAATCTCTCCCACCGGCGCCGACGGGCTTGGGTATCCGTGGGGAGTTATCGCACATAAAAAAGGTGACTAAACGCTACAATATATCCATATTCAGATGTCAGTCGTACCTTCTTTAGTTAGTCCTTTCTCCAAGTCCTTCCTTTTTTTATACTTAGGTGTTACTACTTAGGTAGTAGATAGGTGGAAATCTGTTGGTCGGCGTATTATTGAATAGAAGTATCAATATGTGGTCCTGGGCCGTCCGGGGTGCGAGGGATTTGTCTCAGATAATCTGATCTCCGGTACCCTGCGGCCCACACAGTCGGCGTGCGTTTTAGTCTGTTCAAGTCCGATATAACCTCCCCCACTGGCTCCGGTAGTGGGGGTGGGTATCCGCGGGGGTTTTACGCACAAAAAAAAAGTATTAATATGTGGAATTGACACGTATTTTGAAGCGTATTTGACGCTTAAAACAGTCGTCAACGTATGTGAATCCAACACCATAATCAATCTATTCAATTCTTCAAACGTATTTCCACTTGTCTGAGCGGCTTGTCTTCTATGAAATATGCCTCGTAGATGGCAAATTGGGTTTTGCTTGCAATAATATCACATAATATCCTTTGTGTATTTTCAAAAATAGGTTAAGCCGATCAGAATGCTGCCGCCCAAAGGGGCAATGATATTGCCATTGGCTCAGCGCATTTTACTTTTACTACACTCCTATTACCTATCTTTTTTTATATCATTAAATGGCTGACAAGCACACGGCCCATCTGATAGAAAGTGATTACCCTGGCCTATGGACGTGTGTAACATCAAAGGCGTTACACTCACGCCACCGACTCTGTAAGAACCATCTGATGCCCTTCTTGAAGAACATTATATTGTAATCGCTTGCGAAAACCACGGCAGGGTGTTCATTCCACAGCTTAAGCGTGTCGAAACCATTAATGGTAACCGCTCACCAATAGTATAAAATTGAACCCCTTTACTTAACTTTTCTAAAATAATCTCGTAAAACATCAATCAAAGAAATTCTATCTGTACCATCAGATCATGATTTGAAAGAATGAAAATCCGTCCGGTATAAAAAAAAATAAAAGATGAGTCGAGACTTTTAAGAGTTCTATTTTTATGCGGCAACCGCAAGATTGCTGCCTCATTGAACCACCATCCGATATCTTAAAGAATTCGTTATAAAGAGCCCGTGTATCTCTTTCTTTGATAAAAAATTTAGTAGCTTTATTTGGCGGGTGGTCCCGGGAGAAATATTGGTTTTACGTGACAAATGCGTTCTGTGGACCCATGAAATATACTACCCGTTTGATATATCGGGATTCTGGGACTCGAGAATATGCATTGTTTCGTTTATATGTCACTATGGTACATATTTTACCATGAATAAACAAATTTATGCAGTTTGCGTCAAGGTGAGATTTAAGGAGACTTACTCTGCCTAAGAAGGCACATCTGGCTGTTCATAGACGAATGCTTGTCGCTGTTAGTGCAGTTATGTATGGGTGTCAGCTAATTTAATGATTTCATATTATATTAGTTACACTGTGTATATGATCTAATTGTTGTTCAGTCAGGGAATTGAAAGGTCGTATCAACTTAATTGTCAAGTTACGATAAATAATTAATTGGTTAATTTTAAATAATACATCTATTAAATATCTTATTCTAAAATACAAATAAAATATATGCTATAACTTATAAAATATATCCAAAATAATGTTAACTATATAATATATACTAAAATGAAATAAAAAAGAGGGAGAGACTGCAACTTTAGGCATCGAAAAACTCCTCTCCATCGATCTCCATTGTTAACGTGCCCAAAACACGGGCAGCATTACCACGCATAATGGCGATACCAGTTTATTAAGTGAGGTAACGGCCAAGCCAGCTCTATGGTTACGGGAAGCGTCAGTTAATCGCTTCGCTATTTCTTTAACAGCGCGCGCTTGGACAGCTTGCATTGCGGTCCCACTGTCAATAGTAAAAGTATCACTAAACTAATGTGAACTGATTTTCATGAGCTTATGTGTGAGCCATGTCACTAATTCATAGTCTGTGAGTAAAATTTGTCAATAAAACTAGCTGTTGCCCGCGGTTTCGTCCGCCGCCAAACATAGTCAACCTACCCCTGTAACAAATTTTATCAATATCAGTTCAGTAGTTTTGACGTGAAAGTTGTTGTACAAATCGACTAAGTGATAAGGCTTTTTAACATCAGACAGATATACAGCCCAGATTCAGCCTCAAATGCATGGCTAGAGTTGACTCTATTAAATATATACTATTGTTGAAACAATATAGAAAATTCCATTTAATTGTATACCTAATTTCAATACGCTTAAAGTTCAAATTTAAATGGAAAGTATTTTATTGCACTTTTTAATTCACTCTACAAAAAGCCTATTAATTTTGGACGTTAACAGCATTGCTTTAAAGTTTAAAATTAAGTGTCCGTCATATGACAGTGGTTTCGCTTCAGCAGAATCGAAGCCCAGTTACCTTCGCTTAACCGTCAAACCATTTTCCCCACTACTAATTTAAGCGTTGGAACTCTAATGAGTTCGTCAAACTGAGTGTCATGACTGTAACAAGATAAGTGTCTGTAATGGTGACCTTCTTTGTCTGACTTTGTCTTTAGCTTATCATCAGACGAGGTGAAGTCAAATTAACGAGAGCTATATTAAAAAAAGGACTGAGTTCCAGATTATAGGTGAATTGCCATCAAACTGATAACTGTAATTAATTCAGTAGTTACAAACTAAAATCACAATTATGTGCATTTGAATTCACAACACATGTAAGGTATGGTATGTAGGTAGTGCCAACTCGTTATAAATACAAACACATACACGCATTTGACCCTCGGCAGTGAGCAGAGATAATAGTCCGCTATTTGCTTATGTCCTTACACACGTCACGAGCTTCCCATACTGTTATTAAACATAATATATCTCAGTATTAACGCTATTGAAATATTTACCATGTTGTATTACATGATAATATTGAGCTTGTACACACTAGTGATTGACAGATGAAACTTCAGCAAAGGCTTTTTTCGAGGGTCTGATGAAAGTTGTAGGATAGGACACGACGATATTCCCGTTCGAATTGAGCAGTCCGACTGGGGTAGTACCTCCACCCTACAGAATACCACCGCTATAATAACCTCGTGTTGTTTTCCCGGTGGTGAGTAGCCAGAGCTCACTGGAGAGTTTTTGTGCTCTCAGTGGGCATACCAAAGGCTTGTCCTGATTTTGTGTTTTGCACTGAGGGCACATAAAATCACTGTTCTTACAGGGTCGGCAGGAAGGATGTGATCCACTGGTGTTACAGACATTCATAGGTCACGGTAACCACTTCCCATCTGGTGGGCCGTATGCTTGTCTGCCACCTAAGTTGCATCCTCCTCCTTCCATAAAAGTAAATTATATCAAACATAGAAAGAACGTACAACAACAACGAACAACCGCGGTAGCCTAGTGGTTTGGGTAATGGACTGCTGAGACGAGGTCTCGGGTTCGATCCCAGGTTTCACCATGGCACACACCAATGACTTTTCGATGCTTTTCGAAGTTATGTGTGTATTTATCGCAGGTTTATAAGTGCCCGGTTAATGGCAATAGGCTCGCCACCTATTACATTGGGACCTAAACATAAACTGGCGAAATGTGGGTGCTAGCACCTCTACCTACCCCTTCGGGGATATAGGCGTGAGTTTATGTTATGTTATGTTATGTAGAAAGAACGTATAGGCGACTTTGTCAGTCAAACCATTTCATGAAAGTTATAAAAATGGTTTAGACATATAAGTATGTATTCTTATATTAGCATTTAAGTTATCGGGATATTTACCATGTTGTATTGTTCTGAGTTTCCAATATTTCGGGGCAATTGTAAGCACCATGATCACGGAGGAACTGGAGTATTGGCGGTGAACATTGAAAAAGTTTTTTAGGAGTAAATATATCGATCTACCCTCTTTCGAGTTATTATACTAAGCGTAGCTGCACTACCACTGGTTTCACTCTCATTACAAACTCGAACCCGATCTCGATCACGTTCACGACTCACGATGCTTACTGTACCCACACGCGATTTTGTTTTGGCTCATTCCCGGTTGTTCTTGTAAAGACGGACCACTGGATGCCACAGGGTAAATATCCCGATAATTTTAATACTAATGTGAGTGACCATAATAGTTTAAATACCTATAAAATATATTTTATACAGTCACCTACGTTATTCTGTCACTTGTACGATAGATCGATCTTGACGAAATAATTACTAAAAATGACGTTAATAATTTTCTCCACTTCCTGCAGATTGATTATTCTGATATTTGGTACACACACTTAGTTCAGACTATAATACAATTTAAATCGATAAAACAGTATGATTTGATCTTAATATCTAATATTAAGATCAAATCATACTCAATCAAATTAGATAAGATATAAGTATAAGATAATAATAATAAGATAGTAAATAGTATATAAGTATATTTAAGTATATATAAGATAAGATATAAGTATATATAAGATCAAATTATATCTAATATTAAGATCATAGAGACTTCTTAGTCAAGATCGCCCCCACACTGACTACACTTTTTAATTTATATTTAAGTCCCACCAAACCCCAACTTGCAGAACAAAACAAAACACTGAACTCATAAGACCGTTCAACCGAATATAAAACTTCTGTTAATTAAAAAACTTAAAAGATATAGCTCCTTGCTTATTAAATTCACTTGGTTCGCTATGACTGTCTTAATTAAAAATCTGTACTAAGTCAATTTCAAATGCATTTCTGATTTTATTTACTAGAAAAGGTAGTGACCTGAATTCTGTAGACACAGTACTAGATTATATTAACACTGCCGCTTCAACCTGAAGGCTATTTGCGTCTAAGAGAAAATTTACGAGACAAAGTAAAGTTAAGAAACGGATATTTGAGCGTCTTTGCAAATTGGAGCAAGTAGTCACTTTGTATAAATGTGTCACAATAGATTACTGTTGTATAAGATTGTACTTTTTAGTGCCAGTTTGAATTCTTGGCGTCTATTCCTGTGTTGAATAAAGTGCTATGGAGAATTTGTTGTGTTAAAGTTCTTTGATAAAAGGCTAGCATGTAGTCCAGTCGAAAACCGGATATACCAACTCGTTATTACCACATGGACTTTTAGTTTTTTTCTTTTTTTATACTGGGCGCGTCAATTAGACTTTGCTTCGCCTGATAGTAAGCTGAAGGCAAAGAGAGTCACTATTACATACATATACCAGTTACAATGTTGACACTCAGCTTGACGACCTCATCATTGGCTTTAAAGACCCAGGACTCTAGGAAGAAGGAAACACGTGAACTGGTAATGAATTCCAGGCCTTAATAGTGCGACAAAGGTTTCCGAACCGCTTGGTTCTTGATCTTGATTCTGCACCGTGTGCGGGTGACATCTAGGCCCTGCACGTGTTGTTCTGTGTACGAAAGCGGAGTGTGGGACTGTGGTTAAAGGTTCAATATACGTTACTAAAAACTTAGTAGTCGCTAAATTCTAAAGAAAGGTACTTTTATAGTATGAATAAAATAACTATAAACCCTCTGTCGTTGTTTGTACACTTACGAACAGATTTTGTTAGAAAAGGAAACGCTGCAATTTTATTTACATGAGACTAAACTAGTAAACTCTTGTACCAAGTTTAAACAGAGTTCTAATAAAACGTTTACATTTTTCGAACAGTTTTTCAGCTTTGTGACAAGAATTTTTATACCACTTAGGTGGCAGACAAGCAAACGGGCCACCTGATGGGAAGTGCTACCGTGGCCTATGGACGTGTGCAACACCAGGGGCATTACACTCGCGCTGCGGACCCGATTATGTAGGTATTTCTTATCAACAAATAACACTATAAACTAATTTTGGGATCTATATCACTATGGAAACCTACCTTGTATCCCTACATGAGTTGCACTAGAAAATATGAAATAATTATTGGTAAAATTAAATATATTTATCAGTGGTAATTACATATTTGAGTCGATTGGAGTCGAGACGCTGGGATCATGAGGTCCAAGTGCCTGTCTTTTGTTTAGAGACATTTCTAAATATTTAATAGACGCTACCCATGACCAGAGGGTGGGTTTAGACCTTGCGCAAAGGGTTGGTATTGCCATTCAACGAGGCAATGCCGCAGCTTTCTGGCCACCCACCCGGTTGACATCGATGGGGAGGAATTTTTTGATGCCTGAGCCTGCAGGATTGTATAGGTATATTCTGTATTGTTTTATATTTCAATTTTGATAACTCCTATGTACATTATTTAAATAATAATTAAATTATCAAACACCACTTCTTCTCCTTTACTTGTGTTATGAGACTTTATACTTGTCAACTTTTATAACTCTAACTTGAAAGTATGGTTCACGTGTGATTGTTTAAATATAATTATTTAATAGTATAATTAATTTATAATTTCTATATTAGTTTATAGTTTAACTATGTTAAGACTTCAAGCTCCTGGGGAAAAGAAACAGATGTACAATGAAATAGGCCGCGTGGTTTCCGGCAGAGTAGAATTTGGACCACCCCATATCTTCCCATTCGGTGTCGTACAAGGCGACTAAGGGATAGGGCTGTTTAACATCAGACAAATATATACAGCGCAGACTTGGCCTCACATTCATGGCTCGAGGCAACAATCGTGCCCGGAAAACGGCAATAGGCTCACCCCCTATTACGTGGGAATACAATGATGGTGAAATGTGGGTGTTAATTCGCCTCTGCCTAACTCTCCGGGGATAAAGGCGTGATTATATGTATGTATGTATTTATAAACTTATAATTAAGGTTTTCATTTTTCACTTTTCAGGTGCGGAACTATAAAAAATCAGTTTTAAATTCATAATGAAAATTTATTTCCGTTACATTTCGAAATGTTCATGACACAATATGTTAAAACAAACTGTTTATATTATTATTTATTTTCTGCACAATTTTGTATAGGAACATGGAACTATTTGCCAAGTTTCATTTGTTTATATGTAGGTACTTTGTCACTTAGGTATTTTGAATAGTTCACAAATTATTAAGTTTCCTTCGAAGTTTTTAAGTATATTAGACGATATAACGTTGTAGAATCCAGATTGTATATGTTATTCCCGGTTCTAAAATATGGATCAGTAAACAGTACATAATATGTAGTATTTCATAGTCTATCTATCCACCGAATTAATTATCTAGCAATTTATTTTATTGCGATATATTAACTACAAAGATTTTACAATTAATTAACAATAATCTAACTGAAATATAGTTTCCACCAAATTTCAGTAAGATTGGCATTAAATAACGTCATAAATATAACAACAGGAATTACTGAACAGGAATTACGGAAAAGGAATAAATATCTACTAAAGATGGCAATGTCTCTTTAGTTGCCTCATTAAACTGTGCTAAAAGTTTGCGTTTACGTTTGTCGATCGTGGGTTCGTTTGAGTCTAATTCCTAGTTTGGAGAAGGGTCTTATTGGACTTTTCAATCTTGAGATTAATATCTCAGTGTTAGGAAACGTGCGGTAGACGGTAATTAGCTTGTTCACAGAAACGTGGAATCAAATTGTATTATACTTCTGCCAATCTCTTTGAAGATTTAAATCTGTACGTTTGTTGGTGTTAATCTATTTCTGTCAACTGTCAGACTTTGAGATCAAACTTTGCTGTCTAATTTACTCCCACTATCCCCCACCGACTTTGCGCCCAGTAGGAGCAACTGGAAAATCTTCCAATATTACTATAGGGTAGCAATTTGGAATATCATTTATGAATTTTTCAGTTTCTCCCATTTAAACTGAGACCCAAATATTTTTTCATTTTTAATTTGATTTGACTTAAGTTGCATTGTAATATTCTGGATTATGATAGGCAGCCATTTGATTCTTTTTTCACGTGTAAGCTATTCCGATAAACAATTCCGAAACTTCTTGCGTAGGCAGTTAGTTTTATTTAAATATAGGTGATGTATTGTTTGAAAGGGCGGTGAGCAGGGAATTGTTTTATGGTAATGTCAGGTGATGAGGTACCAAGGCACCGACTGAGTGCAAGGAATATATTTTTATGGATTCGTGATGTTTATTGTTTGTTTTTGATCAAAATAATTTATAGCTTGTATATAAAACGCACCCACATATTTCCAACTATGTTTGTCTCGTTGATCACGTATTTCATACTACATGCATTTCTAAAATAGGTACGTTGATCCTTATGTAATAAGATTGAATGTAAGCATTAATTGTCATACAAATATTTGAGTGGTAAAGTTGCATACTCCTTGCTAGGGTTGGCACTTTTTTATTAACGTGCGGATATCCACTCGGATACCCCGCCATGGTGGTTATGTTGGGCTCGAGCCGACTAAAACCGCACGGCCGTCTTGGGCCATCTGTTGATGAGGATGAGGTAGCCTCTGGCATATCCCTCGCGCACCCGATTGTCCCACGGCTATAGAAGGCCCCATCGGGTGTGGGACAATGGCGTCCCCATCTTTCCCCAGAAAAAGGCGGAGAGGTCTCGACCTGGCCAGGGTTGGCACTAGTAGTAAAATTATATGAACATATTTTGGTTAAGTGCTAATTTACTAAAAGAAATACTGAGAAAGAAGACCAGAAAGTTCTAATAACATTTACTTTGATAGTGGCGGTTTCTTTTTTTGCACGAAAATATTGTTATTTAATTGTACATAATGTCGGTGTTAGTGCGGTGGGATATTTGAACAAAGTCGTTAATTTCTTCACAGCTATGACATTCAATACTATTAATGATTTCTTATCTTGGATGTTTTTTGAAACCCTGGCAAATAACTCGGGATTCAAATAGTTGGCCACTGGTACTAATAGTAGGCTTTTTCCAACTAGGGTACTATTTAGTGAATATTACATTATATTACATATAATCACGCCTATATTTCTATAGTGTTAGTCAGAGCTGAATTATCACCCACATTTCACCAATTATTGAATTCGGTCTTACGTAATAGGGGGTGAGCCTATAGCCGTCTTCCAGGCACTATTGTTGACTCTAGCCATGCATCTGAGACTGAGTCTGGGCTGTATATATCTGTCTGATGTTAAACTACCCGATCTCTTAGCCATATTGGACGACCCCGAATGGAAAGAGATAGGGTGGTCCAAACTCTACTCGGCTGGTAACCACGAACTAATATAGATAAACTATTCTATTATACATTTATACATATTATACATTTATACACATTTAAATATTAAATATAATAAATTTTAATTTGCCGCGTGGTTTTCGGCAGAGTGAATTAGGGCTACCCCATCTCTTCCCATGCAGTGTCGTACAAGGTGACTAAGGGATAGGGCTGTTTAAAACCGACAGAAATATAAACCCCCTATTACGTGGGGCCGAATACAATTATTGGTAAAATGTGGGTGTTAATTCACCTCTGCCTAACCCTCAATGGATAAAGGCGTGATTATATATAGGCATGTATGTATAAATCTATAACCATAAACCGTAAGACAGCCACGCAAATTATAGCGCCACCTTTCAACAACATTTCATGTATGTATACCTTCCAACAAGTTTACTGGCAGCGTATTAAGGCCCTTAGATAGTATAAAAGCCTTACTTAATATAGTTTATTATGAGGCCTTCGCTTAATTAACGTTGCCATATTCTCAAGACGTATGCCTAAAGCTAAGATGATAGTGGGTTACATTATGTTGTGCAACTATATTACTGATTTAATATTATTATATAAATATTAGTGTAATAGGTATATCTACATTAATATCATATATCTAAAACCACGGTAGCCTAGTGGTATGGGTAATGGACTGCTGAGACGAGGTTTCGGGTTCGATCCCAGGTTTTACCATAGCACACACCAATGATTTTTCGATGCTTTTCGAAGTTATGCGTGTACTTATCACAGGTTTATAAGTGCCCGGTTAATGACAATAGGCTCACCACCTATTACATTGGGATCTAAACATAAACTGGTGAAATGTGGGTGCTAGCACCTCTGCTTACCCCTTCGGAGATATAGGCGTGAGTTCATGTTTATATGTTTATTATAAATCTGAAGAACTTCATTGTTTGATTCTTTGAAGGCGCTAACCTTAGGAACTGCTGGTACCTAAAGCTAAGGTGATAGTGGTTTTTTGCGATAAATACCCACGGAACCACCCTGCTCCCGGACTCGAACCGATTTTTTTTATTGCCGAAGGTGAGGTTGACAGAGGCGATAGTGGGTTACATTACATTGCACAAGCAACTACATTACAGATTTAACATTATACTATTTATACTGTAGATTGATGGCACTTGGTGGAATTTGTTGTTACACATATTGATAACTCACTTGTACTTTTCCACATTACTTATTACATATATTCATATTTCATAATTATATATTATTTATTATTTATTATTACTTATTACACCTGACCGGTTTCGGTTTCTCTCTGCTGTGGTGGCAATGACAGCGACTGTTACTAAGGGGGCGCGGGTTCGTATAGCACCCAATGCAAGTATTTCATGACATGTAGTCCACTTAGACTACCCAGCTGTGTATGATTATGCCTATTTTCATTGGTCTGGGTGTAACAGTACCTCGGAGAGCACTTTAAGTCTACGTTTTCAGTTTTCATAGGAATATTTGTGGCAGTTATTATATAGGAGAACAAACGACTCACGAAACGTCTCCTAAAACTAGACAAAACAAGGCTACGAACTATAATGGGGACAATAACAGTTCAGTGCCCCCTACAAGCACGGAGTGGGTGTTTCTATGTATAATATGTATGTATTCACAAAAAAATAAAGTATTTAAGTATGTTTATCCGTATTCTAGATTCCATAACACAAGCTAGTTAAACTATGCTTACCACGGGTATAGATAGCTTTGTGTAGAATATTGTAGAATATTTATTATTATTACTTATACACCATCGATGTGCAATGCAAGCCTCATCAACGATCACCAATTCTCGATACAGTGAGGTCGGTTCGCGAAGCCTGTGAAACCTCCAGTAAGCTTCTGCTTCTCTGGGTGGAGCTGGGCTGGCTACTCTAGTCAGTACTCTACACGCACAATGGCCCAAAAAGGAGGCCAAGTGCGGATAAGAGTCCTTTTCCATTCCATTCCATTCCATTCCATATTTAGGGGAAATGGATGAAATGTCCCTCACAGGTGTGTTGATCGGAACGGTGACCCCACTGGCAGTATTAACATTAGTCTAATATAAATTACAATATTTTAGCTCTTTAGGGTCCTTTGAGGTCAAGCCTACCTCACCTTCACTTCATAAAATCTTATATCTTTATGGTCTAAATATGTACAAGAGCAAAACTATACTCCACGAATGGTTTTTTTGTCAGACATATTCTGCCACAGAAGAATTACTGAAAGTCTTAAAGTGACGGCTTGTTTGTGAACACACACACACACACACGCGCGCACACATACACATACATAGCATGCTTAATATATTTTAAACGAAAGCATAATTTGAACCAAAACCGATTATTCTGTAATTTATTTTTTGAGCACAACATACTTATTGTGTTATATTGTAATCCTGGTGACCAGTACTACAGGTAATCTATTACCTACAACAGGTATCACCGATCCACAACCAGACTGTGTTTACCTAAAATTGTGCAAACACTATATTTTGTAATATGGTTGTTGGTGAGAAATACAATTTGTATTATTTAAAAAAAAAGCACCTGTAAGCCGATACACTGACGAAATTGTAGCTTTCTTCTAGGGATTGGGAGGTCTTCGAGAAGAAAGTCAAGCTGAAGTCTTCTTCGTCAGTCAGTAGATATACCTACTTGTAGTTGGGGATACCTTGACTCCAAAGGTCTAGTGGTGGCGGCTCCGTATATCCATTTAGACACTCATGACGCCACATGGTGTTGCTCATCAAACACTCGCCAAGAATTAAACTTGTAATTACGTATATTTATTTTATTTTACTAATATTTCTCTCTCTTTCTTTCTCTTTCATTTGTTTTTATAACATTACTGTCCATCTCAAGGTTGCCTGGAAGAAATCGCTCCAGCGATAAGGCCGCCCATTGTACATTGAACTGTATACATGCTACCTACTTGTCCTACTGTAATTCTGTTGGTGTACAATAAAGAATTATCTATCTACTACATAGTAAGCGCCACTATATAGTAATCATATGGAATGGCTATACATTTAGTTAAGGGAACTGTGAAATTAGAGGGCATGGGTGTTCGAGCTATTTTGCAATTTGAATGCTCGTGGAGTACGCAGGCTCCTCATTTGTCATTAGACAAATTGAATATGGTTCGTAATTAGACTACTGATTTATTGTTTGCTTAAACTTGATTACAATCTAAGAGAGTATCTTTGTTATTCAAAGTACAATTCTGATGAATTTAGTTAATATTAACTCACCCTCATACTGTGCAGAATATACGAGCAAGAATGAAGTGGTTCAGAGACTCTTTTCATTGCCGCACCTCACGTGTTTACTTCTTCCTTCAGTCCCTGGTCCTTTAAGCGGGGAGTGAAAAAGCACCTGATAAGGCCGCCAAGCTGAGTGCCACCATTCTAACATTACTAAGTGTCTGGAATGGTGACCCTCTTTCCTGAGACTTTGCCTTTAGCTTATCATCAGGCGAGGTGAAGTCAAGTTGGCGTGTCCTAGATAAAAACGAAAAAAATAAAAAAATTGTAGAGGAACATGTCGACGGGTAAAAGGAAATAGGGCATAAGCGACATTTTGGTCAAAAATGAGTTATTATGCCATTGAACTTAAAATCTTCTGCTCTTTCGAATGCGCTTACTCCCATGGCTCTACGATGACTTTTTTGGCGTTTATGCCCAAGCAAAACAAATACAATTTATAGTGTTATTTTTGCTAACCGACGAAAATTCTGGTCATTTTTGCTATAAAGGTGATTGTACCCCTACAAAAATGATTTATTTTGGGTTTGTTGTCGGTAATACTTTTTTACTTCACAAGGGTGCCAAGCTTTTGGTTGTTTATGCCTTTTAAGCATTTCAATTGAAAAGTACAAATGTTGCTTAAAGCTTACTTCCATTTCGTAATTTAACAGAGCTATGGCGCTTGTGCCTTATGTACAAAATGCATACTTATATTACTCTGGCGGTTATCCCCTATTTCCATTCAGTTCTTAATGACAGCCAAGTCGGTTATGCTCTATTACCTAAATTGATTTTAATATGACACTGGTGGTTATACCTTACTTCCGTTTACTAATATAAATACGATTGTCGCTAATTCCATATTTCTTAAATTAAATTAGATATCATGGTGTCGATTATAACATATTTCCACGCTCTACAATCATACATATACGTCGCTTATACCGCAATACCAAATAAGGATTTAATAACGAGTCGGGGCTTATGCCATTGGATACCACAAAGCCTGAGTCTGCTTTATTGATCAACTTAATACCGGAAACTGCGACGGACATCCCCACCAGTTCTGCTCAAGATGCTATATCGGAACATTTTAACTGTTGTGCACTGGATGCTGCAATAGAAATCTGCTCTGCGTCTAATCCTGTAAGCACTCCCGTCACCCATTCTGCCCCAGAAGATGAGTCAAATGTCCGTCCTAGTTCTGCAAAGGAAAATGAGATGAACCCTACATCTGCCACCGATGACTGCTCTACGTCTGATCCTGTAAATACTCCCGTCACCCCTTCTGCCCCAGAAGATGAGGAAAATGAGATGGACCCTACATCTGCCATCATTGACAATTTTACGCCAACAGTCACAGAAGTCAGTCTGCCTCCTCCACCGGAATTGTCTCAAAGTAATAATAATTCACCATTAGTAAAATCGGCAAAAAGAAAGAAAAATAGTCGAAAATCGAAGCAATCTGTTGACGTTCGTCCAAGCATATCAACCGATGATACCACAAATGCACAAGCCTATACATTGAGAACAGCCCATCGCGTAAAGAAGTCGGCTTATTTAGATTACATGTCCGATGATGAGGTTGCTTTGTTAAATGCCTTTGGCGATGTTGGAAGCTCTGATGAGTGGGAACCGGAAGTAAGTGGCAAGAAAAAGAAGAAATTATTAGTTGACCCCGAAGAAGAGACAGTAGGTGATAGGAAAGAAAAGAAAAAAAAGGTGAATAGAGAAGAGACATTTCTCAAAAGCGCCTAAGTGGACAGAGTTACATAAAAACCAATGGAAAAGTTTCTGAAGCAAAAAGGTTCAACCAAACCCTTGCACTGGTAAAAAATGTGGGCATAATTGCGGTGATATTACGGAAGAAAGGAGACTCAGCATTTTCAAACATTTTTGGAGCCTAACAGAGCAGAGAAGAAAGGATTGGATCGTAAGTCTGACTCAAAAAACTAGTGTTAAGAGAAAAAGAAGCAAGGACTCAGAAAAACGCAACACAACGTACATATACAATTCAACTTCTGATCAATTCGGTAGTGCCAAGGAATCGAAAAGAGGTAAAAGTGTACCGCCTAATAAAACCAGTAATGATGATTTAGTAGCTGTCGAAAATTACATTAAATCATTACCCGCGGTGTCGTCACATTACTGTAGGAAGGACAGTACCCGAGTGTACCTTCCAGCTGAGTACAAAAATTTGACCAATTTGTATAGACAGTATAAAGAACACCGTAGTTTCCAAGGACTAAATTTTGTTTCAGAATGTGATTTTCGGAAAATTTTCAAAGAAAATTTTAATATAGCATTCCACATTCCCAAAAAAGATAAATGCCTCAAATGCTCTCGTTTTGAACATCTATCTGACCCTACATCCGAAGAGAGACTAGCTCACGAAGAACACCTTGCTGAAAAAGAGCATACATACAACCGCTACAAGACTCACAAAAGTATTCATAAAACAGATCCAGCGTCTGTATAAGTTTTGACCTACAGAAAGTTCTGAACACACCATACGGTGACAGTATGTTGTTATTTTATTCAAGAAAGCTTAGCGTTTATAACGCAGTGATATACGAAAACGGCACACGAAATGTCTTCTGCTACTATTGGGACGAGAGCCAAGGTAACCGTGGTGCTAACGAAATGGCTACCATTTTGAGGAAATACATAACTGACCTTGGTGAACGTGGGAACATAAAACGACTTCTTCTTTATTGTGACTGCTGTCCTGGTCAGAATCGTAACAAAATTATTCTGACAATGCTCCACGAAACTGTTCAACGTTGCAAAAACATTGAATCAGTTCAAATAAATTTTTTACTCACGGGGCACACATTTATGACAGTCGATTCTGCACACGCAACAATTGAAAACCAAGTTAAAATACTACTATCTGGGCTCCATCGCAATGGTATACAGTTTTTCAGACGGCAAGAAAAAATCCCAAGCCTTTTAATGTTGAAAAATTGAATCACACAGACTTCAAGAGATGGGACCTTCTCGCTGATAAATACTTCGTGGGTAATCTTGTCGGCAAGATTAGTAAAATACGAGTCGCTACTTTTAAAAAGAACTGCACATTAGCAACGGTCAAAT
The DNA here is from genome assembly GCA_963662185.1 of Eilema griseolum. NCBI lineage: Eukaryota > Metazoa > Arthropoda > Insecta > Lepidoptera > Erebidae > Eilema > Eilema griseolum. Next base: position 4,315,062 of record OY759235.1, read on the forward strand.
ACTCGATGGAACCGGAGGCACCTGTGTTTCGTATAGAAATCGCATCAAAAACGAAGTTGCTTGATTTGCCGGACTGCGATCCCAAGGTCCTACCAATTTCAGAGCTTAAACATAAAGATTTGATGAAGCTTTGTACGGACAAAGTTATACCTCAACAGTTTCAGGCAGAGTACTTAAATCTAACATTCAGTAAAAAGACAAAAGACTGTTTGGCCGAATCTGATATCGAAGATGAGGGAGATCAATAGTATTGAAGTGATGATATTGTTTTAACCCACGACGCAAAACGACAGGGTGTCTGTCTGTCTGTCTGTCTGTCTCTGTCTGTCTGTCTGTGTATGTGTCATTCTGTGGCATCGTTGCTCCCGAAAGGATCAACCGATTTCAATTTAGAATTTTTTTGATTAAAAGGTGAATTATTGGAGTGTTATTATGGATAACCTACAGATTTTTTCACAACTACCTTAATATGTGTATCAAATAAAAGGGCTTAAGTAGCAGAACACAATACACTATACAAAAATTAAATCCAAGATGGCAACCGCTGCAAAATGACTGATAACCTAAGTCGGGGGTTTTTTAAATGTTTAATTTTGAGGGGCTTTCTCAGAATATAAAGATAATACTTTCAAATTAAGAAGACTGATTAAGAAAAGTTGTGATTTTTAATGTTGATCTCGATAGCTATAGTATTAAAAAATCTCCTTTTTTATTTCAAAAAACATCACACTATATGCTCGTTAGCAAATATGAAATGACGAGCTATATCTTTTAAATCTACCATTTAGTGTAAAATTATAGCAGGGTATACTGTAATAAGCTTCTTAGTAAAATCGATCCTTAGTATGTTTCTGTGACAATTTACTCCCAAGCAATTTCACCCTACTTTAGAAGTTAGAGACCCAATTACGGTTTCGTGTAATATCTGTTTTAGATATTTTCCTGATGAAGGATTGTGTTGGTTGCGCTACTTCATTATTTATGGGGTGGCTTTTCATCCATATTTCTTTGCTTCGTAGCGACATTGTGTGTTACTAATGTCTTATATCCTGGTATTGTTTTGAATGCCGAGTGTTTCTTGTGCCCTATTACCTTTTATACAACCACTATGAAAAGTACCTTATCCTTCTTTTCCTATAATATTGATTGAACGGTCTAGTCGCTTATACCCTTTTACCTTGCGAAATGATAAATTGGAATGTCGCATATGCTTCTTATCCTTTAATATTTGATTTTGTCATTTGTATCTTATGCCATATTTCCTCATTCAAAAATTATAAGCTGTGGTTATAAGCGGCAAAAACTACTTTAAATAACGTCAAATCACTAAAACTAAGTATACCAGTAACTGTTCCATTTCTATCTGATTTTATAACTGTTTCGCTTTTCACAATATCTTAATAAATGACAAAAATACGTCAGTTTTTCTAAAATTTAAAACTTTGAACGGCTCTCCTGAACATTTCATCTTTTGTCGCTTATCCCCTATTTCCTTTTAACCGTCGATGTATATCCCAACAATAAATATATAGCCCACGACAAAGTACCAGCTTGACGGCCGGCAATAGGCTCGGCCCAATGGCAATGTGATCAAAATTCATAGGTGACAAAATCTGCCTATCCTTTCGGGGATTTACAGACGTTAATATTTACCTATGTGTAAATTTTATGTACTGACAATTTATGTCATTTAAGTATTTTAACTATTAATTTGATCTTTGAATGATAAATACACTTGGAAATGTAATTAACTTAAAAATATAAAATATAGAAACACATTTAAAGAAAATTTATAACAAATATTATAGTTGGTATCAACCAATCAATCAATCAGCCCCCCGTAGTCCTCTGCTGAACATAGACCTCCCAAATGTGTGCCATTTCATCCGATCTTCCGCCTTCCACATCCAGTTTATCCCAGCCACCTTTTTCAGGTCGTCAATCTATCGGGCACTTGCCCAACTTTTCTCTGCATGTATGTGCACACGGCGTAAGTTGATTTCACAAAACAACAAAATTCATTTTCCAGTTGATTTTGTTGTATAAAAAAAAGGCAACACAGAGAAAACTCATAGTAACATATAACATTCGTCGTTTGCATGTCTAGACACAAAATGACAAACCCGAAAGTGGTTAATCAGTGCTCAGACCTTTCATTTCGATTCAATCGGAGCTGCTTTGTCTTTAACACTGACGGCACAGAAACTCTCTGTGCTTACAGGGTTGGTAGCGCGAGTCTGACTCCCTTGGTTTTGTACACGTCCATAGGCCACGGTAACCACTTTCTATCAGGTGGGCCGTGTGTTTGTCTTCCACCTAAGTTGTTTTTTTTTTTTTTTTTTTTTATATAGGACACGTCAATTGGTCTTCGCCTTGCCTGATGATAAGCTGAAGGCAAAGTCCCAGAAAAGAGGGTCACCATTATTTACACATTTTTACTGGTGGTAGAAACTTGGTGGCACAAATTTGTCTCAAGTTTCGACCGGGTAGGTACCACCGTGCACTATTGCGAAAAACCCTCCATAGCAATTCAATCTCGGTTGGATTGTGTTCAGGGGTCAGCATGTGCATAGCCGGGCAGAGGTGGTGGTTGTCGCAGCACTAGTGGGACCAGTGGGTCTTGGCGTAGTCTAGTGGGGATGGCGCGGGGCGATGCGCCGAACAGGGAGACCTGTAGAAACGGTGGTGCCGCTGGCCGCCCGCGGTATAGTACAGGGGCCCAACTGGGGTTAACCACCTTGGGAGGCTGCCTCACCAGGCCGCGCATAATCCCGATATGGTTCGTCGTGCCGGTTGGTGACCGGACTTGGGAGCCCGGCGACCATATTCGGGGGGGTACGGGGGCCCTTCCGTTCGGCGCGTCGGCTCTCGCCATGCCTCACATTCATAGATAAAACCAATATCCCGCGCTTTGTCACACGGTGCTGCGGCGGCAATCACTTCTTTTTTTCACGCCTTCTCCCACCCAAACTCATGGCAGCGCAATTTATAGAAAAAGGCAACACAGCGGCTCGTCACACTCCCAAAAGCTTGCTATTTGAGGTGGAGTCCACTAACATCTGTGGGCTCCATGCAAACCTCAACGCCGTCCACCAACACCTAGAGACGGCGAAACCTGCCATGTTTTTTCTAACGGAGACGCAAATACACCGCCCTGACGACACGACCTACTTGCTCTACCCTGGCTATGTTCTTGAGGAAAGTTTTCGTGCAAAAGCCGGGGTGTGCGTGTTAGTTAGGGCGGATGTTTGCTGTCGCCGTTTGCGCTGCCTAGAGGACCTATCTTTCTCCGTCCTTTGGGTACACGTAGACCATGGCCCTACGAGTCAGATCTATGTGTGCCTCTACCGTTCCCATACAGGAGATGCTGAGACAACTCGACTCTTTGAATATCTGAGTCAGGCGGCAGATGATGCGCAGGAGCGATTTCCGAATGCCGAAATGGTATTTTTGGGGGATTTTAACGCCCACCACGAGATCTGGTTGGGCTCCTCCAAAACAGACCATGCGGGAAGAGCCGCCCACGCATTTGCTCTGGCGCACGGCCTGACCCAATTGGTGCACGAGGTCACTAGGATACCAAGAAGGTCGGGCCAAGCACCTTCTCAGCTAGACCTTCTGCTGACGAGTGATCCGGACCGGTACAGTGTATCGGTGCGAGCCGCGTTAGGCAACTCTGACCACTGCCTGGTCTGTTCCACGGTGCCTATTATGGCGCCCCCACGACCCGTGCAGGGGAAGCGGCGTCTCTGGCACTACTCGTCAGCGGACTGGGATGGACTTCGTGACTATTTTGCGTCCATCCCGTGGGTTGAGCGCTGCTTTGAAGGTAAGAACCCATCGGATTGTGCTACTGCTGTCGCCGGTGAGATCGGTCTGGGTATGGAATACTATATCTCATACACCGATGTCACCGGTGACCGCGGGGTGCGCCCTTGGTTCGGGCGCGAGTGCGCGGAAGCTGTTGAACAAAAACAGTCTGCGTACCGCGCTTGGGTAAGGGCGCGCGCCACGCGCCATCCCAATCTGGGCCACTTCAAGGCAGCGTACAACAGAGCCACAAAGGTCTGTAGAAGGGCCTATGTCAGAGCGGATGCCCTGCGCATAGCGCGGCTTGGTCAAGAGCTAGTGATGCATCCCACGGGAAGCCGTGGCTACTGGCGACTGGCTAAAGCCGTGCAAGCCAACTTCTGTCAGCCTTCGCTGCCTCCGCTGCGTAACCCTGATGGATCCCTGGCCCATGAGTCGCAAGAGAAGGCAAATCTGCTGGCTAATCTCTTTGCGGCCAACTCCCGAATCGATGATTGTGGTACGCAGCCACCAACACTACCCGACAGTGACCACGCGATGCCTGATATCCATATCAGGCAACGCGATGTCCGTGCAGTGCTGCAATCACTCGATGTCCGGAAAGCCAGTGGTCCGGATGGTATTCCAGCGGTAGTTTTGAAAAAATGTGCAGCGAAGTTGTCTCCAATGCTTACGCGCCTGTACCGGCTATCCTACAGTTCGGGTACAGTGCCTTTGCCTTGGAAAGAGGCGAATGTTCAGCCGATTCCCAAGAAGGGGGATCGCTCGGAGCCAGCCAACTATCGACCCATAGCCGTCACCTCAGTGCTGTGCAAAGTGTTTGAGCACATAATTAACAAACAGCTCATGCGGCACCTAGAGGATCACTCCTTAATTAATGACCGGCAATATGGCTTCAGACCGAAACGGTCAACGGGTGATCTTCTAGCATACGTTACCCATCTTTGGGGTGAGGCTATGGACAAGCACGGCGAGTCACTGGCAATTAGTCTTGACATCGCCAAAGCTTTCGATAGAGTCTGGCACAAATCGCTTCTTTCTAAGCTACCTGCCTTTGGTCTGCCTTCTAGGCTGTGCAACTGGGTTGCTAGCTTCCTGCAGGGGCGCCGTATTCGCGTCCTTTGTGACGGACGAGCTTCAGAGTTTCTGCAGGTTAATGCTGGCGTGCCCCAGGGGTCCGTCTTATCACCCACTCTCTTTCTTCTGCATATCAACGACATGCTGACTACCGGCAATGTTCATTGTTATGCAGACGATAGCACTTTACATGGGAGTTATCATGGATATCCAGCGGCCAAGCAGTCAGATATCGCAGAGAAAAGGCAGCTTCTTGTCACTGAGCTTGACGGGGTCCTGAATCACATTTCTCAATGGGGCTCTGAGAACCTGGTTGAGTTCAATGCCAAGAAGACGCAGGCATGTGCGTTTACAGCAAAAGTATCTTCTTTCCTTCCCCTCCCCACTCTTCAGAGCACGCCACTGCCGCTGCAGGACAATCTCAATATCCTAGGTATGGATGTTCGCTGCAACCTGAATAACAAAAACTACATCGAAAGCATCATCAAAACAGCCTCACGAAAACTCGGAGTCCTGAACAGAGTGAGACGATTTTTCACGCTGGAGCAGCGGTGTCTTCTATACAAGACACAAATTCGCTCCTGTGTGGAGTACTGCTCGCATCTCTGGGATGGTTCAGCAAAGTACTTACTAGATGCTCTCGACAGGTTGCAGCGACGTGCGATCCGCATCATTGGGAATCCCGAGATCACGAACACCCTAGAACCTTTACAGCTGCGTAGAGATGTTGCGTCCATGGCTGTATTTTACCGTCTGTACCATGGGGAGTGTTCTGATGAGCTCTTCCAATTAGTCCCACCCTCCCCTTTCCTACACAGGACAACGCGTGCAGGTCTTAGATGTCATCCGCACACGGTGCAAAACATCCGATCAAGAACCAAGCGGTTCGGAGACTCTTTCCTCTGTCGCACCATTAAGGCCTGGAATTCATTACCAGCTCACGTGTTTCCTTCTTCCTACAGTCCCGGGTCCTTTAAGCGGGGCGTGAAAAAGCATATGATAAGGCCGTCAAGCTGAGTGTCACCATTGTCACACGGTATGTGTAAGTAATGGTGACCCTCTTTTCTGGGATTTTGCCTTCAGCTTACCATCAGGCAAGGCGAAGTCCAATTGACGTGTCCTATATAAAAAAAAAAAAAAAAAAAAAAACATACCGTGTGACAATGGTGACACTCAGCTTGACGGCCTTATCATATGCTTTTTCACGCCCCGCTTAAAGGACCCGGGACTGTAGGAAGAAGGAAACACGTGAGCTGGTAATGAATTCCAGGCCTTAATGGTGCGACAGAGGAAAGAGTCTCCGAACCGCTTGGTTCTTGATCGGATGTTTTGCACCGTGTGCGGATGACATCTAAGACCTGCACGCGTTGTCCTGTGTAGGAAAGGGGAGGGTGGGACTAATTGGAAGAGCTCATCAGAACACTCCCCATGGTACAGACGGTAAAATACAGCCATGGACGCAACATCTCTACGCAGCTGTAAAGGTTCTAGGGTGTTCGTGATCTCGGGATTCCCAATGATGCGGACCGCACGTCGCTGCAACCTGTCGAGAGCATCTAGTAAGTACTTTGCTGAACCATCCCAGAGATGTGAGCAGTACTCCACACAGGAGCGAATTTGTGTCTTGTATAGAAGACACCGCTGCTCCGGCGTGAAAAATCGTCTCACTCTGTTCAGTACTCCGAGTTTTCGTGAGGCTGTTTTGATTATGCTTTCGATGTAGTTTTTGTTATTCAGGTTGCAGCGTACATCCATACCTAGGATATTGAGATTGTCCTGTAGTGGCAGTGGCATGCTCTGAAGAGTGGGGAGGGGAAGGAAAGAAGATACTTTTGCTGTAAACGCACATGCCTGCGTCTTCTTGGCATTGAACTCAACCAGGTTCTCAGAGCCCCATTGAGAAATGTGATTCAGGATCCCGTCAAGCTCAGTGACAAGAAGCTGCCTTTTCTCTGCGATATCTGACTGCTTGGCCGCAGGATGTCCATGATAACTCCCATGTAAAGTGCTATCGTCTACATAACAATGAACATTGCCGGTAGACAGCATGTCGTTGATATGCAGAAGAAAGAGAGTGGGTGATAAGACGGACCCCTGGCGCACGCCAGCATTAACCTGCAGAAACTCCGAAGCTCGTCCGTCACAAAGGACGCGAATACGGCGCCCCTGCAGGAAGCTAGCAACCCAGTTGCACAGCCTAGAAGGCAGACCAAAGGCAGGTAGCTTGGAAAGAAGCGATTTGTGCCAGACTCTATCGAAAGCTTTGGCGATGTCAAGACTAATTGCCAGTGACTCGCCGTGCTTGTCCATAGCCTCACCCCAAAGATGGGTAACGTATGCTAGAAGATCACCCGTTGACCGTTTCGGTCTGAAGCCATAATGCCGGTCATGAATTAAGGAGTGATCCTCTAGGTGCCGCATGAGCTGTTTGTTAATTATGTGCTCGAACACTTTGCACAGCACTGAGGTGACGGCTATGGGTCGATAGTTGGCTGGCTCCGAGCGATCCCCCATCTTGGGAATCGGCTGAACATTCGCCTATTTCCAAGGCAAAGGCACTGTACCCGAACTGTAGGATAGCCGGTACAGGCGCGTAAGCATTGGAGACAACTCCGCTGCACATTTTTTCAAAACTACCGCTGGAATACCATCCGGACCACTGGCTTTCCGGACATCGAGTGATTGCAGCACTGCACGGACATCGCGTTGCCTGATATGGATATCAGGCATCGCGTGGTCACTGTCGGGTAGTGTTGGTGGCTGCGTACCACAATCATCGATTCGGGAGTTGGCTGCAAAGAGATTAGCCAGCAGATTTGCCTTCTCTTGCGGCTCATGGGCCAGGGATCCATCAGGGTTACGCAGCGGAGGCAGCGAAGGCTGACAGAAGTTGGCTTGCACGGCTTTAGCCAGTCGCCAGTAGCCACGGCTTCCCGTGGGATGCATCACTAGCTCTTGACCAAGCCGCGCTATGCGCAGGGCATCCGCTCTGACGTAGGCCCTTCTACAGACCTTTGTGGCTCTGTTGTACGCCGCCTTGAAGTGGCCCAGATTGGGATGGCGCGTGACGCGCGCCCTTACCCAAGCGCGGTACGCAGACTGTTTTTGTTCAACAGCGTCCGCGCACTCGCGCCCGAACCAAGGGCGCACCCCGCGGTCACCGGTGACATCGGTGTATGAGATATAGTATTCCATACCCAGACCGATCTCACCGGCGACAGCAGTAGCACAATCCGATAGGTTCTTACCTTCAAAGCAGCGCTCAACCCACGGGATGGACGCAAAATAGTCACGAAGTCCATCCCAGTCCGCTGACGAGTAGTGCCAGAGACGCCGCTTCCCCCGCATGGGTCGTGGGTGCGCTATAATAGGCACCGTGGAACAGACCAGGCAGTGGTCAGAGTTGCCTAAAGCGGCTCGCACCGATACACTGTACCGATCCGGATCACTCGTCAGCAGAAGGTCTAGCAGAGAAGGTGCTAGGCCCGACCTTCTTGGTATCCTAGTGACCTCGTGCACCAATTGGGTCAGGCCGTGCGCCAGAGCAAATGCGTGGGCGGCTCTTCCTGCATGGTCTGTTTTGGAGGAGCCCAACCAGATCTCGTGGTGGGCGTTAAAATCCCCCAAAAATACCATTTCGGCATTCGGAAATCGCTCCTGCGCATCATCTGCCGCCTGACTCAGATATTCAAAGAGTCGAGTTGTCTCAGCATCTCCTGTATGGGAACGGAATGGTATAAAAAAATGTTTTTCACTTTGAGTGAACAATAAAAAATGAAGTTCGAAATAGAGCAAAAAGTGAAATGTCTCATATCTGCTTAAGATACTGATGGCAGGTTCACTTACCCCAATATTAATCGATTTATAAAAACACGTAGGACATGGCACTTATCACGTTTATTTTTGCCGAATATTTAACCACTTTAACATAATACCTATAGTCATTATTTATGATATACCATCTGTTACCCGCAACTCCGCCCGTTCGAAATACTGAATATGATCCACGAACGCATCCTCGTAGGAACTTATCAGAGATAAATAAATTAATTCAGATTTCGTCGCAATTGTGTAGTAAATATTCATCCTTCCATGCAGATGTTCGCATTTAAAATAACAGTATAATATAGTATGATTTCTAAGATTACAGATGAGTGTGTACTTATTTCGATTGATGGTAAGCAATTACTGTATTAAATATAAGCTTATACTGATACAGACAACGTTTGAAAGACATCATACCATTCAGGAACATATGGAAAGAAAAAACAGGAAGAAATGCCCATTTAAAGATTGTTAATAAGATCCATTTTCGTTGTTTTTTATAATTGTAATGTAAACCTTTGAGGATGTTGTAAGGCAAAACCGGTCAGGTTTAATAAAAAATACTGTGGAAAAAGTACGAGTGTATTTTAATATGGTGTCATTTTTCGACAGTTTGTTGAAAAAAGGTGTAATATCTACTACTGTATCTCTACTGTGAGCCATATATTCTTTGTAGCTTATGCATTTTTAAATATCTTTTTTATAATTACGAACAAAGCTTTTCAGTCGTGTTATGTTAACTATAGAAATAATAGGGATGCATATGAAAACTGTTGCGTAGAATGTTGAAAACAAGTGAAAGCAGTATTCACAAAAATGGAACTTAGTCCTTACACAAAAGCAACTACTTTACAAAAGACAGAATTTCATTACGCATGACATGAAAAACTCTTTACAAAATTTTGTTGCTAGTTCCTAGATTTTATTACATTTTATCACATAAAGAGCTACCCCTACCTGCGTGTCTCCTATGCATTGAGATACTAAAGTTTATTCGCTAACGACTGTAGAAATATTTTTAACCCAGGCATTAATGTTATAGTCTACGCTATACTCGGCTATTATTTATACTTTATGTCATGTTAATCCACTATGCAATAAAACTTCTTGCTAGTGTTGGTCACTCTGATTTATTATTAGTAATTATTCATTGCAACGAAGGTATAACTTAGAGATTATATAAGTTACCCAACTCAAATCGAGTAAGCCCGGATAAATATACATCAAAATCAAAGCTCCTGACAACTCCATTTATTTAGAGCACAGCAAAATGATTTCCTCTTCTGTGAGAAACACATGAAGTCCTCTCTGACGGGCTGTTCTACCTACTGACATCAAAGAACACCTTTGATGTTGGTAAGAAGATCAGTTACATAGCAAAACAAAAAAAAAACCCAGTGTTTAGTATTAAGAATCCAAATGTGTACATAATTTAGTTCCGAGTTATTCACTAGATGGCGTTGTACAATTTGTCAGATTTGTAGATGGCGGTATCGAAAGTCTCCGGAACCATGTTAAAAGCTTCAGTGAATTGGAATTGAATTGTTTTTGTCCTCGCTGGGAATGTGTGTTGGTTATTTAAACCCCATTCTAACTGCGATTTTTGGGACTGCGGTCCATTTGGTCCTAACGAACCGGGTCATTCAGCAAATTAGGTACTTTACGATTTACAGTACTTAAGTATTGGCGTGTGGTTGTATTAGTGGATCGCTAATACACCATAGGAGTGTGTGCGTGTTGGCATTCGTGTGCAAGTACGAGACCGTTAGCAGTGAGCCGACAGAGGGCGCAGCGGTGCTTTCGAGTCCAAGAGTTGGTTCCTACCGCTATCAATTGCGGTAAAGGAATTGCATGCCGAGCCACCTGGAACACAAAAGACGCAGTATATGCAAGTCTTTCCTCGAGACACTAGAGGGCGCCACTAGAAGTTAACGTCAAGACATCGACGAAGTGACGACATTGTGACGTGACACAAGTGAGGTTTGGCAGAAAGAAACCGTGAGTACAATTGGAACTGTTTACGCCTTTGTGAAAGTTGTGGTTTGCGAACTTGTTTGAACTTAGTTCAGTGTTTAGAACTTAGAAAAAATATAGTGACTTAATTAGCGACTTAGAATAATTCAGTAGTTAGTTAAAGTAGACTTAGAATAGTTTTGTAAAAAGTGTAACTACGGGGAATCTATGCCCGATTTTGCCTAGATTTGTATTTTTTTCTCAAACACTTGTAAAATTTGTGGCTGTGATCTTCAACTTAGAATTCTGTAGCGTAGACTTAGAGTATTTGAGTGTAAAATTAAGACTTGAATTCTTCGACATAGAATAAATTTTATGTAAAGCTTGTAGTCTATTTTTGTAGTTCTCTTTAGTATCCTAGAACTTAAGTTGTATTAGTGTATTGTAGTTAGATTGTCGTAGTAAATATGGAATCTTTATCAAGGTTGCAATTAGATACAAAGTGTAGGTATTATTGAGAAAGGTCGAACTAAATTTAAGAAGTCTCCTAAAGACAGACTAACTCAATCGTACATTGAAACGAAATTAGAAACGTTGGAAAGTCAATGGACAGAATTTGTGCGAACACATCGTAGTATTATTGAAATTGCAACTGATGAAGAAAGGAAAAGTACATCATATTTTACAAAAGAAATTTTTAAGAAAACAGAAGATATTTACACTATATACAAATCGGAATTAAAAGAACTTAAACCTAAACCTACCACTAATAAACATGTAGAAGTTAACAATTTTAATGTTAAATTACCCACAATTGATCTTCCCAAATTTTCTGGACAATATAGTGAATGGAATTCCTTTCGTAATTTATTTTTGTCTTTAATTGATAAAAACGACCAGATCGATGATGTTCAGAAGCTGCATTATCTAAAAGCTCATCTTTTTGGCGAAGCAGCACAACTGTTGAGACATACTCCTATAACTGCATCCAATTATAAGGAAAGCTGGTCTGTGTTGATGGAGCGCTACGATAATAAAAAACATTTAGCGAACTGCATCTTAAAACGTCTTGTTAATCAACCAGTGATAAAGGAGTCATCAGCGTCCGTAAAAGGCATTTTAGATACCACTGTCGACTGCTTAAGAGCCTTGCGTGCGCTAGGTATTAATGTAGATTCTTGGGATGTCATTGTAATATTTTTAGTGCGTTCAAAACTCGATGTCGAATCACGGAAACTGTGGGAAAGGGAAATCAGTACGTCGGACAAGTTACCAACTTTTGTAGAATTTAAGAAATTCCTAGAATCCAGATTTCGTTCTTTAGAGAACATAGACGAGCCATTAAATAAACAAAATGTAACAAGTACTAATAACCGAAACAACTCTGCCAAATCATTCCATGTCGCTTCAAAAACTTGTGTTTTATGTTCAGAGGAGCATACATTGTGTCATTGTAAGCAATTCGCAAAAAAGGACACAGACGAACGTCGTGAATTTGTCCGAGCCAGTAAATTGTGTTTCAATTGTTCAGGTCCAAATCACAACGTCTATCATTGTCGCCAATCCACCAAATGCCAAATATGCAAGAAAAAGCATCACACACTACTTCATCCCAAACCAATCGCAGAATCCACTGGATCTAATAATTCAGCAGACCGTTCTGTAGTGGTTGCAGCTGCAACTACTTCTACTCAAAGCGAGTATACCAAAAGGTTTTGTTTATTCACAGATGTCACCAGCCAAGGTCTGTTAGCTACTGCTTTGGTCAATGTGAGGTCAAGAACAGGTACTGCTGTTGTGTTACGAGCTCTGATGGATCAGGGTTCGCAGGTCTCTTTTATTACAGAGACCGCAGTGCAGATGCTTGGCCTTAGGAAAACACCTGCACGCACCGACATATTGCGGCTAGGCGATGATGAGGGTTCCAGCATACCCTCTAGGTGGATAGTTAAATTCCAGTTGCAATCACGCCTAGATCCCAGTTTTGTTTTGAATGTCGATGCGTATGTTTTAAGCAAACTTACATCGCAACTGCCTGAACGGAAGGTCGTTCAGGTATTGTCAACATTTTCATCCTTCGAGTTAGCCGATCCAACTTTTGATACTCCAGGTAAGATTGACTTACTCTTGAGTACTCGTGTGGTCGGCGAAGTCTTGTTGGAGGGTTTGGTTAAGGGTCCGCCGGGAACGCCCGTCGCACAAAAAACCAAACTAGGTTGGATTCTGTCGGGAGAAATCCAGAGTAATCCTAGGAAGTCGATTCCAGTATGCTGCCATGCTATTGCAGGCACAGATACCAGCGAGCTATTGCGCAAATTTTGGGAGCTCGAATCTGATCAGTTTTTGACTCCTAAGGTCATGTTGACCACTGAGGAACAAAGCTGTGAAGATTTTTACTCCGCAACAACCCAGAGAGATGCAACCGGGCGATATATTGTCAAGTTGCCTTTTAAGTCCACCGATCACAAGTGTTTGTATGGTGAATCGAAGGCTCAAACGCTTTCACATACTGGAAAGGAGACTTATGAAAGACCCTGAACTCAAAACGCAGTATAGTGCTGCTATTAATGAGTATCTTGAGTTGGGTCATGCAGAGGTGGTTCCCCAAGCTGAGAAGGGAACTCATGCGGTCTATCTGCCGCATCACGCAGTGGTACGAAACGATAAGAGTACCACCAAGGTTAGGGTCGTTTTCGATGCTTCCTGTCCCGGAAACAACGGAGTTTCATTGAATGACGATTTGATGGTTGGGCCTACCTTGCAAGGGGAATTGCGAAAAATTATTATGCGATGGCGCTGCCACCGCATAAGTTTGGTCGCTGATATTGTCAAGATGTACCGCCAAGTAAAGGTATCAGAGAGTGATGTGAATTATCAACGCATCTTGTGGCGCGACAATCCCGACTCTGAAGTCCAGCACTTACGCTTGCTGCGTGTTACCTTTGGTACATCTTCGGCGCCATACCTAGCTGTACGCACCTTGCAGCAGTTAACCTACGACGATGGAAAGGATTTTCCTTTGGCAGCTAATTGCGTTCTCAACGACTTCTTCGTTGATGATTTGCTGTCTGGTTGTGATTCGATCGATGAGAGTGAAAAAATCTATGCCGAAATGAACGAGTTACTTGGTCGCGGTGGGTTTCAGCTTCAGAAATGGTCAAGTAACAGCGAGGAGTTTTTGCAGAAGGTAACAAAGGAATCTGTAGGGTCCAGGGAAAATTTAGAATTTAAAGTAGACCATATTGTAAAAATTTTGGGCCTTTCATGGGATAGAAAATCAGATGACTTTAAATATACCGTGAATCTTCCTCAGATGAACCTTCCCGTAACCAAGCGCAGGCTGATTTCGGATATCGCTCGTTTATTTGATCCTCTCGGTTGGATCGCTCCTGTTGTCATCACGGCGAAAGTTCTCATTCAACGAGTTTGGCTATCAGGTATTGGATGGGACGATGAACTTCCAGACAGCATACTTAAAGATTGGCTTAGTTACAGAGGAACTCTTCATAATCTTTGCGCATTTCACATTCCTCGATGGTTTTATACAAGTCCAGGTGATACAATCGACCTTCAAGGTTTTTCTGACGCATCCAATGCAGCCTATGCAGCTGTGGTGTACGTGCGGTCAGTAGATTGTAATGGTACTGTTCATGTCAGTTTAGTGGCATCCAAAACTAAGGTGGCTCCAGTCAAGGTGGTATCTATACCACGCTTAGAGCTATGCGGCGCAGTGCTGCTATCAAAACTTCTATCAGAAGTTTCAGGCACCTTAGGTATAGGCAAGGAACAAATTCATGACTGGACTGACTCCTCGGTTGTTTTAGCCTGGCTGAGTAGCCATCCTAGTCGATGGAATACTTTTGTCAGCAATAGGGTATCTGAGATTCTTACCATAATGGAAAGTAATCAGTGGTCACATGTCCAGTCTAAGGATAACCCTGCTGATTGTGCATCTCGAGGAATGAATTCGTTGGACTTTGTCGGGTTTGAGCTTTGGAAGAGCGGGCCCAGCTGGCTTAAGGATAAGAGAATTAATTACAATAAGAGTATTATAGAGACCAGTTTAGAGGAACGGAAAGGTAAACATTTAGTGCTAAATGCAGTAATTAATGAGCGCAAGGAAAATACTATAATTGCGAAATTCTCATCTTTAAAAGGATTAGATAGAGTAATAGCCATTTGCAGGCGATTTTTAAGGTTAGCACAAAAAAATAGAGAGCCTATTAACACTCTTTTATCCTTTACAGAAATCAATCTCTCATTATTTACTTGCATTAGGATGTGTCAATTGGATCACTTTGAGGAAGAATTCACTAGTTTAAGGAAGACGGGAGAGGTTAATAAAAGGAACAAGCTCTCCTCGCTTAATCCATACTTCGATAGCGATCAAATTTTAAGAGTAGGCGGTCGATTGCACAGAGCTAATATGCATGAAGACATGAAACACCCAATTATTATACCTCACATGTCGCACTTTACAACCCTTTTAATCGCAGATGCTCATGAACGAACTTTACATGGTGGGCCACAGCTAGTATTGAACTATTTACGTAGTCAGTACTGGATAGTCAATGCCAGGGGTACTGTCAGGGGTTACGTGCGCAAGTGTGTTTCGTGCATTCGATTTTCGGCTCGAGGGATTACGCCATTAATGGGGCAGTTGCCATCCGCCAGGGTCAATGCTCACCGACCTTTCTTTCGCAGTGGTGTGGACTATGCAGGTCCCATCAGCGTCAGACCAACGAAGGGTCGCGGTTATCACGCCACTAAAGGATATATCTGCCTCTTTGTATGCATGGCTACTCGAGCCATACATTTAGAAATTGTAAGCGACATGACGTCACAAATATTTTTGGCAGCTTTTAAGCGTTTTACAGCTCGACGAGGCCATTGCAGAGAGCTGTGGAGTGATAATGGCACTACTTTCGTTGGGGCTGACAAAGAGTTGAGAGCTCTTTTCCGCCATGAAAGGTCGGGCGTAGCACCTGAAATTGTTGACTGGCTAGCAACTAATGGAACTGAATGGCACTTCATTCCACCTCACTCTCCAAACTTTGGAGGGCTTTGGGAGGCTGGAGTGAAGTCCACGAAGCACCATCTTAGGCGAGTAATAGGCACTAGTACGCTAACATTTGAAGAGATGACGACAGTTCTAGCACAGATTGAGGCTTGCCTAAATTCCAGGCCAATATCTGCAATAAGCACAAATCCTGAGGATCCGTGTCCGTTGACTCCAGGTCACTTTTTAGTCGGTGAACCTCTATTGCTTGTGCCCGAGTCCAACTTTGAGAGCTCTAATATTAGCACATTAAAAAGGTGGCAATTGACACAACGCATGCTTCAGGACTTTTGGCGTCGGTGGTCTAGTGAATATCTCATCCAATTTCATCATCGTCACAAATGGTCGCACCAAACTCCAGAACCTAAAGTAGGGGACGTCGTATTAGTGATGGAAGATGATTTACCTCCAACAAGGTGGCTTTATGGTCTTATTGTTGAAAAACATACTGGCTCGGATAAGGTCACGAGAGTTGTTTCATTGCGCTGTAAGGACTCCATAATAAGGAGACCTGTTTCGAAGCTTAATATACTTCCGGTAAGCAATATGTAATTAGATTTAAGTGTTTACGCCATGTTTGTATAACTATTTAGATTTTGTTTTTGTTTCGTAAGAAAGGTTTATTAATTTGTATTACAGTCCACGAGCTCTGATAACGCCTTCCAGGCTATAGTGTAATACGCTCATGGTGAGCGGTTATCTAATTGTAAGTTTGTCGAACCATGTATAATTCTGAACTTTTGATTGTTATGGCCATTCTGTCCATGGTGGGCGGAATGTTTAGTATTAAGAATCCAAATGTGTACATAATTTAGTTCCGAGTTATTCACTAGATGGCGTTGTACAATTTGTCAGATTTGTAGATGGCGGTATCGAAAGTCTCCGGAACCATGTTAAAAGCTTTAGTGAATTGGAATTGAATTGTTTTTGTCCTCGCTGGGAATGTGTGTTGGTTATTTAAACCCCATTCTAACTGCGATTTTTGAGACTGCGGTCCACCCAGTCAAGTGCGACATCAACTCGCCCTGAATATTCCGTACAAAACTGTATTGTACATTTGATTCTAGGTGGGTATTTCATTTAAACTTGAACTTGGTGTCTCTACACATTCCTGGAAACAGACGGACAAAGAAGTCATCCCCTCAAGTTGCCAAGGTTACCTGGAAGAAATCGCTTCGGCGATAAGGCCGCCCATTGTACATTAAACTGTATATGCATGTTACCTACTTGTCTCAGCTGTAAATGTATTGGTGTACAATAAAGTATTATCTATCTATCTATACCCTTATTTTTCCCTTTTATGGTACGGAACCCAGAAAACGTATATAAATATAATGTAGATGGTGCAGAGGTTTTTTGTGAGATATTTAGAAAACTAGAAGTAAACTGTAAACTACCTTTATTTTGTTTATATACTTTTTCTGTTGAAGATTTGTGTCAATGTAGCCAACCAACCTACGGTATAATTTGATTGTGTGTATGTTTACATATGTATATACCACTGGCTTAACGAAGTTGTTTAACATTTGAACGTTGTGTACAAATATAATTGGATTTCAGGTTTAAAAAGTGTACTTGAAGATGTTATATTGAATTATGTAATCTGTTATCTGTTTTTGTACCTAATAAAAAAAAATAAAAAAAAAAAATAACTAAATAAATATTGTAAGCATATAAGAAAGGATTAGCTATGTGTAACTAAATAAGTTTACAATGCAGTATTTGTATACCTCAGAAATTATTTATAACTTGCTAAAAAGTTTCAGTATGTAGAAAAGTTAAATTGTCTATTAGACGAGTTTCTAGGAATGGGCACTGAGATAATTTTTTACATAGCTAGTTACAAAAAATTTACTGTATTCTGGTGAGAAATTTAAAATGAAATGAAACGGAGGGAGATAAATGACATCAACTTTTTAGCAGTCGCTTACTAAAGCAACATATATAAAACGCATAATGGTTTTATACTAAGTCCAGGAGAGTAGGCAAGTCAGTTACTCTCTTCGGATTACTAAATAAATGAGTTTGCAGAAAAATCATCTCTGTTAAATGATTCCCCGGACACTTAATTAACTTCGAATCACTTCAGCAACTAGGTCACTGTACTTAGATTTTATGTAGAATCTGAGATACAGGAAATTCCTAAATGGTGATTAGTATGTCGTCGATCACATATCTGTACATTGACCGATTTTATCATGTGTAACTTCTAGGCTAAAGCTAAAAGATCATTTATAAGACTCTGAAAAATCCTTTAATATATCCTTGAAGGACCTTTAAGATATCCTTAAAAGACCCTTAAAAGACCTTTAAAAGTTCTTTGAAAGATTTTTAACAGAACCGAACAGAATGTAAAAAGCAGCTACTTGCTGTTACTAACTATAAGCCTTAATTTTAATTTAACTACAACACTTATGGTAGAATTCAGTTAGCGGGACCACAATATTAAAGTCGCGGAAAAAGCAAAAGATTAAAACTCTTGTCTCGTACCACGGTTCATTAAAATCTCTTCTCGTATAGAAAATTAAACCAGCACGTTAAAATTTTAATGAAGCATTATTTCCTTGAGGAAAACTTAATAGCGCGCTATGATTAAAGTTGTACCGAGATGTTTATGTTTGGGAAGTAAATAGATACTATACAAGTTTTTAAGGCGCTCATTTCTCTGTAATATATAGCTAAAATTCAAGCCTTCGTGTCTTGAGGAAATAATTTTAACGAATAATTTGGTGTTTATTCGTGTGAAATTATTTTGTTAGTTAAAATTACCTTTTTGGTGGTATGTTTAGAGTTCGATTTCAAGGTTGAGTTAACTGTAATTAATATATTAATAAAATTTTAACATCATCATCATCATCATTGATACTTTTTTTTTACGTGCGCAAAATCCCCACGGTTACCTCTCCACCGGAGCCGGTGGAAGAGGTTATGTCGGACTCGAACCGACTAAAACGCACGCCGCCTGTGGGTCGTTTTGGTTGCCGAAGGTGAAGTTGACAGGCATATCCCTCGCACCCCGGCCGACCCAGGGCCTTTTAATAATCAATTGCATAATTAAGGTGGAATAATATACTAGAATATTTCAGTAATCCAAGTCAAGATTCGTAATACGTCTAACATTTTCAAAGATACCCATTATTTTAAATTTTGTTGTTACTCCTTACTGTATCTTGATTTAGTACACCCAACCTGTATAGATACAACACAATAAAGCTCTTACAATCCTACTTCAGGTATCCACTAGCCGTACCGTACATAAGGAGCAGACATAAATTTTCTATGCGCACAGATTCAACTATATTCGTATGGATCTAAGAATGGGTGCTATTCATACGTTGATAAATAGAATTTGTGGTGTATGCAAATCCCTTTGCTTTAGTAATTTGTATCCACGGTCCTTTGTTTTGTTCTTTTGTCTGTATAACACTGCGGGTTCTATAGTATCAACTTGAATTAGAATACATTGTGAGTTGTCGAATTTAAATCTGCTCTAGTTTTGTAGTTTGTTTTTCAAATAGTGGAGGATCTGAGTATACACTTACATAATTTTATTTAAAACAATTTTTTTTCGTTCGTGTCAATATTCATACAATACAATAAATATTGTCGGCCTAGTACTTGACCACGGCTACAGCATTGCCCATTATCCTATATCGGTCTTCGATAGTACAGGTGGAAGGTCATAGTGGGTAAGTGAGAAAACGCAGTATGGATTGGGATGGAGACCCGCAGTCACAATGCATATGCGACTGGCATATCCGCATGATGCCATATTTGCCTTGCAGCGGCCAACTTGGACGTTGAAGTTTTAATGACTATTATTATTATTATGGAAAATATAATATTTTAAGTATTATCGCAAATATCTAGATTGCTTGAAAATTTTCAGGCCAGCATATGATTATAAAAATAAACATGGTAAATATCCCGTTTATTCTGATACTGATGTCAGTGACCATGATAGTTTAAATACCTATATTACATATGTTTTTTTATATGCTCCACTTGCTTTTTTAATGAATAGAATACATTTCAATTGAAAGTTTATCTCCATTTATGATAAAGTTAGGATGATTATTTCTTCCGCGCGATAAAGTTAGGATGAGATTACTGCCGCGTAACTCCCGGCAGAGTAGAATTTGAACCACCCCATCTCTTCCCATGCGGTGTCGTACAAGGCGACTAAGGACTAGGGCTGTTTAACATCAGACAGATATATACAGCCCAGACACAGCCTCAGATGAATGGCTCGAGTCGACAATAGTGCCCGGAAGATGGCAATGGGCTCACCCCTATTACGTGGACCGAATTTAATAATTGGTGAAATGTGGGTGTTAATTTCCCTCTGCCTAACCCTCCGGGTATAAAGGCGTGTATGTATGTATTATTGCTTCATCTTCTTCTTAACTGTTTGGGTTCTTGTTCTTAACTGATTATTTCTTCTTAACTTAATTTGTCTCAATGAAAATAATTCTATAGCGAAACACACTTATGTGCCCAAGGTTGTCTGCGAAGGTAGACGTGAACATAATAATATACTATGTTATCTAAATTACATTATCTGAACTGAATTACCTACAATACATTACCTACAACATTATCTACAACAAATTATCAACGCTATGACGACAGGAATAAGGTCGATAAACAAAATAACACATAATTATTTGCGATAAAATCAGTTAATACTCCCATAAACTCGCGAAAGGATTATAATGTTACAAATTAATTAGTTCAGATGATATCGATCAAGACAGAAAAAAATAATTCGACTGCTATTTAACCTCTGACAGATATATATAGTCCAGACTCAGCCTCAGATGAATGGCTCGAGTCGACAATAGTAATAGTAACTGCAACACGGTCTTCTTTAAGCGTCCACTCCATATTTAAAAATGAGTAAAATTCTAACAAACAATTCGAAATTCAAATTCAATAAACTTTTTTGTGGCCAGCATTCTAAAAGAAAAGTTTTTACTGTGTGACAATACTCAGCATCAGATGCAGGGCTTAAGTTAATAATGATGCCTGAAAGACGGCAATAGACTCATTTCCTATTACGTGGGACTAAATTTAATGATTGGTGAAATGTTGGTGTTAATTCACCTCTGCCTAATCCTCTGGGGATAAGGGCGTGATTATATGTATGTATGTAGGTATGTATGTATTATTTATGCTAAATATTCAAATCAATCAAGAAAGAAAAAAATGAATCAGTTCAGGCGGAATACAAACCCACTATCTTTTTTGTCTTAATTGATTTGAATAGTTAGCATATTAAATGGTTTATAATTTCATTACCAAACAATTGGGCGGATTAATTTAAAAATTATGTGTAAAAATGATTGTAACATCATTCATTAGTTCCAATAGTTTGAACGAGTAATGGTAGATGGCTCCCACCTTCATCATAAGACGGATGTATATTAGAAAAGTTAGATGACTTCAGGTGAGGTTCGGTGGTTCAGTGGTCAGAGTATTCCCCTGTAAAGGAAAAATCGCGGGTTCGAATCCCGCCTGAACAGATTTTTTTTTCCTATTTTAATCTATTTGAATAGTTAGCATTCTAAATGCTTTAAATTTTAATTTCATAATCTTCAATAACTCTCACACAAGCTGTGTGTATTCTACCGCCTATACAATGGTTTGTGCTCAGATGAATTGTTTGACATGATACCCACATTCATGATGCGGTTTTCCCAAGCGCCTACAATATGGGGTTCTTCAAGAGGGGCATTAGAAGGTTTCTTCATAGTCGGCAGCGCGAGTGTGACACCCCTGGTGTTGCATACGTCCATAGGCCACGGTAACCGCTTCCCATCAGGTGGGCCGTGTGCTTGTCTGCCAAGTGGTATAAAAAAAAAATGGCTACATTCTATCATCGCACCGCTCGCCATAGGCAGGGAATTCATCCTCACGCGCAATGTGCGGTACGAAATAAACTTCATCCCACGCACACTAAAGCTGTGGAACGAACTCCAAGTTGCGATTTTCATGTACACAAGACAAAAACGTTAGCCTATCCATCTAATAAAATCTATTTATCATCTGGGTCAAGTGGAAACACCCGTATGTTTTACATATTTGTGTGAACAGTCAAAAACAATAACTCATTGCTTTGAAGTCACATGTGTGTGTCATCGTTACAGGCGTATTAGTGTATTATGTTTATGTGTGCCAGTGTGCACGATCATGAATCGTGAACGATTGAATATGTGTTAGTGAGTTATTTGCCTGCCATCGAATGAGAAGGTAAATTTCATTAAACTAGCACAGGCTCACGCAGTTGAGTGGCATTATAGGCGTAATGGCATTATAAAGGTAGTGAGTTCGAACCACAACTGTATTGATGTAGTAGTTTTGGTTAATAAATAGTTTTGTTTTTGTTCTTTATTTTGTTTGTTATATTAAGGAACCATACAGTTGTCTTTTATACTTAGTGTTCCGTAGTCTCAAAAATAATATGGAAAATAAAACAACATCATTGTTTCAACGATATAATAATAAAGTAAGATTGTTCAGTAAATAAATAATTTAATTGTGTTGTGTCGTAGAACTACATATATATATGTCACAATGTTTGTAACTAAACTCCTTCTAAACAGTTAGACAGATTTTGATAAACATTTTTGCGAAATAGTATTTAGTAGACCTAAGAATAGTCATATACTATTGTTCGGGATAATTGAAATCCATGTGGTCGTAGCCGAGTGCAACAGGTTTAGGTTTATACATTACACATTCTTTATATAATAAATAGGTTATTCAATATTATCCCTCTGGATGTTTAAATCCGACAAGCATGGGCGCAGGTAAACTAAATTAACTTTCAGTAACTAAAGTGTAGTGAATCACCATGTTAACGTTTAGAAATTATACTATATGCAAATATAATAACTTCTCATTTCGTTAACAATAACATCACTCACTTATTTTCAGTTCAATTTCTTTATTTCTCAAAATGATGCCACATAATTACCTACATCTTTTAGTTCCTAAGCACTAGTGGAGAAGAAATGGAGCAACAAATTCCAACTTTTATTATAAATATGAATTATAAAATAATACTTATAGATAATAATAGTCATTTATTTGCTTAAATTTGCCTATATATTAGATAGTATATAGTGGTTTTAATTATTCCAAGTTACCTATTACCGAAGTATATATACCAAGTATAATTGAAACCACTAAAATTCAGATTTGCAATATAATTAAACAGAAATAATTCAAGTAATATGACCACTAGACCTGCACGGTAGAATATTTTTTTGGCAATATCGCTCACCTGTTTTTCTCCATAAAATTTTGCGTCCATCCCTGTCTGATTTAAAATATTTTTCATCACTAAATATTACTATATTGTTGCACCAGTCAAAATTTAAATATCCCCTGGCAAACCTAAACCTACTTCGACGATGAAGATCCCACGTCAAAATTTTTCTTGCCGGTCTGCGACATCTGATCCCAGCTGCCCGAAGATGGTTCCTTACTGTTTGCAATGTAACATGGTGTTTGGTGGCCATAACTCGGGTGGAAGGGGTTTTGAATATGTTTTTCAACCACCTCTTTATGCAAAAAACACGCATCGGTGTAGGCAAAGGCTTTGGGGCCAGGCCGAAGACGGTCTCTGGTGCCTGAATCGCCATATCGGCGCACCCATCGCTGCTTTGTAATGGAAAAAAAGTAATAAAATTCCTTGTTAAAATTCTGTAAAATTTATATGCCTACTTATATATTTTTGTTTATTATTAGTATTGGGAGATATATAGATTCTCCAGGATGATGATGATTATAAGATCAAATAACTTTCATAATTATAAATTGCAGAAAACACTACTTACCGATATGTTCAATTTTCGAGATATTTCATGTATTCAAATATTTTGCTCATGCAAAGTAATAATATGCGCTCTCATAATAGTTGTAAGTTGTTGATTCATTTTTATAAATAAAAAAGTTGTTAATTAACCGTGTGGAAAGCACAACGCATCCAATTGTTGACAGATAAAAATAAAATTATCATGTTATTTTAATCATGAGAATGAGGGTAGCATAAATTCCAATACGAGAAACATTCATGCAATGTGTGTGCAACAATACTCGCTCAGTAATAATAAAAATACTACTGATTTAAGTTGCTATAAAATTATAACTAAAATATCAAGATACTTTTGTGATGTTACCTCAACATTCCCTTAATAGGTAAGTAATTAACATGAAGATATACAAATATTTAAAAGTTCAAAAAGTAAAATTTGACTGTGAATCGAACTCAAAACTTTGCGATAATTTAACTCTTATAAAACGAAACTGTAAACCCCGAAGTCACGGAGACTTACTAAGATTCTATCAAAAACTACGTTCATATCCTAGTAATAAGAATTTTATGAGTTATTCTTATTACTAAAGAAAGTTTAACTGATGGATGATAAATAAATACGAATGGTTTTGAATCAATTGTAATTTGCAAGTGTGTGAGTGAGGAAACGAATTATTGTTACACACACATATATGTAGAACATACTGGTGACCTTTTCTGCTTGCCAAAATCAATATAAAGATATGTATAATACTTATATCACTAGACAGGCTATCGTTTTTGTCTTGTGTACATTCTACGATTTTCTGAAGAAATCTTCTAATGCCCCTCTTGAAGAACCCCATGTTGTAAGCGCATGGTAAAATGGTATGAGGATGATTTCTCTGCCTATGGCGAGATGTGTGATGATAGAATGTAGGTACGGGCATTTTGTCAAACAACTCATCTGTCTGATGTTAAACAGCCCTATCCCTAAGTCGCCTTGTACGACACCGCATGGGAAGAGATGGGGTAGTCCAAATTCTACTCTGCCGGAAACCACGCGGCATATGCTTTAAAATTTCATTCAATAATCTATTATATTTCATTCTACGAAAGTATTGCAACTCGTCTAGAAGGGTAGAGATATCATTTTTAAAATGCATAGAATACATAAACATTTTTACGAGAATATCTATATTTCTTTATAAGTATCCAAAGTGAAAATTGAATCTTATTATATACTGGTCACGGGCTGTCGCCGACTTTTGAATACGGATATTTTCTTACGTCGCTCCAACGTTGCAATTGTACCGTGCCGTAAGTCAAAGGAGAATTATCCTCTAGAGATCGCACGTAACAAATATATATTTGAAATATTTAGTAATAAAATGTAAATAATCGTACGATATTACGAAAAAGATATCTAGGTGATGACCTCTGTGGCATAGCGGTAGAACGTTTGACTGTTACGCAGGGGCGCGAGTTTGATTCTCGCTTAGTGCAAATATATTTTGTATGCATGAATATGTATTTTACATTGGTCTGGGTGTTCCCATGTATAATATGTATGTATTTAAAAAAGTATCTAAGTATGTTTATACGAATTCTAAATTCTGTAACACAAGCTAGTTTAGCTCTGCTTACCATGGGTCTAGACGGCGTTGTGTACAATGTTATAGAATATTTATTTATTATTCATTTCGTTAAGTAATTTTTATTTTTTATACCACTTTGGTGGCAGACAAGCACACAGCCTACCTGATGGGAAGCAGTTAACGTGGCCTATAGACGTATGCAACACCAGGGGTGTAACACTCGCGCTGCCGACCATGAAGAAACCTTCTGATACCCCTCTTGAAGAACCCCATATTGTTGGTGCTTGGGATGACCGCAGCATTAATAAGCTAAAAGTTACTTAAACTAATGTTTGTTTTTTTACCAATACTTTTTTGTTGGTTCATTAGCTATTGGTATGTTGTCATTGGCTACTCTAGTGTTGTCAAAAAATAAAAATTAGATAGTTATATTTTGTTTTGATTTAAATTCACAATAATAGTTGTAGTTGATTTTCATTCAAAAGACAAATACATAATACAATATACTTAAAAACATACTTTTTAAAATACAATATGAGTAGTGCCATTAGCATCCCTTCTTACATTATCCTTTCTTCTCTCCACTGCAATCCTCGCCTCGATCACTTTGGTTCAAGATGTAGCTGAAGAATAATTGTGAATGTATAATACGCTTCTGCTTTTCCTTCAAGGACATAGGAATTCATGTACGAGTACGCATATTTTGAAGACTTGAATAAAATCTTTTTGAAGAAAGAGGAACACTGGTTTCATATAAATAAGAAAAGTTTAAAACAACTGGCGGCATTCCAAAAACAAAAACAAAAAAATATGACAAAACAGTTGCCAGTGTTTCTAAATTGAATAGTTCTTGTCTTTCATCGCTGCAGCTCCCCACATGCATCATGGTATTAGCATAACGTGGGCAGGTGCGGGCGAATAACTGAGCCGTCGCAATGCGGTATAGGGGATCTTATATTCATATTATTGTAGCACTGAGCCAGTGGCCGAGTGCTGACGATTTTAAAATTCGAAATCAAAAATGTTTCGATCCGACCTTTTTGTAATTTGCTCCATATGTGTTCGAAGTTCATACTTTATGACTACGAAAATTTAAAAGTGTTCTTAAAAACATATTTAAATATCATCTGATTGAGGTAAATGGGCCCAAATGGAAACTTGTTTTAGTAATAGGTTTCATAGTGATGCAGCCGCAACTCACGGAGAGTACCCGAGAAATAGTATCACTTCTTCGAGAAGGTTTATTACGACCAGCTCTTGAGCATATCAGAAAACAGAGTCAAGGTGACAACAAATGATCCATCAATACAAAAGAAAAAGTCTATTTTAACAACGGCCTCTTTGGCGTAGTGATAGAACGTTTGACTGCTATGCAGGGAAGTGTGGGTTCGATTCCTGCTCAGTGCAAATATTTGTACGCATCAATATGTTGTATATTTGCATTGATCTGGCTGTTTCTATGTATAACATAGTATGCATTTACATAAAGTATCTAAGTATATTTATCCGCATTCTAGATTCCATAACACAATTTAGTTAAGCTATGCTTACCATGGGCCTAGGTAGCGTTTCCACAGTATTTTTTTTATTAGATCAAACCGGTTTCTCGTTAAGGTATCCGCAAAGGATTACAATGATAAACCTTTGAAGATCCCGTGACGCAAAACCGGTCAGGTCTAACAAAAATATTGTGGGAAAGGTACAAGTGTGTTCTCAATATGAGTAACAACAAATTCCATCAAGTGCCATCAACCAATAGTATAAAAGAAAGTATTGCCACTGATCCAGAGGAACAGTTGACACACATTAGTTACGCCAAAGTAACACCTCTTGTATAATTTCAAGTGACAACGGTTACAACGTAACCCAAAGACAAGCCATAGTTCTTCCAATAGCCATTCCAATTCTATTCGATACAAATGACGAACGATGTTCACGGAAAGAGGGTGTCTTAAAAGAATGTTTATAAGCCACGTTCTCTGACACGCCAGGGTACGTTGTGGTACGAATAAAGACGTGAACAGGTTGATGGATGTGAGGAAGGCAAGGTATGTAGGTGAGGGTCGTATAATGAGGCGCTCTATTATCTTTGGTTAGGCCTGTGAGACTACGGCGTAAGAGCGTCTTCTCATTATCCGATCCGATATCAGTGTTGCCTCTAATATCCGACATTCGATAGCCGTCAGGAGGTAAAATGTATGAAATATGTATCTGTTTTTCACATCCCTGGAGAGTTTTTGTGCTGTCAGTGGGAAGACCAAAGGCTTGTCCTGATTTTGTGTTCTGCACTGAAGGCACATAAAATCTCTGTTCTTACAGGGTCGGCAGCACGGACTTCACTGTTGTTACATACGTTCATAGGTCACGGTAACCACTTTCCATCAGGTAGGCCGTGTGCTTGTCTGCCACCTAAGTTGTATAAAAAAATATATCGTAACTGACACCGCTGGATTCGCCCGATACCGGATATCAATTTCAGTCTGCCACCACAAGTGCAAAATAATAAAAAGAAATCAAATGTCATACCATATGCAATGTTAGAGACTTTTAAGGAGTATGTGGATGAACTTATGGTTAATTTTTTTTTGAGTCTGTGCTATTGAGCAATGGACATATGGGATCGATTTTAGTGATATATTATGTGAAAACAGCACGGTTGTCGGATATTGTCGGACACGTATATCGGATCGGATAATGTGAAATCGGCCTTAGGGGTGCTACGAGTATGTATATTTGTTTAGATTAATTTTTTTTATAATCTCTAAATATATATCTCTTAGGTGGCAAACAAGCACACGACCCACCTAATGGGAAGTGGTTACCATGGCTTATGGACGTATGCAAAACCAGGGGCATTGCACTCGTGCTCCCGACCACAAAGAAACCTTCTGCCCCTCTTGAAGAACCCCATACTGTAGGCGCTTGAGAAAACCACAGCTTGAGCGTGTTAGGATGAAGTTTCCTTCATACCGCACAGTGCGTATCGTCTTAGGTCGCACGTGCGGTATGAATGGATTTCCTGCCAATGGGAAGCGGTGCAATATTAGAATGTGGCTGTGGGCATCATGTCAAATAATAATGTTTAAGCGAGTTATCGCAATCACGGTATAGTGTACACACCTTTGAATTGCATTTCAACTAGTTTGACAGGCATAGGAAACTCTACAACCTGGTTGAAATGTCAGGTATTTCAAAGGCCACGAAATTTGATGTGAAGATGAAATGTCTCGGAGCCATTCACAATGCTGTTAAAATGTTCAACATAATTCGCAACATGATTGGCTACTGTAGTTAACTGACATTTGCTTTTAAGCTTGTTCTATGTCATTGTTGGACATGAGTTTGACTGCCTCTTACATACCTGCTAACAATGTTTTACCTTTCCTTTTGATGTTATATTTTGTGTATTTGGTTTACTGATGTTTGATCATGTAACAATCCAACCCTTGTCAGCCTACTCCCGGAATAAGAAGTCTGTCTTCTGCACTGACGGCACAAAAACTATCTGTTCTTACATGGTCGGTAGCACGGGTGTAACTTCCCTGGTGTTGCACTCGTTCATAGCTCACGGTAACCACTTTCCACCATGTGCGCTGTGTACTTGGCTGTTGTAGAAAAAAATCCAGATCTTAATCTATCCCTGTGCCAAATATTAGCAAAATTCGTTCAGCTGTTAGAGCGTGATTGAATTTTTTTTTATATAGAACACGTCAATTAGACTACGCCTACGATTGAATAATGAACAACCATAATCCTTCAAATTTTTTCATATTTATAGTATTAGTAATGTACATATATACCTACATATAATAACGCCGAAGGTTAGACAGAGGTGAATTAATACTCACATTTCACTAATCATTGTATTCGGTCTCACGTAATATGCCTGAGCCTATTGCCGTATTCCGGGTACCATTTGATTGTTGACTTGCTATGCATTTGAGACTGAGTCTGGGTTGTATATATATATGTCTGATGTTAAACAGCCCTATCCTTCAGACGCCTTGTACGATACCGCATGGAAAGAGATGTGGTGGCCCAAATTCTACTCTGCCGGGAACCACGCGGCTAAAGTTACACACACTTTAGTAACAGAGTAGGGAATTAGGATAAATATAAATGTATGTGTCACTATAATCGCGTTAAAGAACGTTAATTATTACTTTAATGAATATTAGTAACTAAAATTACTAGTATTATCCCTATGCTCTTTAGTTAAGTTACATTGTTTAATAGGAGAGAATTTGTCCCCGTAGTGTAATGGCATGATCAGGACGCTGGACCTGTCAACTTCATGGCAGACTCCTTATCCATAAAACTACTGAAACGAATAGTGTAAAATGCAGAAGTTAATAAAACAGTTCAAATGTGATGAAACAAACAACATACGTAAAATACATACACCGTTCAGAACCACATAAATATTTAAGCTGGCAGTCTGCTAGTTGCAGTTCTGTGGTTCTCAGCCGGGGGTTCATATTTAATTCTAACTACCTGGTACTTGTTAGCCAACTGACGTTTACCTAGGATCCATGTTTCACTTCTACTCTAATATATATCAAGAAAGTCGTTTGAGATTCCGGTTTTCATGCTCCATATAAATAAATATGTGACTCCTCTGGTGTTACAAACGTCCATAGGCCACGGTAACCACTTTCCATCAGGTGGGCCGTGTGCTTGTCTGCCAACTAAGTGGTATACAAAATAAATATAAAGTACTAAGGAAAGAATTATATTTTATTTTGTTTCTTATGTAGGTACAATATAAAAAGTTTCCTTGATTTTTTCAAGAATATTATGAAAAAGTAGTGTCTCCAATCCTTGTCAGCCTACTCCCAGAATAAGAAGTCTGTCTTATGCACTGACGGACTTATCTGGATCTAACCTAAGAAGAAGATTGCAAAGCGCGTTAACATATATCTGTTTTCATCTGTTAACAAACATCCAATCGAAAACATGACGATTATTATTATTCATGCATGCAAATATTAGCACCGGCAGGGAATTGAATATACTAAAACTCCACAGAGGTTCTCGAAACATGCAAGTATCATCAAAAATGTGAATCAAATATTGAAGAGCTAGTTTATTCCATGTATTTTACACACAACATCATTCTGTGAGTGGCATAATATAATGATTAGAGCATAAAACTGTCATTTACTATGTAATATACTACATCTACTCACATATCTACTAAAATGTAAACATTAAAAAATTAAAAACAAAACTTTATCTGACTGTCTTTACGTACAGAATGTCAAAATAAGTTTTAAAGATTACATTACGATATAGCTCTTCTATGGCCAACTGTATCATATTGTAACTTACTTTCCATTAAGATACAACTTCAGGTGGATTTTTTCTACATAGTCTGTGGCTGCGTCCACAGACCAGGCAACAAGCATGCGCGATCAGCAAATGGATTTGGGCGCTCAACATTTCTGTCATTATGCGCAAATTGTATTAAGTATTTCATGAGATTAGATAAAGTAGTCAAAGTCATTTATTTTCACTAACATAACATAAACATAACATAGACTCACGCCTATATCCCCGAAGTGGTAGTCAGAGGGCTCGTGAAGGAGGAGGCGGGGCGGGAGCGGCAGCGGGAGCGAAGGATCGCAAGCCAAGCTGCCCGCGTACGAAGGCAACTCGGGCGTCAGAGGTCGATGAACGACCTCCGCCCCCCATGAGCGCCGGCCTGGGGGTGACAGGTGGAGCCGCCTGTCACCCTGGCAGAAGCAATCCATGGCGGCGGTGCGCCTGGCGCGCCTCCCCGTTTTCCGGGAACGAGTTGGGGACTCTGTAGTCCCCACACACCCGAGGAGAGGGCCAGATCGTAAGAAATGGCCCTGGGTCGGCCGGGGTGCGAGGGATATGCCTGTCAACCTCACCTTCGGCAACCAAAACGACCAACAGGCGGCGTGCGTTTTAGTCGGTTCAAGTTCGACATAACCTCTCCCACCGACTCCGGTGGGGAGGTATCCGCAGCGATTTTGCGTACGTAAAAAAAAAAGTGGTTGTCAGAGGTGCTAGCACCCACATTTCGCCAGTTTATGTTTAGGTCGCAATGTAATAGCCACTAACCGGGCACTTATAAACCTGCGATAAATACACACATAACATCGAAAAGCATCGAAAAGTTATTGGTGTGACCCATGGTAAAACCTGGGATCGAATCTGAGACCTCATCTCAGCAGTTAATTACTCATACCACTAGGCTACCACGGTAATTATAAACAAACTACACTGCGTCATTTTTAAGACGTCAATTTACAATCTTTCCTTAAGATTAAAAGTGGACGAATGTACATTTTGTACAATAGGTTTATAAAAAACTTTATAGTAAAATAGTTAATTGGGAGATAAATTTGGTAACAATGAGGGGCCTGCGCCATGCTCAACCCAGACAGATTTATCCTGCAGGTAATCGTCTATCTTATAATATGCTCTTTTACATAACGTTGTCTTTACGAAGATTTTAATCTGTAAATACCGTATGTAGTTAGTGTATGAAACTGCACATAATTTGGCACTGTGTGACACTATAAAAAATCTCGTCTACGGCTCGTTTTTCTAACGCACACTTGTATTAAAAGAATTATGCACAAGAGTTTAATAAACTAATACAAACTAACCGGTGCAGTGTCTTAAATAAAAAAAACAGAATCACATTATTGTTAAGGAATAATATGTTTTATTGCGCTGTACTGTGTTGTCCTGCCAGAATATTTTAATATTTTTAAAGTAACCATTAAGGAAATGCAGTATACTTGTCCCAACAATACCCAACCGTTCTCAAGTGGGACAAACGTAAATTCTTATTCGTGCCAAAAAAGTTTGTTTTATTGCATAGGTACGATCCAAACGGTTCGTTAGCTGAATTGAACTGGGTACTTAAGTAATTGAATCAGATTGCGGTTATGCGCGATTTTTTAGACTGCACTTTTTCTTTATAAGATTGGAATTTTCATCCATTTCTATTTTCGGATAATCCGTTTATACAGCATGAGTATTATACGCGTCTATATTTTTTCGGAATCGTTTCTGGTTTCCAGGCCATGTTCTATATCCAATAATTTACTTATTTCTTTCTACAAACTAGTAGTTCTGTAACTTGTAGAGCACTCGAGCAGAATTAGCCACATTTTTCTAGTACCCATTATCAAATCTGGTATCCTTAAAGAAAAAAAAACACGATACATATTTTTTTATTTTAAATTGTCCTAGATGTGTCACCAAAAATAATGACGTACCGTTTAAAATAAAAGTAAAAACGTTACATCAAAGTTTCACCGTTTCTTTTCTTTATAACGAAGTTTTTTACGAGACTTGATTTTTATTTCACAACAATCTGTGAGGAATCATGTCATTTATGTTTCAGTCAAAAATCATCAAGGTTTGTTCAGGACTTTGCCTTCAGCTTACCATCAGGCAAGGCGAAGTCCAATTGACGTGTCCTATATAAAAAAATAAATAAATAAAAAAATAACGCGACACCAAATTATCCCTTTTTCTTCCCCATTTTCCCTCCTTTTTAAAAAAGCTCTAGAAGTTGAGCTTTAAATCAAAGAACATGTGTGCCAAGTTTGGATAAAACCAGTTGCGCCTTCTGGACCAGAACTGATAAAGATACGGGCAAAAGTAAAATCGGCCATCTTGTCAAAACGGAGAATCTGGCTCACTTCGCTCGCTCGTTCAATAAATTCACTATCTTTTTTTTATACCACCTGGTTGTCAGACAAGTACACGGTTCACTTAAGGGAAAGTGGTTACCGTGGCTTATAGACGTGTGCAACACCAAGGGAATCATACTCGCGCTGCCAATCCTGTAAACATAGGAGTTTCTGTGCCCTCAGTGCAAAAGGCAAAGCAGAACAAATAACTACACTAAAGATAGTGTAGTTATTTGATAAGAATCTATCTCTATAACCTCTTTAAATTACTCCTATAAAGAAAGGTAAAAGTAATATACACATTATCCTGATGATAGATCATGGTTGTTGGTTAGAGTATTCTTCCTAGTAGAGAACTAATCTCTGGTAAAATTCCCGTTTTGGATGTTGATCCAATAGTCAAAATTTAAGGCTCCTAATTTTGTCAACAAAGAGTAGTGGAAAACAAAATATCTGGTGTTTCTTTCTTAGTTGTGAAAATCTTCTATGATTTTATTCACCTTAACGTTGGACAATAAGAGGAGATGAAATCTTAATTCTTGGTTATATCACGCAAAAACTACACTTGCAATCACAAACACACATATAATACACCGCTTATTGTATATTTTAACTTAGGAAAAGATAAATACAAAATTCAAAATAATTTTAAGAAACAAGACTTGGCTTGTTTTGTTGATGAGGAGTTTGATAAATAAATGTAATTTAAACACAAAATTCAACTTAGTCCTAAACCCAAAAGTTTCCCTATTTAGTTACTTCTTTTGCGGTAAATAAATTGGATCAAACAGTGAACTTAGACAGAACCTACTTTTAGAATCGTACAAACAAACTGGAGTCCGAAAATTCGTTAAAATTCAATTCGATAATTGTTTTTCTTCGTTAACATTTCTAAAGTTTCCGAAAACTTTCGCTAACTCTTTTCTTACAGTTAGAAAAGTTTGTAGGGTACCAAACGCCATTCGCAGAAAATTAATGGCAAATTTTTCCGCCTTTCACTTCCATTTTTCAAACGTTGAGCTCTCATTATTTTAGTTTAACTCTAGTTATTTGGAGAGTTTCTTTTTTTGTTCATTTCTGTGATTTTGCTTTACTGCAAAGGCTAGGCACTCCTTGGACTGTGAAAGGTAGACTAAATAGCATGCCATGCCATGCGATCCGCATTATTCGAAATCCTGGAGTCACGAAAACCCTAGAGCCTTTGTAGATGCGCAGAGATGTGTCCTTGGCAGTTTTACAGTCTATACCATGGTAAATGTTCTGATAAGCTCTTCCAATTAGTCCGACCCTCTCTTTTCCTACACAGGACGACACGTGCAGGGGCTTAGATGTCACCCGCATACGGTGCAGAATATCCATTCAAGAACCAAGCAGTTTAGAGACTCTTCTTTTTGTCACACCATTAAGGCTTGGAATTCATTACATACTCACGTGTTTCCTTCTTCCTACAGTCCCGGGTCCTTTAAGAGGAGAGTGAAAAAGACCGTCAAGCTGAGTGTCATCATTGTAACTAGTTATATGTATGTAATGGTGACTCTCTTTTCTGAAACTTTACCTTCAGCTTACCTAGTCTAATTTGATGTGTCCTATAAAAAAAACATCAATGTTTTTAGTCACAAACACATACATTTCAACGTATAGATGTACATTATAGTATCTTCAAACAAAACCCACAATTAATAAATGTAAGTAAGTTTTTAGTACAAAACAAACCCCTTTTCTTTGTGTCGTATACTGGAGAATAAAATAAATAGTTGGTAAAAATACTAACTATATATCATTGAAACAATGTTACAGTACATAAATTGTATCGTGCTCTGTCTGATGTCATTCATGGCCACTATATATCAGAGTTTAATGATGTAGAAATAAAATATAATGTGTATCGTACACCCTCGTCCTTATTGGAGTTGTAAGTTAAGGGTACGTTCCACACAATCACGACAGAAAACTGGAGTAGAATCGTTAGACACAAGAAAATAATAAATCTGCAAATTATAATATTAGTGGATCACATACTATTATTAAGGTTGAATAAAGGGGTCGTGGCGAAATGGTAACCGGGTAGGTTATCATATTGCAAGGTCTACTCGGTTAATACTAGCTAACTCGGTCTAAAGATGGGTCGGGTCATTCATAAGACATTGAGACTCCTCCGTGCCTCGAAGGGGTACGTTGAACTTTTGGTCTGGTTGCCATATGAACATCTTTGGCAGTCGTTACGGATAGTTGAATACCTAAAAACAACTTGTCTACGTATAGAACTTCGAAATCGCTCGCGATTGTCAAATGACAGTCACTTCACCGAAAATATTGAAATTACAGTTGCGTTGCAGTTAGACTGGAAACAGCGGACCTTAGGTTAAAAGGTATTTATTTCTCAAAGATCTTTACAATGTTTACATATAAGAGAAACTTCTAACAAAATATTCAAATTCGGCATTCAACTATAACTATAGGATAGTTCTCAAGTTAGTAAATAAGTATTATAACTACTTTCATGACTAGCACATACCTGAAACCATCATCACTTATATTAACAAACTAAAAAAAGAAAGAAAAGCTTCGCTCTGAAACTCTCAGATGCGAAAGGACACAAGTATGGTGATGAAAGGTGCGCGTTGCAATATGCTGACCAAGTCGGTTATCACTTAGTTACACCTTCTAAGTGTATAGGCAAAACACAGACATGTTGTCAGTATAAAATGTGTTTATGAATATTTTATTGACGAACTGTGAAAAGTCTGTTTTATTGTATTGCTAGCCGATATAACATTTAGTGGTTGACATTTTTTTCCTAGGTACACAATAATTTTATATTATGTTGGCTGAATTCGCCGTTAGGATCAGTTTGCTGGTCTTAGAGGTCATGAATAATTCAATTCGAATTGAGTTACGTTGTTTGTCCAATATCTAATGGTACATAGAAATGAATTGTAACATATTGGAAAAATACATCGATGTGAGGAAATGAATTGCTAGATTACATTTCTGTTTATCTTGCTATGATCAAGAGTTCTCTTATTATTTCATCTTTATCCCCAAAGGCAGAGGTGAATTAACACTCATATTTCACCAATCATTGTATTCGGTTCCACGTAATGTGAGCTTATTGCGGTCTTCCAGGCACTATTATTAACTCGAGCCTTGTATCTGTGCCTGAGTCTGAGCTGTATATTATCTGTCTCATGTTAAACAGCCCTATCCCTCAGTAGCCTTGTACGACACTGCATGGGAAGAGATGGGATGGCCCAATTTCTACTCTGCCGGGAACAACGCGGTTTCTAGTAACCAAGATACTCATTGTATATCGCGATACATTGATAGTTTTCTTTTAATTTTGGTATCAATATTACAACCCCTATATTTTAATAACCTGCGTAATGGTATTATCCCGTTTATTATTTTATAGTCGTTTTGAAGCCAAAGAGTTTAGGCACAATCTCGATAGCGAAAGTGAAAGAAGTAGGTATTAACTTGGCGATGCTTTTTAAACCCGTAAATTATTCCGTTCACCTGTACATAATTTTCGTACATTATATTTATTATAATATTTAAGAAATCTTCCGCTTCAAAGCGAGTATAAAATCGGTATTATAAAAGTGTTACCTCAATAGTGGAAACGTAGCGAATGAAACAGTTGTGCCAATGGGTTGAGTTCAATTACCGAGTTTAATAAAGTGTTGGGAGGTTAGGTTTTTTGTTAAGAAATACCAAATAACAGAGTCCGAAATAATAATAGTAAAAATAGTCGTGAATGATATTAATTATTGGAACTAAAAATATTACTGACCTAAATTGTAGATTGTAGAATATACATACATAAACTTTTATATTTATGACACTTTGTTTCTCTACTTTTTCGCAAAAAGTGTTTATTGAAAGTGGTTACCGTGGCCTAAGGGCATCCTGAACCTTCTAATGCCCTTATTGAAGAATCCCATATTGTAGTTACTTGGAAGAACCATGACAGGCAGTCATTCCACAGCTTAAGCGTGCGGGGGATGCAGTAGTATATACAATACGGGGTTCTTCAAGAGGGGCATCAGAAGGTTTCTTCATGGTGTTGCATACGTCCATAGGCCACGGTAACCGCTAGGTGGGCCGTGTGCTTGTCTGCCAATTAAGTGGTATAAAAAATACCTACAGAATAATGCTGTTATAATAACTTCATGTTGTGTTCCCAGCGGTGAGTAGGGTAGCCAGAGCTCACTGGAGAATTTGTGCTGTCAGAGGGATGACTAAAGCCTTGTCCTACTTTGTCCTCTACACTGACGGCACAGAAACTCTGTGCTTACAGGGTCGGCAGCGCGAATGTGGTTTCTCTGGTGTTACACACGTCCATAAGCCACGGTAATCACTTTCCATCAGGTGAGCCGTGCGCTTGTCTGCCACCTAAGTGGTATAAAAAAAAAAACTTAACTGTGCGGACTGTTTCAAGAGCCCCTTGTATGCCACCCACGTCGGCCATCGGTCGACCAACACCACGCACATCAACAGTAGTTCAAGTTACCCAACAGATTAGGATAATATCCCCTAATCTCCATATAGGCAGGAGGATATTAAAGAAATGAAAAAACACGTACAAAGCGAGTTTTTAAAAGCCTATTTCCATTGGCAAAACGTTACGAGATCCACTTCAAAAAGAAATACTTTTATACTATTAACACATATTGTAGCCGAGGTCGTGAAATCCAATTATATTGCTCCAGTTAAAGCTATCAGGTGAGTTGGTTGAACTGCATCTATAGGTTAATGGTTATCGATTTACGATAGACGAGCATATACGCTTATCTTCACAGAGATACAGTATAGAATGGAAGCAGAATGTTGTGTCATTTGTGTCCTTGAAATCGGACTGATAAGGAAATAAGGGACGGAATTTGTACCCGCTGTTCTTTTTCCAATTTAAATCAATAATAACTACACCAATTTCATGGATAAATACGATGGCTATAATTTCCTTGTAAGTCATCCTGCGAAACAGAAGCGGCAACTCTACTCTTCTCAGCGGCGGCCGTACAAACTAAAGTAGGTTTCACGTAGCAGATAATCAACTAAATTCAAGTTCTAACGTTCAACTATTTACGTAATTTAGTGAAGTAAATGATTTAACGAGCCGTTTCACACGATTATCCGATTCGATATCGGTATCGGACGATACCAATATCGAATTGGATACTGTGAATGATAGCCGATATCCGATAGCCGACACCATATACTCTTTTCACATGTATCCGATAAAATCGGTCGATTTGCTCGATAGCACAGAGTAATTAGGGATGCTACGGATGGAAGAACCCACCATATTTTCGACATTATTGACATGATATATTATATGATAGTATCATGTTTTACCTTATAATCATGATCATTATCATCTAATAATTCAAAAAAATACGCAATTAACAAAATGTCATTAAGGTTGATAGTCGCTTACAGTCTCTGTGTGAAAGTTGTAGTCGGTTCGAGTCATATTTGATAATCCGATATCGAATATTTGACTGGACAATGTGAAAGACAAATACGTATTTCATACATTAACTTCCTGTCAGCTATCGGATTTCGGCTATCATCGTCCGATACCGATATCGGACCAGATAACGTGAAAACGCTCTTATGCGTATGAAGGCTGTAAATGTCGATGATTCCGTAACTATGCATAATTCCAGTAAATGACGGGTATTGTCATGAATACCGGTGCAGTAATTTGTAAAACTTTTGCAATAATTGACAATTATTTTTTTAAATCACTATATTATTACATAACATCCCTACGCCAGATAAATTTCACAATCACATTAGAACAACTACGCAATAACGGCGCGGAGTTACAAAGGATAATTGAGTTAAGCTATAAAATTGAAGTGCAGTTCAGTTAACGATCGTATCAGTTGAGTACGCGACTCATTTAGTGTACATTTAAATACCTGTATCTTCAGTTAATAATATTAGTTATCTCTTAAACATAGGGGTCTACTGTACTAAAAAAAATTCTATAATATTTTTGATTTGGTAAAGAAATTATATCAAATAGACTTTACCTAAGCGTCCCACAAGATTTCTTTGGGAGGCCCTCCTGCAAATGTCACATGCTAGTCGGTTCAGTTACTGATTGATAACGAATATCCCCAATATTCAGAGGAACTCATTTACCCGTGTAGTTCAATCTTACTTAAACAAGTTATAGAGGGAATTTTATTGCCAATAGTTGACACGTTTTCGCATCCGTACAACAACTGTGAATAACCTAAATGAAACGTTCAATAACAGATAATGCGAATTTCGAGCTACATACATACCGCAAAATTATGCCACTGATATAACGAGGCAATCAAATACAGTTGAATGTAGAAATTGAATACATGAATTTAGGACTCTCTATGAAACGAAAACGTTTTATTCGTCATGAATTAAAAAGTCAGCACTAGAAGCTAGCAGGGGAAACGTAATACACTAATGTAATTTAACTTGCAGCTGATTTAACTCTATTAAAGTCATCTTTCGAATTAATCCGTTTAAGAATCTATTCAAATAGACACGATATTGAATTGCATACTTTTCAATATTTTTGCCTATCAATTACCCTTCATAAGAAACCGAGATTTATAAAATTCTAGATTTGTTTACAAGGCTTCATTCAAATCAGTTGAATGACTGTAGTGTTTATTTAGCTAGACGTTATTCGTTTTTTATAGTACCTTACACTCTTTGAAATTAAATCATTATGAATGGATTCCATCGCGATTTATTTTATCATATAACCACGAAAAACGACCTCCAAAGAGTCGAAATTAATTTGTGTTAGTTAGCCCTATAACTTTGATATACCCAGTAATACATATTTTGATGCAAGCCTCGTCATATTGGGAGACCCTAACTGGTAGAGCACTACGTCATATTATCGGAACGTGGATCGTGGTCCCCCGACAATGACAACGTTAGAATCACGAAATAAATTAATTATGAATTTTGAAAAATATGTATTACTAGGTATATCAAAGTTATAGGCCAACTAACATAACTTATGACTTTTTGGGGTGGTCTTTGACCGAATTTTTTTAAATTTTTAAATTAATTTTGTTTTACAGTTTTTAAATTGGTCTACTCGTCAAACTCTTTATTTGATACCCATATTAAGAGAGTCATGAAATTGGTGGTGGCGGCCATCTTGTATTTGAAATTTTTTATATTGTATGGTATTCTACTAGTCAAGTTCTTCATTTGATACCTATATAATAAATTGAGGGAGTTGATGTCCTCCGTCATTTCGTAGCGGCGGCCATCTTTTACCGATTTTTTTCAAACATAGCTAAGAACACTCACGACTAATATACCTTTCAAACAAAAAAACTATATCCAAATCGATTCATCCGTTCAGGAGCTACGATGCCACAGGCAGACACACACACACACAGAGAGAGACACGTCAAACTTCTAAAACCCCATCGTTTTTGCGTCAGGGGTTAAAAAAGGACAGGTCAGAAGCACTCGAAACAGAATGGGCTCGTATGAAAAGGTTAATGACAGTAGAGAAAGCTCGTGATGTATGTAAGTATAGAATCAAGTTGCGTGCTGTTGTGCGGAGGGGAACAGGTGCGAGCGAATATTTTTAGCACAGGGAGGAGGGAGAGGGCTTATAAGCATCATGACGACAACCATCTTCTATAATGTATGTACTAAATACGGACCACGAGTGCTATACCGCGAGCATAGCACGTGCGGCGTGGTAGGGGACGAGGTCAAAAGAGAGATAGCGAAACACCGCCGTGATCACTGGCAGTATTTCTGGGTGGTCCGTGAGCTCTGAGAGCTATATAAGAATTATAAATAAATGTCATGTTAAATTTAACTAAATAAAGAAAAGCACAAGCATCTTACTTCAGACATGGGAATTTAAACTTTATTCTAGTAGATTTAATTACACGAAGACAATTAGTCTACGCTCTCAGTTAGATGCTATAGCTCGCTGTTACTCGTAGATGTGCCACTACGACATCTAGAACGTGATCTTAACTGCAAATGAACAGACTCATTATTTCTCAGGAATGCTGCAATAAGTCGACAATTACTGTAGTATATTTCAATGATAATAACGGTTAGTGAGTTAGTAAGGATAGGCTTAGTTAGCTTCTGTGGCGTGGTTGTTGTGAACGTGGGTGCGGATTCGATTTATGCTCAGTGCATGTGATTTTATGCATGAATACTATTTGTATTGGTCTGGAAATTTCCATGTCTCGGAGAGCACATTAAGCCATCTAACATCTACGAAAGTCATTACAGGAAGTTGGAGTCATCAAAAGTCTAACTAGTCTTACTACAAAACTTCGATATCGCCAATAGGATGTGGAGGTTAGACGACAGTCACTTCATGAAAATTATCGAAGTTCAGCCACAGACGAAAAAGCCGTCCTCCAACTGAGTTGGTAAAGCCTCAGAGAATGATTAAGGGTAAGCTTAGAAGACGGTAGAAATTGTAATGGAACCGCCTCGGTAGGATTAGAGGACCCTACCATGACCTTTAAGACCAGGTTAACTTCATAGCTGGTATGACTGCTGGTTGACAGACGATATTCTGGTGCAGGTAGTCTTTTCATTATCTTCATAGATTTTTCTCAGATGCTTCCAAGGGCTAGCCTGAAGTCAGATTATTATCTTTAATTATAATGTCAGCTTTATCAGTAGTAACTGTC
Organism: Eilema griseolum; assembly: GCA_963662185.1. Lineage (NCBI taxonomy): Eukaryota > Metazoa > Arthropoda > Insecta > Lepidoptera > Erebidae > Eilema > Eilema griseolum. The sequence continues at coordinate 4,356,557 of OY759235.1, forward strand.
CTATAACCTCCCAATCTTGAGTGGAAAGTCGGCGACAAATCCTAATAATTAAGAATAGTATTTTTATTATAAGAAGAAAAATATTTATTTGAAAAAAATAATATTTATTTATTCAATATATAAACAATACAAATGTCACATCATTATTTGCAATCACAGATTTTGTCATATTATGTCAAGTCAAATAACCCGTCCCGTATCGTTCCCGGCGCAAAGGTTCCCATGACACTGGCGGCGTTGCCTCGCTGAATCGCGATGGCCATCCTTTGCCCCAGAAACGAGCCGAAGCGGGAGTCACCGCTCCGGCTCGTCCGCATTTTTATTATCATATAATGTTTTGCATATAATATGGTGTCAAGTGTTAACAAACATTCGGTAATGTGTACAAAATATCATTAAATCTCATTAGTAAGTAAATTTAATTCAATAAAAGTGTTAGAAACACGTACCTTCTCATAATTCTCGTTGAGTAGATACTTAAAGTAACTCTAGAAAGCAAGTACTTGTTATGTAAGGTGCGCACGCTTTTCTTTTAAGTATGGACTTTTTACCCGACTACAGCGAAGCAAAAGGAGGGTTCGCTGGCTGTAGGTTATATAACGTGTGACTGAAACTAATGAGACGTCCTCTGGCGGTTATAAAGTACTGTGTTCATATGTCGTGTTTGATATCAACTGAAAGGGCTTAGTAAGCCCATTTCAAATATGTATAAACTATACCTATTACTTGCCCCAAATTAATATAAATAAAAAATTAAGTATAAAACTAAAACAACCCGGCTTCTGAAAAATCACCTTCTAAAAAGTTCTAAACAAGAAAATATCAAGGATATCCATGGTCGTATGTCACTTGTCCTAACAGAACAATGGATTCTAGGGAAAAGTTGCTTGTTCTTATTACGAGGTTTTACTCGTACTAGGCACTAACAAACAGGTATTCCATCTATGAGATTCTTGAGATGTTTTTTTGAATGAATAATTTTTTTACATTGGTCATACTGAATATGACTTCATCTCGTTTGATCTAAACCGAAGGTAAACTTTAAGGAAAGAGGGGTCAATACATTTATTGAATTACACAATACATGATATAAACCACATTCCAACTGTGAGGCACATAAAACAATCACTCTCTCGATAGGGGAAGTGAATACGAAACTAGCAGGACTCTTATGAAACACAGACGTGGGTATTTCATAAGAGCCATTCAACGTTATTAATAAAGTCTCATCCCCTAAAATAATCATCGTCACCCTACGTCTCTGGTAAAACATTGGTGAATTTTCCGGCACGTAACTCTCAGATTTAATGTAATTTATCTGCACTCATGAAGCTCTCATTTGAAACGATTTACGCTCGTATACTCAACACTCACATGGCTACCTCTTGTGTAAAAGTCTTGTAAGACTTAGCTGAAGCTCGTCGTGATATTTGAGGGATGGTAAAATGGATTGTAGTACTTTTAGAATGCTTTGTGCGATTATGTTTGCTTCAGCAAGATTATCTCTGATATTAGTTCTAGAATCCATACTAACATTATAAATCCGAAAGTAGTTCTCTGTCTGTCTGTTACGCTTTCAAGCCTAAACCACTGAACTGATTTAAAAAAAACTTAGATTAGACCTTAGGAATGGTCGTAATATCCGACATCCATGCGGGCAAAGAAGCGGGTAACAGCTAGTATAGAAGGGCTCGTGCTCATCTTATATTAATAATATATTATAGATTATCGATTTAACTATATCTTTTCTCAACTTTAATATAAATAAAACGAGTTAGTCGTGATTCTCCCGGAAATTTTAATAACGTTTTATCAAAAAAATCAAGGTACATTCGACGAGAAAGTGAAATAGATGTAAAAAAGTACAATTTTTTTAAGTGAAACTGAACACCCATGATGTTCTCCCACTGATGATAGGGACTATGTAACAGCATTAAAATATTTAAATCGAGATTAAAAACACAATGAACATAATTTTTTGAATCAACATTGACTTCTCGTCTCATACTTTTAAACAAATCTCATCAAAACTTCAAAAAATAAGTCACATTAGCGTAAATCTCTCTTGCAATAATTAAATTTCCATTCTAAAAATTTAATTTACTTGGCACAGGTGACAATGTGTACAACAAAACCCTTCAACGCCGTACTCCTACAGAAAATTATTCACTCCGTTCACTTCATTCGTTCATTCACTCCCCCTGACGTACAAATTGTATTCGTAAGCTTAAATTATTGCGTTACGCCGTCCCGAATACGAAAATTATAATTGTGTGCTTACTTGTGGCCCGTCTCACACAGGCCCCTAAAAAATAATGGTCTTTACACAAGAAATGTGTAACTATATCCTACATTTAGGGGCAGTGAACGAACGAATGAACGAACCAGACACGATGGGCTATATACTTACGCTCTCATGCTCCTGTTACAGGGTGCTCTAATGATCTAATAACACTCTCATAATAATTTACTTTAACAATATTAGTTAGAACAGTTTCAAGCGCGACGTCACGCCTCGTTTTAGTCAACATTGTAAACTACTATATAACAATAGTCAAATAAGTTACCTGCAAATGATAACTTAAATATAAGTAAGCTTAAATATTTCTCAAAATTTGGGGATTAAATTCTTGGATAAAGTTGGATAAAGTTCATAGTTTTTATAAGATATAAGCGGGGTAAATTAATTAAATTTTTTAAAGTTACTTGTCTATTTATAATCTGGATTGATGACACTTGGTGGAATTCCTTGTTACACATATTGAGAACAAACTTGTATTTTTTCTATAGTATTTTTTTTAGAACTAGAGGTAGAGGTAGGGCACGACGGTATTTCCGTCCAATTAAGCAGTCCGACTGAGGAAGTACCTCCGCTCTATAGAATACCGCGGTCATAATAACCTTGTGTTGTGTTCCCGGTGGTGAGTAGAGTAGCCAGAACTCACTAGAGAGTTTTTGTGCTGTCAGTGGGTAGACCAAAAGCTTGTCCTGTTTCGTCTTTTACACTGACGGCACAGAAACTCTTTATGCTTACAGGGTTGGCAGCGCGAGTGTGACTCCCTTGGTTTTACATACGTTCATAGGCCACGATAACCACTTTTCATAAGGTGGGCCGTGTGCTTGTCTGCCACCTAAATGGTATAAAAAAAAGACCTGACCTCGTTTCACCTTACGGTATCTACAAAGGTTTACAATTAATATGGCTTAGTGTCGGAATGTTATTATAACTGTTGTTCTTAACAGTAATTGTAAACCTTTGAGGATGCCATTAGCCGAAACCGATCAGGTCTAATAAAAAATACTATAGAAAAAAGTACAAGTGAGTTCTCAATATGTGTAGGTTGAATTCGCATCTACTACAACGATAATATATTCATAGGTAATAATAATAATTTGTTTATTTACTCATGACAAGCCAGAATAGATACAAGTTTACAATTTTCAACAAATATGCTACTTTACATTTTGTCTGGGTATCTTGTCATAGGTACCTAACAAAAAATTTAATTACAGATTATCACAGAAACTAAATACATGGTACTTTTACCTTGTTGAATGGTTATTCAGTTATCTGTAACAACAGTACCTGGATACGAACCCATTGGTCCCCTATATAATTCGTACCCTGCGCCCACTCATCTACCCAATTTTTTTTATACCACTTAATACGTGGCAGATAAGCGCACGGCCCTCCTAATGGAAAGAGATTGCCGTGGTCAATGGACGTGTGCAACACCAGAGGAATCACACTCTCGCTGCTGACCCTTTAAGCATAGAATGTTTCTGTGTGGAAGTAAAGTGTAGAAGTCAAAGCAAGACAAACCTTTGGTCTTTCAATTGACAGCATATAAACTTTTCAGTTAACTCTGGCGACACAAACAACACGAGGTTATAATGGTCGAGGAATTCTGTAGGGCGGAGGTACATTACACGTAATTTGTACGTTCCTGAGAATTTTCCACCGTAATAATTCAAAACGAAAAATTGTAACATTAAATGCAATGTTCAAAACTATATAATTTGTGTCGTCAATCTGAGTGGGCCTTATTCTGTAGCTTGGTTGTGTGTGAGAGAAAATTGTCGAGACTCAAAGCCTACATTTCTGTTTCATATTGTTAACGGGGTGACATTTGAATATAATAGGAAGTACTTCTTAGCCCAAAGCTTGCATATTGTTTGAACTAGCAAGTAGCCAATAGAACATACTGCACACACTCTTGATATTTTAAAAAAATATTTAGATATTTAATTATATTATTACAATCCGTGTGGTGGCGAATGAAAATACAAGAATCACTACCTCGTCTTATCCGAAGGGTGTCGTAACGACTAACAGTAAAATACGCAGACGATATCACTGAAATGAGACGAGAGAAGGAAAACTTGAAATTACCCTGTACCAACCCGTCTGGCCAATGTGGAAACTGTAGGCCAAAGCCTTCTAACATTGGGAGAGGCCTATGTCCAGCAATGGACTGCGATAGGCTTATTGATTGATGCAAGATTGAAACACAACTAGGAAATACCTACGATGATGGTAATCAGCCCTTCTATACAAATAGCAATACGCATATAGAACAAAATAGATAAGTAGAATAATAATTCTATTCTAAAATACGTCAGACAATAAATTGCTACATGCCTTGGGGAGCAGAGCTGCTGGCAGCGGCAAAATGACCAGTGAATGGCAATAAGCTCGCTCGTTGTTGCGGCAGTTGATTTTCAACTGCAGAAGAGTATGAATGTTTTCAGAAATTCTGTGAATCATATTAAGGCATAAACTACCCGTAAATGTCAAAGTCTGAATATGCCAACTAAACTTTTGTCCATCTGTTAATTTTAGACTTAAGAGACGGTCAAAAGTTTAGTTTAATCTTGTACTGAGCTGCCGTCATTCATAATATATTTTATATTACGGTACCTGCCATGTTTACTCTGACTATACAAATATACATATTTCAAAAGTTTATTCTAAAAAGAGTACGTCTAATTTCGTTTTGTCTAAGCTTGTCATAATTTAGAGAAAGCGAAATCACATTCAACTTACCTACTTATAAGTAGGTAAGTTGATATATCTTACGCAAAACAATTCCTTAACAACGATGTTTTATATTCAGGACTTTATAAATATTAAAATGAAAATGGGTACCCATTTTTCCGGCGATAATATCACTGTGTTTACCGCCACCAGGTTTTTTATTATAATTACCTTATCTCGCATACCAGTCATTGTTTTGAAATATAAAATATATGAAACATTTTAAGGAAGCATAAATGCAGAAGGTAATTTGAAATTAGAATAGATCCGAAGTGCGTCAGACAGGTTAATTATTCAATTAAACAGGCTGTATTCCTGAGTGAATTTCGAATTTGCATAAAGGTCAATCAAAGCCCGATCGAGATCGTGATTACAGGCAGGTAGGAAGGCCCAAGTTTTCCGCATTTGAATAAGTTTTGTTTGAAATACATCTATAAGTAAATACAGAAAGAAAAAGGCCTTATTAGTGTCGGTCTATATTCGAATATCCCTTTGACTATTTGATCCTCTTTTTGTTTTGAGATGATAAAGTAGATTGTGTTCCTTTGTTGTATTTTATTTTACGTACAGCCGACCAACGTTTTGTTATAAATTGGTGGGTTTCAAGGCAATTTGAAAATGTATATTTACATTAAGATATGAAATTCGGAATACTTGGAAATAGTTTTTTAAATTTTGTAAATTGATAATCTGTCGTTTGATACACAAAATTGATATCTATTGAATGGTATATCATGACCATAGACATATATTTTAAACAAATAGTAGTAAATTGATATTCTAACAACCTCCTTGAGTGTAGTGAAATACTTGAGTTTCTATATCAACTTTTCTTACAACAGTTGATGACTGGCAAATGAGGAAGGGAAATTCTTATGAAATAGTATTAAGTACTTGGATTATTTTATGCAATCGAGTTGTCGGAAATTCGATTCCAATGCTGAAACAAGCTCGACTCGGAGTTCAAGGGATCAACGAAATAATATGTTATTCTTGGCACTGGTTGAGCTTGAATGTAAAAAAATAAAGATAGTTTATTTAAACTAAATCCGAAAGCTTTAGGTTGACAAGATATAATATAATACATTACTTGATTGTGCTTTGCACTACTGTAGATCAGACTCACATTGAGTTCCAAAATATTTTGAAATAAAAGTAATTTGGGTACGATTCCCACTACACCTATTAAATATTTATTGGCATTCATCTGGGTATTTCTGTTAATAATTATTTTCATCCACATTCTAGAACTAAGATTAGATGTTAAGTGGTCTATCCAAGACTATTTTCCAATTTAATTTTACAGGATTATATAATGATTTATTATGTTTCAGGTATAATATATAAATTTACATTATTAGAAATTTATGTAGTACCGTGAAATTAGTTATAATTCGATGTTATAAAATAAGTTTAAAACTAAAACCCGACTACCGAAAAATCACGCTATAAAAAGTGTTAAACAAAAAAATATCAAAGATAGCCGTGGTCGTATGCCATTTCGACAGCCTCTATGGCGTGGCGGAGGTAAACGCGACTGCTACGCAGGAGGCGCGGTTTCGATCCCTTTTCAGTGCAAATATTTGTATGCATGAATATGGGTATTTGCATTGGTCTGGGTGTTTCTATGTATAATATATTATACTTTTAATATTGTACTTTTTTGTATATAAATATATACAAAAAAAAAGTATTTAAGTATGTTTATCCGTATTCTAGAATCCATAACACAAGCTAGTTAAACTATGCTTACCTTGGGTCTACATAGATAGCGTTGTGTAGAATGTTGTAGAATATTTATTTATTTATTTTCCATAGATTTTTTGTTAGACTAAGTGGCATACGACCACGGTTATCCTTAATATTTTCTTGTTTAATACTTTTTATAGCGTAATTTTTCGGTAGTCGGGTTTTAGCTTTAAACTTGTTTTTTTATTTACATCATTTTGGTCCTAGTAATAGGTATAATTTATACGTATTTGAAATGTGCTAATTAAGTTCTTTCAGTTGATACCAAACACGACATATTTATCTCAAAATAATTTTGAACGCAGTACTTTATGGCCGCTAGAGGGCGCCACATTGGGTTCAGGGACACATTATATAGCCTATAACCAGCATGATGAGCAGATGTCTAAGACGCTACTAACGATACCTCATTTGTCTCGATCAAATAAGTAGTTGAGGAGCTATGAGGCAACAGATGGACCTACGTACATACATACATACCTAGCCTGTCAAAATCATAACCCTCTATTTGCTTTGCCTTAGTTAGGTAAAAATAAACTAAACTTTTAACAATTTTTTGCAGACATATTTGGCAAAACTCAAATAATGAACAAGTCGGACGTAATTATGCATGAACTGTGCCAACACGATGTTATCCTTCTGAAAACCTGGCCCGTAGCGGAACTAGTTCAATAGAATATTGTAATATGGCGTATTGACACAAACAAATATGTTACGGAAAAAAACCATATTGACATCCAGCAAATAAATTCAACCCTGTAGCTTCTAATTCCACCCGAAACTTACTTCACAGGTTTATAATATATAAGCTGATGAACGCGATTTATGTTACCGTTCCCGATATGAGAACCCATACCTAGGATATCCTTGTGCAATTCTTTCTCAACCCATATCTTTGTGTCATTCTAGACTATAATCTATAACCTTTAGTAAATGTTAGTCGGATCTGTTATGTAGTTAGAACTCACATTACTAAAATTATATTAGGCGGATCAAATGGAAACTGACAAGATACAAAACAATCCAAAGCGTAACAAATTCGAAAGATTTCTGGCGCCATGTTTGCAGAAAAGACCTCCAAACATTTCATGAATCGATTATTTTTATCAATAACAGAAACGAGTTCTGAAATTACAGAGGGCCGTTAAAAAAGTAATGAAAAATAATTTCATCGTCAATATCTATAGCAATATTCGGGTTGACTGTGTCTTAATGGAATTTTAATGAGAATTTCAGCTTCACGTTGTAATTTCTTTTTTCCTTTACGTAAAATAAAAGAAGGGTATTATTGGAGTCGATAACAGGACTGAGCATTTGTTTTTGGAAGATAATGTCAATAGTCTTGACCTTTTATCGTGAATTTTTATTGATTAATCTCTTTACTTTCGTCCGATATTTTTATGACGGCAATTCTCTTATTACAGTAACGTGATATTGGTAATTTTGTTCATTTTCACCAGGTTTTACGTCTTTGTCTATTATTTTGAAATAATTACGCTTCACTTTCCTCGAATTTGGACTTTGTATGAATTTTTAATAGCTATTCCTAGTAAAATATGATCCTTATCATTATAATTTTTGATTTTTGTTATAAGTTTTTATCTGCTGTATTGAAATAATTATGTGCGCCTCTTCATTTTCTTTCAACAAGAACTTTTGTGATTTTTTAATAGGTTTTCTTAGTAAAAATATAATTATAATGGTTTCTAAAGTAACTGTATTTTTTTATTCAGTGAGTGCCCCTACGGTCACTTTTTCAATACCACTTAAGAGGCAGACAAGCATGCGGCTCACATGATGGGAAGTGGTTACCGTGGCCTATGGAGGTATGCAACACCAGAGGCGCTACACTCATGCTGCCGACCCAACTATTACTTACCAAGTAGTTGAGTTTTTTTCTTTATACCACTTAAGCGGCAGACAAGCACACAGCCCACCTGATGGGAAGTGGTTACCGTGGCCTATGGATGTGTGCAACACAACTGAAGAAACCTAATGCCCCTTTTGAAGAAATACCCCAATAAATACTCTTCTTTTGTAAAGGGTCTAAATACAGTGAGATAAGGCTAGTCCGATTTGAATGTTGATTGAAGTTAAATTAAAAGAGGGTGGGTATTAATGCATATCGGTCTACCCCTTACAGGATACTAGAGACAAATAAACATACAACATTTAAAAGAGATGAAGCGTAGTCTAAGCCACATTAATCATCAGTTATGTCGTATATATTTTATTACCTTAGCATTCAAAATGTTGGATACAAAATATAGCTGTTTTATAAACTTCAGAACAGATTTTCTCATACATTCTTAACACTATTGGCTATCTTTTTACGTTCGTTATACATTTGCCGCCTCTTCAAGAATTTATGCGTGTCTTGTGTTTTTTGTGGGCCAGACCTTGAAAAAAGGAAAATTGGAAACGAGATAAAATAGTCAACAATAGAATCCGTGGAGAGCTGAGTACATAAAAGTGTTAAATAAACTCGGGGTTCGTAAGCAAGCCTTTTATCTCATAACTGCAGACGGTGGTCCACCAACTCGGCAATTCTTTAGAATACTCTGAAGCTTAATTTATTCAAAGCCAAAATTACTATTTATTGACGCTGTCGTCTGTTTCTGCTGCTAAAAAATTATCAGATGAATATTTTAAAGTCTAATTTGCATGAAAAAAAGGTCTTTGAAAATTATATTTACTGAGTTTAATGCGGTTTTATGCTGTGAGGTAGTAAGCATTTTGGCTATGGTTACGGGATATCACGGAATTTGAGGTTATGTTTACCATGATTTTGCCTCAGTCACAAAATGCGTGGCAGTAGAATGTTCGACTACTACACAGGGGGCGCGGGTTCCATTCGCGTTCAGTGAAAATATTTGTGTGCATGAATATATATAGTATTCTATATATACAGGGTGTATTTTTGAAACGGGGCAGTAAGGGCAAGTACCTTAACCGTTGCAGTTACAGCAAAACGTTCTTAAAAGACCTTCCCTAACTTTTTGGGACATTTTGAACTGCATTCACAGATTTTGTAAAAAACTTACAGTTAGCAAAAAAAATGCAAAAAGTTCAAAATTTTTTTTTTTATGCCAATCGATTCTATTTCATGTGGGGATCAAAAAACTCTCCGGGACCATTTTAGCTTTCAGTACTAGAAAAGACAGAAATTGCCAAAAACGTTTCCCATACATTTCGTACGAAAATATGATAAATCAACTCGAAACTCATAGGTCAGGTAAAATTTTGAACTTTTTTAAATAAAAAAAATCATTTAAACATTTAAGAAATTGGTTTATGAAATAAATTGCTCAAAATGATTTCCATTTTCACGAATACATAAGTCTATCCTTTTTTGCACTGAACAAATGGCGGCTAATAATGTTCTGGGATGAATATTACGTAAAATGGTCATTAATGCATCCTTGAGCTCTTGAACCCTGGCGTACGTCGTCTTATACACCTGGTTTTTCACGAAGCCCCATAAAAAAAAATCAAGTGGTGTTAGATCGGGGCTACGAGGTGGCCACTGTGTTGGACCATGTGTACCTATCCACTGTGTACCGAATAGGCGGCTCAAATTGGAACGTGAAAGGTGACTGTTATGTGGCGGAGCACCATCTTGTTGAAAATGAACTTTTCGCAATTCCGACAGGGGCCATTCGTCCATCTCGTTTTCAAGATGGTGTAAAATGACTTCATTATACATGGCAGAATTCAGTTTCCCTTCATAAAATTCCACCATTATGACTCGATTGGACATTATACCACACCAACAGTTGAATGAGAAGCGAACCTGATTATGACTTGCCGTAACTCTTAGTGGATTTTCTTTGGACCAATAGTGGTGATTTTTTCTGTTGTACATACCGTTATTGGAAAAATTCGTTTCATCTGACCACAGTATGTAATTTAAAAATTCATGTTCTCTGCTTATTTTTCCTCTTAGCCATCTGCAAAAAGTAAGCCTTCGAACATCATCACCCGGATGTAACACTTGAACTATGCGCCCATATCGATAGCACTTGTAGCCGTATTTCTTCCATATCTTTATCACAAGGGAGTGGGATACACCTACTTCAAGGGCGACTTGCCTGGACGATACCTCTGGATATGCTTCGACATAAGTCAGAACCGCAATCTCCGTGTCCATGTCCACACGAGGCTGCCGCTTTCTTTTGAAAGAACCCTGCAATTCCAGGTTTTTCAAAAGATTTGTAATAACCTTTCTTGTTGGCACATGCCGCAACGGATACTTATTGCGGTACCACACTAATGCAGCTCCCGCATTTCGATTATTGACAAAATACGCTTCTAATAAGTCAATTTTTTCACGATTAGAAGACATTTTAGCGAAAATCCTTAATTAATAACTCATACGAAGTTTCTCAGCTGAAACTAAGTATAACACACAGATTTTCGAATCAAATTCGAAATTTGAGGGTAAAAATTCTTTTTATTTACTTTACAGTCAATTCTACCCACTTCCTGGCCATAACAAAAAGTTAGACCATCGTAGAAATTTGTTTCTGTTGCCGAAATGTATGGGAAACTTTTTTACGATTTCTGTCTTTCCTAGTACTGAAAGCTAAAATGGTCTTATAGAGTTTTTTGATCCCCACATGAAATAGAATCGATTGGCATAAAAAAAAATTTTTTGGACTTTTAGCATTTTTTTTTGCCAACTGGTTTTTTACAAAATCTGTGAATGCAGTTCAAAATATGTCAAAAAGTTAGGGAAGGTCTTCTAAGAACGTTTTGCTGTAACTGCAACGGTTAAGGTACTTGCCCTTACTGCCCCGTTTCAAAAATACACCCTGTATATATATATATATATATTAACAAAAATAAATCTAAGTGTGTTAAGCACGCCTTTGACCATCGTAAGTAGTAAAAAAGAAGCCGATTAAAAACATACATGTAAAAACATACATCAATATTCATGAAATGATAACTACTAGTCCAAACTAAGTTACATTTTATGGGACTAAATGGCAACTATTCTGCATCAAATAATTGAGAACTTCTTCCTTATTAGAAGTCGGTTAAAATAAATTACACGGCAAAAGTGAGCCGTGAACTAAATATGCACATGTATATAAACAAGCAATAAGTAATATAAAAATACACTCACGTATTTTATTTGAAGGGAAATTTGCCATAAAATTTAACGGAGAAATAAATTGAGAAATTTCAATGGATTCCACAAAATATAAGTATTGAACTACTTGTCACGCGCATCTTGTACCCCAAGGCGCCAGCATTCGCAAATTTGACAAGGGAACACGGGATTTCAGTGGTCAATTCCCCAAAAGTTCGATGTCGAATAATTTTAATGTGCCTTGAGAAATGCATGTCTTGTAGATCCCTATACTTTAGGAATGTATTTTTGAAGAATTTTATGATATAATTTTAGGAAAATGGTCAAACTTCTACTAGCATAGAAAATATAATAATTTATAGCTTTATTACTGTTATGACTTTATGAGTCAAAAATGTCTATCTTGAGACTCTGACGCATATTTCACTCTCATGGTTTTCTTGGTGACACGGAAATTCCTTTTGTAAAAACCAAGATTTTGTGCATTAGTATTCTCAAAGTAAGGAAGAGTAAGAGAATGAAAACTGGTCTCCGTGCAACGTTTGAATGGTCGTAATTAGCGCTTAGACGATTATAGGTTGATGGTGATGTCGCCAGCGGGTTAGTGACCATTCTACCATCTCGCTTAACAAACGTAAAATAACAAACAGAATTATATTAAAAAATATAACGACGAATTACAAAACCTCCTCTTCTTTCTTAAAGTCGTCCCAAAATACTGGAATACGCCTACTAAATAAACATTAGGTAACAAACAAAGCAAAGTAAAATAATAAAAAGTACTAAGTAAATCTTAGGGAAAATAAAATCCGAAAAGAAGGAAGTGTATATCCATTTGCATTAAACTTTAGCTCATGTTTACGACGAAGATAAACCTGTTATTTGTGAGCAGTTGAAATATTTTATGTTTGTGTACAATTTTTATCATGTGCACTTACATTATACTCACGCATCTCTATATGAATAATGGTACCGTTCGTTATATTTCCGCAGAGTAATTGTATGTGTAATGTATGTGAAATCCTGAAGCTACTTCATAACAATGTTATTTACGCAAGCACATTTTCTTTCGTCCTTTTATAGGGTACTAACAAAGAGCAATATGTTTTATAGGAAATTCATGCCGCTATCTATCAGCTGCCCACATCACTTACCCACAATTTATATTTTTGAACCATCGACACGATAAGGAAGAAGATTGGTAATAAAAGTTTTTGATTTAGTAGTGATTTTTTCTTTGCTTTTTTTAAATAATATTAGAACCGAAATTACCAATAACTCTCCCTCTAACCCTTCCAGCTAAGCTTAATTGCTTGTGTTAGGAGTTGATTCAAGTCGGTAGTGTAATAGCCAGGATTCGAAGCCGAGACCTTTCAATCGTAGGGTTGAATCCTTAACCACTAAATGAGCGACGCTTCACTAGAAGAAGTTTGTCGTAACTTGGACATACTATGAGAAGAGATGAAAGTAAAATTGTGAAAAAGGTTCGAAGTATGAATGTAAAGGGCTTTAGGAGCATAGGTAAGCCCAAAAAAAGATGGATGGACTGTGGTGGCGCGATTCTCATGCCACCTGAGCTAGTGGACTGTATTTCGCGGGGGGTGAAGTTAACATGTTTCATATGACACTTTACACAACAAACAAGATAGGTGATCGGGTTGCCGCGGAGGTGGTTTAGGCATTGAATGCAACCCGAGAAATTAGGAGAGGATGCACTAACCTTTACGAAGCCACGTGCTGGCTGGGCCGGTGCACCGGTCTTCTCTTCCTGGCTCAGGAGCTGCTGCCCACATCACTAAATCACTTGAGGGACACACGAGAGGCACAATCCGATCGGTAAAGGTCTATGAAAGCAGTTAAAATCCAACAAACATTATTAATTTCTGAGAGTCGCGCGCGCCGCTGCCAAGGCTTATTTTAGTTCGATGCGAAGTCAAGATGCGGCTATTTCAACCATTGGCGGGGCGAAACTATTGTTATCTCACTTTAGAGGTAGTGCGGGAGGGAGATGGGTATAGGGAGCGTGTGCTCAGCGTCAACCAATTGAGACGATTTGAATTTACTACTACTGGCGCCACCATTCCCCCCGGCTTGAAGGGTTACCTTCAAAACGAAAAATGCGGAACAAATCTAAAGTCTAATCTAAATCTAGGTTTGGGAAATAACAACTAAAATATAAACCTAGATTTGAACTCGTGCCTACTGCTGGCTAGGCAGAGGGCAGAGGCGAACAACCGGGCGCAGATACGATCCGGTTGCGGTTTTAACCCGTACAACACGAGTTATCCCGCGGGAATCGGGAAAAACTTCCTCTACTACTCTTAGAGGCCAATGCAAAGGAGGCGCATTCCCAGTCATAATCACTACCACCGTACCTACAGTAATTGGGTTAGATGGAGTATTCCATTTTTGACGCGACTGCAGCCTGTGCAAACAATCGGTTCTCCAACGATTCCAAAACGATTGGACTAATCTATCCAAAAGAGCGTGACGAGTTAGAAGGTGCATTCTATCGTCATCAACATCTATTGCGGGCAAATATTTTAGCGTACTTAAATCACCGGTCAACTCTATATGACCGCGCGTAGATAAAATTCTCAAAAATCGGCCTACATAAACAACACAACGCAACAGTCTCGACCAAGACGAGACGCGATTAGCCAACAACAAAATAAGGGACTCTTCACGCGGGACCGATACAACAAGCGAGTGCTTCTTCTCCTCGGGTGGTTCGGAAACCGTAGTGGGATTGAATTGACTAACTGGCCACTTATCTAACGCGGCATGAATCCAGGACGGTCCACTAAACCATAACGGGTGATCTAAAATTTGCGAAGGAAGCAATCCACGAGAGAGACAATCGGCTGAGTTGTCGGTGCCAGCAACGTGAAAGAGATTTTGTGGCGCTAATTCAGATTGAATTTTTGCCACTCTATTAGCGAAGAATGTGTCCCAACGATGGGGCGAAGAGTGGGCCCAACACAAAGCGACTGTTGAGTCCGAAAAAGCTAAAATTCTACTATTATTAATGCGACACGGAAGTGCTAGTCTTAGCACTGCCATCCAAAACTACGCGGAGTTTAGTAGTAAGCTTATCTTCTCTAATAACTCCGTGGTGCGGGATAATGTACGAAGGCTGGGTCTCGTCAGTGTCCGCAGGCGCAGGTGAGATGTAACCTTTATCTAAATATTCGTTAACAACCTCATCATAGGCTTGCTTTGATGTGTTTGTTCAGTGTGTGTATTTCTTTTTTAATTATGGACTATGGTCTGAAATAAATATTTTATTATTATTATTATTATTTAACTTTGGAGACGCCTGCATCTTTCGTTCTAAACAAAGAAAGCGTTTTTCAGCGGATACACGGGAGTCACCGAGCGAAAAAATATCTCCCTTGAAAGGGAGCGCGACAACATAACGACCCTGCTCATCACGAGTAGTCGTGCGACAATAAATCTCCTCAGCCATCTTGTCATCAGGGCTTAGGATAGGTGGGACATTGACCTCTTCAATTTCCCAAAACTTGCGGATGGTAGACTCCAGTGGCGGCTCGACGGTGCAACAGAACGAAGCAGTCGAGTGACTAAAACTATCTATAGAAGCGGGTGCGGAACCAATTATAACAAAACCTAGAACTGTTTCCAGTGCGTGCGGAGCGGGGTACGTCGGTCCCCCTTGAACCTTACGTGATAACTGGAGGTGCGGGAGAATCGAAGCGCCGATCAATATATCGACGACTCCAGGAACAGCGTAAGTCTCATCTGCTAAAGGCAAGTCTTTAAATTTCGTTAATAAAGACGTGTCAACCGGGACGGTAGGCAACTGTTCAGTTATTTTATCTATAACGAGCGAATCCATGTCAAACCAAATATTATTATTAAAACGAGATCCAAACCTTGTTTTAACGGTGCCATGAACAGCTGACTGTAAACCTCCAAAACCCTTCACCACTGAGCGGGTTGAACGCTTATCAACATTGAAACCAAGACGTTGACAACAATCTTGAGTAATAAAATTACTTTGCGAAGCGCCATCTAATAGCGCTCGAACAATGTGCG